>CM065589.1:526257390-527457390 GCA_033119425.1 Bufotes viridis | reverse complement strand
CTAATATACAAAATTATGGTTAATACACTTTTATATATCATTTGTATAAAGACATTTGTGCAATTATAACATTCAACACCTGGACAGGCCTAGTTTAAATCTACAAGATGACCTAAGACGGAGGTAACGTACTTGGTACATTTCAGACCACAGATTAGCACTTAATTAGTTTCATAGGTTGAAAAAAGCCACAGATATATCAAGTTCATCCTTTCCCCATGAATTATGCATAATTATTGCCAGATTAATTACAGTATAACCATCAATGTACTTTTCTTTAGATAAGCCCCATTTTTTTTGTTGATGTCTAAATTGCCTTTCCTTCACTACTAATGGCCCTCTTAAAGAGCCAGTCCAAGCATTTATGGGGTCATTTATCAAACTGGTGTAAAGTAGAAATGGCTTAGTTGCCCATAGCAACGAATCAGATTCCTCCTTTCATTTTACAAAGGAGCTATCAATAATAAAATGTGGAATCTGATTGGTTTCTATGGGCAACTAAGCCAGTACTACTTTACACTAGTTTGATAAATGACCACATTAATCTTTATGAAATACAGTAAGCTCTCCAATTTTATGTAAAACAAAGCGTAATAACTGTATAAAAAAGTAAAGGGGTTGTCCTACAAAATATACTCACCTGGCTCTGAATATTTTTGTCATTAAATGTAATTAAAAATTTAGTATAGCCACTGAATTATTCAATAAAATGTATATGTATAGCGCCACCTGCAATTAAATTGTTATGTAATATATGATGTCTGATTTTCATTTATATTAATCATGGGATTAACCCCTTTAAAAGTCCCACAAATATACTGTGGGAGGATGGATTTGTCAAGCCCTGTTCTCCAGAATTCAGTCTTCCAAAAGTCACAAAGGAGGGCATTTTCTTTGGCTTCCTTGTGCAAAAATTTACAACTTTTTGTGATTTTACACCACTCACTCCAGTTTTGTACAGTGGACATGTTTAACTAGGTAATGGTAGTAAAAGTGCACAAATGTTGCACTTTTACTCTGGCAAGGGGAGGGGGTGTGAAATGAAAACTGGAGTAGCCTCGTAACCTCTCTAGAAATATTTAAAGATGCACCAAACGTATCAAACTTTCAAAGTTTGAGATGATTCAGAGGCAGTTAAAAAAGTAATACATTGAATGGGAGTACTATAGCACCCAGAAAGATGATCAAAATTAGGGTTATTTAGCTTAGAAAAAAGACGACTGAGGGGAGATCTAATAACTATCTATAAATATATCAGGGGTCAGTACAGAGATTTCTCCCATCATATATTTATCCCCAGGACTGTGACTGTGACGAGGGGACATCCTCTGCGTCTGGAGGAAAAACAGTATATAAGCTGTAGCACAAATCTATTAGTTTGCTACAATGTGTCAGTCTAAAGTCCATGTTGTGTAAGGGTACTTTCACACTAGCGTTCGAAGAATCCGGCAGGCAGTTCCGTTGCCGGAACTGCCTGCTGTATTCGGAAATCCGTATGCTAACGGATATAATTTGTTTCCGGATCCGTCTGACAAATGCATTGAAATGCCGGATCCATCTTTCCAGTGTCATCTGGAAAACCTAATCCGGTATTTATTTTTTTCACATTTTTAAAGGTCTGCGCATGCGCATACCAGAAAACCGAATCCGTCAATGCAGCAATTTCCTGAACACTTGGTACTGGATCCGGCATTAATACATTTCAATGGAAAATAATGCCGTATCAGTCAATCCGGCAAGTGTTTGGGAAAATTTGATCGGAGAAAAACCGCAGCATGTTGCAGTATTTTCTCAGGCCAAATACAATAAAAGGGACAGAATGGCAGACATCCTGATGCATACTGATTGCTTTCCATTCAGAATGCATTAGGACAAACTGATGCGTTTTTTTTTTTCTGGTATTGAGCCCGTATGACGGAACTCAATACTGGAAACCTTTAACGCTAGTGTGAAAGTTCCCTAACACAATTATATTCACTTTATGACAAGGCCAGGATAGTTTTGCTGTTTCTATAAGCAGGAATGTTCTCATTCGCTGATATCTAAGAAATATCTTGAAAAAAGTAATTGAAATGCAAAGTGTATTAGAACATGGAATAACTTTTTATTTATACAATGATTAAACATTATTCACATTAAACTGGAAAACCCTTTATTGCCCCCATTTCTGCCAAATTTGTTGTTTTGGACTATGATGGCATTTTACCCTCAGTGTGAATCTCACACAATATTACCAGAAAAGTATTCTCCATATATTGTTGAGTGTCTCAATAAACTATACTGTCACAGAGTGCCCCATATAAACTCAAATCAGTAAAGTAAGCCCTGTAAACAATACAGGCAGCACTAGCATAGTTACATAGAGTGCAAAAATGACATTCTGTCTGAGTGTAGCCACCAGTAGGGGAAGCTCACTACATTCAATTGTATACAGCACCCATTAATATCGTTGGGAGCTTTTTAAATACATATCCAGCTGGCTAACCTTAATAATAGCTGCCAGCATTACTAGTAGTAAGTATTCCGCTACAGTAGAAGTCTCTTTTTTTTTTTTTTTCGAGTGTCGCGAGTAGGGTCGAGCGAACCCGAACTGGATATTGGGGTGTTTGGGACACGGACCCGAATCCGAACATTTCCGTTAAAATTCGGGTTCGGGTTTGGTGTTCGGCGCTTTCTTGGCGCTTTTTGAAAGGCTGCACAGCAGCCAATCAACAAGCATCATACTTCTTGCCCCAAGAGGCCATCACAGCTATGCCTACTAATGGCATTGCTGTGATTGGCCAGAGCAGCATGTGACCCAGGCTCTATATAAGCTTGAGTCACATAGCGCTGTACGTCACTCTGCTGTTACAAGTGTAGGGAGAGGATGCTGCTGGACTTGTGATTTTAGGGATAGGAAAGAATCTAACTTAGTGATCTACCTAGAAATAGTTGTGTGGGTGCAGGGCACTATCCTTTTTACCCTGCCCTGAGGTCATTGACCAGAAAAAAACAACTTTTAGAATTCCGTTAGTTAGATGGGTGGTGGCGGCCATTTTATGCATGCTCAGTGCACCAGCACTGCATTTGAGCTTTTGGGACATTGCAAATCACCAGTTTTGGGGGGTGAACTACAACATATGTATTAGTCAGTGTGCAATTTAAGCTAGAAATACACCCATCATTTTCTGAGGTTTGAAAAAAAACACTTTTTTTTCCAAAAACAGTATTTTCCAGATCTGCAAGTGTTAAATTCAAGTTTAATATATGCAGCATTCATATTCTGTTAGCAAAAAAAGACTTGTTTGGCAATCTACAACATCTGTATTAGTCAGTGTGCAATTTAAGCTAGAAATACACCCATCCTTTTCTGGGGTTTAAAAACACATTTTTTTTTTTTTAAAACAGTATTTTCCAAATCTGCAAGTGTTAAATTAAAGTTTAATATATACAGCATCCATATTCTGTTAGCAAAAAAAGACTTTTTGGGCAATCTACAACATCTTTATTAGTCAGTGTGCATTTTTAAGCTAGAAATACACCCATCATGTTCTGGGGTTTGAAAAACACACTTTCTTTTTTCCAAAAGACAGTATTTTCCAGAACTGCAAGTGTTAAATTCAGGTTTAATATATACAGCATTCAAATTCTGTTAGCAAAAAAATACTTTTTTGGCAATCTACAACATCTGTATTAGTCAGTGTTCAATTTAAGCTAGAAATACACCCATCATTTTCTGGGGTTTGAAAAACACACTTTTTAATCATAAAACAGTATTTTCCAGATCTGCAAGTGTTAAATTAAAGTTAAATATATACAACATTCATATTCTGTTAGCAAAAAAAGACTTTTTGGGCAATCTACAACATCTGTATTAGTCAGTGTACAATTTAAGCTAGAAACACACCCATCATTTTCTGGGGTTTGATAAACAAACTTTTTTGACAAAAAACACTATTTCCAGGCCTTGCAGCATCAGCACATGTGAAATTACAGGCTTATATACTGCTGTCAAATTCAGTTGTTAAACAAACAGTCGTTTGGGCACAAAAAATTTAGTTGGCAGCCTTTGATGCAAATGTTATTGTGAGATACACCCTTAATACATTTGGGTTACATTCAGAGATTTTAAATACCACCATTTGGTGCACCAATATTGAATTCAGGCCTACAGAGATTGAGGCCCTGTGAGATACCCCATATACATACAGGGGTTTGAATTAGGCATTTGAAATACAGCCATTTAAAATACAGCCTTGTTGTGCAAATATATATTTACTTCAGACCTACACTGATTCAGGGCGTGTGTGATCCCCCCTATACATACAGGGGTTTGATTCAGCCATTTGAAATACAGACATTTTAAATACAGTCATTTTGTTCAAAGATATATTTACTTCAGGCCTACACTGATTCAGGGCGTGTGTGATCCCCCCTATACATACAGGGGTTTGATTCAGCCATTTGAAATACAGACATTTTAAATACAGTCATTTTGTGCAAAGATATATTTAATTCAGGCCTACACTGATTCAGGGCGTGTGTGATCCTCCCTATACATACAGGGGTTTGAATTAGGCATTTGAAATACAGCCATCTTATGCAAAGAAATCCGTTCTCAGCATTACTATCCCACTTCTATGCCTTCTTGAAAAAATGCTCATGGCGATGATGGAAGAGGATGTGGCACGGGAGGAGGAGGAGGAAGAGGGATCATTTTGTAGGGTTTCCGGCCAGTTATTCCCAAGTTGCTCCGAGGGTGAGTTCCTGCACACACAAACCCAAGGTACACAATTGTCCAGCCAGGGCACAGTTCTGGAGGATGACGAGGTGGAGGATGAGGAGGAGGAGATGGAGGAGGAGGAACCATGTCCACAGCAGGGTGGCACCCAGACCAGCTCATGGGCATCACTGTTGCGTGGATGGGGGGATACAGAGGGCACAGACGATACACCTCCCACAGAGGACAGCTTTTCGTTGCCTTTGGGCAGCCTTGCACACATGAGCAATTTCATGCTGCAGGGTCTTCGCAACGACCGCAGAGTTGCCCACATTCTAACTTGTGCTGATTACTGGGAGGCCACGCTGCTGGATCCCCATTACAAGGACAACGTACCGTCCTTAATTCTGTCACTGGAGCGTGATCGTAAGATGCGCAAGTACAAGCGCACGCTGGTAGACGCGCTGCTGGTGGCATTCCCACCTGACAGCGGGGGCCCAGTGGAAGCACAAGGCGAAGGCAGAGGATGAGGAAGAGGTCGCCAATGCAGATGGGGCACCGACAGCACCTCAGAAGGCAGGGTTAGCATGGCCGGCATGTGGAAAAGCTTTGTCAGCACGCCACAACAACCAGCACCACCAGCTGATATGGAACGTCTTAGCAGGAGGCAGCATTTCACCAACATTGTGGAGCAGTATGTGTGCACACGCCTACAAGTACTGAATGACGGGTCTGCCCCCTTCAACTTCTGGGTCTCCAAATTGGGCACATGGCCTGAGCTTGCACTTTACGCCTTGGAGGTGCTGGCCTGCAGCCTGTGTATTATCTGTTAAATTTTACATTTAGTTACATTTTATGGTCAAATTCATCAATTTTTGGGTGTAATATACCCCTCCTCTACCTAGTTGACAGCTTAATAAATTTCAATAATTTTTCTTTTACATTTTCGGGTGACAGTAAACAATTTTTTTCTGTCATAGACCCCTGCTCTACCAAGTAGACAGGTTAATTAATTTCAGTAATTTTTCTGTTACATTCTTGGGTTGACATTATACAATGTTAGACGTTAATAAACCCCTGCTCTGCATAGGTGACAGGGAATAAAATTTCGGAAATGCTTCTTTAATTGATGCACGCCACCTCCTTTGATTCAATGCTTAAACTTAAACAAGCTGTCCCACATTTCCGCTATACTCTTTTGGCCAACATTTCTGCCTCAATAGCTTTTCCCACAATTCCGCTTGACTCTTTTGGCTTTTCACAAATTTATGCTCGATTCCAAAAAAATTTTACACATTTATCGCTCTTAAATTTAGTCTCTTTTTCTCACGCTCCCTCTCTGGCCTGCCACCCTGATTCCCCGCCACCCGTGATCACAATGGTAGGCACATAAAAGAACATCGAAAGTTGATACAGCAGATATCAAATTGGATCGTGAACATCACGGGGACGTGCGACATGGTGGGGCGGTAAGTGTGCACACGCCTACATGAACTGACTGACAGGGGTCAGCCCCTGCAACTTCTGGAAGAGCGGTTAGGTGGTCACTTGGACCAAGCGTAACCTTTGCAACCTCTCTGAATAGTAATAGGTAAAATGTAATCTTTATTAATCACTCAATTAAAAATACATTAACTACTTGGGAACATGCAACTTCTGGGTATCCAAATTGGGCACATGGCCTGAGCTTGCCCTTTACCCCTTGGAGGTGCTGGCCTCCCTGCAGCCAGTGTAGTGTCTGAATGTGTGCTTAGCATGACTGGAGGTGGTTATCACAGTTTAAATTTCCCAATGTTTTGGGGTGTATCCTAATTTTAAAAATAAAATTTAAAACCAAAAAGCAGTGTAGGCTACCTCCTCCTCTTCCACCTACACCACCACATCCACCGCCTCCTCAACCTCCTACTCCATATGGACCTCGTTCTCCTAGATCAAGATTATTATTTTTTAGTTTTACCTACTTTATGTTATTTAAAGTCATTTCCCTATCCACATTTGTTTGCAGAGCATTTAACAACATGCTCTTAACAACATTTTGCTGGCATTTGCAGCCCTCTAGCCCTTTCCATGACATTTTTAAAGCCATTTTAGTGCTCAAAAGTTCGGGTCCCCATTGACTTCAATGGAGTTAGGGGTCAAGTTCGGGTCCCGAACTCAAACTTTTTTCCGAAGTTCGGCCGAACCCGTCAAACCCGAACATCCAGGTGTCCGCTCAACTGTAGTCGTGAGTTTGAATCCCAGCAGAAAATTTTATGAAATACAGGCTAAATTCGATTTAAATACACTGGGGGTGTCCCCAAGCACTGACTCCATATATGGACATAACTATATATGGAGTCAGAGCAGGGACTCCTAAGCCACGGACTCACAGTGAGGAATTCCCTCACTGTACAGCAATCTTCTGCATAGAAATAGCGGCTTAATTAGATTTAAAATTAGATTTGAGCATGCTCGCTCAAAACTAATCACAATATATTAGTAAGTGTCTTGCATTAATTTTCTCTGCAAATTGCAATGCTATACACTGCTCAAACTAATAGCTCCAAGTAATCTTTTAAAGTGGTTATCTGGAATAAGAAAAACATGGCTGCTTTCTTCCATGAATAGTGTCACACCTGTCCACAGCATGGAAATGGTAGTCCTCTGTATAATTCACTTCAATGGAGCTGAGATGCAATATCAGGCTCCAATTTTGAGCGAATTGAGCTTCGTATCCTAGATCTGAAGTGAATTTTCTCAAAACTTTAAATGCTTCAAATATATGGGGTACTGTGATGGAAATTCGGTGTATACCTTCGGGATTTGATTTTTGTACTAGAAAACCATTTTAAAACTAGGATCCAAAGTTGGTTTTGGTACAGATGTACCAGCCAGTACCGAACCCGACTTTGGATTCCTGTTTTAAAATGGTTTTCAAGTTTAAAAATTGAATGCTGAAGTAATTCTCCAAAGTATTGCGAGACTTCGGTGATAACTAATTTCAACTCGATGGACCCCAGACATTTTAATGCTGTACAGAGATGGAAAGTTTTGAGCGAATTGACTTCAGATCTATGATCCAAAGCTCAATTCACTCAACACTATCAGGCACAAACTATGGACAAGTGTACCGCTGTTTCTGAAAGAAAGCGTCTATGTTTTTCTAATCCTGGACAGCCTTGTTAAGAAAGTTAAGGGTTGCATATCCCAAGGTCAGCCATTATGTCATAAATTGAAGACCGTAGAATCTAGAAAGACTAATTTTAAATCTTAGAAAATATTTGGTTGAAATGACTTCTGTTAAAGGCTTTGCTGCCAGTATCTTTCTTCAATACATTCTGTAATAAGTCAAAACTATATTTCTCAGACTCTGTCTAATATTACACGCTAAAGCTCAAAATCAACTCAGTATGAAAGATACATAAGGCATTATCTAAAAGGGGGCAAATATTTTTTTCATAGCACTGTACTGGTTATCCTTGCCTTTGCAAGATCTATATTTATTGGTTTATATCTCCTGTTCCTCAGATTCTGGGTAATCTTCTGTACTGGACAAAACTGTTGAGCACCACTTTGATATGATTTCTTCACAAGTAATATGACAAGTAATTTTGTGCCTATATCTTTTCCATCTTAAAATCCTACACCAGAACGTCAAAGTGTAGATCAGGAAGCAGCATGATATATAATTACATTGGAGCCAAAATAAGTTTCCCAGAGAGATAAATCATTGAAAAAGTCAAGAAAATCTATATTTTTTGTAAAAGAAACTAAGGTTAAGATACTGATTGAAATCGTGCAAGACTTTTACCATGTACTAATACCAGAAATGAAAAAATAAAATAAAACAAAGTATTGGTTTCTTGTAGCAAAATGGCATCCCGGACTCCAGTGTATACACATAAAACATCAAATGAATGTAGGAGACATCAGAAAAAGATGTACTTAGAATTTTTCTGACTACTACACAGCAGGATGAAAAAGAATACAGACTTTTCCCAAGGTTCTTTGCATAGGTCAAATAAGGAAAAAGGGAGCAGCAGAACATAAGACCAATTGTTTTCCAATATAGATAACGTTTTAAAGAGTTCGATATCTAAAAAGCATGAATTTCAACTCTGAGGTAGCAATTAGAGATGAGTGAATCAGTTCTAAACTAATCAAATTCGTCATCAATTTCACACAAAATATTGTCGCCAAACATCTCTGAAGATTTTAGCGTGAACATTGGCGGGGAAAACCATGAGGAAGCAAGAAGATGGAGGATCACGCGATACTGGGAGGAAGTGGGTGGAAGGCTTGCTCTGATTGGCTCAGAGGCTGACAGACAGCCTGATCTGATGATCAGGGGAAGGATTCAGGAAGGTCCTTTTGCTTAGGACCTCAAAAAATGCCATTCTGTGTTTAACCAGTAACCTGAAAGGCTTTGGCAGTGTCTGAAAATAAGCTATTACAGACACAAGTCACTAGTCTATTGTGATAGGGACACTATATGCATAGTATAGGGAGAAAATAGGTTGATATAATTGAGTGTATATTAGGAACTTTGATTAGGGAACGCATATAAAGAGAGAAATAGTGAGTGATTGGTTAGTTGTGTGTTTTATACAGCTTGCTGGCAACTATTTTTAGATTACAAAATCCGACAAATAAATAATGTTTTTTTTTGTATGAACAAGCAGACAGCATTTTTTCTTTTTATAAAAAAGTTTTTACAGTTCATAGACAAATTGCCAGCACCCCAAAAGCATATATTGTGCTGCAAAAGCTGAGCATTTTCTTTTTCTAAAAAAGAAAAAAAGTTTAAATTTAGTTTGTAAATATGTATTTCAGAACATTATACCCAAATTACTGAACACATATATTGCTGCAAGATAAAGGGACGTTACAGCAAATGCATTTTACTGCAGTAACATAAATTATACCCATGTTAGTGAATGCATTACTACAACAGACCATGTAGTTCAAATGTATTGTATTGAAAACATTGCATTCTTATACCCATGTTAGTGAATACATTACTGCAATAGACCATGTAGTTGAAATACATTTAATTGGAAACATTTCATTATTATACTCATGTTAGTGAAAGTATTACTGCAACAAATCAGCCCCAGAAAAGCCTTTCATTCGAATCATCTATATCTTCTTTGCCCCCTTTTAGTGGGGTGCCTTTTTTTCCTAAGAAGAAACACTATGACACTATGGCAGATACTTAAGAGACTTTGGGGGTAATTTATGATGCTGAAATACGTTTTTTTTCCCCCAAACACACTATGTGTGAATATATACTAAAGGCCCCCAATAAGGGACAATTTTTGACAGGTTTCTATTAAGAAAACAACTAACAAATGTGACAGTGCAGTGTGTTTTTAACAAGCTGTTGGCTGTAACCGTCAACCATACATTTCCCCATAGCAATATATGTGAGTGTCACTCCGATATTATTTGCTATTCCTGTCATTGAGTTAAAGAGCATAAAATGAGACGGGGAGTCTTAGGACACCTCAGTGTGTCATATACCAATTTTATGGCCAATCAGAGCATATTTGATTTGTGTAGAATTGATTCTGCAACAAATCACTTTTTATTATTTGCCTAATATCAAATTAACACAAAATTAATTTCGAGGTGTTCACTCATCTTTAGTACCAATTTTAGTCACTTGTTTCAATGGCTGAGTTTGTGGCTCAGGGATTTTTTCCATGGCATAGGTAATCTTGAGAGTTTTATGAGGGTGAAGGTACTTTTTCACAGACATTAATTGACATTTGTTCAATCAAGTGTTCTATTTTAGAAACACATTACTTCTAATAGTTTAAGAAGTAGTAGACACAAAAATTCTTAACATACACATTAAATTAAGCCTGTGTCATGATCAAAGATGAAATATGTGGTGTGACAATATACTGTAGAGATGAGTTTCTAAAAAAATTCAATTCGGTCAGTTAGTCAAATTTTCCGAAAAGATTTGACTTATATTTCCTGGCTGCAGAGAGCCTGTAAAGTGGTTTAGAATACTGTACCTTCCAGTTACATGCATAGGGATTCTACTGTGGTAGTGAAACAATACTGTGAGTCAGTATAACATGCAGATGACAAGCGCCGCTCTTAAAATCACTACACACTTCACTTATTTGGATGTTACGGGGCCAAAACTGACCAAATAATTCAAGTGTGAACTCAGCTTTACAGGTCAATGTTAGCATCAAGAAGATGCACACTCCTTTTACACCATTGGCAGCTAATTCCAAATAGATGTCTACAGAACTTGTTCTATTAAACACTTATACAAGTAGAGCCCCTCTGACAGAGTGGAGAGGGTGTGAGCAGTAAGTTTGTGTTGACGTCACTGATTATTTTGCCCTTCCTCTGATCATCAGAACAATAACCCCCAAAAAAACGGATCCTGTCTGTTAAGTATTCGCCTTCACTCAGTCAGCATTTGGGCAGTAATCCATCAGTATTGCTAATGCAAAAAAAAAACTGAAGTGGATCCAAAATAGAGATGACACGTGAATAAAATATGTCTGTGTTTTGTACCAACTCCTGCTTTTGATTACCAAATCATAAGGCAATTCTGATGGGACATACAGGCCTTACAGCTGCTACACAGACAGGGTCCGTTCTGCGTCTCATTTTTCCTTCCATTTGAAAGATCAGAAGAAGTGGCAAATAAATAGTGATGTCATCCAGACCAAAAAGGCAAAATAGTGGCCCAGTCATGGAGTGAGGAGGGTGGGAGAACAGCTTGAAAAGTCCAAAGAGTGGGCCAGTGGTATAGTGGTGAGGTGGCAGCAGCAGCAGCATGAGGAGGCCACAGAATGGAATGATGACAGAGTGTGGAGGTGGCAGCACCAGCATGAGGAGGCCACAGAGTGGCAAGATGATATAGTGTTGAAGTAGAATCAGCAGCATGAGGAGGCCACAGAGTGGAACAATGACAGAGTGTTGAGGTGGAAGCAGCAGCATGAGTAGGCCACAGAGTGGCCCAGTGACATAGTGTTGAGGTAGCGGCAGCATGAGGAGGCCACAGAGTGGCAAGGTGACATAGTGTTGAGGTAGCAGCAGCAGAAAGAGTCCACAGAGTGGCACAATGACAGAGTGTGGAGGTGGCAGCAGCAGCATGAGGAGGCCACAGAGTGGCAAGGTGACAAAGTGTGGAGGTGGCAGCAGCATGAGAAGACCACAGAGTGGGAAGGTGACATAATGTGGAGGTGGCAGCAACAGCAGCATGAGGAGAATACAGAGTGACCCGCTGACAGAGTGCGGAGGTGGGGGGCAGTAAAAGTACCTGCTGACAATGGTGGATGTAATAAGGAGCACTTGGTATCAGATGTGTGGCATCGGGCAGGATCAGAATAATTGCTGAGGCAGGTAGCCAGAAGAAACCGGTCTCTTTTGTCAAGGTTTGCGTAAGGCAAGATGGATGATCCAATCTGCTGCATCAGGCATTGGTGGGTGTAAATCCTGGCTCACCCACACCTGATTCATCTTTACAAAGGTCAGTCTGTCCATTTTTTGGGTGGACAGGCGAGTTATAGCCTACATTGGGGGACGCCGTTCTGTCGCTGCAGCTCAACGAGGGTGTGCTTGGCGGTGTAAGAATGGCTGAAGTGAATGCAAAGTTGGGCATTTTTAGGATGTCTTGCAGATGGGTGAACGATTTGAGGAAACGCTTTACAACCAGATTGAACGCTTCAATTTCTTGATGAAGGACATGCAGCAGTTCCTCCCCTGTGTGACTCCGTTCGCCTAGGCCAGTGATGGGCAACGTGCGGCTCTCCAGCTGTTGCTAAACTACAACTCCCACCATGCCCTGCAGTAGGCTGATAGCTATAGACAGGCTTTGCATGCTGGGAGTTGTAGTTCTGCAACAGCTGGAGAGCCGCACATTGCCCATCACTGGCCTAGGCAAATGCTGTGTAGAACAGCATGACACTGCCTTGCCCTGCACATGTGGTATGCTGGAGGAGCACTGGGAATTATCCCTGCAGTAGAGGCTGAGGACACGGTGGAGGATCAGTAGGCAGAGGCGGACATTGTCTTAGGACCAACAGCCTGAGAACTTGGAGGTGGAAGCGGCGTCACCTGGCCAAATTGCTGGTTTTGCTGGGCAGGAACCACATTGACCGTAGTTAAAGCTAACAACCAATTTTCCCCAAAAAGGCTGTATCACAAACAAATTTCACTACTGAATGGCGAATCAATACAATTACTCAGTCCCTACTGAAGAAAGTCTACATGCACCGACCAATTTTTCCAAAAAAGGCTATTACATAAAAAAAAATTCACCACTGAATGACGATGTAAATTCACTGCGGTCTAATAACACATACTTATTTTTGCTATTAATACAGCACAACAATGTCTGTATGAAAATGTAAATTCACAACAGAACAGCTAATAGCACGTTCTTATTTTTCCTATTAATACACCCAGACAATGGCTGTATAACAACATCGGTTCACTGCAGAGCTAATAAGATGTATTGTTTTTCCTTTTAATACACCCCCAAAAAATAAAAAATAACAACCACAATTCACAGCAGAACAGCTAATAGAACGTATGTATCTATCCTATTATTTTTACCCCATAAATAGCTGTAGTACAATGGAACTTCACCGCTGAATGGCAAATAATATACTTTTTTTGCCACTAATACACGCCAAAAAGGGCTTTATTTTCTCAATTCACCACACAACGGCTAATAAGCCCATTTTCTTTTTCCCTCACTAATACACTCCAAATAAAGGCTTTAGAACATTTAACTGCGGCCGTGAACGGCAAAAAATACTTTTTTTTGCCACTAATACACGCCTTAAAGGGCTGTAATTTTATCACTTCACCACACAATAGCTAATATGCCCTTTTTTTTTATTCCCCACTAATACAAGACAAAAAAAGGCTTTAGAACATATATATATAACTGCACCACAGAAGGATTATTAATACCCCAAAAACAAGAACAGTTTGCTGGAATTACAGAGGCACTACAAACCTAAAATGAGCAGCAGTATAATGGCAATTTGGATCTGCAGTCAGTGCAGCAAGGTGTAATAGGATTTTTCCTATTACCCAGGCTCTAAATACCCCTATTGATCCCTGTTCTCCTTCAATGCTGTGGAATAATTCTCCCCTATCCTTTCCCTACACTTCTAATGCTCTTTCCCTAAACTTCTATTGAGCCAAATATATATTTGAAAGTGTTTTCTAGCACTGTCCCTAGCGCCTGCTAACTTCTCTCCCTGCACTAAGTACACTGGAAAATGGCTGAATCCAAGATGTTTGAGGCTATTTATAGGGATGTGACATTACAGGGCTTGCTGGCTGCTGATTTGCTGCATGCATGGCATTGTGGGTGATCCCTCGTTCCCAGAGTTCCTTGCTCCATGTCCCAACATGTGCAGCAGCCATTTTAGGAAAAAATGTGATTCGTTACCAAGAAGCGTGAGGAAATTCAGATTCGGTACGAATTGAATAATTCCTGAAATTCAGATCGAATTCCACTTCGTCAGCTTCAATTCGCGCATCTCTAATTCTGACCGCCATAACTTTTTTATATTTATATCTACGGAGCATTTGTCATGGATATCATCCACTGTTGAGGTCCAGGAATTACCAGAGTTTGGCTTTGGTAAGAAGAAAAAGTTTAAGAATCCCTGGTTTGAATCAATCTCATATGTTAAATATATTTTCAAGTTTTTTGGTAGTATGTTTTTTTTTTTTTTTCATTTCCATCTCACGGTGAATTTAAAATAAAATAATGAAGTATTTGCAAAGTTTGCACACTGTCCACAAAGTACTCACCATACATAGAAACATGGGACCTGATCTGACCACATAGGACATATGTTCAGCAGTCATTTACATTATCACTAGGTGGGATTACAATGGAAGTTAACACCTGTTTTATGAGGCTGGGGGTAGAAACAAATTATTACATTATTATACATACAAAAACAACAAAAAATAATGAAAGGACACGGCTTTTGATAACCCCTCTATGCCCATGAGCGTGCACATAAAGCATATCCATAACTCTCTCATAGTCAATAGATAACTTTCTGAATTTATTTCTAGATGTCCACTATAAAACAAAGTTTTGGAATAGTGCAGATACAAGATGGTTGTCCCCCACAGTCACGTAAACAAAGTAAAATATAGAAATATAAAATTAGAAACAAGTAATATTAGAAGAGTATGTTTAAATAAATTATTTAATTGCAGAAAAGGTGGTACAACCTCCTTTTAAGAATCCCTAAAGCAGTTCAATAGCATAGATTATTTTTATTTTATGTCTATTCTAACCACAAAAACATTATTTTTTTTTTTAGAAATACTAGATTTTGATGATTGAGTCTGTGTTTATGAATGGACCACATTATTTTTCCATACACCAACACTGAGGTGGAATTCTCTATAGGGCAGTCTTATTCTGTATACAGATCATTAACTGCCTGAGACATCCATTTGTCCTGTGACATTGAGGAAGGAAATTGTACTTCTTTCTTTTGGATTTGCTCCAGTACTCAAATTGCTGCTAGATTGCTTTAGCATTTGTCACCATTGATGACTTATTGTAGCTGATAAATGTGTCAAGTTTGTTAAGTTATGATACATGATGTTGCTTAAATATCCTAGACAAATTTACTATTAACTCAAAATACCTGCTCAATAGAATCTTCTTACAAAATGATCGATTAAGTGATAATAGATGAAAGTGTAAAATTAGAAGGAAGAATCTGCCCTAATGAGATATTTTCAATTAAGATCTGATCAACATAATATCAATATTCTTTTATCAGTTAAGCCAAGTTCTCTGAGGCAAAAACTCAGGCACATGGTGTATTCTTCTAATAAAACCCCTTTGAAAATGCATGTTTGCATTAGGCAAAATCTTGTATTATATATGCATGTATTTGCCTTTTCATATACCTTTTCATGTTCACCAAGTCAATATACAATCAAGATAAAATAATACTTCCATTAAATCATCTTGTTTAAAAAAAAGGAAACTTGTTACTATGATAAAAATAATAAATTGGAGCGCCATTGGGACATCCTAATCAATTTTTACAGGAAGCTGTAATTTTGTGCCCTAAACAACCACTTCCCCTACCCCCCAAAGTACAGAACCTGATTCCGTTGTGTCACATATTGCATTAGATAAGCATTTTCTGCAAACATCATTATAACACATGCTCCCCGCCTACTCAAATATAGGATTCATATCACCCTTATGTGAGCTGTTGATTTGATGTGATCATGTAGTACAGACAGGGGCGGAATAGGAACTTAAGGTGGCCCTGAAAAAAACAACTAAAAGTGGCCTCATTTTGTAGGCAGGTTCCAAATTAACAGACGGCGGGGAAACACAAGTAGGTGGGGTAAACAATACCATAGTGCAAAATACCTTCCCAGCAAAACCAAATGACACAGTGAAGCACAATATACTGGCCCAAAGGCTGGCCTTCTGTGGTGGCCATCAATAGCTACCATATTCTGTCCTCCTCCTCCAGTTATCTTTGGAGCAGGAGGCTTAAGAGGTGAGGTGTGGGCCACCACAGTTGAATTCAAGAGGGCATGTGCGGTCGTTGGCCGTGTACATGAGTATTTGAATCTCACAACGTAAATTACTGTTGAGAGCTCATTATGTACCCGGGCATCAGCAGACAGGAGGACTTGGGTGGCCATCTGGGGCATCAGCCCACCAGGAAATTTCCCTGTAGGGTCTATAGCCAATCCACCCCTGAGTACAAGTTGTAACAGAATGCATATAAGAGCTAGTCTATTAAAAAAACAAAACAATTTTTTTTAATAAAGCTATACACAAAAAATACCTTTCATCTTCAGAGAAGAGAAATAAGTATAGGTTCAATGTTTAAAATCATTATACAGTGGTGCATGAAGGTTTGTGAAAATATTTTTATGCAAGTCTTAAAATTAGATACCATTAGCCAAATAAAACAAAATTAGTCAAACACTTGGTAATTCTTTTTCTGGGGAATGATACTATATCAAATGTCTTGGAGTTGAAAAAGTATGTGAACCTTCAGGATTCGAAGGTGTGAGTGGGTGACCTGTTTTATTTAATTAACAAGGATCTATAGAATTCTTCACAGCACATATTTGTGGGAGTGTATCATGACATGAAAAATGGAGATATCTTAGGACCTCAAAAAAATACTTGTTGATGCTCATCAGGCTGGACGTGATTACAAAACCATTTCTAAAGAGTTTGGACTCCACCAATCTACAGTAAAAAAAAAGTAGCAAATTCAAGATCATTATTACTCTCCACTGGAATGGTCGACAATCAAAGATCATGCCAAATGCAAAGGCATGTACTAGTCTACAAGGTCAAAAAAGAAACTCAAGGTAACCTCTAAGCATCTAAAGACCTTTCCCACATTAGCTAATGATAATGTTCATGAGTCCATCATGAGGAGAACATTGACAAACAATGGTATACATGGCAGAATTGCAAGGATAAAGCAGCTGCTCTCTAAAAAGAACATTACTGCCTGTCTGCAATTTGCTAAAGATTAACTGGACAACAGTGTTTTGTGGATGGATAAAACCAAAATAGAACTTTTCAGTTTAACCACTTGCCGCAACGCTAACGCTTATAGGCGTCAGCGCGGCGGCTCTCTCAGGTCTCACTGACGCCTATCGGCGTCATCTCGTGAAAAACAAGATTTCGCATGAACGTGTGCGCGCCGTGCGTGCGCGTTCATGCGATCGTAACCGGGACAACTGAAACTACAGCCTGGCAGCACTGATCATGCGCTGGCAGGCTGTAGATGCGGAAAAAAAACGCATTTAAAACGTATATCAGACGCTGTTTTGTAAACAGCATCTGATATGCCTGCTGTCTGCTCCTCTGGTGGTCCATTTGTCTGGGACCACCAGGGCAAACATAAGTAAAGTGCACCAATCACTACACACACACCCCCCCACCCCCCATCACTTATTAACCCCTGATCACCCATGTCACCCCCCCTGATCACCCCCTGTCACCCCCCCTGTCACTAATCACCCCCCTGTCACTAAAGGCTCATTCAGACGTCCGTATGTGTTTTGCGGATCCATGGATCTGCGGATCCGCAAAATACAGACACTGGCAATGTGCTTTCCTCATTTTGCGGATCCGCACATTGCCAGAACTATATAGAAAATGCCTTTTCTTGTCCGCAATTGCGGACAAGAATAGGACATGTTCTATATTTTTGCGGATCTGAAAGTGCAGATCCGCAATTCCGTATCCGAGCGGGACAAAGTCTGTCCCCATAGAATTGAATGTATCTACAATTCCGTCCCGCAAAATTTTGCGGAACAGAACTGCGGACGTGTGAATGAGGCCTAAGGGTCCCTTAGCGATAGCAGCTTTACAGCTTTCCCCTCTTTTTTTTTTTTTTTTGCACATTTTTTAGAGATTTTTTCATCCACATTGATCAATGTGAATGAAGAAATCTGTGCCGTTCATTGTTTTCTTTCAGCCCAGCGGCTGAACGGAAAAAAAAAATCTCAACAGAAACAGGACAGGTGCTCAGAAAATCAAAGTGCGGAAACTCACTTTTTTGCACCATAGTTTGTAAACGTTATAACTTTTACCCAAACCAATAAATATACACTTATTGCATTTTTTTTTATCAAAGACATGTAGAACAATAAATTTAGAGAAAAATGTAAATTGAAATGTAGTGTTATTTGAAAAATTTTACAACAGAAAGCGAAAAATGTTGTTTTTTTTTGCAAAAATTTAGTCTAAAAAAGTAAAATATCAAAAAAGTAAAAATGTCAGCAAGAATGAAATACCACCAAATGAAAGCTCTATTAGTGAGAAGAAAAGGAGGTAAAATTCATTTGGGTGGTAAGTTGTATGACAGAGCAATAAACGGTAAAAGTAGTGTAGTGCGGATTTGTAAAAAAGGGCCTGGTCACTAGGGGGGTATAAACCTGTGGTCTTCAAGTGGTTAAATGAGAATTGTTATGTTTGGAAAAAGGAAAACATTGCATTCCAGCATAGAATCCTTATACTATCTGTGAAACACACAGTTGATTGTATCATGGTTTTGCTGTTTTGCTGTATCTGGGCCAGCACTGCTTGTCATAATTGTTGAAACTATGAATTCTGAATTATTCCAACATATTCTAAAGCAGGCATGCTCAACCTGCGGCCCTCCAGCTGTTGCAAAACTACAACTCCCATCATTCCTGGACAGCCTACAGCTATAAGCCTACAGAAGGGCATGATGGGAGTTGTAGTTTTACAACAGCTGGAGGGCCGCAGGTTGAGCATCCCTGTTCTAAAGGAACATATCTTTCTGTAAGCTGAATTTAAAAAAAAAATTGGGTCATGGAGCAAGACAATGACCATAAGCACACAAGTCACGATATGGGTCATGTAGTAAGACAATGACCATAAGCACACAAGTAATTCTACCAAAAAATGATTAAAGAAGAATAATAAAGTTTTGTAATGGCCAAGGCAAAGTCCTGACCTTAATCCAATAGAAATATTGTGAGATGACCTGTAGTGAGTAGTTCATAGGAGGAAACTCATGGAGCTTTTTTATATGGAGGAATGGGCTAAAATTCCTCCAAGCATTACTTGAAACATTTAGTTGCAGTTATTGCAGCACAAGGAGGTCACACCAGATACTGAAAGTAAAGGTTCACATACTTTTGCCCCTCACGGACATGTTTTTGGTTCCCTTTCCTTTAGTAAATAAATGACCAAGTCTAATATTTTTGACTTGTTTGTTTGAATTTGTTATCTCTATCTACTTATCAGTCGTGTGTGAAAATCTGATGTACTGTTAGGTCAAATGTATGCAGAAATATAGAAAATTCTGAAGAGTTCACAAAAACTTTCATGCACCACTGTAGGTCAGCTCTGAAGAGACAGGTGATTTGTTAGAGGTGACCAGTGGTAGACTTTCACCCGAAAAGAAACAAGATATTTTATTTGAGATGATAAATCAATACCTATTCATAGAAACAGCTTGTCACTGTAACTTAAATGGCCAATTGCCACCTACACCTGTTCTGAGTATATCAACACTAGAGATGAGCGAATTATTCAAAAATTTGATTTGGCTGCTTAGCCGAATAAAAAAAAAATTTTTGCTGCAAATTTGCTAAATTACTTTGCAAGTACTGGGTGCAATAACAGGGAGCGGCGATTGCTACACTTCCCATCATTGTACCCCTCAGATGCCGTGTTCATACATGATTGTAGCATCTGATAAAAATAACACAGTATAAAATAAAAAATAAAATAAATCATACAAAATCATACCTGATCTATCGGTACGGGTTTGAAGATCTGGTTTGCATGCTGACCTCATATGTCACTGCGTATGGAATATTGCACAAAATCTTTAAGCAAGATGGCGGTGGACACCCCGTCGCGAACAAGTGGATCCGGTATGATTTTTTACACTATTTTAGGTGAAATTGATTTGCTACCATGAAGCACGAGGAACTTCGCCTTCATGGCGATTGAAATTCATCCTGAAATTAGTATTGTGGACTTCAATTAGCTCGACAATAATCAACACCTTGTTAGGTCATTTTAGGTAGCAAAAAAACAGCAAAACACCACAATGTGTTGTTCGATACAAACCTTGGGGTAAACTGAACACAAAAATTGCCTTTTCAATATATAATTAAACTGGGTAATGTACTGTTGCTGTTTTCCTATAAAGCACAACCATTTAAGCTCCACACACTATTCTGTCAAGTCCCATAGTTAGTAAACTGTCACATGCCACAATAATATTGTTTTAGATGTAAGATGCTTGACTACCATAAGCAATCAATAACACAAATAACAGATCAATATTAGTATTATTATTGCATGCTTTTCCAACATTGGTATATTGTTATCAGAATAAATTATCTAAAGAGAAGAAGAGAGAATACACTGTTATATTACTAAACCCTATAGCTATGTTTTAGCTGTCACTAATTCAATTATGCATGCAATCCCAAGAAAAGAATATAGTAGAAGCATTAATGAACCTTGTTTAGAGTCTATAGGCATCAATTGGTGCCTTTCTCTGGGAGCCAAATCAAAGGGTTCCTAAACAAAAGAAAAATCTATTGCTCTAATGGAAAAAGGAAGTCCTCTGATGAAAACAAGGAAGTTACCCGAAGAGAAAACCCTACCAAGATCTTATATTTGCCAGGGGTGTCTGGAGGGGTGTAGCTGGGGGAGAGTTTTATATGATGATCAATCTATCAGATAACCAACCTTCCTCACCCGGGATCTTGTTCAGCTTGTGGCGTACTACATGGGTCCTAATGCTGGAGAGTGGTGCACAGAACATCCTCATGCTGGACTATCCTATAGCCCAGTACAGCAGCACCTTGAGAACAATAGCGAGCAGCAAGGAGGGCAAGACTATAGTCTGGTCTGGGATCTTAAAGAGGACCTTTCATCAGGGCAAAAAATGTGAACTAACTATGCTGACATGTAGAGCAGCGCCCAGGGATCTCCTTGCATTTACTATTATCCCTGGGCGCCACTCCGTTCGCCCGGTATAGGCTCCGGTATCTTCTGTGACTTGGTCATACTAGGTGGAGCCTAGTATCACTTGCCAGGCTGTGAGCTGAGCGCTGCGATTAGCCAGTGCTACAGCCTGGCATACGCCTAGTATAACCAAGTGATACTAGACTCCGCCTAGTATGACCAAGTCACAGAAGATACTGGAGCCTATACCGGAGCCTATACCGGGCGAACGGAGCGGCGCCCAGGGATAATAGTAAGTGCAGGGAGATCCCTGGGCGCCGCACTACATGTCAGCATAGTTAGTTCACATTTTTTGTCCCAATGAAAGGTCCTCTTTAATATATTTAGGATTCTAGGCTCTTAAATTATGTTAGAGGTTTATTTTGGGAGTCTGATCTATGGTCAGATTTTTTGGTCTGGTCTGGGGGCTTGCTTTAGGAGTATGAATTAGTTGATGGGTTTGGTGTGGTTCTTCTTAGTTTTTTTTTTTTTTGCATCTAGCTTTTTATGAGAGTTAGGTTTTTAAGTGTACAGTATGGTGTACTGTTTATTAGTAAACCATAACTAGTGTTATTGTCAAACTGAATTGTAACTGCACTCTTGATTCTGTAATTATCGCTTCTAAAACAGATATACAGAACATATGTTCCCCACTGACAGGTGAAGGAAATGAATGCAATAATTATCCTTTTACAATGTTGCCTGTCAATAGGTGGGAAACAAGAGAGCAGCCAGTTCTAGAAATTGATATGATGTAAGATCCAAAAGGAGCAAGCTTAATGACCTGAGATACTCTGACAGAGCCAAATTGTTATGGCCTGACAACCCATAGGTCGATATGCAGTGGTTAGTAAGCAACCAAAAGTGGGTCAAAGAGAGGCAACTGATGAATCTGTGATAGGGACATGGCTAATTGAAATGCATGGGGAAGGTTTCCAAATATTCAGTTTATCGCAACTTGCTGTGTATGGGTCTATGTAACTGCCAAGTAACCCCCTACAATGGGCACATGAGCATAATAACTAAACAATGGAAGACGGTGAGCTGGTCATGTTTTCTTTTAATCATGAGGAAAGTTAAATACATATGTGAAGAAGGGATACTGTAATGCCAGGTTTAATATGGGAAGAAAGGGGGCAGGAAGTGTGATGTTCCAGGATATTTTCAGCTGGAAAACCTTTGGTCCTGGTATTTTTGTGGCTGTCACTTGGACACATACCACCTCACTGCTGTCTACTAAGAACACCTCTTCATACCAGTGATATTTCCTAATGACCATGGCATTTTACAGCAGGATAGTGCATCCGATCACACTGCATAAATTCTTCAGGAATGGTTTGAGGAATATGACAAGTAGCTCATAACTTTCTGCCCTGCCAAAGGTTTTGACTACTTTGTATATCTGCATCCTGAAGATGCAGAACAGTTGAAAGGGGTGTTCATCCAAGGTTTGGTGCACCAGGCCAAATGTCTGGTGGTTTGGATCCTTGTGGGACC
Organism: Bufotes viridis; assembly: GCA_033119425.1. Classification (NCBI taxonomy): domain Eukaryota; kingdom Metazoa; phylum Chordata; class Amphibia; order Anura; family Bufonidae; genus Bufotes; species Bufotes viridis. Next base: position 527,434,693 of record CM065589.1, on the reverse strand, counting down.
CCTGATAATGGCCCTGGACATTTTCCCTGCCCTCTCCAATGCTGGATCTAGCTGCCAGCCTCAGTGCCTTATAGAGTGTTTTTTCCATAAACATTAGTTAACTTGTGAAGATGTATATCCCTCAAGATCTAATGATCAGCTTAAAATTGTGAATTATGCTTTATCCTGAACAGTGGGAGTTTGGCACATATCCAATTAACACATAAAATAGAAGTGGATAAAAATCACAGTGGCAGATACCATTTCAGGACCCAGGTTATTATTCCACTGAAAAAACAAAGTTAGACAATAGGTTTCCCCATATAACCATCCTTAAAGAAACACTCTGGGATTTTGTTTTTTGTTTGCCTATATAGTAGGTGATAGGCCATTATTAAAAAAAAGTATGCCTTGTGTATACTTGTTTTATTTGATGTGCCATCTGTGGGTTATCAGCCATCTTGATTCATTTATCTCCTCAGATATGGTTTTCTTAATGAATACTACATTTCCCATCATGCCTAGCTTTGTAGAGGCAGAGGGGGTGGAGTCTTACCACATAGCACTTCTCTGTGTAAAGGCAGCCATGTCAGAACAGTGACACAGGCCTGCTTTCCCCCTATACTGCAGTGTCCCCATGTTCTCCTATTGAATGTAGATTGAGCATGCCTACCCTCTCTGCCCTGTCAACTTATGGATTCAGGAGGTAAGAGGACCAATATGAAGCTACATCTAATAGAATTCCACTGGAGAGTCAGTATGAACAGATGACACAGACCAGCATCGTGGGTTAGAAGGGTTTATATAACTGCAGCTAATCACTGTATATAGTAATATATAGCTGCACTCCTGGTCCTTTAGATAGGGGATACTTCAACAATCTTCAACAGAATATAAGGATATACAGAGGAATATGGAAGGTGGAGAGAGGAGGGATCTGAGAGCTGCCAGGAGGGATTTTGGTTGATGATGTCATCCTCTAATTCACAGGAAGTCAGCCACAGAGGAGAGACTGAGTTCCTGTTTACACATTAGAGCAAGCTCTGGACTGGTGGTCAGACTTGATGTCACACGGCCAGGTTCCCATAATGAAAAGATTCAAAATGTATTGATTCAACTGAGTAGCTGTTTTACTTTTAACAAATCTTGCTATAGACCAGGGCTGGCCAACCTGCGGCTCTCCAGCTGTTGCAAAACTACAACTCCCAGCATGCCCAGAGAGCCTACTGCTATCAGCCTACAGCATGGCATGGTGGGAATTGTAGTTTTACAACAGCTGGAGAGCCGCAGGTTGGCCTGTACTGCTATAGACAATAATTTACATTTTTGTTTAAATAATTTGTATGGTCTAATAGATCTATTCAGTTGATGTGGGATGTGTCAAAGGTGGAATCTGCAAGTAGACTACTGTAAGCTAGAGCTGATCTACTGCTTGTGCTTCTTTATAAACCTAAGCAATCCCTAAGGTGGTAAACAACACATTTATAACTATTCATGTCAAATACTGCTGACCTTAATGGAGCTCAACAGGTTCAAATAGGTTTGTTAATTATTAAAGATGCAGAATGACTGAAATGTACAGTATTCATTCCCTGGGAACAATCTGCAATTAAACTGGACTGTAGTGAGCTGAGATTTGGAGAACTGTACATCATGCATATGTGATGACTGGTGGATATAATGAGGTGTTAGCAATACGTTTCATTACTGCTTCACCTGAAATCCTCTTATGGATAGAATAGGCTAACTGTATAATGGATGTGAGCATTAAACATTTACAATGATATCTACATTTAATGCATCTTTTATTTTCTGCTTCGGTAAATATTCTATAAAACAGTTTAGAAATAAATGATAAGAAACAAAAAGAAATTACCAAATTGCATTTTTACGCTGAAATGGCTTGGATCTATAGATTATTATTAGTTTTCCTCTACTTCAAGCGAATACTCCATACTAATCTTCAGAATAAGTATTAGCAGCCTGGCAATATCATACAGTTAATGGTTATGGTGAAAGACGATGAAGAGGAAGAAGGTGGAATGGTGGAAGAAGTTGATTTTACTAAACTGAAATGAATCCAAAATTTCTCAAAAAATTCATATTTGTTTCAGATGAATCACAGAGACAGAGAGAGAAATAGAGAGATTCCAAAAGGAAAGGACAACTTCTTATGATATCAGAGGTTAGGCATCAACTCAATAAGTCAATGCTATCCTTTCCAACAGACCTTGAAGCATAAATTAGAATGAGCACTCACAGTCAGGGGCGGACTGAGCGGTCGGGTACTTCGGACTTGGTCCGAGGGCCCGGCCGGGAAGGGGGCCCGGCGGCTGCCGCTGCCCAGTGTAGAGATAATGACCAGTTGTGCCATGCGCAGCGCAAGTACTAATCATTCACACCACACAGTCCACTTGACTATACATCACCGGGCGGGCACTGGGCAGAGGCATGCAGGCAGGCTATGGGGCCCGGCGGCTGGACTCGGAGCAGCTACGCGGCGCCTACTTTACATGTACTTCACCGAAGGAGGGGACCGGCAGCCAGAGCTACAGTGAGGAGGAGAGGAGGGGCCGGCCATGGCATCCTGTGCGGCGCAGAGGCGCGCCGCGCTGACGTCAGTCATCACGTGACGTTACTGACGTCTTCTACGTCTGCTGAGGCTGGATTTTTTTTCAACTGCGGCCTGCGCCTCACGCAACGGCACCGCACCATGCGTCCACTTCCAAGTTCCCTCCTGAGTCCTGCCTGATGATTCGGCCCAGATTGGGGAGCTGCTCTGTCTGCACACTTGCACAGTGCTGCAAGTGAAGTTCAAGTAATTAAAGTAGTAGTGAAATCTCACTAGTAATCACAAAACAAGGCTGGTTGTGATTGATGTGTATGGACTCAGTGACAGTGAGTAACTGTTATGGGGGAGATCTGTGGATGACACATATAGCATAAGATTCTATATAGTGTCATCCATAGATCCCCCCCATAGCAGTGCCCTCCACAGGTCCCCCATAGTAGTGTGTCCTCCATAGGTTCCCCATAACAGTGCCATACGCAGATCCCCCATAACAGTGACATCCATAGATCCCTCATAACTGTCATCTACAGGTCCCCCATAACAGTGACATCCATAGATCCCCCCCATAGCAGTGCCCTCCACAGAGGTCCCCCATAGCAGTGCCCTCCACAGATCCCCCTTAACAGTGTCATCCACAGATCCCCCTCCCCATAACATAGGGTGTAATAAGAGAGCTAGCCTTCGTCCTGAGGATGTGGACATGTTGTCTTTTTTTACATTGTAATGCAAAGTTGTTTTAATATGGCCTTTGAACATACTTCTTCAAGTAAAATCATATAAACCCTTTTTTGTCATTTTGGTGGTTTTTACCGATTAGTAGATTAATCGATGAAATTATTGAAAACGAATCGATTGCGAAACTATGGCATTCCTGAAGAATTTATGGCACTCTGAAAAAAGTCTATGGTGCACCAATATGCCTTAGACTTTTCCTGCCAGTCATCAGCGCAGAGCGCACTATGAACGGCACAGGCAGCGCATTGAATGCAGGCAAGTTATTATAGCTAAGTGATAAAGTACATGAAAGATATATTGTACTGGACTGTAGTATTCAGGTTAAATTCCATCTTGGCACTTTGCGATAAATAAGTGGGTATTTGGTTGCAGTTTGGGCACTTGGTCTGTAAAAGGTTCACCATAACTGCCCTAGACCAAGTTCCAATTTCTGGCACCAGCTACTGCAGGCAGGCAGCGTAAATTGCTGAAAAAAAATGTCAATGCTGGTTATGGCCCAACTTAGGTAATTGGAGGGGCTTTCTGCAGTGGACAGAGGTCAGCAGGGAAGTGCCCGACCGCTCAGTCCACCCCTGTTTGAAACAAATGGAAAAAGGTGTCCAGGTCTGATAAATCACATTTTCTTTTATATGATGGAAAACCTATTTTCCATGAGCCATAACTTTTTTATATTACCAGTCACATAGCTGTATAAGGGCTTTTTTTTGCGGGACAAGTTGTTCTTTCTAATGCCACCATTAATTATGGCATAAAATGTAGTGGGAAGCAGTAAAAAAAAATCCAAATGGGGTGTAAATGTAAAAACTAGGCAATTCCTCCACAGTTTTACTGGTATTCTTCCTTCAGTGTTTGGTTTATGGCAAAACTGACCCATGTACTTCATTCTCTGGGTCATTACGATAAAAACCAGACCCTATATGTATATCTTTTTTATGTCAAAAGACTGTAAAAATAAAGATTAGATTAGATCTCCTATAGGAAACCATTGAATCAATGCTTTCATATGAGGAAAATCTGATGTTGGAGGTCATCATGAGGAGGGTGAGGATGTCCAGCATCAGATTGAAGTTGATTGCCTATTGCAGGCTTCCTCAAACTAGGGCTCTCGAGTTATTACTAAATTACAACTGCCATGATTCTCTGGCTATCTGTTTCTTTTGTTCCTTGTGTAGTGCGTGGCTGGAGGCGGGATATGGGCATGGCTGAAGGCAGGATATGGGTGTGACTGGAGGCAGGACATGGGAGTGGCTGGGGATAGACATGGGTGGGGCCTGGAAGGGGGCCCTTGATTTATTTTGCCTAGGGGCCCTGAGGGTTCTTAGTCCGCCCCTGTTCGCAGTGGTCATTACATTTTCTAGGTGAAATGCCTTGGTTGGGGTTACTATTTCTCCTTATCTAGAGCACCTGGACACCTAGTACGCTTGTGGGGTCTTATTGACCAGGAAACACATTTCTGTGTTTCTAAGGAAAAAAGGTATACAATTTAGCTTTCCTTCTTAAGGGAAGTTTCAGATGAGTATGTTAACTGCCTTAAAGAGGTTGTCCAGGTTCAGAGCTGAACCTGGACATATCCCCATCTTTACCCCCTATGGCCCTCTGATATGAGCATTGGAGCATTTGTCTGAACCCGGACAATTCTTTTAAGTCTGCAGAACTGTAGTCACATAATGATGTGACTACAATTCAGTAGACTTACAGCAAGGAAGGAAGTCACAACATCACTAATCATTCATGTTGAAAATCTACACCAGATGAGTGGTGTCAATAACGAGAAATACAGCTCCCACAGGAAGCTTGTTTCCCAAAGTAAACACACTCATCTGAAACTACCCATCAGATGGAAAGCTAATTATCTGAATAATAACAACCAATGAAGAATATCCAGATCACAAAATCAAAGAATACTCATCACAATAATCATTTATCCAAAAATTGACAAAGCTTTATTAATTACATAATATGTGGTATCAGAATAAAAACAGATTAAAAAACTGATTGGTGGCATGTGGTATTGGCAATCAAATTTATGGGAAATAATTCATCAGTCGGAGGCACCTTTCATATAAATATCAAGTAATTTCTTCGTACTTATTGCATCTATGGTATATTCATAATACATCAATACAAAAGTAGCTACAATCAGGCTACAAAATGATTAAAGTGCAAGTGCTATATATTTACCAAGGTGCAAACTCATTGATAATGTGCCACAGAGATCAGTAATACATACTAACCCGAATATCAGCCACTGTCGCCACACCACTCACTCCCCCTTTTTTTTTGGTGTGTATTAATTAGCTGAATAGTCCTTGTTGAAGAGGCTAAGCATTCACTTATTGAATTGATATCAAACATCTGGTAGAATGAGGGACTTTCTGTTTCATTTGAAGGGAAAACGAATATGTATACCCAGAGAAAGATTGTCTTGACTGCAAGACTCCTCATGTGGGTGAATCTCTTATGCTGTTTTCACACCTAAAGTACAGAATATTTCCAGATTATCAGGTCCGGAGATTTACCAGAATTGGCCTTTCACACATATAGCTATCACCCATGAGATGTTCCATGTCAGGTGCGTTCTCACTACAAAGGAAATGTTCCAGATCCCTAGGCAAGAGGCATGGCATACTGTGATTTTTCTGGAACATTGACTGCTGTTTTTACACATTAGCTCACTTGGACATAACCCGGAGTTAGTACTAGGACTCTGGGAAGAAAAAGTCTGGGTAAAGTCTGGGACAGATATTGGGGATGTTTGCATCCACACATACAGCCCCTCTAGGTGAACATCCAGAAAATGTCTGAATTCCACTGTAAGTGCGAATGGGGCTGTAAGTCAGTCTCTCTCTCTCTCTCTCTCTCTCTCTATCTCTATCTCTATCTCTATCTCTATCTCTCTCTCTCTCTCTCTCTCTATCTCTCCCTCTCTCTCTCTCTCTCTCTCTCTCTCTCGTTTGTCCAAGTGTGGAAACATCAGTTATTGCACTACTTATAAGCAATGCAGATGTTAAGAGAGAATGGAGAGCTGATAAAGCTTCAGGTACCTAAACAGGGGAGGTTCAGAACTATAGCTAGTGGTATGACAGGCAGTCCCTCAATCTCATTCATAAGGAAAACTATAATAATTTCCAAAGTATACAGTGTATGCGGGTAATTTTATCAAACGATGGTCTATATATCTAAATACACAATTACCTCATGATGAGGTTGAGAGATGTCTGCCAAAAGGAAGGGCACCGTTTAAGAAAGTAACACCTCTGAGCAGTCGCGTAACTACTGGGGAAGCGGCTGCCAAGGGGCCCGGGCTGCCAAGGGGCCCGGCAGCATGTGTGACAGTTTATTTTCAAGTTAATAATAATGATTGATTCAACTTGACCTGCACTGCGTTATCATGTTATAAAGTTGTTCAGGGCCCCTTGGCAGCAGCAGCGGCGGGACCCCCTCCCTCTCTATAATCTCTATGATCTATTCTTACTGTCTGTCAAGTCTGATTACAGCTCGCAGGCTGTATTAAGCCCGCCCACATACTGAGTATGAGCAAGTGAGCAGGGAGCGGCAGGCGGCAGCAGTATAGGAGAGCATAGCACGTCCAGCTCACAGACAGTAGACTCAGAGTTATTGGTATTGAGAAGTCAGCACGTCCTGAGCTGCATCTGTGGGGAGGGGTGAACAAAGACGTATTTGTGGCAGTCCTGCAGCCTGTGTAAACTCTGCAGGCAGTTAGCACCTGTCAGGTCCATGTGCCACTAAGCGGGCACCTCCTCAGGCACCTATGACAGTCTCAGTGCTGGCGTCTTTTCACCCCTCTTCCTTGATATGTTTGTATGGAGGAGGTGAAGCCCTTAACTGCAGCGCGGGAATTATTTACCTTTGAAGTGAACACTGCAACATCTCTAGTGATTTATGACTGCCACTCCGGTCTGTAAGTTTCATTCTTAACTCTTATATCCTGGGGTTGCTTCTGAGGCTGCTGCTATTGTTCTGTACAGGGGGCAGCTTCAGTTGTGTGACTTGTATCAGCCACCATGCCCACACCCACACAAGATGGGAAGGGGGCACACAATCTGCAAGAAGTCCTGTGGAGGAGGGGGACCTGTCTCCTCCATGACCCCAACATCACCCCTGCCACCTCCTGTCTCCTCCCTGCCCCCAACATCACCCCTGCCACCTTCTATCTCCTCCCTGCCACCTCCTGTCTCCTCCCTGCCCCCAAGATCACCCCTACCACCTCCTGTCTCCTCCCTGCCCCCAACATCACCCTTGCCACCTTCTATCTCCTCCCTGCCCCCAACATCACCCCTGCCCTCTTGTATCTTCTCCCTGCCCACAACATTGCTCCTGCCACCTTCTATCTCCTCCCTGCCCCCAACCTCACCCCTGCCACCTTCTGTCTCCTCCCTGCCCCCAACATCGCCCCTGCCACCTTCTGTCTCCTCCCTGCCCCCAACCTCACCCCTGCCACCCCCTGGCTCCTCCCTGCCCCCAACATCACCCCTGCCACCTCGTATCTCCTCCCTGCCCCCAACATTGCCCCTGCCACCTTCTATCTCCTCCCTGCCCCCAACAACGCCCCTGCCACCTTCTATCTCCTCCCTGCCCCCAACATCGCCCCTGCCACCTTCTATCTCCTCCCTGCCCCCAACAACGCCCCTGCCACCTTGTGTCTCCATTATGCCCACGGCGAGAACAGCCAGTTCTCGGGATTCGGCATAAGCCAGAAAGCGGACGAATCCCATTACAGACTATGGGGTACGGCGGTATGCGGATGTGCCGGATCCGGGATGCTGCAGATGAAAACCAGGTTGCACAAGCACAGTGGGATTCTAAATTCCACTCAGCAGACGAGCATTTTACCGAGCTAGGAAAAAGAGAAGTGGTATCACATGACCGGAGGAACGGAGCGCTCTGTGATTGGCTGCTGTGCCACGTGACAGCAGAAAGCGGAAGTTACCGGAGAGGAGCAGCAGGTACGGGTGAGGTGATGTGTTCTACACAGCATGTATGATACTGTACGCCGTGATATGAGGGTTGGTGCATTATCAGCCTCTCTTAGGCTCTTCGCACTACCGTTTCTCTTTTCCAATATTGAGATCCGTCATACAGTCTCAATACCGGAGAAGAACACTTCCGTTTTGTCCCCATTCATTGGTAATGGGGACAAAACGTAACTGAACAGAAAAGAATGCTCCAAAATGCGCTCTGCTCTCATACTGAAGAACAAACTTCAGCATGCTGCGGTCGTCTTTCTATCATGGGATGCGGGGCAAGACGGATCCCACAATCCAAGTCAATGGGGATGGCTCCATTTAATTCTGACACAATAGAAAATGGATCCATCCCCCATTGACTTGCAATGGAGTTCATGACGGATCCGTCTTGGGTATGTTAAAGATAATACAGCCGGATCCGTTCATAACGGATGCAGACGGTTGTATTATCAGTAACGGAAGCGTTTTTGCTGAGCCCTGCCGGATCCAGCAAAAAAGCTAGTGTGAGAGTAGCCTTATAGCTTTGCCGCATTTAAAGGGAAAGCTCCCCATTCTGTATATTGCTAGGTTGCACTCTCTTAAAGGGACCCTATACATTAACAAGCGCTAGGGACTTGTAGAGCTGGTCACCCGCTATGTATTTTTATGCAGGACTGTTCCATGTGTCGTGTCATTATACAAAGTCAGACTGGAGAGCTGCTGCAAAGAGTGACTACCACTGGAGGGTATCACATTATCACTCTGCTATGAATGGGGAACAGGAGAAATGTGCTGCTTATGCCTGCGGGTTTCAGCTGTATTCCTGGGAAATCGGTGATTTGTATCATATGCAAATAAGCTGTTTGGTGCAATTAGGGTGTCCCTGTGTTACCAAAGCCTCTGCTCCTTATTGTGTCAAGTGCTGCCCCCCAGCTTTCAGTGACAGGTCCCGCCAGGGCAAGCATCATGGCTGTACTGTGCATGCGCCAGTTCCATAACACATCTCCCCTGCCTACCGAAGGGTGGCTGTTTTGTTTTAATGCTGACACCCTTATAGCACCAAACAGTTCATTTGCATGTCAAAAACCAGCACCCATCAGGATAGGGGAAAAAGCGTTAAAATCAGGGGACTAGAGCACATGTGACCCTTGACCTGGATTACCATGGAGTATCATGCCTTTTCATAAGTATATAAACATTTATACAGTTATTATTGTTATAACATGTATTTATGGCCTATAAGCAGCCATGTTGTACTTATATTCACCCTCCTGTATGAACCTTCATTGTAAAAGAGAAAAATGGGTTCAAGGAAAGGTGCTTCCTGGCAGATGTGGGCCTATCTAAGGGAGTGATTGTACCTCATCACTAGGCTATAAGCCGAGATAAGGTTGTTCCTGGGACTCGTCTGTCATATATCTTTTTAATGAGATGTATTAATGAGACAAACATATAATGTCTGTCTGTTCATATAGTGGATCGTATTTAGTTTTGACACAAGTTAATCAATATATCACATATGTGTTGTTTTGTATAATTTCATATATTGGTTTTATTTTGTTACATGTTATAATCATATACTAACGTATATATATCCTGTGTGTGTATCACCAGAAGTGTGTATTCCTGAGGTATGAGGGAAAGCATGCTCAGTTGGATTTCTCTTAATGAGAAGTTGTTGATGAGAAAGTTGTGTTATTTTCCTAAGATAAGGCACCTGTGAAATCCAAAACCCATACATTTGTTGTCTACATTTTAACTTTATGACATGAGAACAGTTATACTAGTTTCTGGGAATCTAGGTTTTTAATTGCTTCAAGTGTCAGGGGGTATGCCTCCCTTTTTGATGTATGTCCCAGGTGGTGAATGTCTACCACTTAACATAAAGTCACATTATATAAATTTAACTCCTAAAAGCTTCATATTTATAGCTTATACAACATTGCCGCCTAGATATCGGCAGGTAGCATAACACGTTCACCACAACGCATTTTGGGTAATGTATGATCTCACAGTACCATTACCATATGTGCACACCCTCTGGTTTGGTTGGAAGGGGTGTATGCTTTTGATAAGTCTGTGAATATTAATTATAGATGGGATGAGAGAGGGATTCCAGGAGAAAGAAAAAAAAGACTACAAACAAAAGATTAAACAGACACGTGGATTTGATCCTGGATCATGGGGAACCCTCTGGAGAACTGACCCTACTTACCTTTTGACCCTCGGTAACGTATATCTTGCTTATTGCTTGCGGTATTGATAAGTTACTCAGCCCGGTATATAGTCAAAGGTCCCCATTTGTGGATTTGTAATTGATAAGGCTCCTGATCAAGTTTGATCATTCTCTTAGCAAAGATGCATATTGCTAATTGAGCATCAGACATTGGTACTTAGTCCTTGGGAACTTTGTTATTCCCTAGCCTGATACCGAGCTGGTAAATTTATAGTGCCGCCATATACCACAATTGGTTAAAAGGTGATAGAAAGGGGTACTGTTCTTTCATTTGGATTGTTGCATATCATTGCATTGATTGGCGATATTCAGTATTGATTAAAGGTAGTGGTATTATATTTCATTGTCTATCATTGTACAGGTTGTATCATCGATTTTGTATTTAGCACTTATGTATAATAAACTCACGTATATTTTTGCATAGATGATGGTACCTCATTTTCTTTCTAGTTGCACAAAATAATTAAGGTTCTTATCAACGAGCTGAGAGGTTATTATGTCGCCCTCTCCTCAATAGGATCAATAACTTTGATATTTTTTCCTTTGATCCTTTCTTTTGTTTTGTTTTTTGTATATAAAGCATTTTTGCGCTTTATATCCGCGATAGGAGGTATGTGGTGACAGATTTTACATGAGCCTGACCACTGGCATCCTTCCCCTTTTTGAGATTGCGGCATTATCCGTACACTACAGGTCATACAGTTATGGCATATCCAACCAATTTAAAGGGGTTGTCTTGTCACTCATTTAATGCGGGAACCTGAGCAGAAATCAGCTGATCCCTTAAAGTCAGACTCCCAGGGAAGGCTTAAATATACAAGTAATATTTTTGTTTATGCTAGTGGTAGATTGGGCCCCCAAAATAAATTCCACTGGTGGGCCCTAGGCACCCCAGTCCGACACTGGTAGGACTAGTCACAGATCGGCAGCCAGGCTATCGGGTATGGAACTTCTAGGACTGCAGTTCCTGTGCCTGAGTCCCAGCAGCCAGGAGTGATGCAGTGATATCCTGCACCTCCGGGGCTGAGTAGAGGAGTGAATGAATCATTCCCCTGGCCTGTCAGTGTGGAAATGAGGTGAGAATTATAACTGACAAATTTAATTTTATTTAATTTACAGGGGCTTCTGTAATACTAAGGGGTCATAACTACTGTTTGGTTGCACTAGGGAGGCATAACTACTGTCTGGGTGCACTAAAGGGACATTATACTGTAAAGGGGGACTAAGGGACATGATTACCAATTGGAAAAAAGGGAAATAACTATTGTGAGGAGGCACAGAGGCAAAAATACTCTGTAGGACACTAAGGGGGCATAATTATGGGATGTAACTACTTTGTGAGGCACTATGGGGACTATAAGGGATGCGTGAGGGGGGAGGATGGGGGGTGACTATCTTGACTAGTCACAGGGCTACATGGGAGGAGGGTTAAGACTTTGACAGGGGCCCCACAACAGTATTATACAATGACACTACATGACAGGCAGTGTGTGTGTGTGTATATATTGTAAGAGAGTGTCTGGAGTGGTAGTGGGTGGAAGATACGTGCCACCAGGGGTCGTGGCCCCGGTGGAGTAAGAGCCGGGTCTTTTGTGTTTTGTCAGCAGTGAGTGCTGTCACACAGCGGTCCGGGCCGGCTCTTACTGGGAACAGGCAAAGAGCAGGGTGGGTGTCTGTTCCCCACGGACCACAATGGCTGGACGGGATTCGGTTGTTGGTGTCAGTCTACACTGATCCTGGCAGGTTGGTTATCTCTGGCCTTAGTTGGGTAGGGAAGGAGTTAATCCTTCACTATGCTCGGTGGGTGTGGTCCTCCTGCTACACCCAGGGCTGTGAATATAAGTTTGATGCTCCCTGACTGTGGGGCTGATGAAGTGTGGTCTTCTGTCTCACTGCAGGAGGCTGTACGGGAGGCTGATCGCATGGTCGGGCTGAGCTCTGTAGTCCGCTCTGCTAACAAAGACTGCCCAGTTGCTGCAGGCTAAGAGAAGGGCCAAAAGAAAAGATCCTGTGGCCGGAGCCAATCCCTTGTCTTGGCCGACACGTGGCCTGTCTAACTTGCACGAACTTGGACAAACCCGCCCCACGACAAGGTGTAGTACTGATCACGGATGTGAGAGACTGTGTGAACAGGCACCAAGACGCCTGCAGCGTTTGGGACTTCGTTGTGGGAGGTGGAGTTTATGAACTTTGCTGTTGTGTGAATTGCACAGTTTTGATTTGATGCACTGGCGTGAATAAAAGAGCACGGTGTGGACACAAAGCCTGTCTCCTGAGCCTCTATACTGCCACCGCTACCATCTGCCTACCAGAGCAAACCCCCACAATATATATATATGTTATATAGGAAAAGGATGGCGTGGCAGCCTGGTCTGGTCTAGATCGTGACTTGCCAAAGGAGTGGGTTTTACACAGGTGGGGGAGGTGCGAAGCGCGCTGATGGGGGGGGGGGTGCCTTACAAAAATTTGCTGTGGGGCCCAGTCCCTTCTAGTTACGCCCCTGCCTCTGAGATTATGAGGGAAATACATTGTAACATTGGGTGCAGGGTATACAGGACCTTCAACATGCTGTTTGAAAAATACATTTTAAATTATAGACAAGAGTACCCGATATGTGGGAAGAATAAGGCAAATCTGACTCGCAGTTACAATATGTGACAAATAATAGAATTAAAATGGCAGAATGGATGTGACTTTTTCACCCCCTTACCAACTATGGTGGGGGTTAGGAAGCAGTGGAAAAAAATATTATACATGCATTCAGATAAGAATACAAATGTAACGACCGGATACAAAGTGAGACGGAGAAAACACTGTCTCCCGGTGATGGGAAGAATTTTGTCTACATCCAATCCATTTTTTTTTGCAGATGTGGAACCATTCATCTCAATGGAGCCGCAAAATATGCGGGCAGCACACCCGGGTGCTATCAGCATTCATAAGTCCATTCCACAGCCCCGCTGGAAGGTTAACCCCTTAATGCACAATGCCATAGATGTACGTCCTTATGCGCCTGTCATTTAATGAAGCGGGCTGCTGAGCTGATCATGCTCCATACATGCCGGGTGTCGGCTGTATAATAGAGCAGACAAATGCTCGTCCATCTGGTAAATCTGATTTTTAAGTGTGCATAAAAATCTGCGCTTGGCGGTGACAGATCGTGCAGTCTAATTGTGATCTGCCACCGGCAAACTGGGGACGAGTGAGGGTATAGCGATTGCTCCTCCCAATGCTGCGGAGGAGATTGCTGCATGCAATAGAAGCAGTCTCCTCAGCTAGCTAGCAAGCGATTGGCGGGAGAAAATGCCTCCCTCCTGAAGTTTGCTTGTGGATATGCCTGTCTAATATAGGCTTAAAGTGGTTGTCTCACGTCAGCAAGTGGCATTTACCATGTAGGGAAAGTTTTTTCTTATACTGTGCAAGCTCGGCCACCGATGCTGGATTGAAGGGTGGTTGTAACCATGGAATCAAGAAGTGTATAATGTGAAAAATTAGGCTACTTTCACACTAGCGTTTTTCTTTTCCGGCATTGAGTTCTGTCCTAGAGAGAAATCCATTCAGGATGCATCAGGATGTCTTCAGTTCAGTCACTGTCAGGCATCTTGGACGAAGGAAATACCGCAGCATGTTGCGGTATTATCTCCGTCCAAAATGCCTGATCAGTTGCCAGAATGCCGGATTCGGCATTCATTTACGTTGAAATGTATTGAACTTATACATTGAAAGAAGGCACTGCCGAAACGTGAGTTAGGGTGTACGGCTCTCCTAAGGATCTCTCGATTGCATAATTTATGAGTAGGTTTTTATTCTAACATGCTAACATATTTGCACTTTATTTATATGCTCTAAACTGTGGCTTACTTTGCACTTGCACTTTGACTTACCCTTGTGGGAGTTTCTGGTCACTATGTTGTATTGTGGATTCAATGGCACATCTTTGTATTGCTTTACCCTATTTTGTGGTAACATATATTGACACTATTTATGTTATTTATACTACTTATATATCTACTTATTGTGCTTGAATCACCACAATACATTAATTCCCTCTGATGCATTATTAGCGATTAGTACTTCTCTTCTCCCTATGTTTTAGTGAATACCTTCTCTTGCATGTATTGTAGTATTACGCTTTTCCTCAGGAGAGATTTGTACATGTCTTTTCCCCTTTTGTCCAATTGTCGTCTGTTATACTTTTATTAAACTAATTTTTAACCTAATAAAATTATTTGTGATATCAGGTCCATTTGTTCTCAGCCTATTCTTTTGTAGGGTTTATGTTCAATTGCTGAGCGGACTGCAATAGGGTCCGACATTTTACCATTATTCTATGTGGGAGTTTTCTATGTCATTTTATTTGTTTCTTTTATCAAATATAGTTGCTGGAGCTATTTGTTTTGTTGGAGTAAAAGGGCTGGATTTTATTTGGATTGGGAAAGTAGGTTTGGTAGTGGGATCTTTCCAGTCCACCCCCCATTCCATGGCAGGTTTTGCCCTAGCCTGAGGTCATGGCAGGTGAGGCCTGCTGCAATCAAGGAGGCATAAAATCAACCTTCTATCAGTCTGGAAGAAGAGAGGACTTGTAAGCAGAGGCCTAGTGAGGCTCTGGGTGGTCTCAGCCAGGAGGGCTGAGGGGCCACGAGGCTACGTGTGGCCGAACCTCTTCCCCATATGAACTTGTGTTTGATGACCGGATCTGCTAAGGCTTGGAGCCTGAGAAACTGTGCATAACCTGTACTTAGAGGTGAGTCAGGGAACACTACTGTGTATTAGTTAGAGCCCAGATAGGGAGGTGTTTATTTTATTTTGATGATTATGTTTGTGTGGGTGCTGAAGTGCCACAATAAAGCACCAGTTTGGAAATTAAATCCGGTTGTCTGCAAAGAAGTCTGTGACTACGACCCCCTGAGAGAGAGCATTCTCTTATAACATATTAGAGTTTGCTGGAGGTGCTCTGAAAAAAAAAATATTTTGCCTATGTAAAAATACAATGGAATAGCACAGGGTATCTGTCAGCAGATTTGTACCTACGAAACTGGCTGACCTGTTCCATGTGTACTTGGAATCTGAAGGCATCAGTGTTGGTCCCATGTTTATATGTGCTTGTATTGCTGAGAAAAATGATGTTTTAATATATGCAATTTTAATATATGCAAATGAGGCTCTAGGAGCAATACAGGCATTGTCGTTACACCTAGAGGCTCTGCCTTCCTGAAACTGCCGTGCCTTCTGCATTTTAATTGACATGACCAGGCAGGCATGAACACATGTACAATGTCAATCAAAGTACAGAGGGCGTGACAGTTGCAGAGAGCACTGAGCCTCTAGGAGTAATGGCAACCCCGTTGCTCCTAGAGGCTCATTTGCATACATTAAAACATCATTTTTCGTAGCAATGCGGGCACATATGAACATGGGACCAATAGAGATGCCTTCAGCTGGCAAGCGCACATGCAACAGGTCAGCCAGTTTTTATAGCTACAAATCTGCTGACAGATGCCATTTAATATACAGGATAAACCTCTAGGGAGTCAAGTTATCACATATATAGTCCTATCAAGAATCAGAGAAAAAATGTGGTTTTCACTCTTGTTGCAGATACACGCGGAGGACTTGTCAATCATATAGTAGAGTTTTATAGAATCCGCTCCACTCAGAAAAATGATGCTCAAATGCAATTTAATTATAATTGCAAGAACAACATATATCCAGATAACAGTCCATTTAGTATTCATAAAATAGAGAAACACCACTAAATGTACAAAGTTACCGGACATTTCAGTCCAACACTACCTTCAACAGTTGTGGTATCTGTAGTAATTATGCATCATCTAAGCGTTATGTCCAGAGACATACTTTGTTCTTGCAATGATAAATAAATTGCATTTCAGCATTATGTATAGTCCTATAGTGAGACATGGGGCACCATAACTATATACAAAGCCCTATAGTGAGGTATGGAAACTAATCCATATCCAATAATGTGCAAGATTTGTGACTATAATATACTGAATCTTATAAAAGGGAAGACTGCCTAGGATGAAATGTGCAAATGATTTGTATGGTGTAAATGGGTGAAAATGGAAAATACATTGTAACAGTGGAACTCAGAAAAGAAAAAATAAGCAAAAGTAGTTTCAATAATATTGCAAAGAAATGATAATGAGGGAGGGAAATATAGATAGAGATATACATAGAGATATTGGAGACTCTGTCAATGCGTTGATCTCTTATTTAGCTGAAAATCTTTATGGAAATGTTAAAATATTATTATTATTTGTTTATTCTTATGAAACATTCAATGCAAGGTTATATAACATTAGTAAACTTAAAGGAGTTGTCTGGAAAGAAATACATTTTAACAGGTGCCTATATCCTGACTGGAAAGATTCATACTTACTGCTCCTTGCCGCTCCTGTCCTGCACACTGGCTCCCATGTGTCCATCTTCTGGTCCGTGGCTTGTTTATTTTTTCCTAGACATGGGCATGGTCACCTTCTCCACTGCAACCAATCATTGGTTTCAGGGGTGATATATCTCAGAGTCATTGGCTGCAGTGGGGCAGATGATAATGTCCATGTCCAGGAGGAAGTAAACAAGCCGCAGACCAGAAGATGGACATGGTGGAGCCAGCATGCAGGAATGGAGCAGAGGGAAGCAGGTAAGTATGATTCCATAATGGAGATTGTATGTGGGCACCTGTGAAAAGTTATTATTTTCTGGACATCCCCTTTAATATAGCCACCTATTTTTCCCCTTTCATACCTCCTCTACCCAAGTTAAAGCTAAGGGACAGCAGTGAAAATGACAACAGTTTTGCTCATGGTAGATGTCTTCTCCTTCAACTATAGTAGAATGAAATTTTGGGCTCCTGTATTGAGAGGAAGACCTCTCTAGGTTAAAATGCTGGCATAAAATGAGTTCTCAGTCGTGGAAACAATCATAGGTTCCTTCTGCATAGATATAATTTACATGGATAACTTGTTTATGAACTATACATTTCAATCACTACAGTATGTGCAGATAAAAATGACAAATTTTAATTTCAGCAAAGTCAACCGATTGTGCACATAAACTGACCTTTCTTGCTTTATACGTAAGAAGTCTGTTTAATTTCATGTTTGATTGGCTGGCTGGCATTTGGGAAATAAAAGGCTTACTTTACTTAAAGTGGCTTGGTAAAGGTCAGCTTCAGCACTTTAAACAAACCAGAGTTTGCTTTGCCCATACTGAAAGTGTGTGAAATTTATAAAATCCCCACTCAATCAATGCACTCACTAACATACTGAAGAAACTGTATTCCATGGTATTATATAACATTTCTTGTAAATTAGTCTTCCCCATAGATCAATTCTAACAAGAATAAATACAAACATAAAACATGGAAAAAAAGAAAATCACAGTAAAATACATTAAATTAACAGCACCATTCTACAAGTGAAATCAAAGAAAGAATTTATGATTTGTTTCCAGCCGGCGTTCACTGCGGTACTTTGCGTACAATATATAACCCATCTGAGGAAATGTAAAAAATGAGTTAGAACCGCAGTTCCACACTTCTGAATTATGTTATAGCTTTAGTAGCAAAATACAAGCTTTATGCATTTATCAAAACGTGACGATGCCAAATAAGAATTATGTTAAATTAATAACAAGTTGCTGACATATAAAAAGTCTATAAAATGACAAGTCAGACATCTGGGTTAAAACACTTCACTTTATTTAAAATGTTATCAACCAGCTTGTGGAATTAGCGGTAAGGTAAGTTTCACGCATTTAAAGGGAACCTGTCACCACAACGGCCCTATTAAGCTAATTACATGTTCACACTGCTCATGCTGCCTTGGTGCCTAAGCTGGTTTTCTTGAAGTTCATGATCATTATATTACTGTGGAAAAACTATTTATAAAATGTACCTGATGTTATGAATATGGTCTTCGTGGAGTCACAGGGATGTGTCCATGGCTGAGATGAGTCACTGAATACAGCCGCCTCACTGCCACAGCCCTCCCCTTCCATCCAATCAAGTCAGTGTCCTGAAATTTTCCTACTTTTTGCATTTTTACAACACTCACTCTCAATCATGCAATCTCACTCCAGGACGAGGATGGAGTAGGAAAACTGGAGTAACTTATCTAGACAGAAGTGTTAGGTTTATGGACAAGCCAAATTTTTCATACAACCTGTGACGTTTGATAAGTTTGGCACAAAGTACTCCAACACAGACTAAAGAAAAACTGACTTCAAATATTCTCCTCATGATAAATTCCCCCCAGTGACTTCACTTAGCCATGGACACACCCCAGTGACTCCACTAAGACCATATTCATGAAATTGGGTACATTTTATAGTTTTTTTTTCCCCACACTAATACAATGATTATGAACGTCAAGAAAACTAGCTTAGGAAACGTGAGCAGTGTGAGCAGTGTGAGCATGTAACTTGCTCAAAAGAGTCGCTCGGGTGATGGGTTCCCTTTAAAATAGAACTAGGCTTTCCTTCATTCAGGCCAATTTCATATTCAGGTTCATTCAGGTATTCAGGTTCATGTCATAGTCCAAACCATCTAAGTACCTTAACTAAGGTCTGTTGTAACTCATAGAACATGCCCCTGTACATCTTCATAGCTTCATCCCTTCCGAAAACTGCAACTAAGGCCATGCCACCAGTTCCCATGTTTTTAGTAATTTTTGTTCTATAAAAACTCAGGCAACGACTGTAAATGTTCAAAAATAGCAAAAGGATTGATATTCATCCATTTTTTCCCTGCTTCTTCATATGCTGTGCTCCAGTCCCATGTACTATTAAGACCATTGATTGGATGCATGGTGACCTGTGTGGACAGGATGTGACCATGGAAACGAGCAGTGTATAATGTGATGGAAAAATGATTTAAGCCAGCAAAGGAGGCAATATGGACAATCAAAATACATAAGTAAGTGCCTCATATTAACTGTATCTACATGATGAATGACATTTTCTGAAGTGAGACAACCCCTTATCTCGGACAACCCCTTTAAGTTTGTGCATACAAAAAATGCCAAAAACCTCACATGTTCAGCATGTTACATTTTAGAAACAAAAATGCCATTAAGTCTCATTTATCAAAAGTGTCAGAGCTCATCTGTTTTTTCACAACAGTTTAGTAAATGAAAGCTCAGCTTTGACTGGTTGCTATGGTCGCAAGGCGAGTTTTTCTGTTTTGATGAATAGGAACCATTGTCATGGAATTACTTATCAAACACATGGTCCACTGTTCAATGATGTTTCAAAACAAAAGAGATCAGAAACTGGTTCAGTTTATTATTTATATTAAAGGGTTTGTCCAGCCATATATATTGATGACCTATGGTCAGGATAGGTCATCAATATCAGATCCGCTTACATAGAGCCTGCTTCCTTGTCAAACAGCTGATCATTGGGGGCCCTGGGTGTAGGACTTCCACCAATCTGATATTAATATCCTGACCATAGGTCATCCATATATATAGCCAACAACTCCTTTAAGCAACTGAAACAAGCTATCATAAAGGATATCAAAAGAATATTTGTAACAAATTACTCAACACCAATTTCCACTCCTGACATGTTTGTTTTATTAAATAAATCCATTCCATGTGTTATACCAATTCTGAAACATCTACACTACTCACAAAAAATTAGGGATATTTATATTTTTGGTTATTGGAAAACCCTACAGTGATATTATATAATGGAAGAAGGGCATTTAAGTAGAAGTATAAAACAAACAGAAGTATGAAACCATTAAGTAGAAGTTGAAACAAAAGCCACCAGTGGCGGGTATACCCCCACAAAAAATGTCAATGTCTCAATAACTTGTCATGTGGCTCTGAGCATCAATTACAGCTTGACAATGATGTCTCATGCTGTTCACAAGTCGACTTGTTGTCTGCTGAGGCATGGCATCCCACTCATCTTGAAGGGTAGCCTTCAGGTCATTGAGGTTCTGGGGTACGAAATTACAAGTCTCTACACGACGACTCAGCTGATAGAATTCAGGTCTGGAGAAAGTGCAGGTCACTCCATTTGAAGTACCCCAGTCTCCAGCAGCTGTTCCCTAATGATGGAACCTCAATGATCTGGCCCATTGTCATCCATGAAGATGAAATTAGGCCTGTGTTCATGCAGAAGAACAATGGCTGGATTAATGACGTTATTCAAAGAGTATGGGCTTGTCACTGTACCCAATCCCTTAGCTGTCAGATTGGAACTGACAAACTGTTCATACATAAAAAATTATGAACATTTCTGGAAACAAACTGTGTGTCCTTGATACTTTCTGAGTTTTCATATGCTCTAGATAACACTTTTACTATACATTGCACATGGACCTAAAGAAAAATTCTACTGTACAAGAGTCTGACGAATATGAACTGAGGCACTTTACCTCGGTCTTCAGTTAACATTGTCAGCTATCAACTTTTCAGGGAAATTTCGATTCATCACAATGCTTTGTAGTAGCGAACCGATTTTTACTGAATAGCAGTAAAAAACATAAAAAATCATACTTACCTCATCCATTTGCTCATGATGGCTCATCAGCTGCCATCTGGATTGAAGATCTTGCACGAAATTCCATGAGTGGTGACATATGACGTTACCATGCCAACCTACAAGATGACATCATGGGCTGCACAAGATTTCGCGTTAGATCTTCAATCAAGATGGTGGCTGGCCCATCATGAGCAAATGGATGAGGTAAGTATGATTTAATTTATTAATTTTTTCAATTTTACACTGTGTCATTACTGTCAGATGCTGATCATGGTATCTGAGGGGTACAATGACGAGGAGTGGCGCAATCACCTCTCCTTGTCATTGTACCCACAAGAAATGTGCTTCATTATGAAGTAATTTGTCATGAAGCAATTTTTTTGTAAAATTCGGCAAAGCAGCTAAATAAAATTTTTGAATACTTTGCTCATCTCTAGTGATCAATATGAGATCAGAAGTGGTCCGACCTGCAGCACCTCTGCTGATCCGCTGTTTAAAGGGGTAGCGGCTCTAGTGAAAGCACTGCTTCAAAATAAATGTGCACCATTTCATTTGAAGCGCTCACGCAGTATAATTACAACTACTCATCCTATTCATTTGAATGTTTCGAGCACAGATAATTTAAAGCAAATCGGCGCTTGCAGTCGCCAATACCCCTTCAAACAGCTGATTGGCAGGGATACCGGGAGTCAAACCTCTGATGGTCTGATATTAATCACATATCCTGAGGATAAGTCATCAATATCTTTGCACTGCAAATCCCCTTTACCAGCCTATACTGTATATGTACAGTCCATATAGTCTATGTATTCCACTTAGGCTGGATTTAGATAGGACAAATCTGCAGCCGATTGTCAGGAAGAGTTCCTTCCTGAGAGTCGGCTGCTCGCTCAGTGAAGGAGACTGTTGCATTTACATGCAGCGATCTCCTTCACAGAATGAGGACAGGGGATCGCTATTGCTATACCTCGTCCTCATACAGATTCATGGTTTCTGGGCAGCAGATCGCTGTTTAGACCACATGATCTGCTGCTTATAAACTATGATCAGTGGTGCCTGCACACAGGATCCCCCGATGAACAAATGTTTTGCTCGCTCTTTGGGTGATCGGTAGTGATGAGTGGCATAGGCAATATTCATTTTCGCAATATTTTGTGAATTTTGCGCATAGTATTCGCAATAAATTTGCCAATTCTAGAATTCGTGATCTTCAGTCATTATTTTTGCGATTGTGCAAATCGGCACTAATGATGTGCATATTTTTTGCGCAATACATGCAACTTCACATTTTATCAGGTCTGAGTAGATATTACTGATAGGTGCACTAAGTATTGTTGTGACATCACAGCACTATGTCTGTAGCATGTTTGTATGGACAGCAAAACCTATTACACTACCTAACACCCTGCACTGGAACCTATCAGCTACACTATATCACTATCTAACCTACACTGACTATCTCCCACTAACTATTTGTAATGCCAATATACAGTAAGTTAACTAACTATCTAATGTAAGTGGATAAGGAATAGGATCCAGATGAAAGCACAGAGGGCAGCAATGTCACTGCTCTCTCTCTCTCTCTCTCGGAACTGCAAAAAAACAGCAGAAAATTGCTGCTGGGGAGTTTTCTATATAGTAAAGGGGTAGGCAACTTTCCTATTGGTTGCTAGGGATGTTGCTAAGCTCTGACAATGATATTGCAGCTTCCTCATTGGCCCACAAGCAAGAAGGGAGGTTACTGATTTAAAAAAAATCTAGAATATTCACAATTACGAATATATAGCACTATATTCTACATCTTCGTGAATTCTCGAAGTGCTGATATTCACGATAAAAATTAGCGATTAGAATATACGCGATCAACACTAGTGATTGGCGACACATTCACATGGCCAGATTGTCTGACAAATATTGACTTGTGTAAATGTAGCTATGCTGCCCCGGATCTTTAACTTTCCCTTTGTTTGGACTTTTAGCACAGCATACATTCTCACTTGACTTTTTTAGTTACTTCCGGAGAGTGAAGAGGGTGGGTTGAATGAATCAATTAGAGGATCACATATTAGGGTGGGTTCGCACTTGGATCAGGGCATTTCGTTATACGGCTTGCCCATAGACTTCTATTATGACAGATCAGAACGGAATGCCTCTTAAAGGTGCTCTTCAGTGAACATATTTATCTAGAATTATAAAGAAAACAATAGAGCTGCCATATAGTTATACCAATTCTACTAATCTACTATTATACTAACAAATAGCATCTTTCACAGTAGCAGTAAAAATACCAGTAGATTACTTTTATCTTTCTGTGTTGAGTGCTACAAATGAACAGTATTTTCTTTTTTATTTTCTTTGCTATAGTACTGCCAAAATGTGAAAACTGCCAACATTTCTTAAAAATAGTTTCCTATGAATTTTGAGTTAAAAATACCCCTTTCTGCCTTTCTGCCCTATATCTCATAATTATGTAACATTGGTAAATGAAGACTTCCACATTACCTTCATTTAAATTCATTTTGGCACAATTACATCTTGCAAACATTTTTGCTTTTGATAGTTGACAACATTTGGGATATATCTCATACAAATGAGTGTAATTGTGAAGCTCTGCACTGACGTGTATTATACAGTGAAAATCTGCATACATGATATATTTGTATTCCCATCTGTTTTGCGCTTAATTGATCCTAAGTGAAAACAAAAGTACAGTTCAGTACAGACTGTTTTCCAAAGCAGAAGAGTAAATCCTACAGAAATACAGTTCATACTTAGGATAGCTTATCATCAGCAGATGACATCTTGAACATACAGTATGTTATTTACTGTACAATTACAGTTAGCATTCTAAATATAGGGAACATTATATAATAGTTTAGCATTGTTTTCTATAAAAAAATTGCCATAAAACGTTCATTTTATTTTAAAAAGGATAACTATATTTGAAGACTTTACAGCCGAAACCAAGGGTGACCAAGGAAATTAAGGAATGGGTGGATTGCTGTCAAAAGAACAGTTAAGGCCTCTTTCACACTTGCATTGTGAGGATCCGGTGTGCACTTCCGTCGCCGTAAATGCCCGCCAGGTCCGTCACAACGCAAGACAACTGAAAGCATTTGAAGACTGATCAGTCTTCAAAATGCTTTCAGTGTTACTATGGCAGCCAGGAAGCTACTAAAGTCCTGGTTGCCATAGTAAGTAGTGGGGAGCCAGGGGAGCAGATACTTACAGTCCGTGCCACAATGACGTCACAGCGCCCATTGCGCATGGATCACGTGATCCATGAGATCACATGATCCATGCTCATGGGGCGCTCTGACGTCATTGTGGAGTGCCTCGGGACTCGGGAGCTGCATGGACGGTAAGTATACTTCTCCCCTGCCTCCCCACTACACTTTGTCATGGCAGCCGGGACTTTAGCGTCCTAGCTGCCATGGTAACCATTCACAAAAGCTAAACGTCGGATACGGCGATGCGCCGAAACGACGTTTAACCTAATGCCGGATCCGGATTAATGCACTTCAATGGGCATTAATTCCGGATCCAGCGTTACGGCATGTCTTCCGGATTTTTGGACGGATACAAATCCACAGCATGCTACGGTTTTGTCAACGTCCAAAAAACGTTCACATACTGAACGGAAGACATCCTGATGCATTCTGAATGGATTTCTTTCCATTCAGAATGCATTAGGATAAATCCTGATGAGAATTTTTCCGTCCCAGAGCCCCGAGGACAGAACACTAGGACAGAAAGCAAAAGTGCAAGTGTGAAAGAGCCCTAACAAACTTCAGATTTGGAAAAAGATAACTTAGGGGTGACCTAAACACAATGTACATAATATAAATAGTACAGAGATCTTTCTAATGATCTTTTTTACCTGTGACCATGACAAGAGGGCATCTAAGTAAAAAAGAAAGAAGATTTCACCATCATGATAGAGGAGGATTCTTTACTGTAAGATCAGTGAGACTATGTAGCTCTGTCACAGGATGTTATGATGGTTGATTCATTGAGGTTCAAGAAAGGACTGCAGTCTTTCTTGAAAGTATTAATATTACAAGTTAAGGATACTAGATTTCTGGAGAAGGAATACTGATAAAGAGATGTATTGTGATTGACATATTGGGCATTGGAAATAATTTCCCCCTAATTTGGGGCTGCAAAACGGATCGTCCCATTTCCATTATGCAAGGGATTCCTCTCCTGCATAACGAAAATGGGACAAATCCGTTATGCAGGCCATAGACTTCAATTATGACAGAATGAAAAATGGAGTGCCTCTAAAGACATTCCTTTATGCATTCCGTCATAGAATTGCATTATGGTCCGTGGTAACGGAATCCATAACGCAATTCTGCTTTTACCACCAAACAAAGCATGAACGAATTTCATAACATGGCAGGCACCCCCACCGATCAGCTGTATGAGATGGCACGCGCAGTGTGTACGTGCTGTCTCCTGTCTCCCTGCTTACCGCTGCAGTCTATGGCAAAGCAGCAGTGAACAGGAAGAGAGAAGGGAGACGGCACCTGCACACTGCGGGTGCCGTCTCCTCATACAGCTGATTAGTAGGGTGCCAGGTGTTGGACCCCCACCAATCTGATATTGATGATCTATCATGAGGATAGGTCAACATTAAAAGCCCCGACATCCCCTTTAAGGTACTGTATATTCTGGGTGTTAAAAGTTATGCCCTATACACAGTAGGGGATAACTTTTTGATTGGTGGGGGTCCTACCACTGAGACCTCCACCAATCATGAAAACAGGTACCCTGCACCCCTCAGAGCCACTGAAATGAACAGAGCTATAGGTCAGAAATGTAAACTGCTCCTCCATTCATCTCCATGGGTGTTATGGAAATAGGTCATCGTTGTACATGGATGTCTCCGCAACTCCCGTAGATATGAATGGAGTGGCAGTACTCATACTTGACCTGCTGCTCTGTTCATTTTAGCATGGCAGTTTAAACACATTACCCACTTTGTCTAACTTTATACAACCCATTGATTGGCTTACTTTGTTAAGGAACTTTGGGGGTCATTTACGAATATATAAACGCCACTTTTGTGGAGTATATGTGTCGCAGATTATGTCGCACGCCATGTTGCGGCAGAATCTGTGACTTCTTCCCCATTCACGCCAGGTCTAAAAAAGGGGGTTGTGGTGTGGGACAGGCCCATCTAATTTTATACGACTGGTTTAGGCGTAGAAAATGGTCCAATTGTAAACCAGCAAGAAAGCTGTATTACATTTAGAATTGGAAATGGATACACCGAACTTATGTAGAGGCCTGCGAAGGGGCTTATTAAGACCAGCGAGAAAACGAGGTATGGTGCGGGCAAGCTTTATCATTCTCCACGCCAGTTTGTGGCATGGAAATGACTTAAATATACCCCAGCAAGGGAGCTGGCATAGAGGTAAGGCTGTTGCACGGCATGCTGGACAAAGTAGCAATCTTCTGTAGAGGCCTGATCCTCTACATAACTTTGGTGCTTCCTCTGAAAGCACAGTGGGACTTAAGACTGTTGTGGAAAATGTCGGTCTTAATATATGCCTATTTATTTTTATTTTATTATTAAACTAAACCTTTACACTGTAACTGAGGTTGCACAGCAGCCCCATTTGCAGGGCATATCAACACTGTTCTTAGAACCACTGTCACTATAAGGCCTGAGCTGGGCCTAGTTTGACCTCCTGCTACTAACATCCCTTGTGATCACAAGTGACTACTGGGACCAATAGAAGTGGTGAAAACCACTTCTCTCTTTTTCTGGCTACAGCTGAACATAAAATTGCATTTATATGCTTTCTTTCAACAAAATGTATTTAAATATATTATGGTATAAGAATTGGATTGCTAGAATGGTTGGTTAACCATGCTCTCGAAACTGTGACATACTGATCAGTTTTGAAACCTGAGCCAAATAATTAATGCTGACTTTCATCAGTTCAGCATTGTAAATGTCCCAGTGGCAAATGATAATGGTGTTGGTTATGAAAATATTTCCAAATAAATTAATGTGTAGCCAAGGTCAAATATACATATCAATATCAATATTTGGCACATCTGAGAGTGAGAGAAGCTGGATTTTCCCATTTAGAATGTAGTCATACACAGTAGATTTGTTTCAGAAATTTCTGCACCCATCTATCTGTTTTCAGCTTGCAGATATCAGTCTGTTTTCTGCCAACAATCACATTCAAATACTGTAATTGATTATTATTTGCAGGAATTTCAGTGACTATTCTGTCTTGTATGAAAACCCTAAGGCCTGTATTACACCTACAGATTATCTGACAGATTTCCTGACCAATCATTGGTCAGATGGCCATTTTTACATATAGATATTTTGTTATACACACCAACTATTGGTCTGATTGGACATAAATTGTTCAGGTAATCTGTTGGTGTAATACAGGCCTAAGACTTTCAGCGCATCAGTAAAATGAGCAGGGAAAATTAATAATAATTATGTCACTTACAGAAGAATGGCCAGATGACTAGGATAACCAACTCTGGAGTGATCAGCAATCACATGACTACTACATGGTATAGGAGCAGGGTAGAAGAATATCACATCACCTATTCAGAGTTAACTACCCAAGCTGTAAATCAGCAAGCTTTGGCTCACACGTTTGATCCTGTCTTGCTGTCCTTAAGGGCAGCAAGGAAAATAGTGCATCAGTGACAACAAACTTCTGTTCCCTCACTCACTGGGATACAGCTTCACCCTGCTTCCCCTGCCTCCTGCTTTTGATTTTATAATTTTATAACTTTGTAGCTAAGCATTGTGTCGACTCACCTATTAACTTACTGCACTCCTGGTCTCTTAGATCAGAGGTTAAAAATTGTTACAGATTATGGTTTTGGAACCACTGTGGCAACTAACTGGTTTGAATTTGGCTTATACCTGAGGGGGTTATACTGGCATAACCCCATTTTTCACCCTTTAACCCCTGTCCAGGGATCTAGACTCTGCAGGGGAGCCACTAGACTGCTACCTCTTGGAATAGTGCCTGTGTAGTTAGCAGCTGACCCAAGGGGGTTGGAGACACGGGTGCAAAATACCAAGAGATCAGACAATACACACAGTTAGAACCAGAAAGGCAGAGTACATGTGAATTTGAGAAACAGCCCCAGGACCAGGGCAGGTGGCACAGGGTTACGATCCAGACAAGAGGCAGCAGACATTAGATTCAACTATATTATTATTGTGTACAGCACAAGTACAAAGCTAATGACACACAAATTGCATTCAACCAATAACACATAATATAATGCAGAATATTGTTGTAAATATAATAAATACACACAATAAAAAAGACTGTGCAAACATACACTTTAAACTAAACATAAATAATAGCAAATGCCAGGACATTCAATAGATCACATTGTAGAATTCAACAGTTTGCCTGTGGAAAAAAATTAATATTCATGAACCTATTGGTACAGGAATAAATACATCTGTAATGCTTACTTGATGGTAGCAAATCAAAAGCCCACGGCCAGGATGAGAGTCATCCATTGGGATCCCAAGCACCCAAAAATAACATAGAACCATACAGCAGACCCCCTATACAAATGTATTCCACACATTAGACCCATTACAAATGTATAGACCCCTGCCTAGCCCTTTCAACAGAACCCTTCATACAGATATAGCACCAGACAATCCTTCATACAGACCATAGGCTAAACTCACCATTTATACAGTCAAGAGACAGGCCCGGCGCGTCCTATAAGCGGACTAGGCAGCCGCGTTGAGCGCCCCTTGGGAAGGGGCGCCGCCAGGAGCGCCGTCCCCCCTCATGCTGCCCCCCATGAGGGCGCACCACCCGGGTGCAGCAAGAGGAGAGGAGTTGACAGGAGGGAAGCACTCAGTGCTCCCTCCTGTCACTCCCTCATTGTAGCATGACCAAGCCCTGTATGGTCCGTGGGTACAGGGAGCATCTGTCTCCTGTACCCGGCCGGACTGTCAGGAAGTGCACACACAGTGTGCACTTCCTGTCAGTCTGCTCGGGTACAGGAAACAAAATCACCTGTACCCGCGGACCATACAGAGCTCGTCCATGCTACACTAGAGGCGGGTGAGAAAGAGAATGACAAGGGGGAAAAGATAATGACGGGGGGGGATTACATGGGGAAAAGAGAATGACAAGAGGGACAAAGAGAATGACAAGAGGGGGAGAGAATAACAAGGGGGGGGGGAGAGAATGACAAGAGGGGGAGAGAATGACAAGAGGGGGGGGGGAGAGAATCACAAGGGGGGGGAGAGAATGAAAAGAAGAGGAGAGAGAATGACAAGAGGGGGAAGAGAATGACAAGGGGGGGGGGAGAGAATGACAAGAAGGGGAGAGAGAATGACAAGAGGGGGAGAGAGAATGACATGGGAAGGAACATAATGACAAGAGGGGGATAGAGAGAACTGGCGTTAGTTAAAGGGGTTCTGCAGTTTATTTAAACTGATGATCTATCCTCTGGATAGATCATCAGCATCTGATCGGCTGGAGTCCGACACCCGGTACACCTGCCGATCAGCTGTTTGAGAAGGCAGCGGCGCTGGCAGTAGCGCCTCGGCCTTCTCGCTGTTTACCACAGGCGCAGTGATGTCATGACTAGTCTCACTGGCCTTGGCGGGGTTAAGCTCAGTTCACTTGGATAAAGCTTAGCCCTGCCCAGGCCAGTGATATTGGTTGTGACGTCACTGCGCCTGCAGTAAACAGTGAGAAGGCCAAGGCGCTATTGCCAGCGCCGCTGCCTTCTCAAACAGCTGATCAGCAGGGGTCCCGGGTGTCGGACCCCCACCGATCAGATGCTGATCATATGGGTGGGGCATTGTGATGTCACATGGGGGGGGCGGCAAACTTTTCTTTTCCCTAGGGCGGCAAAAATCCTTGCACCAGATCTCTCTATTTACAGCCCCAGACCACCTTACCTAATGCCCTAGGAGAAGCTGATGTACATTTAGGGCATAGTGGGTGAAGAATAGTATGGGGATGGCCCAGGAACTGAGCCTGCTCCATATTTAACAAGTGTCAGCTGTGTAATATAGCAGACAGTCACACTGACCAGAATCTCTGTTAACACCATGCTCCCCAGATGCGATCAGCAGTGAAGCACCCGAGTGCCTAGATAAGTGAAACTGCGAGGCATCGACTTATTGTCATGGAAGCCTGGTCATGCCTGGTCATGGTAGCCTTTATGAAGTGTTTTCTGTGAAGATTGCCATGGAAAGGCTTAATAGGATAAGTCATAAGCACCCCGGACTGCAATAATTATATAATTATTAAAGTTCATATAGTAAAAAAAATGCTGTTAAAAATATAAAAAAACAAAAACAAAGTAATACAAATTCAAATTTCCTTTCCCATTTTAAAAAATGCAAAAAAGAACACAATAAAAACTAAACATAATTGGTCTGACTCCTGAAACCTTCACTTGAATGCGAGAAGAAGTTGTAATGACACTGCATCTCCGCAACAACGTAGACAACCTGTAGATAAACGCTGAAGAGAACACAAAGCTTGTATGTGTACCACAACATCTTCAAACATCTCATTGGTGGGGTTGGCTGGTGTCAGACCCCCATTGATCTTATATTGATGGCCTATCCTGATGACAGGTCATTAATATCATGAAACCTGTTTTCCACGTCCGTATGTCCATTTCGCAAAAGGAAAGAACATGTCCTATAGTTGGATGCAAAATGTGGACCATGGACCCATTAAGGTCATTGA
This sequence comes from Bufotes viridis, assembly GCA_033119425.1. Taxonomy (NCBI): domain Eukaryota; kingdom Metazoa; phylum Chordata; class Amphibia; order Anura; family Bufonidae; genus Bufotes; species Bufotes viridis. The sequence goes on along the minus strand of CM065589.1, from coordinate 527,403,946 downwards.
GTTCACAAAAAATGTGGATTCAGCATGGGTATCTGTATTTTGCAGATCCAAAATTAACAGGCCCACTTTAAATTTCAACAAGTGCTGTAAGTAATTACAAAAAAACGGCTATTAATATTTATGTAATGATTACTAAGAACAGATTTTGCCCACTAACGTGACTCACAAGTGTTTCTAGACATTATTGGTTTGAAAATAATGTACTCAGTGTATATGTCTGGCTGTTTATATCTGTCTTTCATGTCACTTTTGGGTGCTGTTTTGGTTTATTTTATGCTTACACTGGAAATTTATTTCTCATGTGTGGTGAAATAATTGCTTAAAGAAGGAAGCAAATTGTACAATATTAGAGCGAGTCAGCCTAGTACAGCTTCACTTGCATTTACACCAAACATTTCAAAGCAGACCTATTAAGTCTTCATAGGTAGTAAAAGACGTAGTTTAACCCGCAGGGGTCTATTTAACAGAACTGTAAGGGAATTGTAAGCACTGTAATTTCATCCATTGAAATTCTGTTACCGCAAATCATTTTCTTTCATAAGGGCAGAAAAAAAAATGAGCAAATTTCTTTGTCGTAATAATTTTCTATAATACAAAGCAGTGAGCAGGTTCCATATGCAGAAATATGCGTTTTTTAGGAGGAGCTGTCAGCTCTCCTACATACTTTTAAATCAATAGTCAGGGCAGTTGTAGACCTGTGCTCCAGATTACCAAAAAAACAAAATCTTCTACTCAAGGGTAACCTTAAAACATAACATTTAATAGGTCATTTAAAATCGATATAGTCCTCCTACATACTTGTAAATATCTCCTACATACTAGTCCATATCTCCTACATACTTGTAAATACAATATAATAATTCTGGAGCATCTTTTACTATACTGCATTGTTCTGTTCCTCTGTTGCTACTCTTAGAAATGAAAAAATAAATTGATAATGGGTTGTGACTATTCCCTTGTCAATAGAGCATTTACCTATTTATTATTGCTGCTAAAAAAATATATATATATTTTAACCGAGGAAATAATAAAACTCAGTTTTCAGGTTATTTAGAGGCAGAATTATGAGAAAAGGTACACTACAAGTAGGCTTTTATGGGGCATGCAATACCTCTAGAGGGACATAACGGCACTTATGAAATGTATGCCTTTAGGGAATACACTTATATATTGGTTACAGCCTAAAAACAAATTTTAAAAATGTATACACTCTATAAACATAGAGGCAGTGTATGGGTGTTTCACATTCAACGTGACTACTCATGTGAATAGCCATATTCAACAGTTAATCATTTACCCTGTACAAAAGGGTGCACCTTGTCTTTCTCCTGCCTGAGGCGACAACTGAAATGGCACCCCAAACCCCAATTTCTTAACCTAACCCCTTCCCTCCAGCCCTACGGTTAAAGACATACTTGGAAAACATTACATACAGTGCTACAAAACATAGAGGGTAATACAGCGCCACATACTGTGCCCCCTGTGCTTCCCAATACTATACTGCAGAAACAGATAATACCCCTTATGCTGCCTCCCTCTTGCCTCTACCTGATTCTGCCTGGGGCAATCGCCTCACCTCTCCTCATTGGTGGTGCACCCCTACCTGTACAGATAACTCAATGCTAGAATCATATAGTGATATTTAGTCAAAGGGAGAGTGTGTCAGCAGTTCTAACCATGCAAAACTGTTGACTGGACTTGTTAGGTGCCCAGAGACAACATGGCATTACTGCTGATTCTTCTGAGGTGAAGTGGGCTGCAAATCCCATGAGCACTTGCTCCTCCCTGCAGCCAATAGCAGAGTGACCAGGGAAAAAGGCTGAGGAAGGAAGAGCAACCATCTTAGAGACAGCAGCATGGCCAGTGGAGAGAGAGACTGACAGATCTCCAAAGACAGGAATTAACCCTGCTAATGTGCAGACAGTGCAGCATAGTTCAGACAACTCCTATGATTCGTGACTGGGAAGAGAAAGCTCAGCTGCTGCATTAACCCTACAGCACAGTCCAGACAGATCCTGTGTTTCCAGAGGGAGAAAATTCAGCTGCTGCATTACCCCTATAGCCAAGCCAGCATCCCAGCAGGATCTTGCCTCCGACTCCACTGCCATCAAAGCTTTTGAAGGTTGCAGCCCCCAACTGGTTTCTGGGCACGGGCGTAGGAAAGCGGGGGGGGGGGGGGGGGGGACGAATCCCCCTCAGGAAATAATGCGGGGGGGACAGGTATGTAAAAATCCACCCCAGCAGCAGCACAATGTGTGTGGCGGTGGCGGGGCACAGGGAGATGAACGTTTCCATTGTGGAAGCGTTCATCTCCACAGTTATCTGTATCGCCGTCCCCAGGACACCGGACTTTTTTTTAAAGTTCGCTCATCTCTACTCGTTAGCGATCATCTTGCTGTGCAATACTGACACTGATTGACCAATGAATGAGCAAACATTCATTCATGCGGAAATTCAGATTTTTAAGCATGCTTAAAAATCAGCGCTTGCCAGCTGCCTAATAACGATCTAGCACCGACAAACCACTAGACAGAATAGGGATGAGCAATGGCATAGCTATGGCTTCTCCCTATGCTGCAGGGGAAATCACTGCATGTAATAGCAGAGGTCTCCTCCACTAGCTAGCAAGTGATTGCTAGGAAGTTACACTTCCCACTAAATAATCGCTTGCTGATCTGCATGTCTAATACAGTCTTTAGAGATAGCCCATCCATTCAACAGGGGTATTTCTGAGACAGAATTGCAATCTGTGCTTTGTTTCTTTTATTGCATTATCTTTATGTTCTTCACCATTGTTTACCCTTTCCCTAATAAATCAGTTAACTCCTTCCTGGTGTGAATGTATAATGAGCTGGGCAGGGGTTTCTCAAGTTGGCCCCTGGCAGAAGAGGAAGACCCTCCTGCAATCCTATAGAGGTCCAAGCAAGATTTGGATGGAGGCACTGTGCCACAGTGAGGACCTCCATACACCCTCCCTATCTAGGGCTGCCCAAAGAAATGTTACATGTTAATATGATCTTTAACCCTGCTATGTACATTGGAGCTGGAACGTCACTGTAAGGTGTCTTCTGCTTTGAGCTTTAAACCCATCCCCTGTGCTGTAAATGACAGCTGTAGCATCCAACCAAGAGACCACAAGAGGTGCCACACAGAGCAGGGAGAACTTCACAGTAAAGAATCACGTCCTGGACATAAAAGTTCATATACACGCTACTTATGATAAAAGCTACACAAAAGGTATGTATGCTCTGCTTTAGGCTACTTTAACACTTGCGTTTTTGCCTTATCCGGCAGGGATCAGCAAAAACGCCTACTTTACTGATTATACAACCATCCGCATCCGTTATGAACGGATCCGGTTGTATTATCTTTAACATATCAATGACGGATCCGTCATGATCACCATTGAAAGTCAATGGGGGATGGATCCATTTTCTATTGTGTCCGTTTTGCTCCACAGCCCATGACGGAAAGAAAACCGCAGCTTGCTGCGATTTGCTTTCCAGTATGAGAGCACAACCAAATGGAACGGAATGCCACTGAGAACCATCACTCTAGTGATGTAATGTAATGGTTCTCCTCCACCTGGCAACTACATGCATTATCTTGAGTGAGTGACGCGGTTTCCAGTGATTGGCTGGTGCATCGGCGCTCTTTCCCGTCTTGCGCACACACGCCTGCGCAGTTCGGGTCTAGAAATGCCAGACATCTGAACTTTTCCGTGATCATGCTTTGGGATTTGCATCTATGTAAGTGATAATTATTATATATTTTCTGCATGAAACATATCTCACTTTATGTGAGAATAGCAAGAGATATCAGCGGCCACACCCAATATTGTGAATGGAACAGAGGTGCTCACCCAAAATAGCTCCACCCAAAAAGCACAAAATCAGAGAATTTTAAAAAACACCAGGGGGCGCACTCAACAAGAGGGAGCAGACTTGAAAAATGATGTTAAAAAACGGATAATACCTTTAATAATACATTAAAATGGATGATATAAAATACAATCATTAGACTGTTAGTGGTACAGCCTTTCACCTACTAATACACAGCAATACAATAGACTGATAGGTACAAACGAACTCCACATAAGAAGCCACCACAGTAATATTCTATGGATAATGTCCAAAGGTCTGTATGATCATAGTTCACCCTGGGGTGGTAGACTATTGTAAGAATGAATCCACAGAAAACTTAAATATGCCTCCAATAGCGGTACAATCAGTATAAGTACACACTTGTTCTTAGTTCACTTACAGTTCGGTGCATATATAAGCAGTTCCACAGATGCACAATAAGGAATTGCTGTTGTTGCGCTAGTAGCAGCAGCCGTAGTGGCACACCATCCTTCTGGGCAAAAAAAACAAGCCGGCTGCCTTACCTTATACTCCTGGTGCTGTTTTATAGAGTGACCGCCGTGAAGTGCCTCCTTACACCAGCGGCATCCCACGTGGTGTTCGGGCCTATGTGCGACGTCCCATGTGACCCTGGAGGAAGCGGAGCGCTCTGGGCAGGGGAGGCGGTATGGGTCCTAATGTCCAGACGTGTCAGTTGTCTCTCAACGTCCAGATACACTGGCTAGAAATGTGTTGGAGCAGGACGATCCACCAAACTTACAGAGCTCACACAAGGCAGAACTATAACCGCTGTTCCGCTAACAGTCCATTGATTGGTATTTTATATCATCCATTTTAATTTATCATTAAAGGTATTATCCGGTTTTTACCTTCATTTTTCAAGTTTGCTCCCTCTTGTTGAGTGTGCCCCCTGCTGTTTTTTATATATCTCACTTTCTATCACTATGATTGGTAGATATTTCTAGTGAGCTAGATAATTATGAACACCCACTAAGGAGGTGTTTACTTCTTCTCCACCTACACTTGGGGCTATTTAAGGTTTGCTTTGTTACATCCCCTTGCTTGATAAAGACCACAAGTCGATACTTCGCTATGTCTGTTAACCTTTAATACACCACAAGATCATCTGGAAAATATTGAGTGCTGTGGATTCACTTCATCTACTTTGTCTGTTGGGACCACTGTTCCTTGGTTTCTATCCGTGTGCACCATTTACCCCATGGACCCTCTTTAGGTACCAAGTGAAGTTTTTTTTTAAACTGCTGTACCCAATTTGAGTTTGGAGTGCGGCTTAGAATTACGTTATACTTATATACATGCCATTTCTCAGGTTTTTCTTATTTATTACTAGCTTCCCAGTAAAAATATATATTACAACTTCAAAGTAGTAGGCATGTTGTGTAAATCAAATGGTCCCAAAATCCATTTAAATTCCAAATTGTATGGCAATAAAATAGGAAAAATACCAAGGGGGGGGGGATAAATATTTTTTAAGGTGAAGAATTGCTCCCAGCTGCTTTGTCTTTATTATGCAGAAAAATGTACATTATTATAAAAGCTATGGTACAAAGAAACATTCTTTAAAAGTATATAGTTGTATGCGCTAGGTTTATGAGACTTTTCCTGAATTCGATTTTGTAAAGAACTTTAAGTTTCATTCTTTTGATACATTGGCTAAATTCACATAGTCACTCACATTTCTACCTATGATTGATTTGTGTGTGACCAGATTCAGACCAATTTCTACTGAATGCGTCATAGCACACAGCTGTTTTATCCTGTGTACAGCAGAAACGTACATTAGCATCGATGTATTTCCATATGCTTCCATAAAATAATTGCTTAGCTCCTTCTATTATTTTCTTTACTATTGCATTTCTATGTGCTCACCTTCCTTTATGTTTTTGATCCTGTACTGAGCCTTTGATCCTTACATCTTCACGACTTTTTGTACCTGTGATATTTAGTTTGTCCTTTGAGGTGTTATCAGGCTTATTGAACTATGTCATTTTCCCTGGCTATTCTGTTCCTACCTTTAACTGAAATTACACTGGCTCCTGTAACCTCCTTGAGATGGCAAACCTTGAAGGCACTATAAGACTATTTACCTCAGGAAAGCCAGGGCTGGTCTTCTCTTGAAGAAGTGTCAGGACAACAATATAAAGGAATGTACAGAATTACATATGAAAACATTGAAAGAAAGGAGATGAGGCTATATGAATTATAACACTATTATTGATGTAAGACAGGTAGCTTCATTTTAATTTAAGGAACATATTTCCAATACATCAATACATCATGCTACGCTAGACCTGTATAAATATGGCAGACAATGTATCTGAACAAAAAAAACATACAAAGAAACAATAAAAGTAGCTTTAATAATAATGGATAGTTCCACTCAGCTTTGGCAGGTCATCTGTTTTATAGAAGGCTAGCATTTTTTATGCAAACATTTGCTCGAGATCCATTAGATTTCCTTTTGCAAGTCTAATATTATTTCTTCTGGGAGATATTTCCCCCTCCATCTATTCTAAAGATAAATGCCACCAAAAACTAATTATAAGTTGATCTCCATTTTTCATATTTTGTCATAAATATTTTAGATTCCTTATTAGTCTCATAAACCAAACCAGATTCCTGATTACGCATTCTATAGGAAGACCGAGAAGACAGATGTGGTTTATTTCTCTGCAGTTTATTCATTCTACAAATACAGCTACGTGACATATTTGCGATGGAAAGAAATGTACATCTTTGACAATTATTAATTTCAGAAATCCTTCCAAGGTAGGTAAGGCATTTCTAAATTAATTTTCAAACATACATTGTAGACATGCTGGTTGATGTAATATTCCGAGCTTCAGAAAGCCAGAGCCCGTGTATACAATTTGTTTTATATAGTGCTTTTAATTACTGTAAAAGCAGACTGAAATTAGTATTTCCAAATCTTACAGGTAATAATCTAAATGCGCTCATACCCAAAAACTGATATCTTTGGATGTTTAGGCTAAAAACAACTTCCCTTTTCCCTAGTACAAAGTATCAACAGAATAAGAATCCTGAAAGCAAATTCTGGACCGAGAATTCCATCAGCATGGCTACCTACACAGTACTGCTTATGGCCTAAACCAGGCATGCCCAACCTGCATCCCTCTAGCTGTTGCAAAACTACAACTCCCAGCTGGCCTGGATAGCCTACAGATGTTTTTGCAACAGCTGGGGGGGTGCAGGTTGAGTATCCCTAGCCTGAACCACTGAATATTGCACACATTTGCAACTTGTTTATGCACCCTATTTATCAAAGTACAGGTCTTTGAAGAGTATTGTGTCACAATTATCATACAGAGGGTGTCAGTATGAGATTTCCCCATGCTTTAGTCAATAGCCTTTAGTCAAATTATCCTTTAAGTAACCAAAACTGGATGGATCCAAAGGAAGTACTGTTACAGCATAGATGGCATTGAAAAGGCATTGGGAGTAGCAGCAGGATGAGAGGTTTGTGTGCAGGGCCAGGTTGAGGCTGGAATAAGTAGGAAAAGTCATAATGGTGATCTGGCTGGATAGAGAAGAAAAGGGAAAATGGATGCCTACAATCAATGAAGAAGTCACTTGTGAGTCACTGGATAAAACTGGACTGTATTCACCCTTTAAGACATTATAGGGGAAATTTATCAAACTGGTGTAAAGTTGAACTGGCTTAGTTGCCCATTGCAACCAATCAGATTCCACCTTTTATTTTTAAAATGAGCTGTAAAAATCAAAGGTAGAATCTGATTGGTTGCTATGGGCAACTAAGCCACTTTTACTTTGTACTAGTTTTATAAATCTCCCCCTATATTTGTATTTTTAAGATAAAACTGAATGGTGTACTAGAGTTTTCACAACTACAACACCAGTGAGAAGTTGCAGCTGGGCCCCTAAGCTACGGGAACCGTAGACACCCCCACTACACTCAATTGCAGCTTTATGCATTTTGCCCAAAACTCCTACCTCTAGGACACAAAGAGAACAAACTACATTGAACACTCTGTTGAAGACCTGGAGCAAGGGGAATTGGAGACAGGGTATGCCCAACAACAGATTGTTAAAGTTTGTTCTTGCTTGATTGGTGCAGTCAGCACTGGAAACAGGGGTGAGGGGTGGTGAACCCACAGGCTCTCTCTGCAGACTGTAGAGGGTATTATTATTTTATTTATGGGGGCACAGAGCGAAGCACTATTATTTGCATTGCATAAATGGGGGTATTATTATTTTTCTGTGGCTAAAAGAGTCACTATTGATTGTGGTCACAAACAAAGGGTGGTTATAACTTTGAAGGCAAAAAGGGAGATTTTTACTATGGGGGCGTAAAGAGGTATTGTTACTATGTAGGAGCAAAAAGGTGGATAGTATTATTGTGGGGCACTCAAGAGGCATTAGTATTTTGTGATGGGCACAATGGAGGAATTATTAAAGGGGTTGTTCTATCTTATTGCAACTAAGGTAATATGGAACCACCAGGTGGCCAGGAAATATAGCCTTATGCTGTTTCCATAGCTGCCATGCTTTTTCCCGGCCATCTGGTGGTCAGCAAGCCTTAGTAATGGTGAAATGAGACAAACTTTTTAACGTATCAGGCCACTGTTGCTTTGTGGGGCACAAGTGCTGTGTGGGACATCGGGAGAAGCAGCGGGATGGGGAGTTTGTGTTCTGAGATGAGCCAAGGGTCATGGTGGTCTGGTATCAGGTAGAGAAGAAAAGGGAAAGAGAATGACTACACCGAGAAAAGACATCACTGTGATTTACTGGATGCAAATGCATTATATTTACTCTTCACTCTGTAAAACTGGTATCTGCCCACTATTTCATAAATTAATTATTACTAAGCCTGCCATGTTAAGAAAGTTGTCTTACAGACATGCTTTCCCAAGCTGTACTTTTGCAACAGGGTATATGAATCTTCAGCTTTCACCCTACTATCTAAAGTGCTTCCTGCTTGTTCTAAATTATATTAACATTCGAAAGTAAACTGTTAACGTCAAGGAAAGATCTTTAAATTTCATTAAGAATGTTTTAATATTTCCTTCCCTTTAACTTTATATGATATTATACAATAATATAAAAAAATGGTGTTAATGTAGGTCAATGTCGTATGTGCAAAAATGTTTGGGGCAATATCCTATGGCTATTTCTGGTACTGCTAATGAATACAGACTTTAACAAAGACCTTCAATGCAATTTCACCTTAGGCAGCCGTGCTGTGACACAATGTAAATCCACTATATATCTAAATAAGTATGTGTGAACCTTGTGCTATTCTCTTAATAGTCCAGCTATTTTTAGGCTTCATTTACAGGTATTTATTCATTCAAATTACTAATTACAAAACCAATTGTGTAAGCGAACATTTTAATTGAGAAATGTCAAGTCAATGGTGGTTTCCACTCAATAGTTACATCTTGAGCCTATTGTAAACTGTAAGAAAGCTAAAAGTCATTGAGACTCTCCTTTACCATGTAAAAGTATGAGGCTACAGGTTTAGTTAATTTTCGCCAATCGTGCAGCTATAATCTTACTTATATGTTTTACAATTTAATATCTAATAAGAGTTGCAATGTTCCTTATAATAAACATCTCAGCTACTGCAGAACTTATTTTTAAAGAGCAGGAGGAACAAGTTCATCATTCATTAACATCTATTGCCCTCACCTTTTGTTTATAAAAAAGATCTGAAGCAGCCGAATCATGCTATATGATATTCTACTGGAGCTGGATCACTTAAACATGTAATGCTCGCTGCAAAAATGAAAAGAACTAAATGTCAGTCAATAAGTGGTTAACACAAAAGAAGGGGCTTTCTTCACATTTGATCCAGGACAGATTGAGACTACTTCTGCAGGAAGGTTTAAAGGGGTTCTGCAGTTGGTAAATACTGATGACATATCCTCACGATAAGTCATCAATATCAGATCGGGGGAGTCCGACTCCTGGCAGCCCCACTGATCAGCTATTTGAAGCAGTTGCGGTTCTCATGAGAGCACTGCTTCCTCTTCAAAATAACCTTGGGATGAACAGTAGTATTTACACTGCATTGTCTCTGTGCTCAGTGGGGGTGCCGGGAATCGGACTATACACAAACCCATAAATTATTGTTTATGGGACCTCACTCATATCTGTATAATTGTAAGAATGTATGTTCATACAGATATGTATGTATGTTCATACAGATATGTAAGTCACAGTTCCATTGAAGTGAATTATATAGCATAATATTTGGCTAATTTTTTCTAATTACAAGTGTTTTTGGACAAAATCAATCAGGTCAAATAGATGCAAATAAGACAAGATCATCCAGTTTCTCTCCAAGCAGCATTCCAGTTTGCCACCATCCATGTCATTACAGGTATCGAACTACACAATTGTATTATCGTGAAATCTGAGATTTAGAAAATAATAGATAGATAGATAGATAGATAGATAGATAGATAGATAGATATACAGTGGCCCCTTGAGATACTATGCAAATTGGTTCTGGGATGACCATTGTAAGTCGAAATCATTGTAACTTGAGACCATAATGCTATGGAAAACTGGCAATTGGTTCCAAAGTCCCGAAATGTCACCCTAAAATAAAATTAAATTAAGATTAAAGGAAATTAAGCAGCTAACTACTACAGATAAAGCAAGTTCCTACATTTAACACTCAGAAAGATCTGCTTTAAGCGTAAATTACTTTCTATTTAGAGGACAGAAAGTTTGTCAGAATTCTGTACAGTACACACAGAGTACCAGAAAAAAATGGAGCCACATTCATCTGGTGCCCAAAGAAGCTGTTCATCATGGCACAGGTAAAGATCAGCATAGAACATCTAATACCACCAGTATACTGTAGAGAGGCACTACTCGACAGACAATACAGGTGTTTTAGAAGTGAAATGGCTATGTTGATTGGTTAGATCTTCCAGTCAATTACATGAACGACATAGCCCAGGAAAGACCATTGTATGTTGAAAATATTGTATCCTGAGACCACTGTAACTTAAGGGACCACTATATATTGTGGGGATTTGCTCTTGGCAGATAGGTGCGGGTGCAGTATAGAGGCGAAGGAAGCGGATTTTCAGTCATTCAACAGTGTTTTATTCACACTCTTGATAAAGCAAAACAACAGTCCTTGGTGCAGGTTCACACAGTAAACAAAACAAAAGTCTTTCAGGTTGTTACACTCACACACTGCAGGTCAGGAGCGATCACTTGTGCTCCTGAAAGCTGGGTCACAGCCAAATGTCCACGGCAGGCCTCTGTGCACGCTGTACGCCTGCTAGCAGCTTCCAGACTCAGGCTCAGCTACAAACTCCACTTGCTGGAGTAACTTCCTCCAGGTCAGAGAGCTCCACAACCCTGTGATCAGCTCCAGGACAATCACTCTCTCAGCTGCTGGTGCTGGCTGAGTTTTTAAACCCAGCCCAAAACCAGGACTGGGTCGTGGGGAGCAGCCACCCACCCTACACTTTAGCTGCTCCCGGTAAGAGCCGGCCCGGATCGGCTTTGCAGCCATGCTATTTAGCAAAATATGTCAGTAGCACTACCTGCTACTGACATCAACAAACGGCTCTTACCTCACCGAGGCTATGAACCTCGGTGACACGTACCTGCCATCTAGGACGGCACCCTGCACCTTACCACAATATATATATATATATATATATATATATATACAGAGTAAAATAAGAAACATTCATCAAAGCCAACAAATGTGCGAGCTCCCAACGACTAGTGTCCAACATGGCCGATGCCCATATGATACAATGAGAGATGATGGTAGTAAGACACATCTTAACCTGATTAAGTCTTTAATTGTTATATAAGTCTTCAATTGTTATATAGCTAAATGTTTCCTATTCTCCATGTTTTCTAGTCTCCTGGCCTCTCCTAGCCCCACCAAAGGTCTTCAGTGTGCAGTACGCATGTACAGTTTCTTCATACTTCAGTAACATGGCCTGGTATCAGGCATCACTAACCAACTACATTACAAGAAATTATACACCCAGATTTACTAATCATGAAGATGGGGTAAACTTAGACTAGCTGTCTAGAACTGTAACAGATGTATCACAGAGGTTCAGGCTCAATGTTATATAATGGTGCATAGATACTTTTCTCTGACTCTATACCAACTATTGCTTGGCTTAGATTGAGACAGATTTATGTCAGAATTGTTGTGCAATTTTGGTGCAACTTGGCACACTTAGGCCTCTTCCCTTTCATGTTAAGACCAGGTCCCTTGGTAAGCATGTTGGAAAAAGGTGCAAATCTACCAAACTGGGGCACTTTTTAGACAGCTTTTCGGCACAGACACATTAGTAAATCTAGGCTATAGTATTTTAGGTACTGTACCAGGATTTGGGATTGTAATACCCCTGGCATACTAAATGCCCTTTCACATGGATGAGCAGGCCTGAACAAGCAATAATCGGGAAATAGTTGCTGTCACTTTCACTAAATCCATATGAGAAAATTAAGAATGAGGGAATTGAATCTGAATTTAACCTAATTTGTATCGAATTCTCCAAAAACTTTAGATTGTAACAAAACAAACCCCGATTTTTTGTGCTTCATTGAGACTGTATGCGTTGTCTGGGTGGTACTCTTTCTCATTATAGAAAGCAACTGGTATACAAAGTAAACATGCAGAATATTGTCTCTCTCTCTCTCAATTAAGTCTGAACTTAAATTTTCGAAAAATTCAGCAAACCTGAAACAAAATGAATCTCAAAGGGTTTGCTCATCTCTAGAGAAAGTTTATCATAAGGGTAAAAGCTGAAGTCAGCTTTTTTTGAGTCTATGTTGGTGTACTTTGCTTTAAATTTATCAAACATTGCAAATAGTTTTGCTAAATTTAGCACATCCTTAAACCTAACACTTGGCTTGAAATGCAGCTTCAATTTCTGTGATAATTAGAGATGAGCGAATTTCTTGAAGAGCATTTTTTGATCGCGGCATCTGAGTGTACAAACATTGTGAAATTAACATTGAAAAAAAATTATATCAAACTTACCACGTCCATTTGCTTGTGACAGGCCACCCGCCGCCATCTTGCTTGAAGATCTCGGCTGAAATCACATGCGGTGCGAGATTACGGCATAATGGTGGCCGATGTGATGATGTAATCTCCCGCACGGGATTTCAGCCAAGATCTTACCGCCTCCATTTGCGCGCGAAGGACTTAAAGCAAGATAGAGGCTTGCAGTTCTTCGCACGCAAATGGAAGCGGTAAGTTTGAATATCAGGATTAACCGATTCACTGACACGAAGCACGAGGAAATTCGGCTTCAAGGCGAATCAAATAATTCCTGAAATTCGGATCGAATTCCACTTCGTGGGATTCAATTCGCTCATCTCTAGTGATAATCCTGGGGTGAAACTAATGAACGCAGCTAACCATGCGTATTTTCCTACCCACTTGTGAAAACTGGAGTGAGTGTTGTGGTATAAAAATTTTAAAAAGTCTCAGATTTTTCCCACACAAAAGGGAAACACAAAGAGTTTTTGAAGTCAGAATTCTGGAGCGCAGGGCATGATACATTACCCCCATTACGTTTATAAATCAATATCTGAATTTCACTAATATCTTTGCGTTCTAAACCATGCCTACTTAGCTCTCTATACAAATGGTTGTTACAGCCCCACCTAATGCCATTAGCACCTAATTCCAGCTACAATCTGAAAGGATCTTTAACCTTGCAATGTTTATTGTGTTCAGTACAATTACATAATATAGTCTGGCAGAAAAAGTTCTTATAAATAATATACTGCCAATCCATATTATGTTCAAGAAAGACATGACAAGACAGATACATTGTTGGAATAATTATTTTCTTCCACTTGTTGCATATAATACAACCATTGTATGCATATAAAATACCTAGACAGCTATACTATTGGTTTAGGCCATATTTAAGGGTAAGGTTACGTTCACACTTCTGTTTCAGGGTCCGCTTGTGAGATCCGTTTCAGGGCTCCCACAAGCGGCCCAAAACGGATCAGTTCAGCCCCAATGCATTCTGAATGGATAAGGATCCGCTCAGAATGCATCAGTTTGGCTCCGTTCCACCTCCATTCCGCTCTGAAGGCGGACACCAATACGCTGCTGGCTCCGCCTGACGATGCGGAGCCAAACGGATTTCAGTGACACAATATGCTGCAATTGAAAACGGATCCGTCCCTCATTGACTTTTAATGGTGTTCAGGACGGATCCGTTTTGACTTTGTTCATAATAATGCAAACTGATCCGTTCTGAACGGATACAAGCGTCTCCATTATCGGTGTGGATCCGTCTGTGCAGATACAAGATGGATCCGTACCAAACACAGGTCTGAAAGTAGCCTAAGGCCAGAACTGGTTATGCTGAAATCTTATGGTACAGCGCGTTAACAATACCCTCAGATGTGGCTTATGGTACTCTGTTAACAGATTTTACATTTGTAGCTGAATATTATGCATTTTAGGCTACTTTCACACCAGCGGCGCTATGGTCCGGCAGACAAATCGGGAATCGAACGGACACAAACCGCAGCACGCAGCGTACTTAATGGAGCCGGCAGGCATTCCGGTTCCATCCCATATAATTGCATCTGGGGAATTCCATTAAGATGTTCTCTGCCTGAACAGCCTGCTAGAATTCACACTGCAGGTGTAAAAGTAGCCAAAGTCAGTTCTCCTGTTCATACTCGATTGAATTCAATGTGAAAAACACTGGGAAAACAGTTTTCTAAAACAAAAAATAAAAATAAAAATAAAGTTAATAAGCACATCCTGCGTAATAAAGTCACTGCACAGGTGACTTTATTGCCATAAAAAAAAGGGAACAGACTATAACAGCACTCCATCAATGAAAAGTATATGATCTGATCTACCGTATATATCCACATGTACCCTACATATAAACATGAGGTTCTTAGAAAATATGTTTTGATCAAAAATATATTTGCTAAGCGTCTCATGTTTATTTGTATGGTAAATGTGGTATTAATTCACATGCTTTACAGTTATAGACTGCTGTTAGATTCTGTTCCCCTTTTTAAGATGAAAAAAGTGTATGTCATAGTGACACAGAAAAGATGTTGATTAGTGGGGGTAGGTGCCCGGCTGCAATAATGGTTCATATATATTAGGCAATTAATTAAAAAGTTTTTTTTTTTACACAGATGTCCTACCCTCAAGACAGGCCATCACTATCAGATGGGCAGAGTTCCAACATTGGCACTCCAGCCAATTAGCTGTCTCTCAGCATCTCTGGAACTGGAAATCAGAGACAGAACTACACAGTTTGTCCATTGTGTAGTGGACAAAGCTGGTTACTGCAGTGCTGCTTCCATTCACTTCCACTAA
Source organism: Bufotes viridis (assembly GCA_033119425.1). Taxonomy (NCBI): domain Eukaryota; kingdom Metazoa; phylum Chordata; class Amphibia; order Anura; family Bufonidae; genus Bufotes; species Bufotes viridis. Next base: position 527,388,709 of record CM065589.1, on the reverse strand, counting down.
GCAATGGACAGAGCTTTGCAGTTCTAGCGCCTATTTCTGGTGTAAGGGCTACTCCTAAAAAGCTGATTAGCGGGTTTTGGACCCCTCAAATGTGGATAGACCATAAATATAAAAAATCTCAGAACATCTCTTTAAAGATCTTTTTTTGTAAGTTTATATGCCCTTTGCAAACAGTTTCATTATTGATCCAGTGCAATAAGAAATGAAAATACATCAATTGTTCTGCAGTTTAAAGTCAACAACTCTAGATAGATTTATGTCTTTTTTATATTCGGTGCACAGGGGCAACTAAAAATTGTTGCAAAAGTATACATACCATACTATTTCACATGTGCTCAGTATAGAAGTCTGAAAGTTCAATAAAATAGCTATATTTTAATTGTATTATATTAATTTTACAGACTAATATCTGGAATATTTTGGCACTTTAATGGGGCTTTGTCACAAAATCATCCCCTATCCAGAGAATAGTGGATACGCATCTGATCTGTTAGGGTCAGATTAGAGGGACCACCACCAAACAGAATTTTATACCTAAAATTAAGCTATTAACTCTTTATGACGTCTTAAATGTATAAATACTGGGACTCCCACCAATCACAAGAAAGGGATTCCTAAGTGCTTGTATGAAAGGAGCAACAGGTCAAGCATTCACGCTGCTGCTCCATTCATTCACTATGGGACTGTCGGAGATAACCGAGCACTGTACTTGCCTATCTCCGGCAACTGGTTAGAGAATGAATGCTCGACCCACCACTACACAGGACCCCTGTTTTTGTGATTGGTGGGGGTCCCAGAAGTGGAATATACATCAATATAGATTTAAGAAGTAGTTTCAAACATTTTTTTTTAAAGTAGCTTCATCTTTTATACAAGAAACAGCAGGGCATGGGTCTGTATGTGTTTGTGTATGTATGTGTGTGTGTATATGTGTGTATGTATATATGTATGTATGTATGTATATGTGCGTATGTATGTATGTGTGTGTATGTATGTATGTGTGTATGTATATGTGTGTGTGTATGTATGTATATGTGTGTATGTGTGTGTATGTATGTATGTATGTGTGTATGTATATGTGTGTGTATGTATGTATGTATGTGTATGTGTGTGTGTGTGTATGTATGTATGTATGTGTCTGTGTGTGTATTTATGTGTGTATATATGTGTCTGTATGTGTATGTGTGTGTATGGGTGTATGTACGGTATTTATGCCAATAGTAATAAATGATTGAGCTAACTTTCCAAAACCATAAGGCACAGTCTTAAAATCATGAATATGAGTAACAATAAATAGAGGTTTTGTATTGTAAAACTTATTTGTGAACAGTATTCTTTATATTTAGAGGTGATAAAAATGCCAAGCAATGTTATAATATTCCTAAAATGTGTGTGCAAAGCTTGTGCAACACACCCATCCCCCTTCTTCCCCTTCACACCACTTGTATTGATTGATAATGATTCATAAAAGCAGTAAGCCAATGCCATACATGACATACTTTATACCTCATGATAACTTGCATATTACATACATAAAGTACTGTCAGAGTGGGAGCAAATTTTGAGAACGGCACATTCGATAGATAGATAGATAGATAGATAGATAGATAGATAGACAAATACATAATACACAGATCTCATTCATGAATAATAAATCAATAAATACATATTCAATGTAAAAGAAAAGATGAAACAAATGATATTTAGTACTCTGATTAGAAGAGGGTATAAGTCACTGCTGCAGTTGCTAATAACACAAAATATTTAATAATATATGATGCATTGTATTTAGAAACATAATCCAGTTAAACTGAAAGCAGCATATATGTTCATTTGACATGCCATTTATCTACAAAGAAACATGGAATACATGAGAAAAGAGCACTCAGCTAATTTGATTGACCTAGTTCAGCTAGAGAATGACTCTTTTGACCTGATTCTTGATGTGTTCATATACTCATATACAGTAGTAAAAGATTTCATATAATGCCAGCATACAAAATGTATCATTAGTCAAGGCAGCCTACACAGCCATGAACATAGAGTTTAGAGTGGAAGAGCTACAATAGATGCTAGAGTATGTATTCATCAATCATGTACTTGCTTAGCCACATTAATGTTCAGTATTTTAGGACCTTGTCATGTGGATGCTTCCATGTTACTGCAATCTCATGCTATAAAATATCACCCAAAATCATTACCAAGCAGAAGTGCCCTAGGTCATTGGTGAAGAATGGAATGTAAATAGCAGGATAAGAGTGATAACAAAATGAGTAACACATAAGGCAATATGAAGTTCAAAAGCATATGTCTATTCCAGAGCAGTACTTTGTCATAAATCATTGGTAATGGTGGATTATATATGGAGAGCTGAACCAACACAGAGCACCACATGTTATCCTACATTATTGGTCTATAATAAGGTATAGATCAGTCATAGGAATGTGTAACTAATTGGCATCAGCATACCAGACCCTATCTGTCCACCTATAAAATGTATTCCAATCCCAAGGCTACTGGAGGACACCTTGTAGACATATTATACTGCCCACAACAGTGCTTATTGTATGTGTACACATGCTGTATGGCATTTTAATAGATCAAGCAGGATGTGTTCACGATATACCTGATAGATAGATTAGATAGATAGATAGATAGATAGATAGATGATAGATAGATAGATATGAGATAGATACATAGATAGATATGAGAAAGATAGATAGATAGATAGATAGATAGATAGATAGATAGATAGATAGATAGATAGATAGATAGATAGATCTGGATATAGTGGGGGGAGTAAATCCACTCACTTTCAGAGCTTGCACACACTGTAAGTACTAGTAGCTGTCACATGTGAGGTGGGCCATTAAAAAGACGACCATAACTAGCACTCCATTACATGTGCCTCACAATTATATGAGAGCATTGACCACAGGACAGAGAGGTGACCCATCTCCCTGTCACTTCTGCTACTCCTCCATGAATAGAAGTATTTGTTAAATCATCTGTGCACATTATCTTTACAACTGGTCAGAATCCAGGAGAGGAGTTCAAGTTTCACTGACAAACACTCATTATTTCTAATACAATGTAAGGGGATATTATCAAAATGGACACATATAAATATATTCATGTGCACTCCAATATGGGCTACACAGCTAAGCCTGGCAGTTAAACCTGGGATAAACAAGGAATATGGATGTGTTGTATATATATATATATATATATATATATATATATATATATATAGTGTGGATATCTATTGGAGGTGTTTTGCAATTTCAAGGCAATCCAGATTCCATGAGAATGTGGAAGAAAGTTCTACCGATCTGATACTCCATTATACCCCATCCTCTCATTCTAGGGGTGCAGGTTGCAGCTTTCTTATTGATAGCTCCTACCTTCTTTTCCTGAAGACTTTATCCGTGCATCTGGAAAGTTGGACACAATCTAGATTCAGAAAGTCCTCCTTGTCCTCCAGACTCCGGCTGTGATTTCTCTCCTTATCTCCTTATGGACCAGGAGTATATGTATGATCTCCTGTACAATAAAGCAATTCACTCTGCTTGTGGCTGGCAGTGACTTAAGCGACAGGTGATCCTGGACATCCACAGACCCCCCTGTGATGTGTGCTGGAGATGAATAGCGATGCTCTGCACGATCTTGACTATTTATATCCTTTCTGCTACACAGCAGAGAATTGCTGCATCCTAAGAAGCTGCTTCCTTGGACATCATGCGGCAGAAAGCAAAGAAGAAATGTGTGCAAACTGGAGAGCTGTCATGAAACCATTCTTTGGGCATGCAAGCACAATTAGAATCCCACTGTACATTAATGATGATCAATTGCAGGAGAGAAAACAGCTTTCTCCTAAGAGTTGCCTGTAATGATCCCCAGCAGATGACACTTTCAGGTTTCCCCCTCCAGCAAATGCTGTAGTCTCCAAAATAAGAGGGTTTCTTCCACTGGAAGGGTGTTATGCCAAGACAGAGCAGGGAATATAAGGTGGCTCTTCCCAAGATGAGAGAGGGGCAGAGATTTTCTCTTCTGCTTGTGCTGTTACTGTCCTTCACCAGCAGGTGACTGACTTCTCTACTCTCTTCTCTGGGCCAGCACTGAAGGGATTTCTCTTCTCTCTCAAAAGCAATGCTGCTTGCTTTCCCATGCCTTCTGGGTCTTAGTGCTGCCTTGCTTCTTTCAGATCCACATTAGCTGGCAGTGACAGGGTCTATGTAATTCTGCAAGTTGGCAGCTGATCTGGGGATGTGCCCTCTTACTGCTTTGTTTTAGAGGCACCATGAGCTCACAGCATGCATTAGAAATGAAGATGGTTGAAATGCTATGCTAAACCAGCATCCTCACTGTGCATTCATATACTGCTGCATTACAAGACTGAGCTATAGAGAAGAAGCACATTCCTTCCTCCAGCCTGTATATATAACAGTTCCCAGAAGAAGTGGATGCATAAGAAGCTGTCTACTGACTCTGCTGTCTCCTACCTGCTCCACTGCAACACAACACAGTCCTCCAATGAGAAACCCAGGCAATTTCTCAATGCTTTACAAGTGAGAGAAAGATAACTGAGTTATCAAAGTTATCTCCCTTCTTCCTTCCCTCTGCTTTCTCCGGTTGTGGAGTCTGTGTGCTGGATCAGAGGAGGACCTTTACTTGCTGATGGGGAGGGTAGAATTACAGCATGTAGCAGTCAGTTTAACCACTTCACATAAGGGTTGAATGCACACGAGAAGTCTCCGTGCTGGTATTTTCAGTAATGGTGCTGAGTTGAAAAATCCAGCATCTATATCTGCACTAAATGATATAGACCCTTCCCTTTGGATAAAAGAAGAAGACCTCATGCCACCACTGATTATTATAAAACGATAAGAGGTTCTTAAGAAATTGAGGCATTTACAAAACTTGAAAATGTACATCTAGCTGCTGTACCGTCTGTTTGAGAGAAAAAAGGAAAAAGCACCGTCCAACAATTATTTTGATATTTTCTGATGTTGATATGAGGGTTGAGACGAAAAAAATGATTTTAATTTCTAAAGAATTGATTTTTCTCAACAGCTGGACTTCTTAACCTGTGGGAGGCTGACCCAGTAGAGTAGTGGTACCTGTGCAGTTGCTGCTCCAAACCCAAAGCAGAGCTTCTGCCCTTGCCCTGCTAAGGCTACTTTCACACTAGCTTTTTTACTGGATCCGGCAGGGTTCAGCAAAAATGCTTCCGTTACTGATAATAAACCATCTGCATCCATTATGAACGGATCCAGTTGTATTATCTTTAACTTTGCCAAGACCGGATCTGTCATGAACTACATTGAAAGTCAATGGGGGACGGATCCGTTTTCTATTGTGTCGGATTGTGTCAGAGAAAATGGATCTGTCCTCATTGAATTACATTGTGGGTCATGATGGATCCATTTTGCTCTGCATCCCAGGACAGAAAGCAAACCGCAGCATGCAGCGGTTTGCTCTCCGGTATGAGAACAGAATGGAATGCATTTTGGAGCATTCTGTTCTGTTCAGTTACATTTTGTCCCCATTGGGGACAAAACAGAAGCATTTTTTTTGGTATTGAGACCCTATGATGGATCTCGATACCGGAAAATATTAACACTAATGTAAAAGTAGCCTAATTGGAGCAGTAGTGCAGGCAGGAAATTGTCAAGCAAGACTAAATGTCCAGCCCTGTCAATCTAGCAGGTAGGCACTTCTTTACCTGCGGGACAGCCTCTCATCAGTAAAGAAGTTCTGCCGATGAGACGATTCGATTCATTAGAGTCAATATGTTGCCCAGCGCTGACAGAGATTGTAGATGTTTATATCTGTAAGTCTACAGTAATTTCCATATCTCAGATATACTAGGGTTAACATAGTGCATCTCTCTGCCAGTGGTATGCCAAAAGTTGTGTAGCAGTTTGAGTGAAACTGGCACAGGACCACCAGAAGGGAAGTGCATTCCGCTAAAGGGATGCACTGCACCATAGACACTGACGAGCAAAAGGATAACAATGTTTTGAACCTTGACTTTCAGCTTTTATCTCTCACCATCCACTACAGCTTCAAACATGAGGCTACTATCATTTTATAGACAGTCATCTTGGCTACCTCATACATAAATTGGACTTGCAACTATTTAGCATATGATTAGTTATGCAGATTCTTGTCATATAACTGCATTGTTACTGTTTTGCTCCTGATGATGGAACAATCTTTTTCTTCTTGTATACTGCAAATTACAGCCTGCTCTCACATTCCCCAATACCTCAGGGTGTTAATAGGTTGATTCCCAAGTAAAAGGTCACGGGTTTGAATTCAGGAGAAGCCATGAAGAAGATTTCCCAAGAAAAAAGTAACAGTATTATCCAGCAAATCGATAGCGGTATCTCGGCCAAGATAATTGTCAAACTACATTATATGAGTGCCATCACAGTTGGAAGAATGCAAAATGAAGTCCATCCATCCATTCTAAAGCCCAGAGGTGGACACCCAGATGTCTGAGTCAACAAATCACAAGATCTATCAGTTCTGGCGCAACAAACAAATCAGTAGAGGTGGCTCCTATGTTTTGTAATAGTGAGATCACAGACATCCACAGAAATGGTTCAATGACAATGAAAGGTGCAGAGTTTGCAGACCTCAAACCCAATCGAACACTTGTGGATAGAGTTGAAGAAAAAGCTGTATTCATACGCAAGTGAGTCGACCAGTATGCACCAACAGTGTTGGACTGGGGTGCCTAGGGCACACCAGTAAAATTTATTTTGCGGGCCCACCCTATGGATACATTGAAACATTACCTGCTCACACAGCAGCAAGATGTTACCAGATGATTGAATATGGGGGTCCCTGCAGCAACTTTGAGAAGGTAGGTACTGAGGAGAAGACGACACTGGCAGCTTTCCTCTATACCTAGAAGTCATCTCAGCTCTGATCATGTATATAGTAATAAACTGGGTAGGTTCTTTAATATTCTATCTAGTTTTCTTTATATGAAAATAGGCTTGTTGAGGTGCTCTACATTGAATACATGTATATAGTGCAGTATGTCTACTGTTTTATGTGCTACTTGTGCAGGGGGTGGGAGACTAGGGACCCTCCTTGCTCAGGGGCCCAATCGGGGGATTCACCTGTACCTCTGTGGGCCAATAGAGCCTGGGTACCAACATTGGGAATGTATAGAAGAGACCTGGGAACATATTTTGGTTGAGACATGCTTGAATCTGATCGAGAGCATGCTCAGAAGGATTCAGGCAGTGTTAAAACCAAAGGTGGATTTACAAAATACTAACAAAATAAAAAAAATTCAAATTTTGAATTTTAGGAGCAGAAGAGTAACAATGCAGTTATATGACAAGAATCTGCATAATTAACCATATGTTAATAGTTGGAAGTCCAATTTATGTATGAGATAGCCAAGATGATTGTCTATGAAATGATGGTAGTCTCACACTTAATGCTGTAGTGGATGGTGAGATATGGAGCCTGAAAGTCAAAAGTTCAATTACCCTTTTGCTCGTCAGTGTATATTGGGCCACAGACCAGGCCTGTATCAAGGTTCTTGACTGGGATGAATGGCAGTGGTCATTGTTGCATCAGTGACCAGAAATTGGCTGCAATAGGTGGAGCAAGTAGGACACACAGGAGAGTCTGCAGGGTGTGAACTATAGTATTCAGAGAGCGGCATGAGATCAAATGAGGAGTTGGGCTGGTAAGATGCCAGTTTAGTATTCTAATTGCACAGATGAGTCTCCAGTCACATGGTTACATGTAGTGTACGAAGCTGGCTAAAAGTCTATTAATCACGCCCATACTGTTAGATCAGACAGACAGTCCAGCACCTTTTAAGTATACCCCACATCACAAGAAGACCCTAAAACCTATAGAAATGATAAACATGAGGTATTAGTTGATATCGTTGCCCAAACACAGTACACAAGTTTGCAACTGTGTGCCTACATTAAAATATAAAAAACAATGGAAAAAGATATCAAATTGACAACATATTACTGATAACGCACCTACAGTACCCCCCATGGCCGTGGCCAGTAGGATGTGTATCCACTACACAGAAGGGATTGACACCCTTGTGTATTTTGAATACTAAACATAAAAGAGGCACGTGAGTAGGTGTTCACTGGTATTTTGCACTTATGCATATTCCCTCATATGGATTTATGGCTTGTCTTTTTCCTGTTGTAAACTGGTGTTTTAACCTTCATTGCTTACCTGCTCGCCGAACACATTGCAGTCATAACCAGGTGTAACTACCAGCCGTCCCTTTCATTCCTATACAGTTGAATTGCTTTTGAAAGCTCGTCTCAACATTTGGAGGCCACTTGCTGCTTCAGTTTGATGAGAAGTGCAATGTAGTTCTTTGCCGTGTTTGTGTCTTATGTTTGTCTCAGAAGACAGAAATACACAATAAAATGTGAATCACACTTCTGATTGAGACATTTTGAAGTTAATTTTCCTGAAAGATTTCTCATTTCTGAAATGTCATCAATAATATAGCCTACTCATGCTCGGTATATCTCCTAGGTCTCTTCTATAGAATATTTTAAGTGGATATTCTTGGACCTTCCAGTATCATGGAATGAATGTCATCCTCACTTTCTGGTAATTGTCAATCCAGCTGGTGTCCCTGAATGTTCTTCATCTTCAGCACTCAAATACAGGACCGCATTAACCACAGAAGGGTGATACAGCTACATCAGGCCCCCCTGTGGCACATCATGTGACCAGAAGTTGGCCTAAGTCAGCATTTAACGATTAATTATCTGTAGGCCCAAGCACTGCAATTTCCACCGCTGGCTAGTTGAAAATTAATGGGGGAGGGGAGGGGGGCACAGCACACTGTTATTGCTCAAATCTGCATTGCTGTTCAGAGGAAGAAGCACTCACAACAGGTGGATTCTTGGATTCAAAGAAGCAAAGCACAGTTTTTGAGCATCTGCAGAGTATACTATAGGAATTAGTCCCATTCAGATGCCATATGATTTTTAGGCTTCTCCCCAACATCCAGCCTCCATGCTATGCTCTAAGATCTCCATCCTGAATGTACCTTGCACCTGCAGGTCACTTTTGTATTCTGGAAGAATCTCTCCTACTAAACAATGGTCCCTATCTGATAACAACTAAGGGCTCTGACTGCTCAACTTTTATATAGTTTTAACCGATCTAGAACCTTCTAGCCTAACAGAAAAAATATTGCAGTTTTAGCCTGTCATAGACTTATATTGGTCCACAATGCAAATCAATGGGAATGACCAAGCATTTTCCATTCATGTCTTACAGAGCTAGACAAGATGGTCAAAAGTTTATTGTGCCTGTTTTTTTCCCTCCACAACTTGCATAGTTCCTTATGGTAACTGGAAAATTACTAGCTTCTCTGTGCACAGGCTGAAAAGTCCCACAGTTTACTAGTATAAGCTGGCTGTGCATTAACCCTTTCCATAGTGCAGTGCAAATACAGTTCAATAACCGTGCAAATGAACAGGATACAGTCCAATAAACATGTAATATGCAGCTCAACAATATATAACAGTATAAGTATACATAACAGCTTAAATCATAATGGAAGTGAACCCTTCAAAGTGCTATAAACTAGTGAGTTGATGGCTTTGTGTAGCAGCAATAGGGGGAAATGTCCACAAACATCCAGAATCCAAAGTACCCTTGCTCCAAGACACTACACACCCTAGCTCCATGCTGTGCTCAGCACTCCACTTGGATCTCCCAGGATTCCCAGACTGATGCCAGGTGCACCCCTCTGCTAGCCAACAGCCCAGCAAGTAAGTTCTGGGTCCTGCCTGGCAGTGAACTCCAGTTGTAGAGCCTGACCTCCTTAAATAATGCAGGGTAGAATGGGCCGCAGGATGACATAAATTTCACTATTATACTAATGCTCACAAACCTGCTCCCCACAGGGCACCTGTCACATTGGTTTCCTTTCTCTCCACAGGACCCCTATACATTTTTGTGCCCCCTGCCTCCTTTTATCCTCATAAAGCCATTTCCACATTCTGCTCTCCAACTCCTTCCCTGTACACAGGGCCCAGCTACTTTGTGGTCCTTTTGCCTCCAATAATATCACCTAAGACACCCAGATTCAATCTCATATTCTGCTCTGCCCCCTCCCTGTGTTCCCAGACTTCTGTTGTCCCCTCAGAGATCTTACCACAGTCTGATCTTTAACACTATCCCTCTCCAGAGCCTCATCCTTTTGTGTATTTTGAGTTTTGAATTATGATGTTCTGCATCAGCTCAGGTGTGTGGTATGAGCTTCTGGAGCAGCCCAGGTGTGTGTCATGAGGTTGTTCAGAATCTGAGGAGTGTAGTATTATGTGCTGCAGCAGCTGAGTTATGTATTAGCATTCTGCAGCAGCTGAAGTATGTACCAGTAGGATTCCCTGTAGCTAAGATGTGTATTTTGAGGTTCTGCAGCAGCTAAGGTGTGTAGTATGAGGTTCTGTGACATCTTGGGGAATTAACTATGCGGTTCAGCAGCTGAGTCACTTAGCATGAGTTTATTGGTAAGAAATATATTTGTCGGCATTATTTGATGCTGGTGGGAGGAGGCACCTTTTTGATGTTCACCATGTTGCCCATATTGCCTGGGCCCAAGCCTCCTCTGCTGTTATTATTTAGAATAATGATGCATTGAATCATCACGGTCAGACATCATGGGACAAAGGGGAACAGGTTATTTGTGCTCACTTTTCTTTAGTGGCATGTGTACACACACACATGAGGGAGGACAGATCCGTTGGGTCTAGTGACCTAGATGCTGTGAAGATTTTTCTTAAAAAAGTAAAAAAAGTAATTTGAATAAGTTTTGTTTTCCCTGCTCTTCTCTCCACTGCCCTAACAAAAGGAGTGGTTTGGGTGGTGACCGATGGGGTCTAGAGGCTGGCAGGGCTGGGTGAAACTGGGGGCATCTGGGGCCTCTACCACTAAAGAGGCAGGAAAGGAAATGTAGCATCACCTTGTTTGCCATCAGTGAGCAGCCAGCTACCAGTTTGATAAGATGGTGGGCATCTCAGCTTCAGCGTCCTGAAACTGATGGGCACCAAGTAATTAGGAGTGCCAGTAAGATGACAACAGGCCATGCTGCTTACGGGACAGACCATTGAAGAGATGACTGAGACTTTATCAGTGCATGCAGGGAATTGTACTCATGTTATAATTTTTCAAAAATTAGATTCGCCGGTTTGCCAAATTTTTGGGAAAAAATTTGGTTCGATCCGAATTTATTCACTACGAATCACGTTAAAAAACTGCTTTTTCTGGTTTCAGAGAGACTTTATAGTGGTGTAGAAAACTGTGCCTTGCAGTAACACGCATAGGGAGTCTGCTGTGGTAGTGAAATAATACAGTAAGTCAGTATGACATGCAGATGAAAGGCGTCGCTCTTAGAATCACTGTACACTTCACTTATTTGGGCAGTCACAGGGCCAAAAGTGACCAAATAACTCAAGTATGAACTCAGCCTTACATGTCGATGTTAGCGCCAAGAAGAAGCACACTCCTTTTACACCGTGGTCGGCTGATTCCACATAGTTGTCTACAGAACCTGTTCTATTAAACGTTTATACAAGTACAGCCCCCCGGTGTCAGCAGTAAGTTTGTGTTGACGTCACTGATTATTTTGCCCTTTCCTGTGATCCGTCAGAACAATAACCACCAAAAAACGTCTGTTGAGCATCCGGCTTCACTCGGTCAGAATTTGGTCAGTAATCCATCAGTATTGCTAATGCCAAAAAAAAAACAGGAGTCGATGCAAAACAGAGATGACACGTGAATGAGGAGACCACAGAGTGGCTCAATGACAGAGTCTGGAGGTGGCGAGAGCATCAGGAGGAGGCCACAGAGTGGCACAGTAACAGTGTGGAGGTGGCACAGCATCAGGATGCCACAGAGTGGCACACTGACAGAGTGCGGAGGTGGCAGCAGCTTCATCAGGAGGCCACAGAGTGGAACAATGACAGAGTGTGGAGGTGGAAGCAGCAGCATCAGGAGGAGGCCACAGGTTGGCACAATGACAGTGTGGTGGTAGCAGCAGCAGCAGCATCAGGAGACTGTGGAGTGGCAAGGTGACATAGTGTGGAGGTGACAGCAGCATCAGGAGACACAAAGTGGCAAGGTGACATAGTGTGGAGGTGGCAGCAGCATCAGGAGACCACAGAGTGACCCGGTGACAGAGTAGGGAGGTGGGTGTACCAGCTGAAGATGGTGGGTGAATAAAGGAGCATTTGGCATCAGATGTGTAGCATCAGGCGGGTGGCAGCATCAGAATAGTATCTGAGGCAGGTAGCTAGAAGAAACCGGTCTCTTTTGTCAAAGTGTTGGTGTGACACCATGGATGATCTAGTCTGATGCATTAGGCATTGGTGGGTAGAAATCATGGCTTATCCACGCCTTATTCATCTTGACAAAGGTCAGTCTATCCACATTCTGGGTGGACAGGCGAGTTCTTCTTGGGGTATCTATGGCCCCCACCGCACTAGACACCTGCTCTGATGCCACACTACTGGCCGGGCAGGACAGCTTTTCATGGGCAAACTCTGCTAGTTGCTAATACACTAATACACACCAAAAAAACACACAATGGCTAATAAGCCCTTTTTCCCCACTAATAGAACTAGAACATATCCGCTGAACGGCAAATTTCTATATTTTTTTGCCAATAATACATGCCAAAAATGTCAAATAGGCCCTTATTTTTGTCCACTTATACACGACCAAAAGGCTTTAGAATATATAACTGCACCGCTGAACGGCAAATATATTTTTCTTTTTTACACGCCGAACGGAAAATATATTTTTCTTTTTTCCACTTATACATGACAAAAAAGTATGTAGAACATATAACTGCACCAATGAACGACAAATATATTTTTCTTTTGCCACTAATACACGACAAAAAGGGCTTTAGAACATATAACTGCTATTTTTATACTATTTTTATTCAGTTATACACGACTCAAAAGACATTAGAATAATTAACTGCACCACTGATCGGCAAATATATTTTTCTTTTTTCCTCTTATACACGACACAAAATGCTTTAGAATTAGGGTTGAGAGAATACCTGGAAGTTCGGGTTCGCTGGGTTCGGCCAAACTTGACCACAAAGTTCGGGTTTGGGACCTGAACTTGACCCGAACTCGACCAGAACTCGATCCCGAACCCGAAACCCATTGAAGTCAATGGGGACCCGAACTTTGGGGCACTAAAATGGCTGTAAAAAAGTCATAGAAAGAGCTAGAGGGCTGCAAAAGGAAGCAAAATGGGGGTAAGAGCAGGACAATTGTCCTGCAAACAAATGTGGGTAGGGAAATGACTTAAAATAACATAGGATATTAAAAAAGTAAAAAAAAAATATAATGATCTTGAACTAGGAGGCAGAGGTCAAAGTGCAGTAGGAAGTTGAGGAGGCAGTGGACGTGGTGGTGTAGGTGGAAGCCCTGGTGGAGGAAGAGGAGGTAGCCAACACAGTTTTTGTAGTTTTTTTTAAAATAAAATTGGGAAGACCCCAAAACATTGCTCTGGAGTAAAACAATGGCTGGGTGCTGCCGGTATACTTGTATATTCTGCACAAGGTACGGAAAAGTCCTGTGGGATCCATGCCTGGTTCATTTTAATGAACGTGAGCTTTTCCACGTTGGCTGTGGATAGGCGGCTGTGCTTGTCTGTGATCACCCTCACATCCTTGATAAACACGGGCAGGCCAGCACCTCCAAGGCATAAAGGCCAAGCTCACGCCTTGTGCCCAATTTGGAGACCCAGAAGTTGAATGGGGCAGACCCATCAGTCAGTATGTGTAGGTGTGTGCACATGTACTGTTCCACAATGTTGCTGAAATGCTGCCTCCTGCTAAGATGTGCCATATCAGCTGGTGGTGCTGGTTGTTGTGGTGTGGTGACAAAGCTTTTCCACATTGCGGCTATGCTTGCCCTCTCTTTTGAGGTGCTGTCGGTGCCCCAGCTTCGTTGGCGACTTCTTCCTCTTCCTCTGCCTTCACCTTGTGCTTCCACTGAGCCCACGGTGTCAGGTGAGAATGCCACCAGCAGCGATCTAACCAGCGTGTTTTTTTCCCCCCAAACAGATAAGTTTCAAAACGGCCTGCTGTCGTTACCCCCTGGCTGGGCTGAAGTTGGTGGTGAAGGTGTTACGCTGACCGGATGAGGATGGGGTAGAGGAGGAAGCAGAGTGGGAGGAGGAGGCAACAGGAGGCAAAGAGAAATGTCCTGCTATCCTTGGTGGCGGAAGGACATGCGCCAAACAGCTATCTGCCTCGGGCTCAGCCGCCACTGCATTTTCCCAGTGTGCAGTCAGTGAGATATAACGTCCCTGCTTGTGCTTACTGATCCCCGTATTGGTGGGTATGTGGACCTTGCCACAGATGGCATTGCGCAGTGCACACCTAATTTTGGCCGCCATTTGGTTGTGCAGGGCAGGGATGGCTCGCCTGGAAAAGTAGTGGCGGCTGGGAATCACATACTGTGGGACAGCCACCACCATAAACTTTTTAAAAGTCTCCATCTCCACCAGATGGAATAACAGTATTTCAAAAGCCAGGAATTTTGAAATACTGGAATTCAGGGCAAGGGATCGCAAGTGGGTAGGGGGTACTTCCTCTTTCTCTCCAGTGTTTGGGAGATGGACAGTTGAACGCTTCCATGTGACATTGTGGAGATGCTTGGTGACAGACGTGGTGGCGTTGCTGCCACATCCTCTGTTTGCGGGGCGGCAGGTGCAATTGTCACTCCAGAGGGGGAGCAAGAGGCCAAGACTTCAGCAGAAGAGGGAGCAGGACGAGCCTGAGATCTTTCGTGGTTTTTGAGGCATGTACTCCACTGCAACTCATGCTTTGCATTTAGATGCCTGGTCATGGAGGTGGTGCTCAGGTTTAGAACATATATGCCTCGCTTCAGGCTCTGATTGCACAGCATAAAAACCACTTGTGTCTTGTCATCAGCACATTGTCTGAAGAACTGCCACGCCAGTGAACTCCTTGGAGCTGGCTTTGGTGTGCTTGGTCCCTGGGTGAGGTGAAGAGTAGCAGGCGTACTGGCTAGGGGACGGCCACTCTGCTTTTGCACAGTGCTCCCTCTTTTGCTGTGCGGCTGGCGCTGTGTGACCACCACCTCTGCTTTTGCACAGTGCTCCCTCTTTTGCTGTGCGGCTGGCGCTGTGTGACCACCACCTCTTCCTCCGAACTGCACACGTCACTCGCATGACCTTGATTCCATGTGGGTTCTAGGACCTCATCATCCTCCACACTATCTTTCACCCACTCTTCACCCCTGCCCTCCTTGTCAGTCTGCACAGTGCAGAAAGCCACAGCAGTTGTCACCTGTGTTTCATCATCATCAGAGATGTGCTGCGGTGGTCCTCCCATGTCCACATCCTGAAACATAAGTGGTTGGGCATAGGTGGACTCAATCTCTTCCACTTCTGGGGCAGGGCTATGTGGAAGGCCCACAGAAACCCTGCCAGCAGAGTCATCAAAAAGCATAAGGGACTGCTGCATGACTTGGGGCTCAGACTGTTCGGCTGATTTGCAAGGGAGTGAGGTGAAAGACAGATGGCCATGGTCTGCAAGTGCCAACTCTGCGTTTTCAGCACGGGACTGGCTGGGAGACAATGTGAAGGAACTGGAGCCACTGTCAGCCTCTCAATCTACTACCGCCTCTACTTGTTCTGGCCTCACCATTCGTACACCGATAATCGGGCCTACAAAAAAACACTGAACATTCTGTCGCATATGTGCATCTGAGGAGAGTATTTCATTTGGGTGTGTAGCTGGCACAGATCGACCACGTCCTCTCCTTACAACAGGAGCTCACCCAACATCAGCAGCACCACAACCAGGGCCACATACCTTATTTGATGCTCCCTTCATTCTTTGAGGTCACCCACCAATCTAACAGATGGATTAACTATATTATTTTCCCTGTCAAGTATGAAGTGCAGATGTACTTCACACAATAAACAGATATATGTTGCCCACCTAACTAACAGATGGATTAACTATATTATTTTCCCTGTCAGGTATGCAGTGCAGGAGTACTTCACACAATAAATGGGTATATGTCACCCACTGAACTATCAGACGGATTAACTATATTATTTTTCTTGTCATGTATGCAGTGCAGGTGTACTTCACACAAAAAAATGGGTATATGTCTGCCATCGAACTAACAGACGGATTACATATATTAATTTCCCTGTCACATATGCAGTGCAGGTGTACTTCACGCAATAAATGGGTATATGTCGCCCACCTAACTAACAGATGGATTGACTTTATTTATTTCCATGTCACATATGCAGTACAGGTGTACTTCGCACAATAAATGGGTATATTTCGCCCACTTAACTAACAGACGGATTAACCATATTATTTTTCCTGTCACTTATGCAGTCCAGGTGTACTTCACACAATAAATGGGTATATGTCGCCCACCTAACTAACAGACGGATTAACTATATTATTTTCCCTGTCACATATGCAAAAAATTACAGAATTAACAGCCAGATGAGATTCCTAACACTCTCCCTCACATCTGCTGCCTGCTTTCTGTCCCTGCACTACTCAGAGATAATGGGTGGTGCTACACATGATCCAGCTTATATAGAGGCTGGGTCACATGATGCACCGGCCAATCACAGCCATGCCATTAGTAGGCATGGTTCTGATGGCTTCTAAGTGTCCACAGCTTAAAAGCTTGTTGATTGGCTGCACTGCAGCTTTTCAACAAGCTTTATTAAATGCCTGAACACCGAATTTGAACCCAAACTTTTCCGGCAAAGTTTTCCTTTACAGTTTGGGTTCACACAAAATGCTTTAGAATATATAACTGCACCGCTGAACGGTAAATATATTTTTATTTACAAATAGGGCTGTAATTTTCGCACTTCACCACATAACGGCTAATAAGCCCATTTTTCCCCACTAATACAAGCCAAAAAATGCTTTAGAACATATAACTGCACCGCACAAGGGCAAATAAGACATAAAAATATTTCCTTGTACTAAACCCTGTTAATGGCTGTATCAAACAGCAATTGCATTCCAATAACAAGAACTGTTTGCTGGAATTACAGAGCTGTATAATGGCAATTTCGACCCCCAGTCAGTGCAGCAAGGTGTAATAGGATTGTTCCTATTACCCAGGCTGTAACCTCCCCTACTGAACCCTGTTCTACATAAATGCTGTGGAATGATTCCTCCCTATCCTTTCCCTACACCTACAGTAATCTTTCCCTGCACTTGTAAATCATTTTTTTAGCACAATGAAGTTTTATTAGACTGCTGTATAGGAATACTTAAAGGGAATCTGTCACCTGGCTATCCACAATTCTATTTTTTCCTTTAGCCTAGGGCAATAAAGTACCTTATATCCATATCTGTTCTTCTTTTTGCCGTGTCTCTTGTATTTTCTGTTAAAAACCGCTTTATCCATTATGTAAATTAGGATCCCAGGAGCCCAGAGGGGTGTTTTTTCTCTTCCAAGGATCCCAGGAACGCCCAGCTGATGTGCCCAGACCGCCTAAATTTAAATCTGAAGAACGCCTCCAGCAGCTGAAATCGCCTCCCAGAGGCGAGGCTAATGGCTCTGCCCCCGGCTACTTCTGCTCTCTTCCCTGAATAGATCCCCGATCATCTTCTCGGCGGCTGCCGGAAATCTCACGCAGGTGCAGTACCGGAAATTTCTTGCGCCTGCGCGATCCGGCGGCAACTGGGGGCAAAACACTGGACGGCGGGTTACATCATACTCACCTTATCCATTTAAGCACAAAGGGGCCGTAGCGACCATCTTGATTTAAGACCCTGCGTGAAATCTTGCGAGGTGCGTGATAACGTCATCACGCTGGACGGAGTGGTGACGTCTTATGTCACCGTGTATGAGATTTCGCACAGGATCTTCAAGATTGCTCCTTCAACCCCTTCGAGCTCAAATGGATGAGGTGAGTATGATTTTTTTACCACCATTTCAGGCAAAATTTATTAGTTACCTTGAAGCATGAAATAATTTGGCTTTGCAGCTAATCGAATTTTCCCGAAAGATACTTTGATTCGCTCAACACTAGTCATGACATTTTTGACTGGAGTCGGAAATGTATTACCTAATGTAACCAACATACTGTATCATCTTAAATTTGTCTGGCCGAGTTCCCTTTTAGAAAAACATGATTCATCACTGCTTAGTACTTTTTTGTCTCAAAATCTTCGTTGATTAATTCAGATCTGGCCAAATAAATTAAATAATCAGGCTACAATTATAAAGTTTAGGTCTGACAAAAAAAAAAAAAAAAAGGAAGAAAGAAAGAAAGAAAAGCAACAAACTTTGATGTGATAAAAATGTTATTTGTCTAAAAGTATAGGGGAAAACTAAAGACTTGTATGTAGATTTCTCATAGTAATCATTGTTTCATAGACATTAACATATAAAACCTGGGGTGCAAAAGTACAGTCGCATCCTGCCTTATCTTTCGCCTTGACTTAAAGGGATTGTGTCATGAAACATATTCTACATTATTTAAACCAGCACCTGGATCTGGATACTTTTGTAATTGCATTTAATAAAAAATTGTTTAAACATGATCAGTTTAAATCTTTAACTGAGAGCTGCAGCAGAAAGGACATGTCCCTGCAAGGCTGAAGATAATCTAGCAAAGTCATTGGAGCAATGAATGGGGAGATCTTTGGATCCATGTGAGGTACAGGACTGGTTTTAGCTTTGTTAGAAAGGTATTGTCATGTACTATATGATGTCTGATTTAAATTTTTTACATTAATCATGGGATAACCCCTTTAACCAGAGGCGTAGCTAATGGCTCATGGGCCCTGGTGCAAGAGTTCAGCTTGGGCCCCCCTTGCCTCAGTGCTTTGTGTATCTTCTTATGCGGCGCAAGAGTCTTTGGGCCCCCTCAGGCTCCTGGGCCCGGTAGCAACTGCTACCTCTGCACCCCCTATAGCTACGCCCATGCCTTTAACCACTTGAAGACCACAGGTTTATACCCCCCTACTGACCAGGCCCTTTTTTACAAATCCGCACTACACTACTTTCACCGTTTATTGCTCAGTCATACAACTTACCACCCAAATGAATTTTACCTCCTTTTCTTCTCACTAATAGAGCTTTCATTTGGTGGTATTTCATTCTTGCTGACATTTTTACTTTTTTTGCTATTAATAAAAATGTAACAACATTTTTGCAAAAAAAGACATTTTTCACTTTCTGTTGTAAATTTTTTTTTAAAAAACTACATTTCTATATAAATTTTTCACAAAATTTATTGTTCTACATGTCTTTGATAAAAAAAAATCCAATAAGTGTATATTTATTGGTTTGGGTAAAAGTTATAGCGTTTACAAACTATGGTGCAAAAAATTGAATTTCGGCATTTTGAAGCAGCTCTGACTTTCTGAGCACCTGTCATGTTTCTTCAGGTGCTAGAATGCCAGGATAGTATAAATACCCCCCAAATGACACCATTTTAGAAAGAAGACACCCCAAAGTATTCACGGAGGGGCATGGTGAGTTCATGTATCATTTCATTTTTTCACAAGTTAGCGGAAAATGACACTTTCTGAGGAAAAAAATAATAATAAAGTTTCCATTTCTGCTAACTTCTGGCAAAAAATATAAAATCTCAGACAGACTCACTATGCCCCTCAGTGAATACCTTGGGGTGTCTACTTTCCGAAATGGGGTCATTTGTGGGGTGTGTTTACTGTTCTGGCATTTTGGGCGGGGCTAAATTGTGAGCAGCCATGTAAAGCCTAAAGGTACTCGTTGGAATTTGGGCACCTTTGCGCACCCAGGCAGCAAAAAAGTGTCACACACGTGGTATTGCCGTACTCAGGAGAAGTAGGGCAATATGTTTTGGGGTGTATTTTTACATATACCCATGCTGGGTGAGAGAAATATCTCTGTAAATTGTCAACTTTGTATAAAATTTTTAAAAAGTTGTCGTTTACAGAGATATTTCTCACACTCCAGCATGGGTATATATAAAATACACCCCAAAACTCATTGCCCTACTTCTCCTGAGTACGGCGATACCACATGTGTGACACTTTTTGCAGCCAAGATGCGCAAAGGGGCCCTAAAACCAATGAGTACCTTTAGGATTTCACAGGACATTTTTACGCATTTGGATTCCAGACTTCTTCTCAGGCTTTAGAGACCCCTAAAATGCCAGGGCAGTATAAATACCCCACAAGTGACCCCATTTTGAAAGAAGACACCCCAAGGTATTCCGTGAGGGGTATGGTGAGTTCATGTAAAATTTTATTTTTGTCACAAGTTAGTGGAATATGAGACTTTGTAAAAAAATAAAAAAATAAAAAATATCAATTTCCGCTAACTTGTGCCAAAAAAAAACTTTCTGTGAACTCGCCATGACCCTCACGGAATACCTTGGGGTGTCTTCTTTCCAAAATGGGGTCACATGTGGGGTATTTATACTGACCTGGCATTTTAGGGGCCCCTAAAGCGTGAGAATCCAAATGCGAAAAAATGGCCTGTGAAATCCTAAAGGTACTCATTGGTTTAGGGCCCTTTGCGCACCCAGGCTGCAAAAGTGTCACACATGTGGTATCTCCGTACTCAGGAGAAGTAGGGCAACGTGTTTTGGGGTGTATTTTTATATATACCATACTTTGTGTGAGAAATATCTCTGTAAATGACAACTTTTAAAAAAAATTATTCAAAGTTGTCAATTTACAGAGATATTTCTCTCACCCAGCATGGGTATATGTAAAAATACACCCCAAAACACATTGCCCTACTTCTATTGAGTACGGCGATACCACATGAGTGACACTTTTTTGCAGCCAAGATGCGCAAAGGGGCCCTAAAACCAATGAGTACCTTTTAGGAGGGCATTTTTACGCATTTTTCTTCTCACGCTTTAGGGTCCCTAAAATGCCAGGTAAGTAGAAATACCCCACATGTGACCCCATTTTGGAAAGAAGACACCCCAAGGTATTCCATGAGGGGCATGGCGAGTTCACAGAATATTTTTTTTTGGCACAAGTTAGCGGAAATTGATTTTGTATTGTTTTTTCTCACATAGTCTCCCTTTCCGCTAACTTTTGACAAAAAGTTCAATTTTTCATGGACTCACCACACCCCTCAGCGAATACCTTGGGGTGTCTTCTTTCCAAAATGGGCTCATTTGTGGGGTGTTTGTACTGTTCTGGCATTTTGGGCGGGGCTAAATTGTGAGCAGCCATGTAAAAGCTAAAGGTACTCGTTGGAATTTGGGCCCCTTTGCGCACCCAGGCTGCAAAAAAGTGTCACTCATGTGGTATCGCCGTACTCAGGAGAAGTAGGGCAATGTGTTTTAGGGTGTATTTTTACATATACCCATGTTAGGTGAGAGAAATATCTCTGTAAATTGACAACTTTGTATAAAAAATTTAAAAAGTTGTCGTTTACAGTGATATTTCTCACACAAAGTATGGGTATATGTAAAAATACACCCCAAAACACATTGCCCTACTTCTCCTGAGTACGGCGATATCACATGTGTGACACTTTTTTGCAGCCAAGATGCGCAAAGGGGCCCTAAAACCAATGAGTACCTTTAGGATTTCACAGGGCATTTTTACGTATTTGGATTCTCACGCTTTAGGACCCCTAAAATGCCAGGGCAGTATAAATACCCCACAAGTGACCCCATTGTGGAAAGAAGACACCCCAAGGTATTCTGTGAGGGGCATGGCGAGTTCACATAAAAAAAAAAAAATTTGACACAAGTTAGCGGAAATTGATATATATATATATATATATATTTTTTTTACAAAGTCTCATATTCCACTAACTTGTGACAAAAAATACAATTTTACATGAACTCCCCATACCCCTCACGGAATACCTTGGGGTGTCTTCTTTCTAAAATGGGGTCACATCTGGGGTGTTTGTACTGCCCTGGCATTTGAGGGTCTCCGCAATCATTACACGTATGGCCAGCATTAGTTCAGCCGTTCAGCCTCTGCGCTGAAAAAAAAATAAAAAATGAACGGCACAGATTTTTTCATTCGCATCGATCAATGTGGATGAAAAAATCTCTGCCAAAATCAGTGACTGCGGTGCGGTGGGCGCTAACTACCCAACAAGTAGCTAACTAACTGGCGGTGATAAGGGACCCTTATGCCCCATTCACACGTCCGAAATTCTGTTTGCGGAACGGAATTGCGGACCCATTCATTTCTATGGGGACAGACTTTGTCCCGCTCGGATCCGGAATTACGGATCCGCGCTCGGGTCTGCACTTCCGTTCCGCAAAAATATAGAACATGTCCTATTCTTGTCCGCAATTGCGACAAGAAAAGCATTTTCTATATAGTTCTGTGCGGATCTGCAAAATGCGGAAAGCGCATTGCCGGTGTCCGTATTTTGCGGATCTGTAAATCCATGGATCCGCAGATCCATGGATCCGCAAACACATACGGACGCCTGAATGAGCCTGTAGGGGGTGATTAGTGACAGGGGGGTGACAGGGGGTGATCAGGGGGTGACATGGGTGATCAGGGGTTAATCAGTGATGAGGGGTGGGGGGGTGTGTGTGTGTAGTGATTGGTGCACTTTTTCTATGTTTCCTCTGGTGGTCCCAAACAAAGGGACCACCAGACGAGCAGACAGCAGGCATATCAGACGCTGTTTAAAAAACAGCGTCTGATATACGATTTAAATGCGTTTTTTTCCGCATCTACAGCCTGCCAGCGCATGATCAGCGCTGGCAGGCTGTAGTTTCAGTTGTCCCGGCTCCGATCACATGAACGTGAAATCTCAGGTCTCACGAGATGACGCCGATAGGCGTGACTGAGACCTGAGAGAGCTGCCGCGCTGACGCCCATCGGCGTTAGCGTGGCGGCAAGAGGTTAACCAAATTTGAGCTAAGATATCGGTGTCCACTAGGGTTGAGCAAATCGAAGTTAATGAAGTGGAATTCAATCCAAAATTCAGGAAAAAAAATGATTCACCTTCATTCCAAATTTCCTGGTGCTTCAGGGTAACAAATCAATTTTTCCAGAAATGGTAGTAAAAAAACAATACACACTCACCTAATCTATTTGATTGCAGAGAGGCCATTGTGGGCATCTTAATTGAAAGCATGCCAGTTCTTGCATGTACTGATATGTGACGGGGGTGACGTCATACGTCAGTGCGCGAGAATTGGTGTGTTTTCTTCAATCAAGATGGCCACGACTGCTTCTCTGCAGTCAAATGGACGAGGTGAGTGTATATATTTTTTTGTATTACAGCCTGATTAACCCCCTGATAGGCTGAATGTGACTCTCAGATGATGCGATCAGCATTGAATGTGGCATCTGAGGGGTTAAATGACCGGGATGGCACGATTGCCGCTCCATGTCATTGTGCCTGATTCATACAACGAAATGCCATTCATTACTAAGTAATTTGTAACTAATCGAATTTCTTGTCGAAGTTTGGAGAAGCAGCAGAATCTAATTTTTGTGAGATTTTTATTATAATAATAAATTCTTTGTGAGCAGTTACTTCTATATAATATCACTTTCCAGGTAGGTAAGGTTAGTTTTTTCTTTTACATCAGTCATGGTGTACCCCTTTAACAAATCACAAGATGAGTGGTGTGCAAAAATACTGTGTCACAAGATGTTACATGTGTGGCCACCCAGTGGTTATCTTGTGCATTGCAGTCTGTCAATACGTGTCTAATGAGAGTTTTGAGTCTTTAAAGGGGTTTGCCCACAAAAAATATTCCGCATTTTTCAAACCAGTACCTATAGTACTATATACAGTATTATAATACGACATTGTTTGTGAGCAGTTACTGCCATATGACCAGATAACACTTTCTAGGTAGGTATCCAATTAACACATTTGTTTTACTATTTACACATAGTTTGACATGTTTTAAAAACTTTTTTTTTAAGAATAAGAAGACTATGACCTCTTTCTACCAATTAAAGGGATTGTTTGCCTATATTCTTATATTGATGACCTATCCTCAGGACAGGCCATTTATTTCAGATAGGTGGGGGTCTGACACCCGGCACTCCTGCCCATCAGCTGTTTGAAGAGAAAGCAGTGCTCGTACCCTTCTCTTCATTCTTTACCTGCTCGCCGTCGGAGGTGAACATTGCCATTACAACTACGCCGTCCCATTCACTTCAATGGAAAAGCTTCTTCCTATTCAAACAGCTGATTGGTGGGAGTTGGCCCACCAACAGTCTGATATTGATCCTTGGGTTAGGTCATAAATAGGGATGAGCAAATCGTCTTTGGATGGAATATCTAAAGTCGATTTGCATAAAACTTTGTTAGAGTACTGTACGAAGTTAGTGTTCCGTACAGTATTAGAAGGTATTAGCTCCTATGAGCCGAAGTTATTAATTTGCGAAGTCTCGCAGGGAAGTGGTACCTTGGAACCTGTGTTCAGTAAAAAGTTTTTTACAGTAGGAAATTAATTTCTAAAGTTATTACCCGAAGTCCCCCAAGACTTTGCAAAGTAATAACTTCGGCTCATCGGAGCCAATACATTCTAATACTTTACGGAGTGCTCCGTACAGTATTCTACTGAAGTTTTCTGCGTTCATCCCTAGTCATAAATATAAAAAAAGTTGACAACCCCTTTAAATTTCTTCTTTTTCAGAATTGTCCTCAAGTGTGCAGGAACCACATGGTCTTGATTTCAGCACCATGGATAGCAACATAATTGCAATCCTGATTCAGCTGTAGAACTGTAGAAAGTTGATTTCAGTCTGCTGAGGGTGCTGCCACATGTCGTGGCTGTGATTAGTGTTGAGCGAATCGGGCTTCGGATCCTAGATCCAGAGTTCATTCACTAAAAACTTCATTTTAATGCTGTACAGAGACCTGTCTCTGGTGATAACGAATTTCCCTCGCCGAAGCCGATATGCTATACAGAAATGAATCTCCATACAGCATTCAAACAAAGTTTTGAACAAATTGACTCTACACTAGCTGTGATGCATTTTTGGTGCTGCAAAAAATGCATTAAAAAACATGCAGATTTTGCAACAACATACCTTCGTCTATGGTGTGTTTTTTTTCAGCAAGGGCAAAACACACGGCAAATTGAAATAACCTTAAAGGGGTTAACCCATGAATAATGTAAAAAATGTAAATCATATAAAAGATGACAACCTCTTTATAACAAAGCTAGAACCAACCCTGTACCTCACATGGATCCAGAACTCTCTTCACTTAATGCTCCAATTTTCTGCTAGATCTGTTTGAAGCTGACAGCTCAGGGGTGTATCCTTTCTGCTGCAGCTGGTGGCAGTAGAAGGATGAAACTAAACATATGCTTTCATCACAGTGAGGTGGACACAGAAATTAGAAAAGGAACAAACAGCAGGTGGCGCTATACAGAGAGATTTATTTGAATAATACATTTTTTTATATGCAATTACAAAAATAATCAGATCCAGGTGCTGGTTTGAAATATATAGAATATTTTTATGGGACTACTCCTTTTATATAACTCTGTTTTGTAATTAATGTAATTCAGCTGCGCTGTGTGTTTTCCCTTTGCTAAAAAAAAACACACCATGAACGCAGGTATGTTGATGCAAAAACTGCTTGCATTTTTTATGCATTTTTTTGCCGCACACGAAAAGTAGCACAGCCGCCACATGTGGTAGCACCTGTCACGTTTGGCTGTGGGAGGGAAACACCACACCACACTGAACATAGGGGGGAAAGGGAATAAGGCCTGGAAACTAGGGAAAGGAGATGGACACCTCCTAGTAAAACCCTAATCAAAGTCCTGACTAACTACCAGTATGAACAGACCCAAAGGTAGGCAAGTTCATACACCGTATACCTAGTGTCCTAACTCACCCTATAGGGCACTGGTTCTAATATCATGACAGAGACAACCGGCATTCAGGCTTTGGAACTGTTAACGTCTGAGCAGCTTTTCTGTCTTTTTTCATGTTTGGAATATTTTTCACCCATTGTCAATACTTTTTCAAATTCAACTTTTTTCTGGGTTAAGGTCTAATGAACTGATTCTTCTGTAATTGATGTCATGTTTTTTCAATCAAAATGAAAACAATGCTGCAGCCGATCAGAGGATCTTTATGTCAAACAGGAGAGAAAATGAGAATAGAAAATGTAAGATACAACATAACAGGCCATAAAATAAACAGACTACCCATTTTTGTCAGCTTATTATCAAACTAAGGCCTCATGCACACTGGTCGTGTGCACCCTATGTCCACCCCGCATCACAGATGCGGACCCATTCACTTGAATAGGTCCACAATCCGGGAGATGAGTTGTGGAACTGAGGCATGGATCGGAAGCCCACGGAAGCACTCCGTAGTTTCTGTACGTGCCAACGCACCACAAAGAGTAGTGCATGCAATACTTTTTTGCGGTGCGGACCGTTAGTTGCGGATTTCAGACCCCATTCAAGTGAATGGGTCTGCGATCCGCATGTGGCTGCCCCGCGGTGGGTGCCTGATCATTGCAGACTGGAGTGCTTTTTTGTCAAGGTGCTTGGAATGTCATGTAGGCATGTAGCTACCAAAGCATTGCTCCGTCCAGGTAACTATCACATATGATCCTGCTAATGAATCCTATCTGCTAAATTTCTGCTATCATCCCTGGAAGTTTTATTTCATGGTACATATTTTTGCGTCCGTTTTACTTCAACTGATGTTACCTCTGCAACTCTTGTAAAGCCCGTGACCCCTTTACACAGGCTGACACAGCAGGATATTATCTTGAAAGACCATTTTGTTCCTGGTAATTGTCCAATTCCTCCAATTTTTTTACCTACTTTTACATAGCATGTCCACTAGTGTTGATCGAGCACCTAAATGCTCGGGTGTTGGGGCCGAACAAATCGGGATGCTCTGAAGAGCAGAGAGTGCCTGGTTCATAGGAAAAGGTCAGAAATTGATGGAAACACCACCGAAATGGTTCGGGAAAAAGCATGGGGAGGATGTCTGGCTGCATCTTGGACTCCCAGGTTGCTGCTGGGAACGATGTTGTCCAAGTAGTACGCCACTTTTACAGACTGACAATAATATGCACAAAACCAAAGATAAAATCGATTTTAGTGGAAAAATTGTTAGGAAACATTCTTTCCTGTAAATTTACCTGTATATAAAGTGCAAGTGTTGCCAAAAATTGCAAGCAACAGGCACTCCGATACAATCTGCATATCACATAAAGGAGGGCCTAATTCACATTGTGGTACAATTGTTCAGGTAGTTGGACTCCTACACTCCTAAAGAATATTCACTAAGTGAAAAGACTACTCAAAATTACAAGGAACTGGCAGTCCAATACACCCATTGTTACACATAAAGGAGGGCATCATACACACCCTTGAAAAATTATGATTGATGGCCTGCTGGTGATCCTCAAAAACATTTGGAGCAAGGGACTGTTGATCTGACCATCTAAAACATTAGGGGCGAGGGCCTGCTGTTGAGTTGATATCTAAAACATTAGTGGGGAGGGTCTGCTGGTGAGTTGACCCTGTAAAAGATTGTAGGTGAGGACCTGCTGTTGAGCTGACCCTCTAAAACATGGGTGTCAAACACAAGGCCCGCGGGCCGAATCCGGCCCGCCAGACCTCGTCATGTGGCCCGCTATGTTAAATAAAGTAAACTTGTGCCCACCCCCATACATAATAGAATCACTAACTCACTAACCGCGGTCTGCTCCATTACAGGCCGGGCGAGCGGCCGGCAGCGTGACTGACTGACGTCACGTGCCGGCGCCGCCTACTTTATGAATGAATCAGGCGGCGCCGGCACGTGACGGGGTTAGGGGTGAGGGGTTATATAACAGTGTCATCCACAGATCCCCAATCCCATAATACTGCCATCCACAGATCCCCCTCACCCCATAACAGTGCCATCCACAGATCCCCCTCACCCCATAACAGCGCCATCCACAGATGTCCCCCATAACAGTGCTATCCACCGATGTCCCCCATAACAGCGCCATCCACAGATCCCCCATAACAGCGCCATCCACAGATCCCCCCCATAACAGCGCCATCCACAGATGTCCCCCCCATAACAGTGCCATCCACCGATGTCCCCCCATAACAGCGCCATCCACAGATCCCCCCCCATAACAGCGCCATCCACAGATGTCCCCCATAACAGCGCCATCCACAGATCCCCCCATAACAGTGCCATCCACAGATCCCCTCCATAACAGCGCCATCCACAGATCCCCCCATAACAGCGCCATCCACAGATGTCCCCCATAACAGTGCCATCCACAGATGTCCCCCATAACAGCGCCATCCACAGATCCCCCATAACAGCGCCATCCACAGATGTCCCCCCCATAACAGTGCCATCCACAGATGTCCCCCCCCCATAACAGCGCCATCCACAGATGTCCCCCTATAACAGTTCAAAAATATGCATTAAGCTCTAAAAACAGTAATAATTGAATGCAGTGACAATAATTTATGATAATAAAGAGTGGACAAATAGTCCTACAGATACAACCGGCCCTTTGAGGGTGACCAAACTGCTGATGCGGCCCCCGATGAATTCGAGTTTGACACCCCTGCTCTAAAACATTAGGGGTGAGGGTCTGCTGGTGAGTTGACCCTGTAAAAGATTGTAGGTGAGGGCCTACACCATCAACATCACTGCCACTTCACCGTCCCTTACTGCTTGCCTTCTTCATTTTAAAAGTTATATGTGCTTAAAAATATGTCACACGTACAGTAGCGCAGGATTTGGAAGTGTATGCGCAAAAAAAATTAAAAAGGTATTTGAGATGGGGAAACGTCACACAGGAGATATCCCGCAGATAATGTCAATGCTGTCACCAGCAGCTAATACAAAATTTAAGGGAAGGTCACAGGTATTTGGGATGAGGAAACGTTATACAGGAGAGGTACCACAGGTAATGTCACTGTTCGCAGCGCCTACGGAAAAAGTACACTGTATGTCACAGATAAAAAATTTATGCGCACACGTTACACTGCAGATGTGGCACTGGTAATGTCACTGTCAGAAGCAGAGACTGTCTATTGAAAAAGTACACTGGATGTCACAGATACATTTTTTAACTGCACACGGTACACTGGAGATATCCCCCTGGTTATGTCACTGTCAGAAGCGGACAGCGTCTTTTGAAAAAGTGCACTGTATGTCACAGATACATTTTTAACCGCACACGTTACACTGGCGATATCCCCCTGGCAATGTCACTGTCAGAAGCGGTCACCGTTTATTGACAAAGTACACTGTATGTCACAGATAATTTTTTTTTTAGCGCACACTGCACCCTTTAGATGTGGCACTAGTAATGTCACTGTCAGAAGCTGACACCGTCTATTGAAAAAGTACACTGTAAGTCACAGATACATTTTTTCAGCGCACACTGTACACTGATGATGTGGCACTGTCACTGTCAGAAGTGGACACCGTCTATTGACAAAGTACACTGTATGTCACAGATAAATTTTTTAACCGCACACGTTACACTGGAGATGGTCCTCTGGTAATGTCACTGTCAGAAGCGGACACCGTCTATTGACAAAGTACACTGTATGTCACAAATAAATGTTTTAACCGCACACATTACACTGGAGATGTCCCCTGGTAATGTCACTGTTAGGTTTGAGAGAACCTGAACTGTAAAGTTCGGGTTCGCACCGAACTTTACGATTTTCCGCACGCGGACCGGAACATTTCCGTAACAGGTTCGGGTTCGGTGTTTGGCGATTTCTTGGCGCTTTTTGAAAGACTGCAGGGCAGCCAATCAACAAGTATCTAACTACTTTGCCCTTAGAAGCCATCACAGCCATGCCTACTATTGGCATGGCTGTGATTGGCTAAGTGCAGCATGTGACCCAGCCTCTATATAAGCTGGAGTCACGTAGCGCCGCACGTCACTCTGCTCTTCTCAGTGTAGGGACAGGATGCTGCTGCTGTGAGGGAGAGATTAGGGAAGAATTCTGTGTTGAACTTGGTGGTGTTAAATCTTCAAACTACAGCAATTATTGAGGGTGCTATGTTACATATTTGTACCCAGCCCTGAGCACAGTGATACTGCAAAATAATTTTTAATCCATCTGTTAGTAAGGTGGGGGTCGGCGGCCATTTTAGCAACTGTAGTGTCCTTGGACATTAGTCTAATTATTTTCTGGTAGCTCAGTGGAGGAAAAATTCCTTTTTTCCGGCAGGTCAAGTCCCCCTACATTACCTATTTATAATTTAGTGGTGACATACTGCATTTCTATAGTTGTGAGAAAAAACGCGTAATTGTGGTGCCACAGAGCACTTTTGCATACAACGCTGAAAAACCTGTTTTATAATTTAGCGGTGACATACTGCATTTCTGTAGTTCGGTTAAAAAACCCGTATTGTGGTGCTACAGAGTCCATTTGCATACAACGCTGAAAAACCTGTTTTAAAATTTAGCGGTGACATGCTGCATTTCTGTAGTTGGGGGAATAAACCCGTATTGTGGTGCCACAAAGCACTTTTGCATACAACGCTGAAAAGACTGTTTTATAATTTAGCGGTGACATACCGCATTTCTGTTGTTGGGGGAATGAACTAGTACTGTGGTGCCACAGAGCTCTTTTGCATACAACGCTGAAAAACCTGCTTTAAAATTTAGCGGCGACATGCTGCATTTCTGTAGTTGGGGGAATAAACCCGTATTGTGGTGCCACAGAGCACTTTTGCATACAACGCTGAAAAGCCTGTTTTATAATTTAGCGGTGACATACTGCATTTCTGTAGTTGGGGGAATGAACTAGTATTGTGGTGCCACAGAGCACTTTTGCATACAACGCTGAAAAGCCTGTTTTATAATTTAGCGGTGACATACTGCATTTCTGTAGTTGGGGGAATGAACTAGTATTGTGGTGCCACAGAGCACTTTGGCATACAACGCTGAAAAACCTGTTTTAAAATTTAGCGGTGACATACTGCATTTCTATAGTTTGTTGCAATAAACAAAGGTTTTGTGCTACATAGCGGTTTTGAGGCCTACACTGTATTTCAGTAATTTTAAGTAACCTGTGGAACTCTGCATTTACATAGTTGGTTGCAAAAACACAGGTTTTGTGGTAAATACTAGCACATTTGCAGTGTACACTGCATTTCTGACAGTTAAATTAAACCATTATTGAATTGCTTGGTTACACTGTTGTGTGACCTAAAGAAATTTATTCTGTTTATGACAAGTAGTGTTGAGCGAACAGTTCGAGCATCGTTCGGGTTCGTACCGAATTTTGGGGTGTCCGGGACCCGGACCCGAACCCGGACATTTTCAAAAAAGTTCGGGTTCGGTGTTCGTCGATTACTTCCCGCTTTCTGAAGGGCTGCACAGCAGCCAATCAGCTAGCGTTTTACTTCTTGCCCTAAGAGCCCATCACAGCCATGCCTACTAATGGCATGGCTGTGATTGGCCAAGTGCAGCATGTGACCCAGCCTCTATTTAAGCTGGAGTCACATAGCGTCGCACGTCACACTGCTCTGATTAGTGTAGGGAGAGGACGCAGCTTCTGTCAGGGCGAGATTAGGCAGGTTAAAGTCAGCAACAGCACCTAATGAACGGATCAATTTACAGCTGAGAATCATTGAACTTCTGCTAGTTACTTGCTCGCTGGTTTTTAGGCTGCACAGAGCATTTTTCTGTCACTTATTTTCTGGGTTGATCGGCGGCCATTTTGTGACTGTGGTGCGCCAGAAGAAGCTGCCACCAAGTCCATCAATCCATCAATACTAGTTTTTTTTTTTGCTATATCCTACATCAGGGGCTTAGCTGTGCTAATTGTCACCCCTAGAAACTCAGGAAAGAAATTTCTATATTTTATTAAGGGGTTAAATACAATTGCCCAAATACCAATCCCCTAAATCTGGTGTTCCAGCTTTGGCTAGACAAGTATAATACTGTCTGCTGTCTGGCAAAGGATAGATTATTTTCTGGGGTTAAATTCAATTGCCAAAATAGCAATACCATAAATCAGTGGTTTCAGCTGTGGCTGGCAAAATAGAATAGTGTCCGAGGTAACGCACACACGTACAGACGCACGTACACGATTCTTAAATAGTTGTATTATCGCGATAATAAAACTAACAGTGTAAAGTTGACTGTATTGCTCTAAGTTATATTCGCGCATCGAATGTAACTTCTATTACAGCACACCAATACTAAAACTGACTAAGAGACAGCTTTAAGTTCTATTCGAACACGATTGCAACTTTGGAACTTAAAGTGGTGTACGATTTTAAAAGTTGAGTACTAAAAAGTTGGAATCGCAATGCGATTCTTATGTATTTTAATCGCATTGCGATTACAACTTTGAGCTACCGATCACCATGGAACGCCTCCTCCAGTAGAATGTACTGTCGGATGTGAGAATTAAGTTGAAATCGCAATGCGATTATTATATATCTGCTTAATCGCATTGCCGTTTCAACTTAGCATTGCTAAATAATTCCATCCATATTCGTTAACTTACTGACTCAGTAAGTTAACGATATGGATGGAATTATTTAGCAATGCTAAGTTGAAATCGCAATGCGATTAAGCAAATATATAAGAATCGCATTGCGATTTCAACTTAATTCTCAGATCCGACAGTACATTCTACTGGAGGAGGCGTTCCCATGGTGATCGTTAGCTCAAAGTTGTAATCGCAATGCGTTTATTGCGGTATATTATCCCTCTGGGTGTCTTTTACAGCCTTTTTAGTGCCCAAAAGTTCGGGTCCCCATTGACTTTTATGGGGTTCGGGTTCGGGATGAAGTTCGGGTTGAGTTCGGATCACGAACCCGGACATTTTCCGGAAGTTCGGCCGAACCTCTCGAACCCGAATATCCAGGTGTTCGCTCATCTCTAATGACAAGGACACTGCCTTTCTGTTAGTGAACTTAATTGTTGACTATTGGCAGTTAAATTGACACCTGAGATAAACTATCTTTTAGTTTGGTGGGTGAACTCAAATAATGCCAGGGGTAAACGCCAGCAGGCGGATTTAAAACTCATGTGTTTGGGGGACAAACCCGAAACTGCACAGGAGCTGTGGAGGGGCATAGAAGAACAGACCGATGAGTGGTTGCTGCCAGTGAGCCTCAAGCCTGGCCTGGTGGTGTGTAGAGATGTCGCGAACATAAAATTTTCCATTCGCGAATGGCGAACACGAACTTCCGCGAACGGGCGAACCGGGCGAACTGCCATAAACTTCAATAGGCAGGCGCATTTTAAAACCCACAGGGACTCTTTCTGGCCACAATAGTGATGGAAAAGTTGTTTCAAGGGGACTAACACCTGGACTGTGGCATGCCGGAGGGGGATCCATGGCAAAACTCCCATGGAAAATTACGTAGTTGACGCAGAGTCAGGTTTTAATTCATAAAGGGCATAAATAACCTAACATTCCAAAATTGTTTGGAATAACGTGCTTTAAAACATCCAGTGTGTGTATACGATCAGGTATGATGTTGTATCGATCAGGTAGTGTAAGGGTTACGCGCGCTTTACAGTGACAGACCAAACTCCCCATTCTACGCACCTCAAACAACGGCAAACAGTCCATTTGCACAACCGCAAACTCTCCATTTGCACAAGATTGGATACCAAGCTAGCCATGTCCCGTTCCTTGTCCTCACTGACGTCGTTCAAGGTCTCTTCCTCCACCCAGCCACGTACAACACCAAGGGTCCCCGAAAGGTGACAACAAGCCCCCTGGGACACCTGCTGTGGTTGGTCTTCCACCTCCTCAAAGCCACTTACTCCTCTGACTCCTCTTCTTCAGACTCCTCTCTCTGCGTTGCTGGTGGTGATGGTGACCACAACTCTTCCTCTTCATGCTCATCTACGACCTGATCCAGCACTCTTCGCAAGGCACGCTCCAGAAAAAACGCATATGGGATGAGGTCGATGATGTTGCCTTGGGTTTGACTGACCAGGTTTGTCACCTCCGCAAAAGGACGCATGAGCCTACAGCCATTGTGCATATGCGTTCAGAAACGCGGGCAAAAAATACCCAGCTCCGCAGAGGCTGTCCTCTTTTTTTTAAATTAAAAAAAATCTGTTCTTATTAGTTTAATGTCTGTTTTGTCCCCTATCAGGGGCCGGTGTATGGAATAGATTTTAGGAACCGGGAGATTGATAAAGATGGTTGGTCGGTCCTCTTCATTCCAATTTGGGGCACTGCTTGTGCGCCTTGCAATGTACTATGCCACCCTACATGAGTGGTGTGTTAAGTAGTACTATTCCTATCAGTTTAATCCCTGTTACGTCCCCTATCAGGGGATGTGAATAGATTTTAGGAACCGGGAGATTGAAAAAGATGGTTGGTCGGTCCTCTTCATTCCAATTTGGGGCACTGCTTGTGCGCCGTGCAATGTACTGTGCCACCCTACATGAGTGGTGTGTTAAGTAGTACTATTCCTATCAGTTTAATCCCTGTTACGTCCCCTTTCAGGGGATGTGAATAGATTTTAGGAACCAGAAGATGGAAAAATATAATTGGTCGGCCCTCTTACTTTCAATTTTGGGCACTACGCGTGCGCCGTGCAGTGTACTGTGACACCCTATATGAGTGGTGTGTTAATTAGTGCTATTCCTATCAGTTTAATCCCTGTTACGTCCCCTATCAGGGGACATGAATAGATTTTAGGAACCGGAAGATGGAAAAAGATGATTGGTCAGTCCTCTTACTTCCAATTTGGTTGGTGGCGGAGAAGTAACGCAAGTCATCCGGCATGCAGAGATTAAATACAGCAGCGTGGGGACCATTTTTAGCCCAAGGCATCTCATCAGACCTTTTTTAGTCAAATGTATCCCCCACTGTCAATCACTTCGGTATCCACGCCTCATTCATCTTATTAAAGGTGAGGTAATCTAGACATTTTTGGCAGTGACAATACCTCCTGCTGCGCTGAAGGTCCTTTCTGACAGGACACTTGAAGCGGGGCAGGCCAGAAGTTCTATCGCAAATTGGGATAGCTCAGACCACAGGTCAAGATTGCACACCCGGTAGTCAAGGGGTTCATCGCTCCTCAGAGTGTCAATATCTGTAGTTAACGACGGTCGAGTCATACTCTGAGGGTGGACCCCGAAGGGCTGTGGCAATGCGAAAGGACTTAAAAAGCTTCCGCAAGTCCTCCATCAACAACACGTCTGTAAAGCGCCCTGTACTTGCCAACGTGGTTGTGGTAGGAGGAGGATTACTTTCACCTCTTCCACTGTTAGATTCCCATTGTGCTCTGACATTACCCTTATACACTGTGTAAAGCATACTTTTAAACTTGTTTTGGAACTGCTGCATCCTTTCAGTCTTCCGGTAATTCGGTAACATTTCAGCCACTTTCTGCTTATAACGGGGGTCTAGTAACGTGGCCACCCAGTACAGGTCGTTCTCCTTCAGCCTTTTTACATGAGGGTCCCTCAACAGACATGACCCCATTTGCACAAGGTTGGATGCCGAGCTACTCATCTCCCGTTCCTCATCCTCACTGATCTCATTAAAGGTCTGTTCTTTCCCCCAGCCACGTACAACACCATGGGTCCCAGATAGGTGACAACAACTAGCACCCTGGGATGCCTGCTGTGGTTGGTCTTCCTCCTCCTCAAAGCCACGCTCCTCCTCTGACTCCTCTTCCCCAGACTCCTCTTCCATCAGTACCGCAGGTCCAGCAAGCGATGATGAGAAGGCTGTTTCTGGTGGTGATGGTGACCACAACTCTTCCTCTTCACTCTTATCTAAAGCCTGATCCAGCACTCTTCGCAGGGCACGCTCCAGAAAGAAAACAAATGGCATGAGGTCGCTGATGGCGCCTTCAGTGCTACTGACTAGGTTTGTCACCTCCTCAAAAGGACGCATGAGCCTACAGGCATTGCGCATGAGCGTCCAGTAATGTGGCAAAAAAATACCCAGCTTCGCAGAGGCTGTCCTAGCACCCTGGTCATACAAATACTCGTTGACGGCTTTTTCTTGTTGGAGCAGGCGGTCGAACATTAGGAGTGTTTAATTCCAACGTGTCGGGCTGTCGCAAATCAAGCGCCTCAATGGCATGTTGTTTCGCTGCTGAATATCGGAAAAGTGCGCCATGGCCGTGTAGGAATGCCTGAAATGAGCACACACCTTCTTGGCCTGCTTGAGGACGTCCTGTAAGCCTGGGTACTTATGCACATAAGCATTTTACAATCAGAATCAATACATGTGCCATGCACAGCACATGTGTCAACTTGCCCAACTTCAATGCCGCCATCAGATTGCTTCCATTGTCACGCACCACTTTGCTGATCTCCAGTTGGTGCGGGGTCAGCCACTGATCCACCTGTGCGTTCAGGGCGGACAGGAGTGCTGGTCCGGTGTGACTCTCTGCTTTCAGGCAAGTCAACCCCAAGACGGCGTGACACTGTCGTATCCGGGATGTGGAATAGCCCCCGGGGAGCTGGGGGGGGGTGCAGTTGATGTGGAGCAAAACGCAGTAGCAGAAGAGGACTCAGCCGAGGAGGTTATCGAAGAGGATGGAGTAGGAGGAGTAGAGGAGGTGGCAGCAGGCCTACCTGCAAGTCATGGCGGTGTCACCTAATCCGCTGCAGAGCCACGCATTCCATGCTTGGCAGCCGTCAGCAGGTTTCCCAATGCGCAATGTACGTGATATACTTGCCCTGACCGTGCTTTGCAGACCAGGTATCAGTGGTCAGATGGACCCTTGCCCCAACACTGTGTGCCAGACATGCCATGACTTCCTTTTCCACAAAGGAGTACAGGTTGGGGATTGCCTTTTGTGAAGAAAATTTTTGGCGGGGTATCTTCCTGCGGTGTCCCAATACAAATACAAACAAATTTTTTTAAAGCCTCAGACTACACCAGCTTGTATGGTAAAGGCTGGCGGGTTAAGAGTTCCGACAAGCCAACTGTAATACGACGGGCAAGGGGGTGATTCTGTGAGATTGGCTTCTTACGCTCAAATATTTCCTTGACAGACACCTGACTGTGGGCAGATGATCAGGAACTGCAGAATGTGAGAGGTGGAGTGGCAGGTGGTTGAGAGGGGGCAAGGAGGACAGCAGTGCTTGACGTGGCTGAAGATGCTGGACCAGGAGGAGCATGGTGGATTTGAGTTTGTGTGCTGCTTGTACTCATGTGTTGATCCCATAGGCGTTTGTGATGTGAGATCATGTGCCTTTGCAAAGCAGTTGTACCTAGGTGGGTGTTGGACTTCCCACGACTCTTTTGGCGCAGGTTGCAAATGGCATCGCTATTATCAGAGGCAGACACACAAAAAAAATGCCACACTGCTGAGCTTTGCAATGACGGCATTCTGGTAGTGGCAACAGCATGTGTTGATTGGCTGGCTGGCTGACCCCGGGTGCCGATACATGCTGTCTGACTGTGCCACTAGATCCTTGCGACGACCTCCCCCTGCTTCCAACTCGTCTCCTCCTCCTCTCTGTTTCCCCATCTGAACTTTCCTCCTCTTCTTCTTATCTTCGAGCGGGCACCCACGTGACATCCATGGACACATCGCCATCATCAACTGCTTCACTTGTATCTGACAACTCAGCAAAGGAAGCAGCAGCAGGTACAACATCACACCGTACGTCCATGTGTGTAATGCTGCCTGACTGAGACATAGCCCTGTTATCTACATCCTCTGGCAATAATGGTTG
This sequence comes from Bufotes viridis, assembly GCA_033119425.1. Classification (NCBI taxonomy): domain Eukaryota; kingdom Metazoa; phylum Chordata; class Amphibia; order Anura; family Bufonidae; genus Bufotes; species Bufotes viridis. The sequence goes on along the minus strand of CM065589.1, from coordinate 527,351,030 downwards.
CGCATCACTCATTTCTTCCAACTGATGATTAAATAACTCCTCTGACTGATCAAGTGAAGCGGCTGTGGTGCTAGTGTAGGTGGTAGTGGCGGGCAGGCGAGTGGTAACTTGAGAGGTGCCCGAAGCTGAGCTGGAGGAGGATGGTGCTTCAAGGTTCCGAGCGGAAGCTGTTGAAGATTGGGTGTCCTTTGTAAGCCAGTCAACTATGTCCTCAGAATTTTTCGAGTTCAGGGTACATGGCCTCTGAACACTGGGCATTATTCTAGGGCCAAATGAAATCACAGCACCACGACCACGACAGCCCCTGTGGGGTGGCCTGCCTCTGCCTGTCATTTTTTTTTGATTAGTGGTACTATGAGTGCAGGGTACTGTGCCACCCTATATGGGTGGTGGGCAGTGGGCACAGTACAGTCTGTGGGCCTGACACTCACTGGCAGTGGCAGGCAACCGAAATTATATTAAAGGGTAAACATTTAATGACTTTTTTATCTGCAAGGTACTGTGCCACTCGATATGAGTGGTGGGCACTGGCAGTGGGCACAGTACAGTCTGTGTCGGCCTGACACACACTGACAGTGGCAGGCAACTGAAATTATATTAAAGGGTAAAAATTAAATGACTTTTTTATCTGCAAGGTACTGTGCCACCCGATATGAGTGGTGGGCACTGGCAGCGGGCACAGTACAGTCTGTGTGGGCCTGACACACACTGGCAGGCAACTGAAATTATATTAAAGGGTAAACATTTAATGACTTTTTTTATTTGCAAGGTACTGGGCCATCTTATATAAATGGTGTGCACACAGTGCAGTCTGTGGGCCTGCGGCCTTTCACACATGGGCAGGCAACTGCAATATAATATATATATATATATATAAAAAAAAAAGCAAACTAATGTACCAGCCCTAAAAAGGGCTTTTTGGGGTGCTGTAGGAGATGTCTCTGAGGACTGGAGTGGACACAGAACACTAGTAGCTAACTCTTTCCCTAGAATCCCTATATTATTTCAGCAGCAGCAGCACTCTCCCGGCTCTAACTAACAATGCAGCTTCAGAATGAATCTAAGATGGATGCTGCCCTTGCTTTTTGATAGGAGGTGGGAGGGTCTGGGAGGGAGGGTATGCGGATTGGCTGGAATGTGTCTGCTGACTGTGAGGTACAGGGTCAAAGTTTGATCAATGATGATGTATAGCGGGTGGACCGAATATCGCATATGTTCGCCCGCCACGGCAAACGCGAACAAGTTCGCCGGGAACTGTTCGCCAGCAAATAGTTCAGGACATCTCTAGTGGTGTGTGCGATAATGGGCGAAATCTCGTTGCAGCTCTGGGACTAGCCGGTTTGACGCACATCCCTTGCCTGGCGCATGTGCTGAATTTGGTGGTGCAGAAATTCCTTAAAAACTACCCAGACATGTCAGAGCTGCTGCAGAAAGTGTGGTCCGTCTGTGTGCGCTTTAGCCATTCTCACCCTGCTGCTGCTCGTCTGTCCGCGCTGCAGCATAACTTTGGCCTTCTCGCTCACCGCCTCATATGCGACGTGCCCACCAGTTGGAACTCCACCTTGCATATGCTGGAGAGACTGTGCGAGCAGCAGCAGGCGATAGTAGAGGTTCAGCTGCCGCATGAACGGGTTGGTCGCTCTGCGGAACAGCACCACTTCACCACCAATGAGTGGGAATCCATGCATGACCTGTGTGCCTTGTTGCAGTGTTTTGAGTACTCAACCAACGTGGCCAGTGCCGATGACACCGTTCTTATCATTACAATACCACTTCTATGCCTCATTGAAAAAACACTTAGGGCGATGATGGAAGAGGATGTGGCACAGTAAGAAAAGGAGGAGGAGGAGGGGGCATTTCAAAGGGTTTCAGGCCAGTCATTCAAAAGTGGCTCAAAGGGTGGGTTCCTGCACTAGCAGATGCCAGGTACAGATGTGGCCAGCCAGGGCACAGTTCTGGGGGATGAGGAGGAGGATGAGGTAGAGGAGGAACTGGGTTCACAGCAAGGTGGCACCCAACGCAGCTCTTGGCCATCACTGGAGCGTTGCTGGGGGGATATGGAGGACACAGACGATACACCACCTACAGAGGACAGCTTATCCTTACCTCTGAGCAGCCTGGCACACATGAGCGACTACATGCTGCAGTGCCTGCACAATGACTGCAGAGTTGCCCACATGTTACTTGTGCTTACTACTGGGTTGCCACCCTGCTGGATCCCCATTACAAAGACAACATGCCATCCTTAATTCCCTCACAGGAGCGTAATAGGAGGATGCGTGACTACAATCGCATGCTGGTAGACGCGCTCTTGAGGGCATTCCCAACTGACACCGGGGGACAAGTGGAAGCACAAGGCGAAGACAGAGGAGGAGGAGGAAGAGGTCACCAATGCAGCTGGGTCACGGCCAGCACTTCAGAAGGCAGGGTTAGCATGTGGAAAAGCTTTGTCACCACGCCACAGTAACCAGCACCACCAGCTGATATGGAACGTCTTAGCAGGAGGCAGCATTTGAACAACATGGTGGAACAGTACGTGTGCACACGCCTACACATACTGACTGATGGTTCTGCACCATTCGACTTCTGGGTCTCCAAATTGTCCACATGGCCTGAGCTTGCCCTTTATGTCTTGGCGATGCTGGCCTGCCCTGCAGCCAGTGTATTTTCTGAACGTGTATTTAGCATGTCAGGGGGCGGCATTACAGACAAATGCAGCCGCCAGTCCACAGCCAATGTGGCCGAGCTCACGTTCATTAAAATGAACCAGGCTTGGATCCCACAAGACTTTTCTGTACCTTGTGCAGAATAGACATTTATACTGGCCTCAACCATACATTCTTGTACTCAAGTGCACTTATTTTTTATTTTTTTATTTGTCCCATTATTTTGGGGGCTATTTAAAAAAAAAAAAAACATTGATGGCTATCTCCTTCTCCTCCTCCTCCATCGCCGCTTTCATCTACAACACTACATTCACCGCCTCCTCATCCTTCGACTACATATCCACCTCCTTCTCCGAGCTGCAGGTTAATCATTTTTTATTTTTAGTTATTTTATTTTAAGTTATTTCCCTATCCTCAAAGTGCTTTCCAGCACTTTTTTACAGCCATTTTAGTGCCCAAAAGTTCGGGTCCCCATTGACCTGTCGAACCCAAACTTCCAGGTGTCCGCTCAACTCTAGTCACTGTCAGAAGCGGACACCATCTATTGACAAAGTACACTGCATGTCACAGATAATTTTTTTAAGCGCACACGTTATACTTGAGATGGTCCCCTGGTAATGTCACTGTCAGAAGGGGACATGGTCTATTGAAAAAGTACACTGCATGTCACAGATAATTTTTTTAATCGCACACATTACACTTTAGATTTCCCCCTGGTGATGTCACTGTCAGAAGGGGATACCGTCTATTGAAAAAGTACACTGTATGTCACAGATAAATGTTTTAACTGCACACGTTACACTGGAGATGTCCCCTTGGTAATGTCACTGTCAGAAGCGGACACCGTCTATTTACAAAGTACACTGTATGTCACAGATACATTTTTTAACCTCACATATTACACTGGAGATCTTCCCCTTGTAATGTCACTGTCAGAAGCGGACACCATCTATTGACAAAGTTAACTGTATGTCACAGATGAATTTTTTAACCGCACACGTTACACTGAAGATGGTAATGTCCCTGTCAGGAGTGGACACCGTCTATTGACAAAGTACACTGTATGTCACAGATAAATGTTTTAACCTCACACGTTACACTGGAGATGTTCCTCCTGTAATATCACTGTCAGAAGCAACACTGTCTATTGACAAAGTACACTGTATGTCACAGATACATTTTTTAACCGCACACATTACATTGGAAATGGTCCCCTGGTAATGTCACTTTTAGAAGCGGACACCGTCTATTGACAAAGTATATTCTATGTCACAAATGAATTTGTTAAGCTCATACGTTACACTTTAGATGTCGCACTGGTAATGTCACTGTCAGAAGCGGACACCGTCTATTGAAAAAGTACACTGTATGTCACAGATAAATTTTTTCAGCGCACACGTTGCACTGCAGATGTGGCGCAGCTAATGTCACTGTCCACAGCGGACACTGTCTACGGAAAATTTCACTGGATGTCACAGATATTTTTGGGATGCGCACACTTTACACAGGAGCTGTGGCGCAGCTAATTTAACTGTCCGCAGCGGACACCGTCTTCAGAAAAGACAACAATAAAAGGACTTTTGGTCTGTAAAGTTTTAGCAATTTAGCGCAGGTTGCGCTACGAATAGATATTGCTGCTTTCACACACAATAGTCCTTAAAAGGACTTTTGGGTCTCTCTCTGCCTAAGACTGAGCCGAACACGCGCCATCAGGTGCTATATAGCACCCAATGACGTGTTTCTGGCCAGCCAATCACAGTAATGCCAGTAACAAACATGGCTACTGCATTATAGTGAGGGCAGTACTTACCTGCACGTTTATTGGCTGCATAGCAGCCAAGAAACTTGTGGGGTGGAAACTCAAGCACTGCGCTCGAGCACATGCGGTATTCGGCTGAATGTGCCGAGCATGCTCAACAATAATGTCCACTCATGTTATCAATTCAATGGTTTAACCCCTTTCTAACTACTGCCACACAAATACAATGGAAGTCGGGACTTTAAAGATGTGCCCGCTCAGGAGCTGAGTAGGCGCCATAGCAGCTCTGTTTCTGTTGTTTTACACAACAGCCAGCCAGAGGCAATTTAGATGATTGTTGACTTTTTTATCCCTCAGATACCATGGTCAAGCACAACCATGGCATCTGAGAGGTCTTTTCTTTGAAGGACTGCACTTCTAGGGCACAAACCACACCCAGTGCCAAAATCGAGGGAGCTGTTTCGTTAGTACAGAAGCCTAATGGCATCTGAAGGGTCCAAGGACTACTAAAGCAATGTTCCTATGGAGTCCTGCCACAGACATAGGGATTTTTCTATAGAATGCAATGGCAATTCATCACAGTCTATGGTAGAAGCAATCAGATGTTCAAGTCCGCTAGTTTTAATAAATATAAATATATATACTGTAAAAAAAAAATATACAGTGGATATAACAAGTCTACCCACCCCTGTTAAAATGTCAGGTTTCTGTTCTGTAAAAAAAGTGAGGCAAAAATAAATAATTTCAGAACTTTTTCCACCTTTAATGTGACCTATAAACTGTACAACTCAATTGAAAATCAAACTGAAATCTTTTAGGCGGAGGGAAGAAAACAAAAAAAAACTAAAATAATGTGGTTACTATAACTGGGGATGTACCTGTGTTCAGAATTAAGCAATCACATTCAAAATCATGTTAAATAGGAATCAGCATACACCTGCCATAGTTTAAAGTGCCTCTGATTAACCCCAAATAAAGTTCAGCTGCTCTAGTTGGTCTTTCCTGAACTTTTCTTAGTCGCATCCCACAGCAAAAGCCATGGTCCACAGAGAGCTTCCAAAGCATCAGAGGGATCTCATTGTCAAAAGGTATCAGTCAGGAGAAGGGTACAAAGGAATTACCAATGCATTAGATATACCATGGAACATAGTGAAGACAGTCATCATCAAGTGGAGAAAATATGGCACAACAGTGACATTACCAAGAACTGGACATCCCTCCAAAATTGATAAAAAGACGAGAAGAAAACTGGTCTGGGAGACTACCAAGAGGCCTACAGCAACATTAAAGGAGCTGCAGGAATATCTGGCAAGTACTGGCTATGTGGTACATGTGACAACAATCTCTCATAGTCTTCATATGTCTGGGCTATGGGGTAGTGGCAAGATAAAAACCTTTTCTTACGAAGAAAAACATCCAAGCCAGGCTACATTTTGTAAAAAAACATCTGAAGTCTGCCAAAAGCACGTGGGAAAAGGTTTTATAGTCTGATGAAACCAAGGTTGATCTTTTTGGCCATAATTCCAAAAGATATGTTTGGCGCAAAAAAAACACTGCACATCACCAAAAGAACACCATACCAACAGTGAAGCATGCTGGTGGCAGCATCATGCTTTGGGGCTGTTTTTCTTCAGCTGGAACTGGGGAGTTAGTTAGGATAGAGGGAATTATGAACAGCTCCAAATACCAGTCAATATTGACACAAAACCTTCAGGCTTCTGCTAGAAAGCTGAATATTAAGAGGTACGTCATCTTTCAGCATGACAATGACCCAAAGCACACATCCAAATCAACAAATGAATGGCTTTACCAGAAGAAGATTAAAGTTTTGGAATGGCCCAGCTAGAGCCCAGACCTGAATCCGATAGAAAATCTGTGGGGTGATCTGAAGAGGGCTGTGCACAGAAGATGCCCTCACAATCTCACAGATTTGGAGTGTTTTTGCAAAGAAGATTGGGCAAGTCTTGCCAAGTCAAAATGTGCCATGCTGATAGACTCATACCCAAAAAGACTGAGTGCTGTAATAAAATCAAACATTGCTTCAACAAAGTATTAGTTTAAGGGTGTGCACACTTATGCAGCCACATTATTTAATTTTTTTATTTTTTCTTCCCTCTACCTAAAAAATTTCAGTTTGTTTCAGGGCGTACAGGTACACCCCGATATCCTGGTACTTAAGGGCACAGGACATACCCGTACATCCTGTGTAGTTCGGATCACCGCCGATCACCACCCCTTAGATATGCACGGTCAAAAAAATAAATAAAAATGGTGTAAAAAAAGCAATTTTTTTTATCACCTTACATCACAAAAAGTGTAATAGCAAGCGATTAAAAAGTCATCTGCCCCCCAAAATAGTGTCAATAAAACCGTCCTCTCATCCCGCAAAAAATGAGCCCCTTCCTAAGACAATTGGCTAAAAGCAAAAAACAAAAAAAGACTCTCAGACTATGGAGATACTAAAATGTTTTTTTTTTTTGTTTAAAAAGGATATTATAGTGTAAAACCTAAATAAATTTTAAAAAGTAGGCATATTAGGTATTGCCATGTCCATAAGAATCTGCTCTATAAAAATACCCCATGACCTAACTCCTCAGATAAACACGGTCAAAAAAAAAAACGGTGTAAAAAAGCTATTTTTTTATCACCTTACATCACAAAAAGTGTAATAGCACTAGTAAATCAGGGCAATAAATATAGATTTTTGTTTGGCTGTTACCCCTTGCTTTGTTACTTGAAAAAATTGATTAAAATGAGAAATTTGCAAAAAAAATCAAAATTCTGAAATTTCATCTCCATTTGCCAATAACTCTTGTGGAACACCTTAAGGGTTAACAACGTTTGTAAAATCAGTTTTGAATACCTTGAGGGGTGTAGTTTCTTAGATGGGGGTCACTTTTATGGAGTTTCTACTCTAGGGGTTCATCAGGGGGGCTTCAAAAGGGAGATGGTGTAAATAAACCAGTCAAGCAAGGGGAATCAAACCCTTAACAAATATCACACTTTTGAAGCACAAGCTGGGGCAGGTAAAAACCCACCCAAAAGAAATAAATGATATTTTAAGAGACTTCTATGAAAATCTATACTGTGCCCCGCAAACATCACTAAAAGATGGCAGACCGTGGCTATCTGAAATTCCCTTACCAAAATTAACTGTTGATGAACGGGAAATGCTTAATGTCCCCATGAGACCTGGCCTTCATCCATCCCCAACCATTGTAACTATTGATGCAGAAAAGGCATTTGACAATGTGAACTGGGGATGGATGAACACAGTTCTGGAACATATGGAATTTAGAGGACCTTTCAGAGATTACCTCAGAACGCTATACGCGAACCCCCAAGTAAGGGTTTATACCCCGGGATATTTATCAAGGCCCTTCAACCTGGGCAAGGGCACAAGACAGGGGTGCCCACTTTCCCCTCTTCTATTTAACATAATGCTGGAACGACTTCTCTCCTTTAACGAGCTCAAGGAGAAGTACAGACCGCTGGCTAAGCAACATTCGCTAGCCTACTTTCAAGTTGCCGGATTCCTTAAAAGTTGGGCGGCAGGTTTAGATGAGGAATTTGACGTCAATGACTTTGATCAAGCCCTGGGAATGGGGACCAGAAAACAATCCCTCTCCGAGATCTATCAGAAACTTAGGGACCACAAACAAAAAACCCTGGTAGATAACCTTTTTTCTCTCTGGAAGAAGGGTTTTCCTTCTATAGATACTGAGACGACAATGCTCCAGGGATGGCGGCTCATAAACAAAGTTATTGTCCCCCAAAATTGGAGAGAAACTCACTTCAGAACCATTCATAAAGCTATCTATGGGTTTCAATTGGCTCCAAACACGCGATTCCCAGATAGGCTACAGCAGTGTCCAAAATGTAAAAAAGACAAAACCGACCTCAGTCATGGATTATGGTCATGTCCAGCCATAGTAAAATTTGGGAAATTGGTTAAGTTGCAAATTGACAAGTTTCTGAAAAAAACAATTCCCGTCTCCCCTGAGTTGATCCTCTCCCATGCTCAGACTAGGAGGACTACGATACCTCCTTTGATTCATATGCTTCTATTAGCGGCGAAACGCTGCATACACAGACACTGGCTGCACCCTCAAGTGCCGACGATGTCTGAGGTATTTACGCATGCAAAGACATGTTTCGACTTAGAAAGGGTGGAGGTGGAGCAGCTCAGAGGGAGACGCATAGATTCCTTCTTAAAACATTGGAAGGACTTCATTAAAGTAGTATTCTCAAACGCTGAAATGCAGGTGGTCATGGGGCCCTTTGCCTTTTCAGAGTGGTACTTAAAAAGGAAAAACACAAACATACCAGGGAGTCTGCAAATAGATTGAGACAATATTAAGGGACATGGGGAGAGAGACAGAGAGTGAGGGGAGGGGTGGGTGGGATGGGACTGGACGGGGACATGTTACTATGCTCATATGTTTTGTATTACCCATATAATGTACTGATAATGAAGCATTGAACTATGCTATGTATATCCGGAATCATTGTGATCCTTCTCCGTACTGATGATATGCTTTGAAAAATTCAATAAAAATTATATTACAAAAAAAAACAGTCAAGCAAAATCTGCCTTCCAAAAACCACATGGCGCTCTTTTCCTGCTACGCCCTGCCGTGTACCCGTACAGTAGTTTACAGCCACATTTGGGGTGTTTCTATAAACTACAGAATCAGAGCAAAAAATGTTGAGTTTTGTTTGGCTGTTAACCCTTGCTTTGTTACTTGAAAAAATGGATTAAAATGAAAAATTTGCAAAAAAAAATCTAAATTCTAAAATGTTATCTCCATTTGCCATTAACTCTTGTAAAACACCTAAAGGTTAACAAAGATTATAAAATCAGTTTTGAATACCTTGAGGGTGGTAGTTTCTAGAATGGGGTCATTTTTGGGTGGTTTCTATTATATAAGCCTCACAAAGTGACTTCAGACCTGGGCTGGTCCTTAAAAAGTGGGTTTTTGAACATTTCTGAAAAATTTCAAGATTTGCTTCTAAACTTCTAAGCCTTGTAACGTCCCCAAAAAATAAAATGGCATTCCCAAAATGATCCAAACATGAAGAAGGCATATAGGGAATGTAAAGTAAACACTATTTTTGGAGGTATTACTATGTTTTATAGAAGTAGAGAAATTGAAACTTGGAAATTTGCTAATATTTCCAAATTTTTGGTAAATTTGGTATTTTTTAATAAATAAAAAATATTTTTTTGACTCCATTTTACCAGTGTCGTGAAGTACAATATGTGATGCAAAAACAATCTCAGATTGGCCTGGATAAGTAAAAGTGTTTAAAGTTATTCACACATAAAGTGACACTGGTCAGATTTGCAAAAAATGGCCTGGTCCTTAAGGTGAAAATGAGCCCGGTCCATAAGGTGTTAAAGGGGTTTTGTCACTTCAGCATAGAGAAAGTTATTACATAGAGAAAGTTAATACAAGACACTTACTAGTGTATTGTTATTACCCATATTGCTTCCTTTGCTGGTTGGATCCATTTTTCCATCACATTATATACTGCTTGTTTCCATGGTTATGACCACCTTGTAATCCAGCAGCAGTGGCTATGCTTGCACATTATAGGAAAAAATGCCAGTCTCTCTGGTGGCTGGGACCATGGGAGCGCACATACCGTAGGCTAGTGCTTTTTCTATAGCTTTGAAAATTCTAAGCCTTCTAACGTCCTAAACTATCCGTTTCACTCGCTGTATTTGGGATTTTGGGATAGACTTCTGCAGGGACAAAGGGTGGGCAACACACTATTTTTGTCAGTATTTTTTCTGAATAACTCAGTATGTAAATAGCCTTCATTATCCTTAATCAGCATAGTGTTTAAAAAACTGACTTGTGTCTGACTATATATCATAGTGAATCTCAAACCAGGTAACACATTATTTATATGCTCGTGGAAGACCAGGAGGGCTTCAAGTGGCTTCAAGTGGCCCCGTCCATACGCAAACAATATTGTCAATAAATCTCTTCCACAACAGAACATTTTTTTGATAATTCAAATCTGTGCATATTTATGTTTCTTCAAATTACACCATAGAGGCGTTTGCATAGGGCGGGGTCACATTGCTGCCCATCGTGGTCCCCCGCCTTTGCAGATAAAAGTCATCACCGAATAAATAGTAATTTTTTAACAGCACAAGATGCAATAATTTCAAGGCAAATTCTTGCTATACTTCTGAATAATTGCTAGACTGCAACAGACGTGATGTCGCCTCCACACCCACATCATGATCGATGGAAGTGTACAGGCTAACTACTTCAATCGTGACCAACCAGCAATCACAAGGTATTTTACCTAATCCTCTTACAATTTCCAAAAATTGTGATGTGTCCAATAGAAATGATGCAGTCTTTACGATGGGAAATTCACGATAATGCTTGTTATTTTGTATTGCTTGCAACAGTATCTGCAATTTGTGTTACTATGTTCTTGCATTATGTATGTCTATTTGCTAGTTTGTCTTGCTAGTTCATACGCCCATCTGACTTGATTGATAGGCATTTCCTTCATTGCCTTTATCTGGGCATCTGACGTCATCCCACGTGTCTGTGGGGTAGTGACTATAAATTGAGATGTATATTATTATTTTGTGAATGTTTGCTGACGAAGGCTGCATGGCCGAAACGCGTCCAATTAATGGATTAATGTAATAAATACTAAAGCAAATGGGCAGCAAGAGGAGACCACAGAGTGGCCCAGTGAGTGTTGAGTTGTCAAAATGTTTATACTGCTCTGAAAAACAGTTTATTTATGGAAAAACTAGTTAGAATCTATAATAGAGGAGATTCCCACTTATTTCCCCAAATAAAAAGAAGAGCTAACGAGAGCTCATTATATGTGCTAAGTTGAAGACAAATGGAAGACAGTTGTGTACAAACTATATATATATATATATATATATATATATATATATATATATATATGGGATATAGATTTAATCAATAATTAAACTGGTATCTTAGTAATAACAGAAAACTCTAAGTTTACACTTGATTTCTCCCAGCGAACAGATATTTAGTAATAAACATTACATGTTCCCTAAGACAGGAGACAATCGGCCAGTTTTCTGTTTATTCAACAATGTAGTGATGAGATGGAGAAAGCATGCAATGAAAACAATTCCTCTCCACCTGGAGACGAATCCTGCAAGTGCGGTATTGGCTGCTCATCGACCAAGATACTTCTGAGGGCAACTTGCCTGGCATGAAAGGGCCTCCAGTAGCTACAGGCAATAAGAAGACAAAGCTTTAAGATAGCTTGGAGCCCGGAAGAGTTGCAAAGTTAGTCAAGGTTCAAACCACCAACCAGGCCCCGGTCTCATCGTCCAGTGAAAACATCACGGGTTCTCAGTCATCATGGAAATTAAAAGGAGGGCATATTATATTTAATTAATTCAATAATAAAATATTTAATACATTTAGTAATAAAATGTACCAGAACCCCATTGAAGTCAATGGGGACCCAAACTTTTGGGCACTAAAAAGGCTGTAAAATTGTCCAGGAAAGGGCTAGAGGGCTGCAAAAGGCAGCAACATGTAGGTAAATGCCCTGCAAACAAATGTGGATAGGGAAATAGATTAAAATAACATAAAATAAATAAAAATTAACCACTATCAATTGGAGAGAGGTCCCACAGCAGAGAATCAGGATTTAAGTCACCCAACAATGGAGAAGGTCACTTTCTGTTATTTCGGCCCCAGCACCCAGACAGAGGAGAGAGGTCCCACAGCAAGGAATCATGCATCAAATCACCAACCACTGGAAAGGCCACTTTCAGTTATTTAGGCCCCAGCACCCAGACAGAGGAGAGAGGTCCCACAGCAAGGAATCATGCGTCATATCACCCATCACTGGAGAAGGCCACTTTCAGTTATTCAGGCCCCATCACCCAGACAGAGGAGAGAGGTCCCACAGAAAGGAATCATGCGTCATATCACCCACCACTGGAGAAGGCCACTTTCAGTTATTTAGGCCCCAGCACCCAGACAGACGAGAGAGGTCCCACAGCAGAGAATCAGGCCTCATATCACCCACCACTGGAGAAGGTCACTTTCAGTTATTTAGGCCCCAGCACCCAGGCAGAGGAGAGAGGTCGCATGGCAGAGGTTCAGGCTTAATGTCACCCACTATTGTAACAGGCCACTTTTAGTTATTTAGGCCCCGGCACCCAGATTGAGGAGGTTCATTCAACTTTGGGTTGCACCGCAAGATCATGGTAAATTTACAAAAATGAGGATTCAATAAAGAAGTGCCCCAGAGTACAAGAATACATGGTTGAGGGGGAGGCAGTTATTAATGTCTATTCTGCACAAGTGCAGGAAGTAAGGTGGGCACATTGTCTTTGTACCGGGGAACCAGCAGGGTGGCAACCCAGTAGTCCGCACACGTTAAAATGTGGGCAACTTTGCTGTCATTGCGCAGGCACTGCAGAATGTAGTCGCTCATGTGTGCCAGGCTTCCCAAAGGTAAGGACAAGCTGTCCTCTGTGGGAGGCGTATCGTCATCGTCCTCCGTATCCCCCCAGCCACGCACCAGTGATGGGCCTGAGCTGTGTCGGGTGCCACCCCGCTGTGAACCTGCTTCATCCTCATCCTCCTCCACCTTCTCTTCATCCTCCTCGTCCTCCAGTAGTGGGCCCTGGCTGGCCACATTTGTACCTGGCCTCTGCTGTTGCAAAAAAACTCCCTCTGAGCCACTTCTAAGAGACTGGCCTGAAAGTGCTGAAAATGACAACTCATCCTCCTCCTCCTCCTCCTCCTGGGCCACCACCTCTTCCATCATCGCCCTAAGCGTTTTTTCAAGGAGACATAGAAGTGGTATTGTAACGCTGATAACGGTGTCATCGCCACTGGCCATGTTGGCGCAGTACTCGAAACAGCGCAACAGGGCACACAGGTCTCGCATGGAGGCCCAATCATTGGTGGTGAAGTGGTGCTGTTCCGCAGTGCGACTGACGCATGCGTGCTGCAGCTGAAACTCCACTATGGCCTGCTGCTGCTTGCACAGTCTCTCCAGCATGTGCAAGGTGGAGTTCCACCTGGTGGGCACGTCGCATATGAGGCGGTGAGCGCAGACAGGCGAGCAGCGGTAGGATGTAAACGCCGGAAGCGCGCACAGACGGCCCGCACTTTATGCAGCAGCTCTGACATGTCGGGGTAGTTGGGAATGAACTTCTGCACCACCAAATTCAACTGGGTGGGAGATAATATTGTGAACGTGCTGGATTCACTGTCGGCCCCCCAATTGACTAGCGCCTGTACCTGCTCAGGCCTTACCATCCTTAGAACGGCATTGGGCCCCACCAAATATCGCAGTAAATTCTGGCGGGTACTGGAACCTGAGGTAGTTGGTTCACTAGGACGTGTGGCTGTGGCAGAATGGCCACATCCTCTCCCAGCACCAGAGGGTCCACTAACACCACCACGACCGCGTCCGCGTCCCTTACTAGATGTTTTCCTCATTGTTACCGTTCACCAAGCACCACAATAAGAAAAAAAATATTTGGCCCAATGTATTGATTTCAAATTCAGGCCTTTTTTTTACAGGCACCTAACACTATCTGCCTATTTATTTATGTACCGTATTACACTAATCCAGGCACAGCAGTAACCACTGATTTAAGGGAATATCAATTGTAGGCCTAGTATTTAGGCCCTGTATGAAAGGTATCCTTTTATGGACAGATTTACACTTGGAGATACACAGTAGCGTGTGAAAAAATATGTAGGATTATGCCTTCAGCAATTGTATTTTAGCACTTTGTGTAATATACCCGTTAACAGGCAGAAATACAATGGGAGATGCAAGGTAGCGTGTGAAGTTATTGAGGATGACCCTCTCAGCACTTGTATATACACCTTGAGTGTAATATACCCTTTTACGGACAGATTAACACTTGGCCTGCAACAGCTGGAACACCATATTTACTGTATTTCTATTTTGGCAACTGAATTTCACCCCAGAAAAAAATATATCCTTTGCCGTACACTATCAAACTTGGCCAGCCACAGCTGAAACCACTGATATATGGTATTGCTATTTTGGCAATTGAATTTCACCCCAGAAAAAAATATATCCTTTGCAGAACACTATTAAACTTGGCCAGCCACAGCTGAAACCACTGATATATGGTATTGCTTTTTTGGCAATTGAATTTCACCCCAGAACAAAGTACCATATTTTTCGCCATATAAGACGCACTTTTTTCCCCCCAAAAGTGGGGGGAAAATGGCAGTGCGTCTTATATGGCGAATGCTACCATTTTCCTATAGTTAAAGCCGATACATCGCACAGCCTGCGATGTATCAGCATGGAAGGAGGAGGGGGCGGAGCCTGGAAACACATGCCGGGCGGCCCGCCGCTCACAGCGTGACTGCTTTCATAACATTTATAATCTTTAATCATGTCCCCTTATTCCCTATAAGCCCAATACAGTAGCGCTCTGCTAACGTGCTATACCGATCCCCTAGCAGGCAGAGTGGTGCTGTGTAATGTCCTCACTGACGTCATCTGCCTGCTCCTTTCACTTTATGAATGAAGCAGGAGGAGCAGGCAGATGACGTCAGTGAGGACGTTACACAGCAGCCTGCCGCCGCACCGCTCTGCCTGCTAGAGGATCAGTATAGCAGGTTAGCAGAGCGCTACTGTACTGGGCTTATAGGGAATAAGGGGACATGATTAAAGATTATAAATGTTATGAAACCAGTCACACTGTTAGCGGCGGGCCGCCCGCCGCGTGTTGCCAGGCTCCGCCCCCTAAGCAGTCACTATGGGCCAGATGTTTTAGAAAAGGGGGCATCTTTGGATGACACTGTAATTGGGGTGATCTGTGGATGACACATATAGCATAAGATGCTATATATGTGTCATCTACAGATCCAATCCATTACAGTGTCATTCATAAATGCCCCCATCACAGTGCTATCCACAGATCCCCCCCATCACAGTGCTATCCACAGATCCCCCCATCACAGTGCTATCCACAGATCCCCCCATCACAGTGCTATCCACAGATCCCCCCATCACAGTGCTATCCACAGATCCCCCCATCACAGTGTCATCCACAGATCCCCCCATAACAGTGCCATCCACATCTCCCCCACATTACAGTGCCATCCACAGATCCCCCCCATAATACTGTCATGCACAGACCACCATTACTTCAAAAGCACACCTTTTGGTTAAAAATATTTTTTTTCTTATTTTTCTCCTCAAAAACCCAGGTGCGTCTTATAGGCCGGTGCGTCTTATAGGGCGAAAAATACGGTATATCCTTTGCCGAACACTATTAAACTTGGCCAGCCACTGCTGGGACACCAGATTTACTGGATTTCTAGAAAATAATATATCCTTTGACGGACACTAGGGAAATTGTCCAGTCACAGCTGGAACACCAGATTCAGGGTATTGCTACTTTGGCAATTAAATTTCACTCCAGAACAAAATCTATCCTTTGACAGATACTATTAAACTTGTCCAGTCACAGCTGGAACACCAGATTCAGGGTATTTCCATTTTTGCTACTGACTTTTACCCCAGAAAAAAATATACCCTTTTACGGACAGATTTAAACTAGGCCTGCAACAGCTGGAACACCAGATTCAGGATATTGCTATTTTAGCAATTGAATTTCACCCCAGAAAAAAATATATCCTTTGCCGTACACTATTAAACTTGGCCAGCCACAGCTGAAACCACTGATTTATGGTATTGCTATTTTGGCAATTGAATTTCACCCCAGAACAAAATATATCCTTTGCAGGACACTATGAAATTTGGCAAGCCACAGCTGAAACCACTGATTTATGGCATTGGTATTTTGGCAATTAAATTTCACCCCAGAACAAAATATATCCTTTACAGGACACTATGAAACTTGGCCAGCCACAGCTTAAACCACTGATTTATGGTATTGCTATTTTGGCAAATGAATTTCACCCCAGAACAAAATATATCCTTTGCAGGACACTATGAAACTTGGCCAGCCACAGCTAAAACCACTGATTTATGGTTTTGCTATTTTGGCAATTGAATTTCACCCCAGAACAAAATATATCCTTTGCAGGACACTTTGAAACTTGGCCAGCCACAGCTGAAACCACTGATTTATGGTATTGCTATTTTGGCAATTGAATTTCACCCCAGAACAAAATATACCCTGTTACGGACAGATTTAAACCAGGCCTGCAACTGCTGGAACACAGATTCAGCGTATTGCTATTTTGGCAATTGAATTTCACCCCAGAACAAAATATATGTTTTGCCGGACACTATTATACTTTGCCAGCCACTGCTGGGACACCAGATTTAGGGGAAGTGTGTAGAAGCCACACAGGACCCTCACGCTACAGATTTATCTACCGTCTTTTACAATATGACATTAATATTTTGTGCTTCAGCAATACTGATGGATTATTGAGCAAATGCCGAGGGAAAGAGGATGCTCTACACAGGATCTGTTTTTTGTGGGCTATTGTTCTGACGGATCAGAGGAAGGGCAAAATAATCAGTGACGTCAACACAAACTTACTGCTGACACCCTCTCCACTCTGTTGGGGGCCCTACTTGTATAAGCGTTTAATAGAACAGGTTCTGTAGACATCTATGTGGAATAAGCTGACGAGGGTGTAAAAGGAGTGCGCTTCTTCTTGTCGCTAACATTGACCTGTAAGGCTGAGTTCATACTTTTTGGCCCCGTTACTGCCCAAATAAGTGAAGTGTGCAGTGATTCTAATAGCGACGCCTGTCATCTTTATGTCATACTGACTGACAGTATTATTTCACTACCACAGCACACTCCCTATGCATGTTACTGCACAGGCACAGTGTTCTACACACATATAAAGTCTCTATGCAGCCCGTAAATAACCGTTTTTTAATGCAATTGGTTGCAAATTAGTTCGGATCGAAGCAAATTTTTCCAGAAAATTATGCGAACCGGCAAAATCGAATTTTTGAGAAATTCGCTCACATAAATAGACATGTGCCAATAAAAAAAGTATATGGAAAAACACAGAAATTGAACAGAATGTATTTTTGCAAGCTCTATCTGTCTGTTTGTATTGCACTGTTGCATGTCCAAAGCAGAGCTGTGTGTACCTGAACTTTGTCAGGGGCCATGTCTTTTCTGCTACAGCTCTCCCCTATCACAGCTCTGTAGGCAGCTGAAGGATGAAACTGAGCATGTGCAGCCTTCTCAATGAGCCTGACGAAGAAATAAGAAAAAGAACAAACAGTAGGTGGCACTATACAGATATACTTTCTAAATAACTTAGTGGCTATGCAAAATTTTTAATTACATGCTGAGGACAATTTAGATGATGAGCCTGAAGAGGAAGAGACGTGTGAGGAAATTGGTCAAGCCATTTAGAATGAGCCATCAGATGGGACTACTGAGGTTAACAGCAGGTGGCCACTTCTTGACAATCAAGCCTCTTCAAGAAGGGAACATAAATAGACATTTTGCAATTAAAAAAATATATGGAACACACACCAACAAACATGATTTTAGACTAACCACAAGGTCACAAAGAGATGTTCCACTAATGGATTGTCGGAAGGTAGTATCTGAATATGTTAGGTGAGGACGTATGTGTTGAAGCAAAAGATCAAATGAATTTATAATCAACCGACAAAAAGAAAATAACTTGTCTGGATGCTGACTTTAATCCTCATACAACACATGAAACTGTCCTTTTATGCCTTTCTGTGGAACAATGGGATGAACCAAAAACGTTTAAGCCTAGGCGTTTCTGCCTCAGCGTAAAAAGGTGTTGACCAAAACGTCGCTACATAAGCCAGGCCAAAAGAACCTGACCCAATGAAGCATCACACTTGCTCCAAGGGGAACAAACACTTAAAAAACACATCAAAGAAGCTTCTGTTCACTGATTACATGATTTTTAAAAGCAGCACAACAAAATACCATCTCTGTTATACACAAAGGAGACACAGATTGTAAATCACGGACATATCGATGACTAACAGATCCTTCATGGACTTCTTCACTGATGTAGCACGGACAGATTATTCATGGATGTGAAACAGACACGAATATGTCGATGAGGCCTCAGGCTGTTTTAAAATGCATTTTTTAAAATAAAGAACAAGTAACCAACCTATTTATAACATATCAAAGAGAATGTAAAAACGTAAACGATATGAAAAATTACATTTAACGCAACATTTTCATCATAGGCCCCGAGTCAGATTAGTGTACTTACTGTATATTGTCAGTGGACATATTTTTCTTTGACAGAATGTATTGTACTATATGTGAAATATAAATCATTATGCTAGTGTAAACTGTACTGTTACCTGATACTCTTCCTGGAGATTGTTGGGAATTGATGGAAAGCAATGATTTTCCTTATTTGATCTTACTAATGACCTACAAAACTGTGATATCACCTTCTCCTCTCTGCTATTGACACCTTTTTATAATACAACTGATATCATGTTGGTTTTCCAATGTACTTTCTCTTTCAGGCTCACTGAAATAATACACAGTATCAGTGTGGCAGCAATAACAGTTACTTGCTACATTTATCACTCATCATTCACATAACGCATAGTGCAGCTCTACATTGAGAATGGAGTCTAGAAGGGTATCCACGCACCATTCCAAGCTATGAAAACAAATATAGAGCTGGTTAAGTGCAGATATCTCCAGGTTTTCCAAACAGAAATAGAAATTTTTAACTATCACCCTCTAATATCTTGACTTTTGTTTTATACAGCATGTCTCCAGTATATTTGCCATCTTGGCCATACACTTGACAGTACTATATTTAGAGGGATTGTCTCACTTTAGCAAATGGCATTTATCATGTAGAGAAAGTTAATACAAGGGATTTACTAATGTATTGTGATTCTCCATATTGCCTCCTTTGCTGACTTGATACATTTTCCCATCACATTATACACTGCTTGAATCCAGCTGTTATGGCCCCCACTACAATCCATTAGAGATGTCCCAAACCATTCGCCGGCGAACAGTTCCCGGTGAACATACATTGTTCACATTCGCCGCGGCGGGCGAACATATGCGATGTTCGGTCCGCCCCCTATTCGTCATCATTGAGTAAACTTTGACCCTGTAGAGGAGGGACAGTGTAGCTGCTGTTGATTTAATAGGGAAATCGATAGCTAGGCTAGTGTAATCAGTGTCCACTCTAGTCCTGAAAGACTCATCTGATCTCTGCTGTAAGGACAGCGTCCTGATAGCAACCAAAAAAGCCCTTTTTAAGGCTAGTACATTAGTCTGCTTTTGTTTTTTCCTGTGTAATTGCAGTTGCCTGCCAGAGTGTGTTTCAGGCTCACAGCGTGCACTGTGCCCACTTGCCCAGTGCCACCACACATATCTGGTGTCACAGTAGCTTGCATTTAAAAAAACAAAAACTTTTTTGACTGTAATATAATAGCACGTGTGTGTTTCAGGCCCTGCAAGTGCACAGTGTCACCAGTGCAACTCATATCTGTTGTCACAGTAGATTACATTTAAAAAAATATATAACTATTTTGACTGTAAAATAATAGCAGTCAGCTGCCTGCACGTGTGTGTGTTTCAGGCCCTGCAGGTGCACAGTGTCACCAGTGCAACTCATATCTGGTGTCACAGTAGATTACATTTTAAAAAACAACAACAATTTTGACTGTAAAATGATAGCAGTCAGTTGCCTGCACGCGTGTGTGTTTCAGGCCCTGCAGGTGCACAGTGTCACCAGTGCAACTCATATCTGGTATCACAGTAGATTACATTTAAAAAACAACAACAATTTTGACTGTAATATAATAGCAGTCAGTTGCCTGCACGCGCGTGTGTTTCAGGCCCTGCAAGTGCACAGTGTGACCAGTGCAACTCATATCTGGTGTCACAGTAGATTACATTTAAAAAACAACAACAATTTTGACTGTAATATAATAGCAGTCAGTTGCCTGCACGCGTGTGTATTTTAGGCCCTGCAAGTGCATTGTGTCATCAGTGCAACTCATATCTGGTGTCACAGTAGATTACATTTAAAAAAAATAATAATTTTGACTGTAAAATAATAGCAGTCAGTTGCTGCACGCGTGTGTGTTTCAGGCCCTGCAAGTGCACAGTGTCACCAGTGCAACTCATATCTGGTGTCACAGTAGATTACATTAAAAAAACAACAACAATTTTGACTGCAATAGATTGAATAGCAGTTAGTTGTCTGCAAGTGTGTGTGTCAGGCCTACAGCATCTACTCTGCCAACTTCTGCCAGTGCACAGTGCCACTCATATCTGGTGTCACAGTAGCTTGTACACATAGTACAACTTAACTAATCTGAAAAAAATGACAGGCAGAGGCAGGCCACCCCGCAGGGGCCGTCGTGGTCGTGGTGCTGTGATTCCCTTTGGCCCTAGAATAATACCCAGTGTTCAGAGGCCACGTACCCTGAACTTGAAAAGTTCTGAGGACATAGTTGACTGGCTAACACAGGACACCCAATCTTCTCGGAACCTTGACGTACTATCCTCCTCCAGCTCAGCTTCGGGCACCCCTCAAGTTACCCCTCGCCCGCCTGCCGACACCACCAACACTAGCACCACAGCTGCTTCACTTGATTTGTCAGAGGAGTTATTTAAACAACAGTTGGAAGAAATGAGTGATGTGCAACCATTATTGCCAGAGGATGTAGATAACAGGGATATATCTCAGTCAGGCAGCATTACACACATGGAAGTACGGTGTGATGATGATGATGTTGTACCCGCTGCTGCTTCCTTTGCTGAGTTGTCAGATACAAGCGGTTGATGATGACGATGTGTCCGTGGATGTCACGTGGGTGCCCGCTCGAAGAGAAGAAGAAGAGGGGGAAAGTTCAGATGGGGAGACAGAAAGGAGGAGGAGACGAGTTGGAAGCAGGTGGAGGTCGTCGCAAGGAGCTAGTGGCTCAGTCAGACAGCATGTATCGGCACCCGGAGTCAGCCAGACAGCACGCCAATCAACACATGCACCAGAATGCCGTCATTGCAAAGCTCAGCAGTGTGGCATTTTTTGTGTGTGTCTGCCTCTGATAACAGCAATGCCATTTGCAACCTGTGCCAAAAGAAACTGAGTCATGAAAAGTAAAAAAAACACCCACCTAGGTACAACTGCTTTGCGAAGGCACATGATCTTACATCACAAACGCCTATGGGATCAACACATTAGTACAAGCAGCACACAAACTCAAATCCACCATCCTCCCCCTGGTCAAGCATCTTCAGCCATGTCAACCACTGCTGTCCTCCTTGCCCCCTCTCAATCATCCACCACTCCGTCTCTCTCCTTGAGCAGTTCCTGCTCATCTGCCCACAGTCAGATGTCTGTCAAGGACATGTTTGAGCGTAAGAAGCTAGTCACCCCCTTGCCCGTCGTCTGACAGCTGGCTTGTCGGAACTCTTAGCCCGCCAACTTTTACCATACAAGCTGGTGGAGTCTGAGGCCTTCAAAAAATTAGTAACTATTGGGACACCGCAGTGGAAGGTACCCGGCCGAAATTTATTTTAGCAAAAGGCAATCCCCAACCTGTACTCTATTGTGCAAATGGAAGCCATGGCATGTCTGGCACACAGTGTTGGGGCAAGGGTCCATCTGACCACTGATACCTGGTCTGCAAAGCACGGTCAGGGCAGGTATATCACCTACACTGCGCATTGGGTAAACCTGCTGATGGCTGCCAAGCATGTAATGCGTGGCTCTGTAGAGGAGTTGTGACACTGCCACGACTTGCAGGCAGGCCTGCTGCCACCTCCTCTACTCCTCCTACTCCATTCTCTTCGATAACCTCCTCGGCTGAGTCCTCTTCTGCTGCTGCGTCCTGCTCCACATCAACTGCACCCCCCAGCTCCCCAGGGGCTATTCCACATCCCGGATACGACAGTGTCACGCCGTCTTGGGATTGACTTGCCTAAAAGCAGAGAGTCACACCGGACCAGCACTCCTTTCTGCCCTGAATGCACAGGTGTATCAGTGGCTGACTCCGCACCAACTAGAGATCGGCAAAGTGGTGTGTGACAACGGAATTGAATTTGGGCAAGTTGACACATGTGCCGTGCATGGCACATGTGTTGAATCTGATTGTACAACGCTTTGTACATAAATATCCAGGCTTACAGGACGTCTTCAAGCAAGCCAGGAAGGTGTGTGGCCATTTCAGGAGTTCCTACACGGCCAGAGCGCACTTTTCAGATATCAAGCGGCGAAACAACATGCCAGTGAGGCGCTTGATTTGCGACAGCCCGACACGTTGGAATTCAACACTCCTAATGTTCGACCGCCTGCTCCAACAAGAAAAAGCAGTCAACAAGTATTTGTATGACCAGGGTGCTAGGACAGCCTCTGCGGAGCTGGGAATTTTTTTGACACGTTACTGGAGGCTCATGCCCAATGCCTGTAGGCTCATGCATCCTTTTCAGGAGGTGACAAACCTAGTCAGTCGCACTGAAGGCACCATCAGCGACATCATCCCATTTGTTTTTTTTCCTGGAGCGTGCCCTGCGAAGAGTTCTGGATCAGGCCGTAGATGAGCGTGAAGAGCAAGAGGAAGAGTTGTGGTCACCATCACCACCAGAAACCACCGTATCCCCATCGCTTTCTGGACCTGCGGCAACGCTGGAATAGGAGTCTGAGGAAGAGGAGTCAGAGGAGGAATGTGGCTTTGAGGAGGAGGAAGACCAACCACAGCAGGCATCCCAGGGTGCTCGTTGTTGTCACCTATCTGGTGTTGTATGTGGCTGGGGGGAAGAACAGACCTTCAGTGAGATCAGTGAGGAACGGGACGTGAGTAGCTGGGCATTCAACCTTGGGGGTCTTTCATTCTTTCATACCAGTTGAGGGACCCTCGTATAAAAAGGCTGAAAGAGAACGACCTGTACTGGGTGGCCACGCTACTAGACCCCTGGTATAAGCAGAAAGTGCCTGTAATGTTATCCAATTCACGGAAGTGCAGCAGTTCCAAAATAAATGTATGCTTTACACAGCATATAAGGGTAATGTCACAGCATAACGGGAATAAAACAGAGGAAGAGGTGAAAGTAATCCTCCTCCTACCACGACCACGCCAGCAAAGACAGGATGCTTTACAGACGTGTTGTTAATGGAGGACATGCGAGCTTTTTAAGTCCTACGCATCACCACAGCCCTTTGGGGTCCACCCTCAGAGAACGACTTGACCGACAGATAGCAGACTACCTCGCCTTAACTGCAGATATCGACACTCTGAGAAGCGATGAACCCCTTGACTACTGGGTGTGCAAGCTTGACCTGTGGCCTGATCTATCCAAATTTGCGATAGAACTTCTGGCCTGCCCCGATTCAAGTGTCCTGTCAGAAAGGAACTTCAGTGAAGCAGGAAGTATTGTTAATGAAAAGAGAAGTCACCTAGGCCAAAAAAGTCTAGATTACCTCACCTTTATTAAGATGAATGAGGCGTGGATCCCGAAGGGACTGACAGTGGGAGATACATTTGACTAAAAAAGGCCTGATGAGATGAGCTGCCTTGGGCTAAAAATGGGCCACACACTGCTGTATTTTATCTCTGCATGCCGGTTGACTTGCATGACTTATCCGCCACCAACTAGGGTTCAAGCCACAATGTTTTAGTGCACTTTCTGCCTGGAAACCATAAATTTTTCTGGCCGCTGGTGCTGCACTGTGGCTGCAAAAACAAAACAAAAAAAAGGCACATACATGTGTCAATTCCCCTTCGTGATCGTTACCTTGTTGTGGTGAAGGGGCTTGCGTATCACAATGAAGCGACCACCTCTATGAGTGTGTTGGCAATGGCAATGCTGGCACACCCCAGATAATAAGGTCGTTGCTTCATTGTTAACAGACCAAAAGCGATCGGCTGGATAATTTTGCTTACAAAAAACATTAATTTTCTTTGTGATCATCTAAGGTGATCATTAAAGCCTACTAGGCCAACAATGGGCCCACACTGCAGAAACATTGTTTTCTGAGTCAGTTAACTGTCACTGAACTACCTCAGCATGACCATAGGCTTTGAAAAAACCCCATCGCCTGCAATCTCCCAAACGTGCGCACGAGCACAGTCATCTTCACTACACCAAGATTGACGCATAGAGGAATAAAATTTATGTCATGAGTGTGTCAACTATTGACAACTCTTTGCGGTTGTCTAAAATCTATTCCATACAACTCCCCTGATAGGGGACGTAACAGGGATTAAACTGATAGGAATAGTACTACTTAACACACCACTCACATCTGGTGGCACAGTACATTGCAAGGCGTACGCGCAGTGCCCCAAATTGGAAGTAGCAGGACCAACCAAGCATCTTTTTCCATCTCCTGGTTCCTAAAATCTATTCCATACACCGGCCCCTGATAGAGGACAAAACAGAGATTAAACTTTTAAGAACAGATTTTTTTTTTATTTAAAAAAAAGAGGACAGCCTCTGTGGAGCTGGGTATTTTTTGGCTGCGTAGGCTCATGCGTCCTTTTGCGGAGGTGACAAACCTGGTCAGTCAAACCCAAGGCAACATCATCGACCTCATCCCATATGCGTTTTTCTGGAGCGTGCCCTGCAAAGAGTGCTGGATCAGGCCATAGATGAGCATGAAGAGAAAGAGTTGTGGTCACCATCACCACCAGAAGCAGCCTTGTCGTCGTCGATTGCTGGACCTGCGGCAACGCAAAGAGAGGAGTCTGAAGAAGAGAAGTCAGAGGAGGAAGGTGGCTTTGAGGAGGTGGCAGACCAACCACAGCAGGCATCCCAGGGGGCTTGTGGTCACCTTTCGGGGACCCTTGGTGTTGTACGTAGCTGGGTGGAGGAAGAGACCTTCAATGACATCAGTGAAGACAAGGAACGGGACATGGCTAGCTTGGTATCCAACCTTGTACAAATGGGGAGTTTGCAGTTGTGCAAATGGACTGTTTGCGGTTGTTTGTGGTGCATTAAACGAGGAGTTTGGTCTGTCAGAGTTTGGTCTGTCACTGTGAAGAGGGCGTAAGCCTTGCACTACCTGATCGATACAACATTATACCTGATGGTAAACACACACTGGATGTTTTAACCCCTTAGTGACCACCCATGCGTATTTTTATAGCGGTCACTAAGGGGCCTTAGGCTGGGCCGCCGCGTTTTTACGGCGGCCCAGTCTAAGCGCTGCACGTCTCCCCCGTGGAGCGGGGAGCACAGACCCGGCTTTCACATGAGAGCCGGGCCCTGCTCTAACAGCCCGAACCGAGCTGTTTAACACTTTACATGCCGTGCAATGGCGCCCGCTGCATGTAAAGTGGTAACAGAGGGAGCAGACTCCCTCTGTCTCCCATCAGCACCCCGCAAATGCGATTGCGGGGTGCTGATGTGCTGGGAAGCTTACCTGGCTTCCGATCAGGACCCCGAGCCTGTCTTCCGACATCTCCAGCAGGCTATGTCTCTCTGGCGCAGCCTGCTGGTCAAAGTTGGAATAGCATTGCTATTAAAATGTAATGCATTATAGACATAATGCATTACATTTTAAAAGCAATCAAAATACTGTATATTATAGTCCCCTTGTGGGACTATTAAGTAGTAAAAAAAATTCAAAAAAAATACACATTTATTAAATAAAAAAAATTCCATAAAATAAAAATATATGCTTTTTTTTCCATTGAAAATACGCTTTTCAATGAAAAAAATTGCAAAAAGAAAATATCCCCCGTATGTTTGGTATTGCCGCGTCCGTAACGACTCGGACTACATAAATATTATGTAAATTATCCCCTATAGTGAACTCCGTAAAAAATAAATAAAAAAAAAAGACAGAATTTCTAATTTATTCTTAGTTTCCACCGAAAAAAACGTAATAACAAGCGATCAAAAAGCGGCATTTACTCCAAATTGATACCAATGAAAAATCCAAGTCTTCCCTTAAAAATAAAGCCCTTAATCAACTCCATAGAATAAAAAATAAAAAAGTTATGGGTCTTGGGAAGTGGCAATGCAAAAGAATTTTTTTGGTTAATAAAAGGGGTTTTATTGCAAAAAAAAGTAGTAAAACGTAAAAAAAATTATAAGTATTTAGTATCACTGTAATCATACTGACCCATAGAATAAAGATATTATGTTATTTGTACCGAAAAATGAACGCCGTAAAATTTATAATGTAAAAACGCAGTGGCAGTATTGCCATTTTTCCCCATCTCCCTCCCAGAAAGAGTTAATAAAAGTTAATCAGAAAGTTACATGTACCCCAAAATGGTGCCATTAAAAACTACATCTTGTCCCGTAAAAAACAAGCCCTCTTAAAGCTATATAGACGAAAAAATAAAAAAGTTATAGCTCTTGGAACGAGACCATGAAAAAAGGAAGTAAAACGCTTGGTCATAAAGGCTCAAACAGGCTGGGTCACTAAGGGGTTAAAGCACGTTATTCCAAACAATTTAGGAATGTTAGTTGATTTATGCCCTTTATGGATTAAAACTCAACTCTGCGTCAACTGCATAATTTTCCATGGGAGTTTTGCCATGGATCCCCCTCCGGCATGCCACAGTCCGGGTGTTAGTCCCCTTGAAACACCTTTTCCATCAATATTGTGGCCAGAAAGAGTCCCTGTGGGTTTTAAAATTTGCCTGCCTATTGAAGTCTATGGCGGATCGCCCGTTCACGAACATTTGCGAAAATTCGCATTCGCCGTTCGCAAACGGAAAATTTTATGTTTGCGACATCTCTACAATCCATCAGACTATAAGAAAATGTAAGACCTCTCTGTTAGCTGGGACCTTGGCAGTGTGCATAATCTGGTGCTTTTACCTATAATGGCTCTGCTGGCTCATGCCAGGTCTAAAAAGTTGGTGTGGCATGGCCGGGGATGGGGATGGGCCAGTTGGCCCGTCTCATTTACCATTTTCTACACCTCGGAAGCTAGACAGCTGTTTTAAATTTAGAAGCGGTGGGGGATCCGCCGAAGTCACGTAGAGGCCAGCACCTCTTCATAATTGGGGAGGATCCACTGCCAGTGCAGTGCAGGGCTTTATTTACTTAAAGGGGTTCTGCAGTTTGTTACAACTGATGATCTATCCTCAGGATAGATCATCAGCATCTGATCGGCCAGGGTCTGACACCCGGGACCCCCGCCGATCAGCTGTTTGAGAAGGCAGCGGCGCTGCAGGAGCGCCGCGGCCTTCTCGCTGTTTACCGCTGCTAGCACCCCGCCCAGTGACGTCACGACTTGTATCAAGTGGCGTGGGCGGGGCTAAGCTCCATTCAGTGAACAGAGCTTAGCCTCGCCCACGCCACTTGGATACAAGTCGTGACGTCACTGGGCGGGGCGCTAGTAGATGTAAACAGTGAGAAGGCCGCGGCGCTCCTGCAGAGCCGCTGCCTTCTCAAACAGCTGATCGGCGGGGGTCCCGGGTGTCAGACCCCGGCCGATCAGATGCTGATGATCTATCCTGAGGATAGATCATGAGAAGTAACAAACTGCAGAACCCCTTTAATAAATGTGCCCCTAAGAGCTTACAACTGAAAACATTTGATTATTTTACAATTATGTCAAGTGCTCTGTTTTCACTTGAACAATTTATTGTCACTTTCATCTAATCAATAACAAAAACAGAATCCTTGTAATAGTTTATGGATCATAATGATTATCAGAAAATTTGACAATTAGAAATGTGTTATAATTGACCCTGGATTGTTTCGATCAACATCTCAGGTTGCTCTAATTTGAAGAGTTTGTTCTATAAAGTATGAATCCTTGGGACAACTTTTAGGAGAGCTTTGTATTCTGCATGATGAGATTACACTGTCACAGTAGGTTATAAGTCTCTTTGTTTCAAACACCATAAACTAGTGAAAAATATCAATCAAGGAAGTGCTTATGGGTTCAGATAAGTCATTGGCAACAAACAAAAAAACTACAATACAGAGACATGATTTAGGCATGCTATTAAACATTATTTGGTGAGTATATTGTTAAAGAGAACATGTCACCACAAAATGCAATGCAATCTGCAGGCGGAATGTTACAGAGCAGATTGATATATTGTTTTGTGGTGAAAGATTCACTAAAACTTGTAATTCATGTACTAAAATGTATGCAGCTATCAGTGGTTGGCAGCTATCTCTGTATACACACACAGAGAATGCTGTCAATAATTGATAACACTTCTCTCATGTACAGCTATCAGTGACTGATATGTATCTATGTATACACACACAGAAAATGCTATCAATCACTGATAATACCACCTCTATGTATAGCTATCGGTGACTGACAGCTATCTCTGTATATACACTTACATAGAAAATACTATCAATCACTGATAACACCTCCCCCGTGTACAGCTATCAGTGATTGACCACTATCTCTGTATACACACTTACACAGAGAATTCTGTCAATCACTGATAACACATTCCCTGTGTACAGCTATCAGTGGCTGACCTCTATCTATGTATACACACTTAGGCTTCATGCACATGACCATGTGTTTGGTCTTCGTCCGTTCCGTAAATTGCTGAAGGCACATGGAGCGGCTTCCGTGTTTTGCGCATCCGCGATTTGCAGATCCGCAAAACACACACAGCCGTGTGCATGTAGCCTTACACAGAGAATGCTGTCAATTACCGATAACACCTCCCCTGTGTAAAACTATCAGTGACTGACAGCTATCTCGGTATACACACTAACACAGAATGCTATTAATCATTGATAACGCCTTCTCTTTGTACAGCTATCGGTGACCGACAGCTATCTATGTATACACACTTGTGTGAGATGGGGAAACAGTTCTCATTGTCTGAACACTGTGTAAATTAGGTTAAATATCTGGACTGACATTCTTCTGTTTGGCCACAAGATGTCGCTGTTTCCTAAACACAGCAAACAGACTGCATTTTTTTCATTAATTGCATTATTGCATTAATTTTTTTATTCATGAGAGGTGGAGTTACAAAAGCCTGGAGAGTAAGAGATAGAGCAGCCATCTTGGGGAGGGTTTGGAAGATGATCCAGGGACTGGTTGTAAGGAACATCCATTAACATCCAGGTGTGGTCGCACCCTTCGGTGACCAGAACGAGAGCCCAGTGAAGCTGATTGTGTCCAAGGCCCTGATCCTGTCCAAAGGTACAAGGATTGTTTCCAGGAATGCTGATGAGAGCTGAGGAGGAAAGTAACATACTCTGAGGCACTGCATGCTTGTTGGAGAAGCTTTTGTTCAGTCCACAGCAACCAGCGGATGTAGAGCAGACCTGCCTCGGTAAGACACGCACCTCATTACAGTGTTGGTGCCTAGAACCCTAGAGACTGAGACCAGGCCTGTAGTTAGTTAGATAGATTTTCTGTTTGTGTCAGTCCACAAGTGTTGCTGGCTGTTCATTGCAAGGACAATTTAAAGTGACATTTTTGCACTGGAATGCTGATAAAGTTCCCCACAAACTCAAGCCAGGCTTGCATTCTGCTCAGAAGCAATACTCAGACACGTGCTACAAGACCAGTTATAGGAGGCAGAATACTGTAAAGCATTGTAAGTTTGTAAGCTGTTGTGCTGCTCCGCAGGCAGTTGTTCTTGATTTTTTTTGGATAATACTAGGTAAGACGAGGCTGTTTAGTTGTGCCCACCAGTAGTTAAATTACCGCATTTTCCTCCGGCATCCATCAGAGCCTTCGGGCTGGATGTAAGTACATTTATTGTGTGTTCCCAGCATTTGTGGTTGTGCTCATTGCCACGTTAAAGTAAAATACTGTTTTGGCAAAAGCTGGTGTTAGGGTTGCTTTCCTCATTCGCGACTTCGCTGTATCCTGGGGAGCCCACCCTGGTACACAGCTTACACTTACACAGAGAATGCTTTCAATCACTGATAACACCTCCCTGTGTACATCTATCAGTGACTGACAGCTATCTATATATACACAGGCAGAGAATGCTAGCAATCACTGATAGCACCTCCCCGTGAACAACTATCAGAGCTTCACAGCTATCTATGTATACACAATTAGTAATGAGCGGCATCGGCTATATTCGATTTTGCAATATTTGACGAATATTCGTCAAATATTCGCAAATTAGCTATATTCGATTACTAACATTCATTGTGATAATTGCAATGTAAAAATTGCATGTGCATGCGAGAAAGAGGCGTGTTGCAGTTCTCAAACTAAGAAAGGAGGGATCAGTGAAGTGCCGATATTTGCATCACAATAAAAAATCGCGTTATGATTATTCACGCTCCACTCACTGTCAGTGAGTGGAGCGCGAATATTCGTAATGCGATTTTTATTGTTATGCGATTATTGCCACTTCACTTCACTGTAATGTGCATTGTGATGAGTACTGTGTAAAAAGATTATGAATATATTGCGCGATATTCAAAATATTCTCGAAATCGCGAAGTGCCAATATTCACGATAGAAATTTGCTTTTCGAATGTTCGCGCTCAACACTATACACAAGTACACACCAATGATAACACCTCATCTATGTATAGCTATCAGTGACTGACAGCTATCTCTGTATACACACTTACACAGGGAACGCTATCAATTACTGATAACTAGAGTTGAGCGAACACCTGGATGTTCGGTTTCGAGAAGTTCGGCCGAATTTCCCGAAAATGAACCCCATTGAAGTCAATGCGGACCCGAACTTTGGGGCACTAAAAAGGCTGTAAAATAGTCCAGGAAAGGGCTATAGGGCTGCAAATTGCAGCAAAATGTAGGTAAATGCCCTGCAAACAAATGTGGATAGGGAAATTAATTAAAATAAAATAAATAAAAATTAACCAATATCAATTGGAGAGAGGTCCCATAGCAGAGAATCAGGCTTCAAGTCACCCACCAATGGAGAAGGTCACTTTCTGATATTTCGGCCCCAGCACCCAGACAGAAGATAGAGGTCCCATAGCATAAAATCAGGCTTCATATCACCCACCACTGGAGAAGGCCACTTTCAGTTATTTAGGCCCCAGCACCCAGACAGAGGAGAGAGGTCCCACAGCAAGGAATAAGGCGTCATATCACCCACCACTGGAGAAGGCCACTTTGAGTTATTTAGGCCCCAGCACCCAGACAGATCGAGAGAGGTCCGACAGCAGAGAATCAGGCGTCATATCACCCACCACTGGAGAAGGCCACTTTCAGTTATTTAGGCCCCAGCACCCAGAAAGAGGAGAGAGGTCCCACAGCAAGGAATAAGGCGTTATATCACCCACCACTGGAGAAGGACACTTTGAGTTATTTAGGCCCCAGCACCCAAACAGAGGAGAGAAGTCCGACAGCAGAGAATCAGGCGTCATATCACCCACCACTGGAGAAGGCCACTTTCAGTTATTTAGGCCCCAGCACCCAGAAAGAGGAGAGAGGTCCCACAGCAAGGAATAAGGCGTTAGAGGTCCCATAGCATAAAATCAGGCTTCATATCACCCACCACTGGAGAAGGCCACTTTCAGTTATTTAGGCCCCGGCACCCAGACAGAGGAGAGAGGTCCCACAGCAAGGAATAAGGCGTCATATCACCTACCACTGGAGAAGGCCACTTTGAGTTCTTTAGGCCCCAGCACCCAGACAGATCGAGAGAGGTCCGACAGCAGAGAATCAGGCGTCATATCACCCACCACTGGAGAAGGCCACTTTCAGTTATTTAGGCCCCAGCACCCAGAAAGAGGAGAGAGGTCCCACAGCAAGGAATAAGGCGTTATATCACCCACCACTGGAGAAGGACACTTTGAGTTATTTAGTCCCACAGTACCCAAACAGAGGAGAGAGTCAGGCGTCATATCACCCACCACTGTAGATGGCCACTTTCAGTTATTCAGGCCCCAGCACCCAGACAGAGGAGAGAGGTCCCACAGCAGAGAATCAGGCATCATATAACCCACCACTAGGGAAGGCCACTTTCAGTTATTCAGGCCCCAGCACCCAGACAGAGGAGAGAAGTCCCACAGCAGAGAATCAGGCGTCATATCACCCACCACTGGAGAAGGCCACTTTCAGTTATTTAGGCCCCAGCACCCAGACAAAGGAGAGAGGTCCCACAGCAGAGAATCAGGCTTCATATCACCCACCACTGGAGAAGGCCTCTTTCAGTTATTTAGGCCCCAGCACCCAGACAGAGGAGAGAGGTCCCACAGCAAGGAATAAGGCGTCATATCACCCACCACTGGAGAAGGCCACTTTGAGTTATTTAGGCCCCAGCACCCAGACAGATCGAGAGAGGTCCGACAGCAGAGAATCAGGCGTCATATCACCCACCACTGGAGAAGGCCACTTTCAGTTATTTAGGCCCCAGCACCCAGAAAGAGGAGAGAGGTCCCACAGCAAGGAATAAGGCGTTATATCACCCACCACTGGAGAAGGACACTTTGAGTTATTTAGGCCCCAGCACCCAGAAAGAGGAGAGAAGTCCCACAGCAGAGAGTCAGGCGTCATATCACCCACCACTGGAGATGGCCACTTTCAGTTATTCAGGCCCCAGCACCCAGACAGAGGAGAGAGGTCCCACAGCAGAGAATCAGGCATCATATAACCCACCACTAGGGAAGGCCACTTTCAGTTATTTAGGCCCCAGCACCCAGACAGAGGAGAGTAGTCCCACAGCAGAGAATCAGGCGTCATATCACCCACCACTGGAGAAGGCCACTTTCAGTTATTTAGGCCCCAGCACCCAGACAAAGGAGAGAGGTCCCACAGCAGAGAATCAGGCTTCATATCACCCACCACTGGAGAAGGCCTCTTTCAGTTATTTAGGCCCCAGCACCCAGACAGAGGAGAGAGGTCCCACAGCAAGGAATAAGGCGTCATATCACCCACCACTGGAGAAGGCCACTTTGAGTTATTTAGGCCCCAGCACCCAGACAGATCGAGAGAGGTCCCACAGCAGAGAATCAGGCGTCATATCACCCACCACTGGAGAAGGCCACTTTCAGTTATTTAGGCCCCTGCACCCAGAAAGAGGAGAGAGGTCCCACAGCAAGGAATAAGGCATCATATCACCCACCACTGGAGAAGGACACTTTGAGTTATTTAGGCCCCAGCACCCAAACAGAGGAGAGAAGTCTCACAGCAGAGGATCAGGCTTCATATCACCTACCACTGGAGAAGGCCACTTTCAGTTATTTAAGCCCCAGCACCCAGACAAAAGAGAGAGGTCCCATAGCACAGTATCAAGCTTCATATCACCCACCACTGGAGAAGGCCACTTTCAGTTATTTAGGCCCCAGCACCCAGACAGAGGAGAGAGGTCCGACAGTAAGGAATAAGGCGTCATATCACCCACCGCTGGAGAAGGCCACTTCCAGATATTTAGCCCACACCACCCAGACAGAGGATAGAGGTCCCATAGCACAGAATCAAGCTTCATTTCACCCATCACTGGAGAAGGCCACTTTGAGTTATTTAGGCCCCGGCGCCCAGATTGAGGAGAGGTTCATTCAACTTTGGGTTGCACCGCAAGATCATGGTAAAGTTAAAATAATGAGGATGCAATAAAGAAGTTCCCCAGAGTACAAGAATACATGGTTGAGGGGGAGGCAGTTATAAATGTCTATTCTGCACAAGGGAGGGACAGGTCCTGTGGGATCCATGCCTGGTTCATAAAACAGCTGCGTTGGCGACCTCTTGCTCCTCCTCTGCCTTCACCTTGGGCTTTCACCTGTTCCCCTGTAACATTTAGGAATGCTCTCAGGAGCAGGCCTAGCAGCGTGCGCTTGTACTCGCACATCTTCCTATCACGCTCCAGTGCAGGAAGTAAGGTAGGCACATTGTCTTTGTACCGGGGATCCAGCAGGGTGGCAACCCAGTAGTCAGCACACGTTAAAATGTGGGCAACTCTGCTGTCGTTGCGCAGGCAATGCAGCATGTAGTCGCTCATGTGTGCCAGGCATCCCAGAGGTAAGGACAAGCTGTCCTCTGTGGGAGGCGTATCGTCATCGTCCTCCGTATCCTCCCAGCCACGCACCAGTTATGGGCCTGAGCTGTGTCGGGTGCCACCCCGCTGTGATCCTGCTTCATCCTCATCCTCATCCTCCTCCACCTCCTCCTCATCCTTCTCGTCCTCAAGTAGTGGGCCCTGGCTGGCCACATTTGTACCTGGACTCTGCTGCTGCAAAAAACCTCTCTCTGAGCCACTTCTAACAGAATGGCCTGAAAGTGCTAAAAATGACCCCTCATCCTCCTTCTCCTCCTCCTGGGCCACCTCCTCTTCCATCATCGCCCTAAGCATTTTCTCAAGGAGACATAGAAGTGGTATTGTAACGCTGATAACAGTGTCATCGCCACTGGCCATCTTGGTGGAGTACTCGAAACAGTGCAACGGAGCACACAGGTCTCGCATGGGGGCCCAATCATTGGTGGTGAAGTGGTGCTGTTCCGCAGTGCGACTGACGCATGCATGCTGCAGCTGAAACTACACTATGGCCTGCTGCTGCTCGCACGGTCTCTCCAGCATGTGCAAGGTGGAGTTCCACCTGGTGGGCACGTCGCATATGAGGCGGTAAGCGGGAAGGCCGAAGTTACGCTGTAGAGCAGACAGGCGAGCAGCGGCCCGCACTTTATGCAGCAGCTCTGACATGTCGGGGTAGTTGTGAATGAACTTCTGCACCACCAAATTCAGCACATGCGCCAGGCAAGGGATGTGCGTCAAACCGGCTAGTCCCAGAGCTGCGACGAGATTTCGCCCATTATCGCATACCACCAGGTCGGGCTTGAGGCCCACCGGCAGAAACCACTCGTCGGTCTGTTGTTCAATACCCCGCCATAACTCCTGCACGGTGTGGGGCCTGTCCCCCAAACATGAATTTCAGAATGGCCTGCTGACATTTACTTCGAGCTGTGCTGAAGGTGGTGGTGAAGGTGTGTGGCTGACTGGATGAGCTGGTGGAAGCAGAGGAGGAGGAAGCCGAGTAGGAGGAGGAGGCTACAGGAGGCAAAGAATGATGCCCTGCGATCCTTGGTGGCGGAAGGACGTGCGCCAAGGAACTCTCCGCCTGGGGCCCAGCCGCCACTACATTTATCCAGTGTGCAGTTAGGGAGATATAGCGTCCCTGTCTGTGCCTTCTGGTCCACGTATCTGTGGTTAGGTGGACCTTGCCACAGATGGCGTTGCGCAGTGCACACTTGATTTTATCGGATACTTGGTTGTGCAGGGAAGGCACGGCTGACTTGGAGAAGTAGTGGCAGCTGGGAACAACATACTGTGGGACAGCCATGGCCATCAGCTGTTTGAAGCTGTCTGTGTCCACCAGCCTGAATATCAATTGTATGCCTAGTATTTAGGCCCTGGATGAAAGGTATCCTTTTATGGACAGATTTTAAATAGGCCTTCAACTGCTGGAACACTAGATTTATGGAATTGTTATTTTAGCAATTAAATTTCACCATAGAAAGAAATACACCCTTTTACGGACTGATTTCAAATAGGCCTGCAACTGCTGGAACACTAGATTTATGGAATTGCTATTTTAGCAATTAAATTTCACCATAAAAAGAAACATACCTTTTTACGGACAGATTTCAAATAGGCCTGCAACTGCTGGAACACTAGATTTATAGAATTGCTATTTTAGCAATTAAATTTCACCACAGAAGGAAATATACCCTTTTACGGACAGATTTAAACTTGGCCTGCAACAACTGAAACTCTAGATTTATGGAATTGCTATTTCAGCCATTAAATTTCACCTTAAAAAGAAATATACCCTTTTACGGACAGATTTAAACAAGGCCTGCAACAACTGGAACACTAGATTTATGGAATTGCTATTTTAGCAATTAAATTTCACCATAGAATGAAATATACCCTTTTACGGACTGATTTCAAATAGGCCGGCAACTGCTGGAACACTAGATTTATGGAATTGCTATTTTAGCAATTAGATTTCACCATAGAAAGAAATATACCCTTTTACGGACAGATTTCAAATAGGCCTGCAACTGCTGGAACACTAGAATTATGGAATTGCTCTTTTAGCAATTAAATTTCACCACAGACAGAAATATACCCTTTTACAGACAGATTTCAAATAGGTCTGCAACTGCTGGAACACTAGATTTATGGAATTGCTATTTTAGCAATTAAATTTTACCACAGAAGGAAATATACCCTTTTACAGACAGATTTAAACTAGGCCTACAACAACTGGAACACTAGATTTATGGAATTGCTATTTTAGCAATTCAATTTCACCACAGAAAGAAATATACCCTTTTACGGACAGATGTAAGCTAGGCCTGAAACAACTGGAACACTAGATTTATGGAATTGCTATTTTAGCAATTAAATTTCACCACAGAAGGAAATATACCCTTTCACAAACAGATTTAAACTAGGCCTGCAACAACTGGAACACCAGATTTACTGTATTTTTATTTGTGGAACTGTATTTCACCACAGAACAAAATCTATCCTTTGACGGACACTAGGGAAATTATCCAGTCACCGCTGGAACACCAGATTCTGGGAATTGTTATTTGTGCAATTAAATTTCACCCCAGAAAAAAATATATATTCTATGCCAGACAGCAGACAGTATTACACTTGACTAGCCACAGCTGGAACACCATATTCAGGGGATTGCTTTTTGGCAAATAATTTTCAGCCCAGAAAAAAAAAATATATTTTGGCTGACAGTATTACACTTGGCTAGCCACAGCTGGAACACCAGATTCAGAGGACTGCTTTTTGGCAATTAAATTTCAACCCCAGAAAAAAAAAATATATTTTGGCTGACAGTTTTACACTTGGCTAGCCACAGCTGGAACACCAGATTCAGGGGATTGCCTTTTGGCAATTAAATTTCAACTCCAGAAAAAAAATATTATTATGGCTGACAGTTTTACACTTGGCTGGCTAGCCTGGCTGGAACACCAGATTCAGGGGATTGCTATTTAAGTGAATTTCAGTTTAACCACTCAATAATATATAGAAAAATCTTTCCTGAGTTACTAGGAGTGACAAAATAAGCACAGCCAAGCCCCTGATGTAGGATATAGCAAAAAAAAAAAAAACCTACTATTGAGGGTTCAATGGACTTTGTGGCAGCTTGTGCTGGCGCACCACAAGACACAAAATGGCCACCGCCGATCACCCCAGAAAAAGTGACATAAAAACTGCCCAGCCTAAAAACAGTGAGCAATTCACTAGCAGTAGTTGAATGATTCACAGCTGTAGACCTTTTACTTCATTAAGTGTTTTTGATGAGTTAATCCCTGCCTATCTCTCCCTAACGCAGCAGCTGCATCCTATCCCTACACTAATCAGAGTGACGTGCAGTGCTCCATGACTCCAGCTTAAATAGAGCCTGGGTCACATGCTGCACTTGGCCATTCACAGCCATGCCAATAGTAGGCATGACTGTGACGGCCTCTTGGGGCAAGTAGTATGACTCATGTTTATTGGCTGCTATGCAGGCTTTCAAAATTCGCCATAGATATCTCTGAACAATGAACCCGAACCCTTTTACGAAACCCTTTCGCCGAACCCGAACCCCTTTTACGAAAATGTTCGGGTCCGTGAACTATGCTTGAACTGTTCGCTCAACACTACTGATAACTAAAGTTGAGCGAACACCTGGATGTTCGGGTTCGAGAAGTTCGGCCAAACTTCCCAAAAAAATTTCGGGTTCTGGATCCGAACTCAACCCGAACTTCACCCTGAACCCAAACCCCATTGAAGTCAATGGGGACGTGAACTTTTGGGCACTAAAAAAGCTGTAAAATAGCCCAGGAAAGGGCTAGAGGGATGCAAAAGGCAGCAAAATGTAGGTAAATGCCCCGCAAACATATGTGAATAGGGAAATGACTTAAAATTAAATACTGAAAAATAATAAATAAACATTCGAAACTTGAGCCCAAGTGAGTGACAGTGGCACCTGTCACCCAGCAAACAGAGGATGTGGCAGCAACGCCACCACATCTGTCATTGTCACGAAGCATCTCCACCAAATCTCATGGAAGTGTTCAGCTATCAGCTGTCCATCTCCCAAACACTGGAGAGAAAAATAAATAGAAAGAGGAAGTACCCCCCTACCCATGGCTCTGAATGCCTTATTTCAAACTTCCTGGTCCTTTAAAATGCTGTCATTCTGTCTGGTGATGCAAAAAGATTGTGGAGCCCCAGTTATGGGTCTACAACACAGTGAAAGCCAGATATCCCTCAAAGGAAGGAAAAACAAGCAAAGGGGTGTCTCCATTACAGAGATCACCAAAACCACCATATTAAGTGGCCCCTATGTGGATGGATAACTTGCTTAGGTCTTCCCCGTCACATCCTTAAAGCTTGTAAAAGAGCGGGATTTTGACATAGGGGCCACTTAATATGGTGGTTTTGGTGATCTCTGTAATGGAGACACCCCTTTGCTTGTTTTTCCTTCCTTTGAGGGATATCTGGCTTTCACTGTGTTGTAGACCCATAACTGGGGCTCCACAATCTTTTGCATTTTATGTTTCCCAGGGAGCTTTGCACTTTGGATTGCTGTGTTTGAGACTCTTAAGTGAGGCTCCACGGTATTTTTGTAGCTGGTCTCCTAAGATCAGCTATTGCTTTGTTTGAGTAGTCACCAAAGCATCGCTCCCGGTTAGCCAGAATCCTACTCCACACTGATGAGGGGCAACACCTCGAAACAGCTGTCTGTGGATGGATAACTTGCTTAGGTCTTCCCCGTCACATCCTTAAAGCTTGTAAAGAGCGGGATTTTGACATAGGGGCCACTTAATATGGTGGTTTTGGTGATCTCTGTAATGGAGACACCCCTTTGCTTGTTTTTCCTTCCTTTGAGGGATATCTGGCTTTCACTGTGTTGTAGACCCATAACTGGGGCTCCACAATCTTTTGCATTTTATGTTTCCCAGGGAGCTTTGCACTTTGGATTGCTGTGTTTGAGACTCTTAAGTGAGGCTCCACGGTATTTTTGTAGCTGGTCTCCCTAAGATCAGCTATTGCTTTGTTTGAGTAGTCACCAAAGCATCGCTCCCGGTTAGCCAGAATCCTACTCCACACTGATGAGGGGCAACACCCCGAAACAGCTGTCTGTGGATGGATAACTTGCTTAGGTCTTCCCTGTCACATCCTTAAAGCTTGTAAAAGAGCGGGATTTTGACATAGGGGCCACTTAATATGGTGGTTTTGGTGATCTCTGTAATGGAGACACTCCTTTGCTTGTTTTTCCTTCCTTTGAGGGATATCTGGCTTTCACTGTGTTGTAGACCCATAACTGGGGCTCCACAATCTTTTTGCATTTTATGTTTCCCAGGGAGCTTTGCACTTTGGATTGCTGTGTTTGAGACTCTTAAGTGAGGCTCCACGGTATTTTTGTAGCTGGTCTCCCTAAGATCAGCTATTGCTTTGTTTGATTCTGTCTGGTGGACAGTTTTAAAAACCTTATGGCGGTGGCTATCCCACAGTATGTGTATCCCAGCCGCCGCTACTTTTGCAGGCATCCCTTCTCTGCACAACCAAGTGGCGGACAAAATCAAGTGTGCACTGTGCAACGCTATCTGTGGCAACGTCCACATAACCAACAACACAGTGGGTAAATGTAGCGGCTAGCCCAGAGGCGGATAGCATTTTTACGAATGTCCTTCCGCCCCCGAAGATTGCTGGGCATTTCTATTTGTATCCTGTTACCTCATCCTCCTACTGGGCTTCTTCCTCCTCTACCTCCTCCTCATCCACTCAGCGTAACACCTTCACCACCCACAGCAGCACAGCAGGTTGTTTCAAAACTTTTGTGTTTTTGGGACAAACCCCGCACCGCGCAGGAGCTGTGGACAGGCATGAAACAACAGACCGACCATTGGTTGGTGCCACTGAGCCTTCAGTCCGGACTGGTGTTGTGCGCTAATGGGCGAAATATACTGGTAGGTCTGGGCCTAGCAGATTTGACACACATCCCCTGCCTGCCACATGTGCTGAATTTGGGGTGCAGAAATTCCTAAACACCTGACAGTGAAAATCAATTCAGTTAATCGAACACACACAACACCCCCCCCCCCCTTTCACTCAAACCATTAACAAACTATTTACACATTTTCTTAAAAACATATTAAAATAACTATAATGCAGCTAAACTTACTATATAAACAAACAAAACTATATACACGCCTTATCTTAAAGGGGTTCTTCACTTTGTTACAACTGATGATCTATCCTCAGGATAGATCATCAGCATCTGATCGGCCGGGGTCCGACACCCGGGACCCCCATTGATCAGCTGTTTGAGAAGGCAGCGGCACTGCAGGAGCGCCGCGGCCTTCTCACTGTTTACCGCTGCTAGTGCCCTGCCCAGTGACGTCACGACTTGTTTCAAGTGACGTGGGCGAGGCTAAGCTCTGTTCACCGAATAGAGATTAGCCCCGCCCACACCACTTGATACAAGTTGTGACGTCACTCGGCGGGGGGGGTTGAAGCGGTAAACAGTGAGAAGGCCGCGGAGCTCCTGCAGCTCCGCTGCCTTCTCAAACAGCTGATCGGCAGGGGTTCCAGGTGTCGGACCCCGGCCAATCAGATGCTGATGATCTATCCTGAGGATAGATCATCAGTTGTAACAAGCTGAAGAACCCCTTTAAGGCCAGTGACATCCAAGTGGCTCGAAGGGTGGGTTACTGCACCAACAGAGTTCCTGGCCTGGAACACAATTGTCCAGCCAGGGCACAGTTCTGGAGGATGAGGAGGATAAGTAGGATGAGGAGGATGAGGAGGAACCGTGTTCTTAGCAGGGTGGCACCCAAGACAGCTCACGGGCAGCTGTGTCACCATCAGCACCTCAGAAGGCTCGGTTAGCATTGGCGAAATGTGGGAAAGCTTTGTCATCACACCACAACAACCTGCACCACCAGCAGATTTGGAACGTTTTAGCAGGAGGCAGCATTTCAGCAACATGGTGGAACAGTACACGTACTGACTGATGGGTCTGCCTAGGGGAATAGATACAGGGGAAGCAGGGGAAGCAACTGCTTTGGGGCCGTGACCTAGAAAGGGCCCATCTAGGAGGAGGAGGAGGACTAACAGTATTATACAATGAAATTATATACAGTGGCAGTATAGACAGTGTAGAAAGCGAATGGAACAGCTGCTGGGCCTGGTCTGAGAGAGTGATCTTTAGTAGCCACAGGCATGGCAGCATGAAAGGTTTGCGCCAAAATTACTGAGGGAGGGGGGCCCCATTCAAAAATTTGCTGTGGTGCCCAATCATTTCTAGCTACGCCACTGGGTCTGCCCCATTCAACTTTTGGGTCATCAAATTGGGCACATGTCCTGAGGTTGCCCTTTAAACCTTGGAGGTGCTGGCCTACCCTGCAGCCACTGTATGCCAACGTGTGTTTAGCACGGCTGGTGGCATTATCACAGACAAGCACAGCCGCCTGTCTGCAGACAATGTGGGCAAGCTTTCGTTTAATAAAAAGAACCAGGCATGGATCCCACAGGACTTGTTTGTACCCTATGCAGAATAGACAAGTATACCAGCCTCACCCAACCACTGTTATACTACCGTGCACTTACACTTTGTTTTATTTTCTTTATTTTCCCAATGTTTTTGGGTCAAAGACTTTATACTAATTTATTTAAAATAAAAAAAACTGTTATTGGCGGCTACCTTTGGCTTCACAGCCCAAAAAGGCTTTATTTCATGCAAGAATGTAA
The DNA here is from genome assembly GCA_033119425.1 of Bufotes viridis. Classification (NCBI taxonomy): domain Eukaryota; kingdom Metazoa; phylum Chordata; class Amphibia; order Anura; family Bufonidae; genus Bufotes; species Bufotes viridis. The sequence continues at coordinate 527,308,979 of CM065589.1, read as the reverse complement.
CCGCCAATTGCAAGTTCCCTGTCAGTTATGTAGTGCAGGGGTTTGTACCTGGCAAAAATGGTAATATTTCCCCCCAAAAATTTAAAATCTATCCTTTGCCAGACACTATTAAACTTGGCCAGCCACTGCTGGGACATCAGATTTAGGGGATTGCTATTTTGGCAATATAATTTCACCCCAGAACAAAATCTACCCTTTGCCGGACACTATTAAACTTGGCCAGCCACAGCTAAAACCACTGATTTACGGTATTGCTATTTTGGCAATTGAATTTCACCCCAGAAAATAATATATCCTTTGACGGACACTATGAAACTTGTCCAGTCACAGCTGGAACACCAGATTTACGGTATTGCTATTTTGGTAATTGAATTTCATCCCAGAACAAAAGCTATCCTTTGACGGACACTATAAAACTTGTCCTGGAAGAGCAGAAACCACTGATTTAGGGTATTGATATTTTGGGAATTGAATTTCACCCCAGAAAATAATATATCCTTTGCCGGACACTATTAAACTTGTCCAGTCACAGCTGGAACACCAGATTTACTGTATTTCTATTTTGGCATCTGAATTTCACCTCAGAAAATAATAAATCCTTTGACGGACACTATGAAACTTGGCCAGCCAATGCTGGGACACCAGATTTATGCTATTGCTATTTTGGCAATTTAATTTCACCCCAGAACAAAATATATCCTTTGCCGGACACTATTAAACTTGTCCAGTCACAGCTGGAACACCAGATTTAGGGTATTTCTATTTTTGCAACTGAATTTCACCGCAGAAAATAATATATCCTATGACGGACACTAAGAAACTTGTCCAGTCACAGCTGGAACACCAGATTTACGGTATTGCTATTTTGTCAATTGAATTTCACCCCAGAACAAAATATATCCTTTGCCGGACACTATTAAACTTGGCCAGCCACTGCTGGGACACCAGATTTAGGGGATTGCTATTTTGGCAATTGAATTTCACCACAGAAAAAAAATCTATCCTTTGCCAGACAGAAGACAGTATTACACTTTGCTAGCCACAGCTGGAACACCAGATTTAGGGGATTGCTATTTTGGCAATTGAATTTAAACCCTCAATAAAATATAGAAATTTCTATCCTGAGTTTCTAGTGGTGACAATAAGCACAGCCAAGCCCCTGATGTAGGATATAGCAAAAAAAAAAAACTAGTATTGATGGATTGATGGACTTGGTGGCAGCTTGTGCTGGTGCACCACAAGACACAAAATGGTCGCCGATCACCCCAGAAAAAAGTGACAGAAAAAACGCTCTGTGCAGCCTAAAAAACAGTGAGCAATTAACTAGCAGAAGTTAAATGTTTCACAGCTGTAGATCGATCACTTCATTAGGTGTTTTTGCTGAGTTTTCCCTGCCTAATCTCGCCCTCACAGCAGCTGCGTCCTATCCCTACACTAATCAGAGCAGAGTGACGTGCGGCGATACGTGACTCCAGCTTAAATAGAGGCTGGGTCACATGCTGCACTTGGCCAATCATAGCCATTAGTAGGTATGGCTTTGATGGCTTCTTAGGGCAAGAAGTAAAATGCTAGCTGATTGGGTGCAGTGCAGCCCTTCAGAAAGCAGGAAGAAATCGCCGAACAACGGACCCGAACCCGAACTTTTTTGAAAATGTTCGAGTCCGGGTTCGGGTCCCGAACACCCTGAAATTTGGTACGAACTGGAACTATACAGTTCGGGTTCGCTCATCCCTACTGATAACACCTCCCCCATGGAAAGCTATCAGTGACTGACAGCTATCTCTGTATACACACTTACACAGGGAATGCTATCAATCACTGATAACACCTCCCCCTGGTACAACTATCATTGACTGACAGCTATCTATATATACACATTTACACAGAGAATGCTATCAATCACTGATAACACCTCCCCCGTGTACAACTATCAGTGGATCTGTTTTCCTGCTTGCCATTGCAACTGCAGCGTTGAGCTGGAATAATTAAGTCGTTTCACTAAAGTGAATGGAAGTCAGACCCCTGCCAATCTGATATGGATCTGAGGATATAAAAAAGCAGAGAACCCCTTTAAGGATCTGCTCCTTCTACTCTATAACATGCTTCCTGCAGATTGCCCTGCATTTCGTGTTGATACGTCCTCTTTTTGGAAACTACCAACGTTCAAATTCCTGCTTAAAGGGGTAATCCCATGATTAATGTAAAAAATGAAAATCAGACATCCCATAGTACATGACAATCTCTTTCAAACTAAGCTTGAACACGCCCTGTACCTTACATAGATCCAGAGATCTCCCGATTCATTGCTCTGCTACATTTATATCAAGCTGGCAGCTCAATGGGAGTTTATTTTCTGCTGCAGCTAAGGGGGTGTGTCTCAGCTCTCCCTATCACAACTCAGGAGGCAGTTTAAGGATAAAACTGAGCATGTGCGGCCTTCGCAGTAAGCAGGACAAAGAAATAAGAAAAAAATAAACAGCAGATGGCGCTATACAGATACATTTTAATTAATAACTCAGTCGCTATGCTAAATGCCTAATTACATGCAATTACAAAAATATTCAGATCCAGGTGCTGGTTTGAAAACTGTAGAATATTTTTTGTGGGACAACCCCTTTAAAGGAACACTTATGCCTGAAAATAATATAAATAACACAAGTACATTCGATTTAATCCATAGTACACACACACACAGCTACTGTATGTCTATAAGGCCTCATGCACACGACCGTTGTTTGATTCCGTGTCCGTTGCTCCGTTTTTCGTGATTTTCTGCGGACCCATTGGTTTTCAATGGGTCTGTGGAAACCTCGGAAAATGCACCGTTTGTCCTCCGCGTCCATGGTCTGTGATTCCAGTCCGTCAAAAAAATATAACCTGTCCTATTCTTGTCCGTGAAAAACGGTTCACGGACTCATTCAAGTCAATGGGTCCGTGAAAAAATGCGGATGGCCATCCGTGTGTCATCCGCGTTCCGTGTCCGTTTTTTTTGCGGATCCCTTGGCAGGCACTTGGGAAAAATTGTCAGCCTGTCTTTTGGTGAAATCTTTTGGGTCATGTCCGCTAAAAAAAACGGAAGACACACGGAAACACAACGGAAGGCAAAAACGAACACGGATCACTGAACAACGAAACCCCTTTTTGCGGACAGCATAAAAAACGGTCGTGTGCATGAGGCCTAAGGGGATCCCCAAACTGCTGCCATAAGCTGTTTAGGAGAGATTTTGCATTCAAAGTACTTTTCACATGTGCCCTCATGCCCACACACACACACAGGAGAGAGGCAGGACTTAAGCCTCCAACACACTGAATGACAGCAGATCTTATCCTGGTTTAGGAGTCTCTGTTCTGACTCCATATATAGGTTAGGAGTCCCTGCTCTGACTCCATATATAGTTTAGGAGTCACTGATTTGACTCCATAAAGCTTAGGGCTCTCTGCTCTGACTCCAAAACAGTTTAGGAGTCTCGGTTCTCTGGCTGAATCCATATATGGATATATTTTAGTAAGAAGTCCCTGCTTCATCATATATGGAGTCAGCATGATAAGGATGGGCTAGCTATTCCCAATGCTTGTGGATAGAGATGGCCTTGCGGTTCGCCGTGCGGTCGTTTCGCGGTGAACTTTGCTGGTTCGCTGTTCGCCAAACAGGCGGACATATGGCGATGTCGGCCGGCGCTATATTCTTTGCATTGCAGCCAACTTTGACCCCTGACACATCCATCAGGTGGTACAGGACAGCCAATAGAGAAGTTTCAGCACATGGACACACCCCTACCTAAAAAAAAAAACTCATCTGGCAGCCATTTTTCATTCTGTCTTTTGTCCATGTAGGCAGAGGTTGCTTTATTAAGCAGGGACAGGCTGTTAGGGACACCAAACGCTAGTTAATAGGGCCACAAAAGTCGTTTTAAGGACTGGTATACAGTTGTGTTCAAACTTATTCAACCCCCAATGCTGTAAAGGGTTTTAGGGAATTTAGTGTACATTTGTAATTGTGTTCAGAAGCAAATCTTACAAGGACTTTTTAAAGAACCAAATGCAACTAAAATGACATCAATTGCTTTTGTAATACAGTATTAAATATTTTTTTAGTGATTTCTTCATTGACACAATTATTCAACCCCTTAAAGACTACCACTCTTAAGAACAGAGGTTCATTCAAGTGTTTTCGATCAGGTATTGAAAACACCTCTGGATGTCAAGGAGCAGCAATCAAGCATAATAATCACCAATTTGGCAGATTTAAAATTACTGTGATACTCAGCTCCTTCTAGACATTTACTGGTGTGTTTACAAACATGGTGAAGTCAAGAGAATGGTCCAGGAAGACAAGAGAAGAGGTGATTTCTCTTCACAGGAAGGGCAATGGCTATAAGAAGATTGCAAAGATGTTAAACATACCAAGAGAAACCATAGGAAGCATCATTCGCAAATTAAAGGCAAAGGGCACTGTTGAAACACTACCTGGTCGTGGCAGAAAGAAGATGCTGACTTCGACTGCTGTGCACTACCTGAAGCGCAAAGTGGAGAAAAGTCCCCGTGTGACTGCTGAGGAACTGAAAAAAGATTTGTCAGATGCGGGTACTGAAGTTTCAGCTCAGACAATAAGGCGCACACTGCCTCCATGCCAGAACTCTTAGGCGCACCCCCTTGCTGTCTCCAAAGAATAAGAAGAGTCGACTGCAGTATGCCAAAAGACATGTGGACAAATCACAAAAGTTTTGGGATATTGTTCTGTGGACTAATGAAAAAAATTAGAACTGTTTGGGCCCATGGATCAACGCTATGTTTGGAGGAGGAAGAACGAGGCCTATGAAGAAAAGAATACCTTGCCTACTGTGAAGCATGGCGGGGGGTCAATCATGCTTTGAGGCTGTTTTGCTTCTACAGGTACAGGGAAGCTTCAGCGTGTGCAAGGTACCATGAATTCTCTTCAGTACCAGGAGATATTGAATGAAAATGAGATGCAGTCCGTCACAAACCTGAGGCTTGGGAGACGTTGGGCCTTTCAACAGGACAATGATCCCAAGCATACCTCCAAGTCCACTACAGCATGGTTGCAGATTAAAGGCTGGAACATTTTGAAGTGGCCATCGCAGTCACCAGACTTAAATCCGATTGAGAACCTCTGGTGGGACTTAAAGAAAGCAGTTGCAGCGCGCAAGCCTAAGAATGTGACTGAACTGGAGGCTTTTGCCCATGAAGAATGGGCGAAGATACCCGTAGATCGCTGCAAGACACTTGTGTCAAGCTATGCTTCACGTTTAAAAGCTGTTATAACTGGAAAAGGATGTTGTACTAAGTACTAAGATTGAATGTCACTTGGGGGTTGAATAAAACTGATAATGATGTGAGCACAGAAAAGACATTTGTGGTTATTTCATTATAAATGTTATGTTATATTTGTCTGACTTACAAGTGCCTCTTTGATTTAATTGTAAACAAGATGACTGAAATGATCAAAATGTCAAATTGGCCAAAACACTCAATTTCAGCAGGGGTTGAATAATTTTGAACACAACTGTAAGTGTTCTATTGTTACTGAGGGTGTGATATACTTATAATATACTTAGAAAGCATATTATAGTGCATTTGTATTGTGCAGCAGTTGTGTTCGATTCTGCTGCGATACCGCAGCTAGATAGATGGACAAGCGGTATTGTAAAAAATATTTTTGAGGGGTGCTATATACCTTCTTCCACCAAATATTAATTAAGGCCTGCTATATACCAAATTCCACCAAATATTGATTTAGGGTTCGTATATACTTGACTACTTAAAATATTTATTGAGGGGTGCGATATACCTGATTCTACAAAATATTTATTTAGGCCTGCAATATACCTGATTACACAAAATATTTATTAAGGGGTGGAATATACCTGTTTCCACATAATGCTCTTCTCTAGGCACTTTGGCACACGGTCATTTTCAAAATGACAGGCAGAAGAAGAGGCAGGCTGTTCCGCAGGGGTGGTAGGGGTCAGGCAGGTGCACCAGGCCGGAGCCTAAGTGGGAAGTTGGAGAAGGTGCCTTCCACTTCTGCACCCTCCTCATCCTCTGTATCTGCACCCTCCTCATTCTCTGCTGTGTGCACTCCCAAAGACACTACCACTGCCACCGCCACCACTATAGCCCCTCCGCTCGAGTCACAGTTAATATTTTCCCATCCATTCCCAGACCTTACTGATGTGCAGAGATTCTTGGCATCGGATGAGGAAGAGGCTGTAGTAACTAGTGTTGATCACGAATATTCGATTTGCGAATTTTAATCGCGAATATCCGCACTTCGAGAATTCGCAAATATTTAGAATATAGCAAAATATATTCATAATCGTGAATATTAGTTTTTTTAAAATATGCAAATTTGTATGCACATTTTTTTGAAGATTTTTTAATGCTAATTTTTTAGGCAAATTTTTACAATTAAGAAAATAATGACTGGATACGAATTTGTGAATTTTCGAATCTATGGCGAATATTCGCGCAAATATTCTCGAAATATCGCGAATTTGAATATTGCCCCTGCCGCTCATCACTAGTAGCAACGACCGCCACTCAGCTGACAACAGTACCCACATCAGCCCAATGAGGGAGGTTCCTGCTGTTGCTGCCTACTCCGAGAACTCTAATGTCAGCGGTGGTGAAGGTGACGATGATGACATGTCGATGGACGTCACGTGGGTGCCCACAAGAGAGGAAGAGGAGGGGAGTTCAGAGGAAGAGACTGAGCAGCAGATAAGGAGGAGAAGGAGGAGAAGCAGGCAGAACTTGCAGTGCACAGGAGGCCAAAAGCAGAATGCAAAGGTATCTGGAGGGAGCCATCCACCATGCACAGTCATATCTGGCGCTCCCAGGATGCTGGAACATTGGTCCGCAGTGTGGGCTTTTTTTTAACCTGTCAATTGCTGACAATAGTGTTGCCATCTGCAGCCTTGCTGTCAACGCATAGGTCACAGTAAGCCCAACACTCACCTAGGGACGACCACCTTAAGAAGGCACCTGGCCTCCCATCACTGAGCCCAGTGGGCAGGGCTGGCACTAGGTTAATTTGGGCCCTTGGGCGATACCCACATGGTATAATGACCCCCAGTGGCCCCACACACAGTATAATGACCACTAGTGGCCTTTCACACAGTATAATGACCCCCCACACAGTATAATGACCCCCAGTGGCCCCCCACACAGTATAATGACCCCACAGTGGCCCTCCATTCAGAATAATAACCCCCAGTCGCCCCCATTGAGAATAATGACCCCCAGTGGTCCCCACACTGGGGGTTATACTGTATAGAGGGGGCACTTGGGGTCATTATACCATACTGTGGCCGGGTAAGAGGGTATAAGAGGGCAGAGTACAGGGAATGACTAGTGGCACTGTACAGCGTGTGGTAAGAGGGCACAATGCAGGGTTTAAGGGAGCACAAAATGGGGTGAGAGGCGCAGTACGGGTGACCTGTGACGTTAGAAGGTCCTTATGGTGAATGTGGTTTAGACACCACCATAATGGAAGGCAGAGGAGTGACACAGGGGCCCGGGGCCATGGATCGACAGGAGTGGTGAACACAGCAAGTAGGTGGAAGGGGCTGAGGGGGATTCATTAAAGAAGTAGTGTCAGGAGGTCTGTGCAGGGCAGCAATAAGAGACAGGAGCTCTGGATACATGAGGGAGGAAAGGATTCAGCAGGATATGAGGGGGGAAGGTGTCATGGAGGCAAACTGATTCAAGAAGCAGTAAAACAAATAGCATGAAGCTGCTTGTCTACTACAACATCCAGCAGCACCTGGAAGAGTTCCCTGTCCCAGAGGCAGACACAGTGCAGACTCACTACTCACAGCCCTGCCATCTTCTCTCCTCACTGTCCTCAGGCAGCACGTGTAGAGGGGGCTTGTCTGAGTCTCTGCAGCAGCTTAATTTGACTATCAGAGGGCCCCCCACGAGGGGTACTGCGTAAGTGAAATGACAGCAGCTCCAGCAATGAGTTCTTCCATCTGTATTGATAAAAGTGCTCATAGCAGCTCAGTGGGCCCTCCAGAAGCAGTGGGACCCGGCACTTGCCCTTGTATGCTGGGTTCTAGCGCTGGGCATGCCAGTGGGAGCAACCCCGTCAGAACCCACAAAGCCACACTCCCGGTGCTCCACGTCTTGCCTCTTCTCTTTCTCCTCTTTCCTCCCAATTGTCCTCCACTCTATCTCCCACCGCGCCGTCCTCGCGTTCATTTGGCAGAAGGCAGGCTTCCGTGGCCCAAATGTTAGAGCATAAAAAGATGATGACGCCGGATAACCCTCCTGCCCAACGGCTGACCGCTGGCTTGTCGGAACTGCTAGCCCACCAACTACTGCTGTATAACCTGGGGACTCGGAGGCCTTTAGAAAATTTGTGGCCATTGGCACACCGCAATGGAAGGAAATATTTCTCCCAGAAGCACATCCCATCACGTTCAGCGGAAAGTGAATATATCTCTGGTAGACAGTGTCGGTGCCAAGATACACCTGACCACAGGCATGTGGTCTAGCAAACACGGCAGGGAAAGTACATAACTTTTACTGTCCACTGGGTGATCCTTTTGACGGCCGTCAAGCATGTAACCCATGGCACCGGTGTGGATTTGGTGTTACCGCCACGGATTGCATGCATGCTTGGCGGGTAATCGGAATAACGCCACCGGATGAGTCATGTGAGGCTTAAGGATGAAGTTATACAAGCATCTAAAGCAAGAGGAGAATGAAGAGGGAGAGAGGAACATACGAGATGTGTGTCATACTATGTGATAGTAATATATGATAAGGGACTTATGATTTATTAATTGTATTATCGCCTATAGGGGTTACATAGTCATGGTATGTGGGACTGCGCTTCACCTGACTTCTTGTTGGGTGGACCTCACACCCACATGCCAGTGTCGTTACATGGTTTTTCAGTGTTTTTTGGTGTCAGGATATAGTAATATCACACATGGGTATTCACTATTTTAATTAATTATTTATTTAGTATTTTTAATATTTAATTTTTTTGGCATGATTTTTTGCACTTTGGACTCAACAGTATGGTTTGCATGAGACACATTCACCCATTTGTTGTGGGCTTTTGGTTGTCTCGTGCAAACACATACATTATATGAATTTATATATTTTTATTTATTCTAATACTACATGTAATATTTATATATTTTTAGGGGCAATATTGCTCCTATTTTTTGGAGCCCTAACACGTTTGTACTATACTATGCACTTTATCACCTACCTAATCATGGAGTTATACAATAATTTGTTCACTTGATTTGAATGCATTTTGCTAATTAATTTTTATGTATATATTATATTTAATTTATAATGTATGTCTATATATATATATATATATATATATATATATATATATATATATCATTTTTTTATATATACATTTGTTAATATATTTATTTTTTAGAAATTTGTGATTGATCATGATTATAATGTCACACATATATGGGTCTTCCCTTTCTCTCTTTCTCTTTTCTTCTCTTTTTTTCTCTTTTTCTCTTTTTTTCTCCAAATTATGTGGGTAAATCCATAAGTAACTATTATGGTTCTGGTACCTTAGTGTTGCTTGTATTTTACTGTGATTATGTGGTTTATTCAACTGAGATGTCACCGATTATATTAACATACGTAGAATAGCCACAATTTAGGATCTTATTAATAAGATTAAGTTCTGGTATTGCTCACATGATGCTAGAATCACATGATCACATCAAAAAGTGGCCCTAGACATGCGCTGAATGATCCCATCTGGATGCGCTCCTTAACACGTGACTTTTTGTACTGCGCATGCGCGGTGGTTACGTGGGGACGCACTGAGGAGATGAAGATCATTCATCATGACTGGGCAGCGCCATTCACGGTATGCCTCATGTGATTTGTTTTGCAATTGATTTCAATCATTTAGTATCCGCCTCTTTCCTATATTTATCCCCCTCTTATATCAAAATACACCTCCTGGTGAAGCGTAAGGGGCGAAACACGTGTCGAGGTGCTGGTCCATGTGGCGACATCTCAGTGTACTGCATATCATGTCTGTGAGCAGGTTGCTTCAGCCTTATATCGCCTCTTTTTCTTGTTAATCAGTTATTTATTTCTATACATAGATGTGCTGTGTGGAACATATGACTGTTATCATATAACTGTTTAATGTTATCTTGTGTTTCATATAGCACATGGGTTAACTTTTATACCAGTCCTTTGGTCGAATATAGCAATCTGTCCTCTGGCATTGTCTATTTATTATGCATCATGTATTGAGCTTCAGGTATAGTATAATATTTTAGAGCGTCTTATATTATCCATGTATTCAGCATTATATACTTAGCTTTATAAGGCGTATCGTATCATCTATGTACTCAGCTTTATATACTTAGCTTTATAGGGTGTCTCATATCATCTATGTACTCAGCTTATGGAGAGATTTGCTATCTATGTACTCAGCTTTATATATTTAGCTCCGACATATCTGCCTTGGGTTTACACCTTGTGTTGCCCTGGGGGAGTGGTATATTATACATGTATTCAGCCCTACATACATAGCCTGATAAATTATTTTTTGTGGAGTGTAATGATTTAGGCTCTTTGTACAACTTGTATATACTCAGCTTTGTATATGTTATGTAGTTTAACACATTTGGCTCTGATTGGTGTCCGGCTATTACGACATGGAGTGCTTTACCTGATTTATGTCCCTCATGCAATTTTATTTCTGTATCTATTTCCATCGTGCTTTTCTCTTAAATGTTCTGTATTGAAGTTATATATTTGGATTAAATAAAGATTATTATATATTTTATAGTTATAGTCCCATGATTTTCTTTTTTTTGTTTTGGAATGTAATTGTAGTTGTTTGATCTGGGGACAATGTTTGGATGAATATGAGGTTGTTGTAGGTTCTTATGTTTTATACTAGAATTGTATGAGTATGGAATTGGCACTGGGTTTTGATTCGATTTAGTGGATGGATGTGTATAATTGTATGGCACATTGTCACCAAAAGGACCGGCAGCTGAATGCATTCGTGCTTGAATTTGTCCACTGAGACTGCGCCAGTCCCTGCGCTAAATCTGCAGTGTACCATTAGCGCAAGCAAATATCTTTAAAATGTATTAATATTTTCTCGTAGCCAGTGCTGACTGCCATTCCCTGCGCTGACTCTGCTCTGTTATGTTAGTGTATGCAAAATATAGCTGTGAAATTCAATTTAATTTTTTCGTAGCCAGTGTTTTTGATAATATCTCCTCCATGTCCTAGCACTGGCAGTCGGGGGTCACGTAACTACTTAGCTCAGAGGAGTCTCTTTGGTTATCGGAAGGAACCACACAAATCGATCCACCCACTCACAATGGTCATGCACCACCACCCACAGAATCGAGAAATAGGTATCAATTTGTCAATCCTTTCCGTGTCCGGGCCAGGTGAGCTTTCCCATGCGTAGTCAAATTAAGGCTCAGGCTCCACTCCTGGTGGTGCCCTTCCATCAATTAGTTTCATTTTCAGCTTTGCAACGATACTCCCCCGGAAGAAAAGAGTTTGGGTTCCCAGAAAATGCTTGTCAGGTAATAGGAATAACGACGCTGGATCGCCTGCCGGAACGTCTTCGAACCTCCGACTTTCGTTGTTGATTAATGAAAACATTTGTGGCAACAAATGCTTTGGCTGTGGTCCAAGAATTTCAACTCTAGCAGTGCAATACGGACACTACCGGATGTCCCTCTTAATTATGTCCCAAGTTTCATGTAACAAAACAGAGGGGTTATCCGGTAAATGTACGCCGTTGGTATCCAATAACTAGATGGCCATAACTGTATCTCTTTCCCTGCCCACGACACCTTTTTTAGACCTGGCATGAGTTGAAAATATATGCATATTGCGGTGCTACGGGCCTTTGCACCACAATCTGTGTCAGAAATATGCCTAACATAGACGTATTTCTATATAATAAATGACCACCTAATTGTATTATTATTCGGGGGTAGTGCTAATATCTTTATATCTTATAGATAATAGTGTATTATACTGTCCCCTGTATTTCCCAGTAGAAAAATGATCCTTGGGAAACACAGTCCTCATCCCTAACCACCAGGACCAGGTAGTGCTCTGTCAGTACATGGCGGCCTCCCCTCTATGCCACTCTGCTCCACTGTGTGCTGTTGCTTATTCTGACACTAGGGCTGGGTTCACATTCTATTTTTGCCATCCATTTAATGCATACCAAAAATGCATGAATTTACACATGCTTCAGACTGATGCCGTACAGTGGTTTCCCTTCACCATAACGTTCAATGGTAGAAAAAAGATGTACGTTAATGTATGCATTTATTTTACTGAACTCTGCAGGATACAAAAACGTGGAGTGCTGCACATTTGTATACATAGGCTCCAGCAGGGCACATTTTTGAGAGTTTCCCTTTAAGACGCATTAAAATGGCCCATGATTAAAATACATATTTTTTGTGGGAATTTTTGTCATTAATCCCCCTCTGGTATGTCATTGTCCATGTTGTGGGACTATTTGTTCACTTATATTAAGTATTTGTTGGCTGCAAATATGACCTGAATGTTTTTCAGGTTCGCCTGCCATTAAAGTGAATGGGGTCCGCCGCAAACTTGCGGTTCGTGAACATTTGATAGCGTTCGTGCTATCGCATTCGCGAATCATCCCAGCCGATGTTTGTCCATCACTACTTGTGGATACCTCACTGGTCCATAACAGCGACAAATACGGTATTAATGTTTCTTGTTATAAAGGAAAGCCATAGCATGAGTATAAGCGTGACCTAACAGTCACGTTTGACAAGGTTTAGTTGATAATTTAACAGCTAAAATAATGATCAAATGTCTCATTATATTCATTCATTAGTAGGAGGATATCTTTATGTCAAACATTAAAAGTTGCTGTCATAATAATTTATGCTACATTGTTAACTGTCCTCTGGTCTACAACTGTCTCTCTTCCTTTTTTTTCCATAATACATCTTCATACAAATGCATTATTTGACCTTCAGCGTCTGCTATGCAAAGTAATACACATTGTCAGAACCATTCTTCTTGGGAAGGTTAATCTAAAGGCATGTTTAATCATAATTTAAAAGCATTTAGCATATTGACCAAAAGATACTCAACTAGCGGACAGGAAAGACTTTTGTATCTTTAGCAAATTCGAAAGAATATTAAATATTCCAGTTAAACATTCTTTAATTTGTGAAAAATTAAATTATTGAAACAAAGGTACTATTCTCAGGCTCTGCTTACATTATGTTTATATCCTCTTTAATTTCAGCATATGCTTGTGACAGAAGATATACAGTCAGTAATCATTTATATGGTTCCTTTGTAAAAAAAAAAAAATTGTTTACTTTTTGCAATGCAACACCACAACATCATGTGCTTGCCGTGCTATATGCTATGCTGTCTCTAATGCTAAAATTGCTTTTTTAGCATACATTTAATGGGATGGTGAGATCGTTTTCAAAATCAGTGCTGGCTTTGCAAACCAGAGTTGAGGCTGCAATCCCATCTACCTGACCTCCTCAATTGACATGTTAGAGATCTTTAGGGTGGTGGTTGGCTGTAATAGGGTATAAACACATTGACGTTGTTGGTCCTATCTCTGCTACACAAGTTTTCCTCTTCTTTGTTCTAGTGTTGAGCGCGAGTATGTGAATAGCGATTTTTTTTTTTTACGAATAACGGCACTTCGCTAATTTGCAAATATTTTGAATATAGTGCTATATCACAGAGAAGACGGTGTGATGACGTGAACACGCACGTCGCGCTCTCCTCCTCCTCCTACCCTCCTCCTCGCTATCTGGCCCTCCGGATCCTCCGGCTCCTCCGTCTCTGGCTCTCTGTTGAGTCCATGAATGCTTGAGCCTGAGCTCTCTGCTGCCCGCCATCCTCCACGCTGGACTCCGCCTGAGCTTGAGCCCTTTGTCGTCCGCTGCCCTCCACGTTGGACTTCGCACTCCACGTCGGACCTCATGTGCTTCCGCCTGCCGGTATCCTGCTGCCTGCCCGATTACCTCTGGCTGCTGCCCGTTGTTGGTTGTGGTGTGGGTGGGCTCTCTCGCCCCCTCGCCTCCTCGTGGTTGTCTTTGGCTGCCCCGCTTCTGTGGGAGCGTTGGGCTTCTGCTGCCGTCTGCTGCTGTTTGTCGGGGTGCGTGTCTCCCCGTTCTCATTCGCTGCTGGCCTCCTGGCTTGACTGGCTTGACTGGATCCTGTCCTCCTGTGTGTCGCTGTCCTCCTGCTCCGGTTTTGCCTGGTCCTTCTGGTTCATCTGTTCGCCCCTGCTTCTGGACGCTGGACACGTGAGGGAAAAAAAAAAAACTGCTTTTGCTCTCCTATTTGCCTATTGCCTTGCATCTTGTGACTCTGTTTAAAGATCATTTTAAGATTGTGGTGGTTGGTATTTAACAAGAAAGAATAAAGGAGAGTAAAAGGGAAATAAGAAAGGAGAAATAGAGAAGGGGTAAATCAAAAAGGAAAAAAAAAAAAAAAAGGGATAAAGACAAAAACAAAGGGGAGGAGAGGGAAAAAAAAGGAAGGGAAAAGACAAGGAAGAACAAAGAGGAAAAAAAAGAAAAAAAAAAAAGAAAAAACATAAACTTAAGGACCTCTTAAAATCTAAAATTAATAAATACTGGAAAAAAAAAAAAAAAAAATACATATATATATATATTGAAAGGGGTCTCTAACGTTTAATGGCTCCAAAGCGGCGGTCGGTGGACTTCTCAGGAACAAAACTGGGGACTAAGACACCAGAGGGAAAAATTTATAAGTTTTTGAAATCTCCCTCTCTTAATGAAAAGGGATTAGTTAAAGGAAAAATGAGCACTAACTCCAAGAAATCTGCTAAAACTCTCCAAGCTGAAGAATTATCTGAGGACGGGTTGGCAGATCAGGAAGGAGGGGAGGAAAGTCTCTTAGTGCGAACAGAAATTGAGCATGACCCCTCAGCCCTGGAAAAAATCCTGCGCGCTGTAGAAAATAATGGCGTGTTAGTGCAGGGGATGTCTACTCAACTCGGGTCAATGCAGAGCGATATATCTCTAATTAGAGAAGATCTGATCAAAATCCGGGATCGAGTATTTAATATGGAGAAGTCGGTTGACTCCCTCCAATCCAACATGGACATGATAAAAACTAAGACCTTGTCTCTCTCCTCGGAAAACCACCTCCTACAAGATAAATTGGAGGACCTGGAAAATAGATCAAGGCGGTATAATATCCGCTTAGTCGGATTTCCAGAGGGAGTTGAGGGCCGGCAGTTAGTCGAACAACTTAAGGATGTAATTTTGAAAAACTTGGGCAGTGAACATTTTTCCTCTATGTTCCAAATAGAAAGAGCCCATCGGATTCCAGGGGGGAAACCCATTCCAGGGAGGCCGCCGCGAGTAACTCTAATGAAACTATTACTATCCATGGATAGAGATATGATACTGAGAAGGGCAAGAGAATGCTCACCCATTGACTATCAAGGCACTAGACTGTTATTTTTCCCTGACTTTGCTCGACAGACTCAAGAAAAAAGAAGAAGCTTTAGTGAGATAAAGAAACGTTTGGCGCTAAAAGACATTAAATATTTCCTACAGTATCCAGCGAAACTGAGAGTGATCTATAATGGGACTACTCAATTTTTTGAGAAACCGCAACAAGCATTGGATTGGATGGAGCAAATGGGCATTTGATATATTTTTATATTTTTTCTAGTGACGGAGGGAGGAGGGGATTAGTGGGGGGGGGGGGGTGACCGGAGGGTAGAGGTTTGCTGACTAGATCGGGCGGACCAAAGGGGGGGGGGATGGAATGGGGGAGGGAATTTAACCTGCAGGGAAGGGGTTTATTTCTTTTTTTTTTTTTCTTCCGTTTTTTTTTCTCGTCTTAATTAATGTCTGTTAGAATCGTTTCTTGGAATGTCAGAGGGCTTGGGGAGAGGGTTAAGAGACAAGCTATAATGCATGCAGTGAAGAGATATCTCCCTGCAATTATCTGTATAGTTGAAACTCACCTTACCGAAGAGACCGTGTCCCGTTTGACGACGGGATGGCATTCCCAATCCTATCACTCTACTTTTAGCAGTGCCTCTAGGACGGTATCGGTTCTGATTCATAACTCTATAGATTTTTTCTTAATTGAATCTTATATAGATAACCAAGGCAGGTTTATTTTTCTGTATGGGAGGTTACATGGATATAGTTACATTCTCGCCTTTTTCTATATACCTCCTCCATTCTCTATGTATCCACTTATCCAACTACTGTGCTTTTTGGAAGGAAAGCCAGAATGTCGGCTCATACTGATGGGAGACTTTAACGCTGTTATGGATCCCAAAAAGGACAGACTGACTCTAGACGCAGATCGGGGGAGGAGCATGTGTAATTCTCCACTACCTCAGTTTTGCTTGGAGATTGGATTGGTGGATATATGGGAACATGTTGGTGGAGGAAAGAGAGTGTATTCTTGTGTCAGTAGAGGAGGTAGAGCAATGTCTAGGATTGATTTGGCACTTACTAATGAGAATAACTTGAATACTATTAAAAGGATACGATATGGCGTAAGAACAGTTTCAGACCATTCACCGGTCCTAATTGAGGTTCGCAGTGGGGAGAATAAAGAGAATAGGGGATGTGGGTTTAAGCTGAAACCGTATTGGCTCACTATTATAGATAATTATCAGTCTATTAAAACACATGTATCTTCCTTTTGGGAGGTGAATCTTCCCTCTGCTAACATCAATTCAGTTTAAGACGCTTTGAAAGCATATCTGAGGGGGGTTCTTATTAGTGACATTACGGCTGTGAGAAGATCATTTAAGAAGAGGGAGAAAGACCTGACTGATACTGTGGCTTTCACAACGGAGCGATTTATTGATCAACCTAAAATAATATCCCAACAAGATAAAAGAAAGAAAGCTATTACTTTAGTTCGTAATTTAGATGGGGTAATAATATCAAACCCAGAGGGTATAAGAGACACTTTCCTGCAATACTTCTCTCAGATATATAGAGCTTCTCTTGGTCTACCAACTGACCTGGCGAGACAGTTCCTGGAGAGAATTTCTCTTCCAATGCTAACAGAAGCCCAAAAAGAATCCCTGGAAGGAGAGGTGTCTCTTGTGGGGATTCAAGAGGCTTTGAAATCTATCTCCGGGAACTCATCGCCAGGGTCAGATGGCTTTCCATATGGAATCTATCGTAAGTACGGTGATGTCATCCTCCCTCATCTACTGGAAGTGTTTGCTCAAGCATCACAGGGAGGGGTTTTGCCACAGTCTATGATGGAAGCCGTGATAGTTTTAATTCCCAAAAAAGATAAAGACGCGGTGGATCTGAGCTCATATAGACCAATTTCCCTATTAAACACGGACGTTAAGTTGTTATCAAAGGTTTTGGCTAGGAGGATCTCTCAGGTTATGTCCTCTCTGATTCATTCAGATCAAAATGGCTTTATGGTGAAAAGGGGTACCCATCATAATCTGCATAGGTTCTTTGCTAATATTCAGTCTCCCGGTGGGGGCGCCCGCTCGGTCCTGTCATTGGACGCTACTAAGGCGTTTGACAGGGTCGAGTGGACGTTTCTCTGGGAGGTGATGAAAAGAATGGGTTTTGGCCCCAAATTTATGGGGATGGTTCAGTTGTTATATAAATGTCCAGTGGCCAGAATTAGGATTAATGACATGCTGACAGAGAGTTTTGTGCTGGGCACAGGTACTCGTCAAGGATGTCCTCTTTCCCCTCTCCTATTTAATATCTATATTGAACCTCTTGCAGCTAGCATAAGGCAAGACTCGAGAGTGGCTGGCTTTGGTGTAATGGGGGAGCAGGATCGTATATCCCTCTATGCAGATGATATCTTGTTTTTTATTCACCAAACAGAAAAAACACTCCCTCAAATAATGGAACTGGTCAGCCTGTTTTCCTATCCTTCTGGCTTGGAGGTTAATTGGGAGAAGACTGTTCTTCTCCCGGTAGATAAATTGCGAGGATCTGTGGAAAATCTCCCTAATCGGGTATCGATCTCCGATTCAATAAAATATCTGGGGATAACAGCCTCTGCCAAAATTCAAGATTATCTCCAACTTAATTTGATCCCCCTACTGTCAAAAGTGAGATCAAAAATTAAGATATGGCAAAAAGTTCCGCCTGCAAGAGGGGATAGAATTTCATTAATAAAAATGGTGGTGCTGCCCCAGGTACTTTATGTTCTTCGCAATTCGCCCGTTTGGATTGAAGACAAGTATTTTAGGTTGATAGAACGGATGATTAATGATTTATTATGGGGGAGGAAACGGGTGAGACTAAAGTTGCTCTATTTTTCTATGCCCTACAGTGGGGGAGGCCTTAACCTCCCCTATTTTAGGGGATATTTCATGGCTTCTCAACTTTGTTTCTTTAATGACTGGGAAAATAGCCAACTCTGTAGAAAACTGGTGAAAGACTCAGGTTTCTCAGATCTATTTACAGTATTGGAGTCCGACTATTTACTTAATACGCAGACTGGCTATAAACCTTTTTGCAGAATGGCTACGAAGGCCTGGTTGGTGATAAAGAGCTGGTTTAAAGTCAAGGCAGCACTTATCTGTACTCCATTATGGCATAATTCAAAGCTTCTGAAATTAGATGATCTAAACTGTTGGCAATATTGGAGGGCGAGAAATATTCATTATCTGAATCAGGTTGTTAAAAATGGGCAAGTCCTGTCTCTTATGGAGCTAAAACAGAATTTAAATTTAGGTGAGGTGGCTTGGTACGCATATTTTCAATTGAGGTCAGCACTTCTTAATATTGTCGATAGTTATTCACTTGAGGTAGACACTCCGGAATTTTTGCACAATCTGATTTGTAAGAAAGGTGGTATGAAAGTTAAATTATCAGATTGTTATAGGCACTTGATGAAAAGTTTTTTTTTGGAATGTTTTTTCCCAGGACAGAGATCCTGGTCTGCTTTATTGTCAGAAGTGGGTTCTCTGGACTGGGAGAATATAGGGGAGAACTTTAGTCAGGTTTCTCACAACTTTAAACACACTGTTGTACAGTTTAATATTATACACAAAATATATGTGACACCTCTATGGCTCCATAAGAGGGGATTTAGAGCTACCTCTGACTGCCTTCGCTGTGGGGACCCCGGAGCAGATCATATGCATCTGTTCTGGGATTGCCCGATAGTGAGTAAATATTGGAGAACTATTCAAACAACCTTGATTCGGAGACTTAAAATAGATATTCCTCTATCTCCTAAGGTATGGAATTAGGGGACCTATCGGAGGTTAATTGCCAGCCCATGAAGAGCCGTTTGTTGACTAAAGTGATGTTTTTAGCCAGGCTTCTTGTAGCCAGAGAATGGTTTTCCCCCTCTGTTCCAGACTGCAATAATTGGCTATGTCTAGTGGATAAGGTGAAAATTTATGAGAGAATTATGCACAGACAAAGAGGGTCCTATGCGAAATGGGCCAATTTTTGGAGAGATTGAGACGGTTGAGGAATTTTATTAACTTATTTTTTTTTTCCCTTCTTCCCTGCAGGACTGGGGGGTGGATTGGGGGGGGGGGGGGTCGGGAGGAATGGGGAGGTTCTTTGTGTAATTTTGTTTTATGAATTTTGTTTAAGATGATTAAAATAAAAAAATTAAAAAAAAAAAAAAAAAGAATATAGTGCTATATATTCAGAAAAAACGAATATTCTTTTTTTTTTTCAATCTGAACCCAAGATACCGTTAACAATGATAGAGAATTTAGCGCTATGTTCTCTATCTTCGTTAATTCTAGCAAGCCAACCAATACGAAAGTTATACCCCATTCAAAGTTTTATTCGCAGCACGCGAATATTAAAGAATGTAATATTCGCGTACTGTGAATGAAACTTTGAACGGGGTATAACTTTCCTATTGGTTGGCTTGCTAGAATAAACGAAGATAGAGGGTATAGCGCTATATTCGTATTCGTTATCTTTGTTAATTCTAGCAAGCCAAGTAAACTTGCCCATACACAGCTCTAAGTTGGATGCGCAATGCGAGAATATTAAGTAATATTACTCGCATTGCGCATCTAACTTAAAGTTGGGTATATGCAACTTACTTATTGTTTGGCTGGGTAGAAAGAATCAATGAATATGACAAATACGAATATAGCGTATATAGCGCTATATTCTCTATATTCGCTAATTCCAGCAAGCCAATATGAAAGTTGCCTATAGACAATATTACTTTACCTGATTTTTGCAATAAATAGAATACTCAGTCATTATTCTATTTATTGCAAAAAATAGGCAAAGTAATATTCTCGCATTGCGCATCCAACTTAGAGATGGGTATAGTCAACTTTCCTATTGGCTTGCTAGAATTAGCGAATATAGAGAATATAGCGCTATATTCGTATTCATCATATTCGTTAATTCTACCCAGTCAAACTATATATTCGTTTTCTTTGTTAATTCTAGATAGCCAACCAATAGGAAAGTTGCCTTTATACCCCGTCCAAAGTTCAATTCGCAATACGCAAATAATTTTATTGCATATTATTCGCGATAAATAGAATAATGACGAATATTCAATTTCGACTAATATATGACGAATATTTAATAGAATATTCGCTAAATATCGCGAAACCGAATATGGCACCTCCCGCTCATCACTACTTTGTTCATACTTCTTTACTTCTGTGAACTTGGTGACCTGAAATGCTCTGGATAGTACCATGTTTTTCATGACTGGCAGGTGCTTGGTGGGGATCTTCTCTACACCTCAGTGAGCATTGTACTGTAACAACATTTTGCATTTCCAGACAGAACAGAGAACATTCTTGAGCAAAATATGCTGCTTTGACTTCTCCTCAATGTGCTGATGCACACAGAGATTCTTTATGTCAGACACAAATGCAGATACAAAGTCAGTAATACAAGAAACTTTCCATGTTATGCATGCCATGGCAAGTGCTCATGATGTCAAGTGATATAACAGTTTCTTTCTGCCAGATAGTAGAAGAGACCCTGCACATATGCCCAGTAAGTTAATAAAAGACTGTTCATCACACATTCCAGTCACAATCTTCCGCTCATACATTGCTGGTTTAAATGCTAATATCAGTCTTTCTTTCTCCTCCAGACGTATACAATTAACAAAGCCTGTGATGGCTACAATTCACTGACATAATGTACATCACCTATAGGCCCCCATGTTAAAAAAAACTTAATGGATGGTAAACTTTTCTTTTATTTAAGTGGACTCGATTGTTTGGAATAACATAGTCTACTATGCTACTCTATGCCTTTGTATGTAGTATACTGGTATATAGAGACCAACTATGCTATTGTATTGTAACATCCCTACCTGGCCGGTGGGCACGCTCCGCAAGTTTGCAGCACGACCGTTATCTCTACTCTATTCCTATTGTAGTCAGCAGATTCAGTCTTCAGTGAGCAGTGCTGCCGGTGTCTTGAGTCCATGTTAACCTGACCGGCCTTTTTGTGCTGGAGCGCCAGCCAATCAGGACAGACATCAGAATCATGATGTCACAGATCATGTGACTCAGACATCCCATGTGATCTGACGTGACTTCCTGGTTTGACCTACTGGCATTGAATGTTTCTGTAGTCCGGTTTCTGATTTGGCGTGTGTACGACTCTGCTACTGTATATTCAGTTTGGTGTTATTCTAGCTCTGGTTAGCAGACCCATATATTTAGTTATCTGTTCTGTGTTGCTTTTTAACACAGTGGACGCCTGCACATAGTAGGAACAGACCGCCGTTCAGTTACGGGTCGTCATTTGGGGTGGATTGTGCAAGCAGGCAGGGTGAGTAGTGCATCTTAAGTCCAGGGCTGAAGTTCATAGGATGATCCCTATCATGATATCTATGCTTTTGTTTGGAATATACTGGTATATAGCTACCAGACGGATAAGGAAAGAATGCTCTTTTGGCCTCTGTCTGACTAATGGAACCCTATAAACTCATTTAGTGCATACGTTGTTTTCTGGTGTACACACTAAATGTAGATAAAAAACATGAACAGAGCCATAAGGGGTTCTCCGGGAATCAAGAAAATGAAAATACTTAATGATTCCTTTATTATAAATATATTCCCAAATACCTTTCATTAGTTATAATGTCTCGTTTTACCTAGGGAGCAATCATTAGAAGAAATAAAATGGCCGCTGTCCCCAATCACAGAGCAAGACAAGTTACTTAACAACACTGAGCTAAAGAACTGCCTCCTCCTCTTCTACTACTTGTCAGGGATTATGATTCTGAATAAAACTTATAAGATCAGCTGAATCTCTGTAGGAATGGAAGTCATTGGGAGACAGAAAGCAAAGAGAGGATGGACAGGACAGACTGTGGTAATGTGGGGCTGTGCTAATGGAGACCGCATACAAGTGCTGCTGCTCATTAGCCACAACCCCATCTCACTCTGTACTTCACATCTCCTCATACACTCCATTCCTACAGAGAATCAGCTGAAGATCATATTAAACTGTATTCAGGATCATAATCCCTGACAAGTATAGCAGAGAGGAGGATGAGGCAGCTCTTTAGGTCAGTGAACTGGTGAACTGACTTGTGAAGTAACTTGTCCCGCTGTGTTATTAGTAGTGTTGATTGTGAAGCTATATTTCTTCAAGCTTTCTAGTAGCAAATACATTTTTTCTAAAATGGTGGCTGAAAATGAAAGAAACTACATTCACCTCGTCCACTTGATCTCTGAGAGTCTGTCTGCTCTGTTCTTGATTGACGAAAACCCGCCAAAGGGTCTGCGGTGAGAGTGAAGACGTCATCATGTAATCACGCTGGCCATGCTTGGTGATGTCATCAGTGGCAGTCGAGGGGTTAAATTACGGGAGCGGCACGATTTCTGTTCGGCTACTTTCACACTCGCGTTTGGGCATTCCGTTTGTGAGATCCATTCAGGATCATGAATCAAATTTCTTTACGAAGTTCGGCTAAGCTGCCGAATCAAATTTGTCAAAACTTTGTGATAAGAACAGGCTTTGTGTGCACTAATAGTACGGTGGCCATTTTACTTCTCCTAATGATTGCTCCCCAGACAAAAGAGTCATTATAACTAATGAAAGGTATTTGGGAATATATCTAATATATAAAGCTGAGAGTATGTATGTATGTGAGTGTGTGTATGTATGTCCGCTAATGGAATCCGCACCGTCGCATTAACAATCACAGCATTTGGCAGACAGGTACATCAGGTGTGCTGGAAGGTTTTAGACCAGGTCTCAGTTCTCTAGCACGTGCCGTGAGATATTCCCAAAAATGCATTAGCCAATAGAAGCCTGGCCACATGACCCTTATCAGCCAATAGAAGCTTGCAGGCCCTTAGGCTCCACATACACACAGTGTTACACCAGGTTTCCATAATAACCCAGCCATTTTTCTTCACTGCTGTAGGTCAGCTTTAAAGGAAATCTGTCACCAGGATAATCGCTATTAAGGTAAAGCCATAGCCTAATAGCACTTATTTCCAGAACTGTGGGGGTGTGGTCAGTGTTAAGGGGTGGGGGCTGTGGAGGTCACTGTCGATATCTTTTAATGACACATACAAACATTAAACCAAATAAATGAAATATACCCATGCGAAGCTGTTTCCTTCAGCTAGTTTATAATAAAGTAATATTAAGTAATTTTATTTTATTAATTCCTTGAGGAACCCTGGAGAGGGCCTTTACACTGACTGAGAATCCGCCAGATAATCACTAACGAGTAGGGATAAGCGGACCCGTGAATGTTTGGGTTGGCTGGGTTCTGCCGAACTTCAGGTCAAAGTTCGGGTTCGGGACCCGAACTTGACCCGAACTTGAACCCAAACCCAATTGAAGTCAATGGGGACCTAAAGTTTGGTGCACTAAAATGGCTGTAAAATAGTCGTAGTAAGGGCTAGAGGGCTGTAAAAGGAAGAAAAATGGGGGTAAGAGCAGGACAGTTGACCTGCAAACAAATGTGGATAGGGAAATGACTTAAAATAACATAAAATAGAAAAAAATAATAATCTTGAACTAGGAGGTGGAGGTCAAAGTAGAGTAGGAGGTTGAGATGGCGGTGGATGTGGAGGTGTAGGTGGAAGCGGCGGTGGAGGAGGAGGAGGTAGCCGACACAGTTTTTTTATTATTATTTTTTTTTTTATAAATCTGAGAAGACCCCCAAAACATTGGGAAATATTGGGGAGGGGTAGGGTGGCAGGAGCAGTACCAGCATCAGAAGAAGCAGCCTGAGTCTACAGTCGCTGATGAGCAGCTTTCTTCACCCGCATAGTGAAGAAACTACTCACCAGCAGCAACGAGTAGGCCGCCGCATATCAGCCAACCCCCCTGCCACACTTCCTTCCTCATACTTCTGTCCAGACTGCCACCTCCAGACTCTGTCATTGTGCCACTCGGTGGCCTTCTCCTGATGCTGCTACTGCTGCTGCTGCCACCTACAGACTCTGTCATTGTGCCACTCAGTCGCCTCCTCATTTGCTCATCTCTAGATGTGAAGAAAGCCTATAACTAAAAATATATTATCTTCTACAAGAAAGACATTAGCTTATAGATAAATTGTTATAATGCTACTAAGAAGTTGCTATAAAGCACTAATTTGGCTACATCTTATTTATCATATATAGTCTAGTTTTGGAACTTAAGAAAGTTAAAGGGGTTTTCTCATCATGGACAATGGGGGCATATCACTACGATATGCCCCCATTGTGTTATAGGTGCGGGTCCCACCGCTGTGACCCGCACCTATATCAAGAATGGAAGTGAAGGAGGGTGCACTGCGCATGCGCCACAGTCCTTCATTCATTTTCTATGGGGCCGGCGAAAATAGCCGAGCCAGAGCTCAGCTATTTTAGTCAGCCTCATAGAAATGAATGGAAGCAGGGGTGGCGTATGCGATATACGCTCCCATTCACTTCTATGGGGAGCTGGCTTAGTGGTGGCCGGACCGGAGTCTTCCAGCCACCACCTTGCCGGGCTTCGTTCTCGATATAGGTACGGGTCCCAGCGGTGGGACCCACACCTATAAGACAATGGGGACATATCCTAGCAATATTCTTTCATTATCCATGATGAGACAACCCCTTTAAAACAAGAAAAAAACAGATTAAATAGTCATTGGAGAAGAGAAGGGCTCCAGAAACAATAAGTACTGTACACTTGTATGGCCTGTGCAAAGCCTTCAATCTTCATTGCTGAATAAGCATATTTCAGGTTGAAGCTGAACATTTATCAAGTATTAATAGCCTAAAGCAAGTACTATGCTTCCTTAGCACAGGCAACCCTACTATGCAATGTTTCTGTGGCCCTATAGCAATATAAGGTTAATGGACTGAATGTAGCACCTGGAAAAGGTTGGTCTTTTAATTAATCAATAAATCATTTTGTGTACATTAAGACCATCCAAATCCTTATGGTCATGGACCGCATTTCAATAATTAACCAGCAATCACTCAATTAACCTTTTTTTCGTGTGTCACTAAAATAACATTAGTTTGAATATCTTAACAGTGACATGGCAGGAAGTACAATCTGGGAGCTGAAGCTTGTTCCATAAACAGAAAAAATATCCCATTGAAGGGATGTGAGTGCATGAGTTCACCCATACCAGATCTCTGGTTGGCCACTCCTGGATATGTACATGTAGCTTTAGCTTTATGCAATATTCTTTGCATAACTTGGAAAATGACACTGTGATGTCATAATACTACATTAAACTGATGAGAAAAAGTTCTGATTATTACATGCACCATCTCTCTAACCTCTACTTGTCAAGTATATAAGACAATAGATGCTTGATAGAGATGAGCGAATCGAAGCTGACAAAGTGGAATTCGATCCGAATTTCAGGAAAAATTTGATTTGCACCGAAGCCCAATTTCCTCACGATTCATGGTAATGAATCACATTTTTTTCTAAAATGCCTGCTGCATGTGTGAGGACATGGAGCAAGGAACTCTGGGAAGGCGGGATCACCCATAATACCATGCATGCAGCCAATCAGCAGCCAGCCAGCCCTGTGATGTCACATCCCTATAAACAGACTCAGCAATCTTAGATTCTTCCATTTACCAGTGTACTCAGTACAGGGAGAAACGTCAGCAGGCACTTGGGACAGTGTTAGAAAAAATGTAATTGTGCTAAAAAAACGATTTACAAGTGCAGGGAAAGATTATTCAAGGTGTAGGGAAAGGATAGGGAGGAATGCAATAAGCCCACTAGGCACGCCTTGGGGATCCCTTACCGCTCTGGAGGTATCTACAAAATATGTCCCTCCTTTAGGCCTCTTGCACACGGGCGTCATGTTTGACGCCCGGATAAGATGCGGGTGCGTTGCGGGAATCGCCGCGATTTTTCCGCGCGTGTGCTAACGTTTGTAGTGCGTTGAGCACGCGCGTGAAAAAATCCGCATGCTTAGTACCCAGACCCGAAGTCAGACTTCATCACTGAAGTCTGGTTTCGGGATGAGTATTCTGTATGTGTAATTATTTTCCTTTATAACATAGTTATAAGGGAAAATAATCGCATTCTAATTACAGAATGCAATGTTCCCCGGGCTTTAAAGGGTTAAAAATAATAAAGAGTTAACTTACCTTTCTCCCATTGTACGCGCAGAGCCCCAGAACGTCTTCTCTCTTGATAGTTTGGATGCTTGAGGACCTGTGGTGACGTCACAGGGTCACATGGTCCAATCATAGAAGCATTTGAGTGGACCATGTGACCCATGTGATCCTGTGACATCACGGCAGGTCCTTCATCCAACATTGGTGATATAAATTAGCACATGGAAAGTGGTAGCAAGGTGTAGAAGTTGTAATGGCACTCCGGGACATTACAGGAATCATATAATCATACAAATTAATGTTAAACAGGGTTCAGTAGGGGAGGTTAAAGCCTGGGTAATAGGAACAATCCTATTACACCTTGCTGCACTAACTGGGGATCCAAATTCCCATTATACATCTCTGTATTTCTAGCAAACCATTCTTATTAGAGTGCAAGTGCTGTTTGAAACAGGCATTAACAGGGTTTATTACAAGGAAATACTTCTATGTCTTATTTGCCCTTGTGCGGTTCAGTTATATGTTCTAAAGCATTTTTTGGCTTGTATTAGTGGGAAAAAAGGGCTTATTAACCGTTGTGTGGGGAAGCCCTTTTTGTCGTGTGTTAGTGGAAAAAGAAAAAATATATTTGCCGATCAGCGGTGCAGTTATATGTTCTAAAGCTGTTTGTGGCGTGTATTAGTGGAAAAAGAAATATATATTTGCTGATCAGCAGTGCAGTTATATGTTATGGAAATGTTTGTGGCATGTATTAGTGCAAAAAGAAAAAATATATTTGCCTATCAGCGGTGCGGTTATACTAAAGCCATTTGTGGCATGTTTTAGTGGAAAAAGAAAAAATATATTTGCCGATCAGCGGTGCAGTTATATGTTCTAAAGCCTTTTATGGCGTGAATTACTGTAAGAAGAAAAAATATATTTGCCGATCAGCGTTGCAGTTATATGTTCTAAAGCATTTTGTGGCGTGTATTAGTGGCAAAAGAAAAATATATTTGCCGTTCAGCGGTGCAGTTGTATGTTCTAAAGCCCTTTTTTGTGTGTATTATTATCGGGGGAAAAAGGGCTTATTAGCTGTTGTGTGGTGAGGTGAGAAAATTACAGACTTTTTTTGGGGTGTTTAAATTTCCTTTTTATTTATTTATTTGATCTAACAGTATATTAGACAGAAAAGTATCAGACCCTGCACAGGGGAGTGGCAGAGGCCTAAATGATTCTGGCGCAGGCAGAGGTCGCAGCAAAGTAAGGGGCCATGGCAGCAGGGGTCACTTTGAGAGGCCTGAGCTCCCAGTGTCAGCTAGCGGACATGTCGATACCAGCAACCCAGCGGTTCTTGAATGGTTAACTCGATCTTCGACTTTGTCGCAAGTGACATCAGACACCCCCAGCCAAGAGTCAGTGGGTTCGTTAGACACAACCCTTAGGTGGCATGGCCCGGGAGCAGGCCCTGTGTCCTCACTTGTCCTCAATCTGCATCTGTCCTTTTCTGTTCCCTCAGCCAGAGAATTATTGTTTGCTGTGGGCTCGGCTCCACTATACAGTGAGGACGAGCTACTAGAAGACAGTCAGCAGCTACTTGCAAGCCAAGATCTGGCGGAAAAATCTGCCTCTTCCTCCACTAGGCGGGCAAGTAGTGATAAGGAGAGTGGCGTGGTAGCTGGTGTTGTGAGCGGTCAGGATAAGGATAACATCAGTAGAGATGTCGCAAACATAAAATTTTCCATTTGCGAACGGCGAACTTCCGCAAATGTTCGCAAACGGGCAAACAGGGCGAACCGCCATAGACTTCAATAGACAGGCGAATTTTAAAGCCCACAGGGACTCTTTCTGGCCATAATAGTGATGGAAAAGTAGTTTCAAGGGAACTAACACCTGGACTGTGGCATGCCGGAGGGGGATCCATGGCAAAAATCCCATGGAAAATTACATAGTTGACGCAGAGTGTGGTAAGTTGAATTCGCAAAGCGATTAATATAACCTGCATTAATCGCATTGCGAATTCAACTTAGAGCTGGGTTCCTAATGATTGTATTGCTAGAGTATAACAGAGATTGAGAATATAGTGCTATATTCTCAATCTTCGTTATATAATTCTATCAATACAACCAATGGGAACCCAGCTCTAAGTGGAATTCGCAATGCGATTAAAGCAGGTTATATTAATCGCATTGCGAATTCAACTTAGAGCTGGGTTCCTATTGGTTGGCTTACTAGAATATAATGAAGATTGAGAATATTGCACTATATTCTCAATCTTCGTTATATTCTAGCAATACAACCATTAGGAACCCAGCTCTAAGGGTACTTTCACACTAGCATTTTGGATTCCGTTTGTGAGATCCGTTTCAGGGCTCTCACAAACGGTCCAAAACGGATCAGTTAAGCCCCAATGCATTCTGAATGGATAAGGATCCGTTCAGAATGCATCAGTTAGGCTCCGTTCCGCCTCTATTCCGTTTTGGAGACGGACACCAAAACTCAGCATGCAGCATTTTGGTGTCCGTCTGAAGAGGCGGAGCCTAACGGATCCGTTATTTTTTTACAATGTAAGTCAATGGGGACGGATCCGTTGTCAAAGACACAATACGGTGCATTTGAAAACGGATCCGTTCCCCATTGACTTTCAATGTAATTCAAAACGGATCAGTTTTGGACTTTGTCATTTTTCTTGAAACCTAATGCAAACGGATCCGTTCTGAACGGATACAAACGTTTGCATTAGAGGTGCAGATCCGTCTGTGCAAATAAACAGACGGATCCGCACCAACGCAAGTGTGAAAGTACCCTAAGTTGAATTCGCAATGCGATTAATATAACCTGCATTAATTGCATTGCGAATTCAAGTTAGAGCTGCGTTCCTAATGGTTGTATTGCTAGAATACAACGAAGATTAACAATATAGTGCAATATTCATGAATTTGTGATATTCGTTATCTTCGTCAATTCAAGCAATACAACCATTAGAAACTTCCGCTCTATGTTGAATTCGCAATGCGAGTATATGTTCGCATTGCGAATTCAACTTGAGCTGAGTTCCTAATGGTTGTTGCTAGAATATAACGAACATTGAGAATATAGTGCTATATTTGTGATATTCGTTATATTCTACCAATACAACCATTAGGAACTCAGCTCTAAGTTGATTTCGCAATGTGATTAATACAGGTTATATTAATCGCATTGCGATTACAATTACTAACACTGCAGCTTCAGAATGAATCTAAGATGGATGCATCCTTGCTTTTTGATAGGAGGTGGGAGGGTCTGGGAGGGAGGGTATGCTGATTGGCTGGAATGTGTCTGCTAACTGTGAGGTACAGGGTCAAAGTTTGCTCAATGATAAAGTCTAGGGGCGAACGCGAACATCGCATATGTTCGCCCACCGCGGCAAACTCGAACAAGCTATGTTCGCCAGGAACCGTTCGCCCACAAATAGTTCGGGACATCACTAGACATCAGTGATGTGCAGTCAGTTCCTGATGATGATGATATATCTGATCGCACTTGGGAGCCGAGTGATGAAGGTGCTTCATCATCATCAGGAGAAGAGGGTGGTCGCTTGCCAGTGAGCCAGCAAGTCGCTAGCGTGGCCGGGAGTAAGCAGGGTGGCAGCAGTGGGAGGTCGGGAGACAAACGTGCCCAGGGTAGAACACCCGCTTTGCAGGAGCCTACCTGCCCGGGAAGTAGCAATGCACGGGTTCATGGAGACAGTGGCAGTAGCAGTCAGTCAGTGCGTAGTGTTGTGGGCAAAATCACCTACTTTGCAGTGTGGCAGTTTTTTTGTTAAGCTGCCGAAGGAGGTGAACATGGCCATATGTCGAATCTGTGGGCAGAAGGTAAAGCATGGCCAGGGTGCCCTGCGTCAACATATGCAGCGTCACCATAAAGTGGCCTGTGAGAACCATGGCTCCGATGTGGTAGTCCAGCCTGCCACAGCAACCACTGCATCACCCAGTGGCATGCACCCAGTTTCAGGCAGTCAAGGCTCCACCACCTCAGCCGAAGGAAGCTGTCTATTCTTCCCATCATCTGCTAGTCATTATGCTGCTCCTACTCCTCGTCAGTCATTCCTTCAGCAATCGTCACCGAAGTGATTGCCGAGAGACAACAGTATGAGTGCACTCATCCAACTGCACAGAAGCTGAATGTGCTCCTGTCCAAGTTGCTGGTGCTGCAGTCCCTCCTTTTCGAAGTGGTGGACTCTGAAGTTTTCAGAGAACTAATGGCCTGTGCAGAGCCGGGGTGAAGTGTCCTAAGCCGTCATTTCTTTGCCAATAAGGCAGTACTAGCACTGCACACACATGTAGAACAGAAGGTGGGAAAGTCCTTGAGCCAAAGTGCATGGCAGCGCCGATGTGTGGAGTTGTAACTACGGTCAGGAACAATACATGTCCTTCACGGTGGTTCCTGCAAAGCAACACCAGCAACTTGGACAAGTGACGCCACTTTCGCCTCCATGTTGTCACGCCATTGGTCCTGCAACAATGGCCACCACTGCCTCCTCATCCTCCACTGTGTCCTCAGCAGCCACTGCAGGGACAATTCACAGTGTCCCTCCAGCATACCACATGTGCAGGGCACTGCGGTGTCACGCTGTTCTGCACCTCGTTTGGCTGGGCAAAAGGAATCACACAGGGGAGGAACTTCTCTGTGTCCTTCATCAAGAAAATGAATCCTGGCTTTCTTTGCGACAACTCAAAATTGTAACCATGGTGACAGTCAACAGGAAGAACATGGTGTTGGTGCTTTGTCAAGGATGGCTGAACACTGCATGGCACACGTGTTCAATCTGGTAGTTAAGCGATTCCTGAAGTCTTCCACCCATCTTCAAGACATCGTAAAAATGGCCAGGAAACTTTGCATGGACTTCAGCCACTCCACAAAGCGCACCCTCCTTAAACTGCAGCGGCAGAATGGCATCCCCCAACAAAGGCTGACATGCGACAATTCCACCCGTTGGA
Organism: Bufotes viridis; assembly: GCA_033119425.1. Classification (NCBI taxonomy): domain Eukaryota; kingdom Metazoa; phylum Chordata; class Amphibia; order Anura; family Bufonidae; genus Bufotes; species Bufotes viridis. The sequence continues at coordinate 527,277,452 of CM065589.1, read as the reverse complement.
ATTCCACCCTCCATATGTTGGACCAACTATACGTACAGAGAAAGGCCATGATGAATTTCTTGATGATCCAAGCGGAAAGGAGTACTCCCCTGTGTAACCTCGGTGTCAGCCCGTGGCAGCTCATGCGTGACACCTGTCATTTGCTCAGGCCGTTTGAGGAGGCCACATTATTTGTCATTTCGCCAGGACTACGGGATGAACAACGTCATTCCAGTGCTTCATGTCCTGGAACAGATGCTGGTAAATCTGGTTGGTCAGGGGACTTGAGATGTGGCGCCTAGATCTCAAGACCACATGAGCCCTGTGGGGGCTGAACTGGAGGAGGAGGAAGAGGAGGACATTGGAGCACAAACAATGTGTAGCGAAATGGGTGGTTTTTCTACACAGGTGACAGGAGAGGAGGAGCAGGACCAGCCAGAGGTGCTACAGTGTGATGAGGAAGATGAGGCAGAGGACCCAGACACACCATGGCAGTATGCAGTCGAGATGGAGGCAGGGAGTCCCTCCGAGTCACTTGCACAAATAGCCTGATACATGCTCACTTGCTTGCGTAGTGACAGCCGAATTGTCACCATTCGGCAGAGGGATGACTTCTGGCTCTCCACCTTTTTCGACCCTTGCTACTGGTCCAAAATAGGGGGCCTTTTTTACACCCGCTGAGGACAAACATAGAGGCATCCTATGTAGCGAGTTGGCCGCTCACTATCTGCACAATCATTCATCCTCTCATAGGTGTGACAGGGGAGCCCTCTACCCTCAAGTTCCTCTGCCATGGCTGCGGTGGCAGGGTGGGGGGGGGGGGTAGGAGCAGTTCCAGCTCCATCAGCAGCTACTTGAGTCTAGAATTGCTGATGAGCAACTTTCTTCACCTGCATAATGAAAAAACTACTCACCAGCAGCAGGTAGACCTGGAGCAGGACCTGAACCAGCAGGTGGTGGCATACTTTGACAGCACCCTGCTACCCCACATTGAAGGTCAGCTGGATTACTGGGCAGCCAAACTGGATTTGTGGACTAAAGTGGCAGAGTTTGCACTGGAAAAGCTGTCCTGTCCAGCCAGTAGTGTGTCATCAGAGCGGGCGTTTAGTGTGGCAGGGGCCATAGTTACTCCAAGAACAACTCGCTTGTCCACCCACCAATGACAGACACACAGGCATTTACTGACAGACAGACATACACTCACTCACTGACAGACACACACAGGCAGACACTCACTCAGTCAAACACTTAAACACTCACCTCCCTGGGTTCCAGTGTGGTGCAGCTCCTCAGTCCTTCAGCGCGCCATTTAGTATGCTGGGGCCTTGAATGACGTCATATTCCGGCTCCCGGCATCACAGAGGGCGCGCGAGGGAGGAGTGGGGAGCTGCTAGAACAGCCTCCCTTGCCGCCTGCCTCCTCTGCTCCGGTAATTTACTGGCAGAGCAGGAACCTGCCATCAGGGTAAGCAGGTGCCTGCTCTGCCATATTTAAGAAGGACCTCCACCTCCTGGACCCCCTGTAATGGCACTGGGGGTGGCTACTTTAACACTAGTGTTTTAGTTTTCATGTATTGAGATCCGTCATAGGGGCTCAATACCGGAAAAAAACGCTTAAGTTTTGTCCCATTCATTGTCAATGGGGACAAAACGCAACTGAACAGAATGGAATACTCCAAAATGCATTCTGTTCAATTTAGTTGCATTCCCATACCGGAGAGCAAACCGCAACATGTTGTAGTTTGCTTTCCGTCCTGGGATGGAGACAGATCCGTTTTCTCTGCCACAATCTGCCACAATAAAAAACGGACCCGTCCCCCATTGACTTTCAGTGGAGTTCATGACGGATCCGTGTTGGCAATGTTAAAGATAATACAACCGGATCTGTTCATAACGGATGCAGATGGTTGCATTATGAGTAACGGAAGTGTTTTTGCTGAACCCTGCTGGATCCAGTAAAAACGCTAGTGTGTAAGTAGCCTAAGACTGGTAGCAGGGGCGTAGCTAACAGCTCATGGGCCCTAGTGCAGGAGTTCAGCTTGGGCCCTCCTTCCCTCAGTGCTTTGTGTGTCTTCTTATGCGGCACAAATTTCTTTGGGCCCCCTCAGGCTCCTGGGCCCGGTAGCGACTGCTACCTCTGCACCCCCTATAGCTACGCCCATGACTGGTAGCAAGTTTTTAATTTGCTGGTTTTGAATCTGTATGGGGACCATGGTATTTTCTTACAATACTTATCTTAAACTTAGGGTCCATTCACACGTCCGTGTGTGTTTTGCGGATCCACGGATCCGCAGATCCGCAAAACACGGACATCGGCGATGTGCGTTCCGCAATTTGCGGACCGCCCATCGCCGGCACTCTCATAGAAAATGCCTTTTCTTGTCCGCAATTGCGGACAAGAATAGGACATGTTCTATTTTTTTCGGGAACGCGATTGCGGACCCGGAAGTGCGGATCCGCAATTGCGGACCCGGCCGGGACATCGTCTGTCCCCATTGAAACTAATGGGTCCACAATTCAGTTCCGCAAAATGCGGAACGGAATTGCGGACGTGTGAATGGACCCTTATTCTGAGTGAAACCTCATATTATTGTGTAGAGCTGCATTCACAATTGCTATTGGACATAGCTGACAGCATGTTTGTAGGCTGGAACACCTTTAACAACTTTACCAAGTTCTTATAATGCAACTGATCTTATGGAAATTCTGACACATGCAAAAAAAATATAAGGCACATTTAAAAAAGAGATCAGGACATGTATTGCAAGGATAATCCTTTTTTTCCTCTCATTTGGTTAGTGACAGCATAAAAAAGAAATGTCTAATGAATCTACAGCAAAGGGCCCTTTACACAGGTTGAGAATCCGCCAGAAGATCACTAATGGACATTCATAGGAATACTCGTTGGTGATTATCTGGCAGTCTAAGTCTACGTTCACACGACGACAATTGTCGCGCGACAAATCCGGAACCACTACACTGCAACATTTGTAGCGCGACATTGATGTTACATTAATGTCACGCGACAATTTTTATAATGGGAGTCTATGGTGGTGTCGCACGTGCAACATGCGACATGTTGCGACTGCGACACAACAGTCGCCAAAAATCCATCCAGGATGGATTTTTTCCGACTGTCGTGTCGCAGTCGCAGCATGTCGCAATGTGACACCATAGACTCCTAATATAAAAATTGTCGCGCGACAATTGTCGTCGTGTGAACGTAGCCTAAAAGTGCCGCTAATTACCTGATAAACAAGCTAAATGCTCATTCATGGGGTAATTGGATTGTTTGTGCAGGCAACTAAATCATCTTTTGCCGGCATCAGATTGTGATTTATAAACATGCATTGCTGCCAGCAAACAATAAGTCTGTATGGGGAAAAGCATTAGTGCGGAGGAAATCACTGCATGTAAATGCAAGTCCTACAACAAAGGTGTGTGTACCCAAAAGTCATTCATAATCCAAAATTGTCATAAACAATGTATTCTTTTTTTAATCACCATATTAAAAACGTAGGAAAGAGTTCACACAGCATTGGTGACACAAATAAGTGAGAGACCACTGGAAAAAGTCTAGCAACAATTATATACCACATTAAGGAAGGTTGACACCAAATAATATTATACTAGGATCTTCCCACTACCACAGAAATAGGCCCAAGTACAGATAGGTCCTAACAATTTTCAACACTTAGACTAAAAATAAAGACAAAGTGTAAGATTGGGTGAAAGTTCTAATTTGCCACTAAAATCCATACCCTAGCAGAATCCTTATGATAAATATCACATAGTCTGCAAAAACTGTAAAATATGAGGCGTTCATACATACCATACCACACATGTTTACACCTAATCCTGCGTGTGTCAAAGAAATACAAAAAAAATCACAGAAGTACACCAACCAACATTTGCAAGCAAGTATTAGGAATTATGTAGTATTTAATTCCCACCTCCTTGTACAAACTATAATCCTAATTAACAATGATAAATCCCTGGACCTCATATAATGTATTAACTAAGGCTGTTTTCAGATGGGCATTATATAGGAGCCTTATTACTCCAATATTATGGACCCAACCCCTGAAACTCCTTGATAAAGGCTAGCAGATAGCCGAAACGTAGCTGCTTTTGTACTTGCACAAATTTCTGGGATTGCGATCCTGAATAAAGGAAATACACCGTGGATGCTGCCTGCGATTTGAATTTATTGCTAGATCAGGTAGGGACAGTGTAAAAGGTAATCTTTATTGATGTTTGTGTGGTAGTGTTGTGTTTGATGTGGCTGATTGAGGAGTAGTGATGCAGAAGCTGGTAAATGTCTGGCTCATGGTATTAAAATATGGCATCTTCTCACTCCTTTTCAGGAAAAAAAGCACGATCTCTGATTTTGGGAGGAAGGGGGATTGAAATATAAATATAAATCCATGTTATCCTCCCCTGGGGACAAATACAGTTAGACAGAAAGAGAGAAGTTGCTGTTCATGTTCTCTTTCTTCCTTTCCTGGCCATCATATGGGTGGAGGGGGTTCAGCTCCTGGCACCCAAGCCAATCAGATGTTTGAAGTGGTCACAGCACCCAAGTGAATGTTGCGTCCACATTACTGTTTATCTTCATGTATCGTACATTGCAGCAGTAGTGCAGGGTAATTACAGCTTTGCATACCATTCACTTAAATAGAACAGAAAGCTACAATGTTAACGATGTGCAAGAGGATGCAGCACTTGCACAAGCACCATGGCCCTTTTAAACAGCTGGCAATGGTGGGTGCCAGCAGTCAGACACAGAATAGGTAATTAATGTCATACAACCGGAATATCCCTTTAAATAGTAGCTTGCTTTAATACGCTTTGCAAACACATACTGCATACTGCTGTTATACACTTTTACTATTTATATTTTTGCTATTTATACAGTAATAACATGGAGTGGACACAGCTAGTGTTTTGGTTTCGATGGATTATAGACATGTTTATAAAGATAATTTAAAACGTTTTAAATAATAATAAAGATGTATTCTGTTGCAAATTGATGGGGTGCTGTTGAACTCCTTTTCTTGTGTAGGTGACATGTAAAATTGTGCTGAATGTTAGACTTACACTAGTTTCTTTTATCAATAAAAGGATGCGTCTGGTCTGTTATTTTCATATTTCCACCTTTTTTCTACAATGGTTGTACTGTGCTATGTTCCATTTCATACAAAGAAAAATATATTGTTATAACCACTGATACCTTTAGGACAGTACCGTTCATTTATATAGACATATATCGTAACACATCAAGGGTGTTTGTATAAAAAGTGTCGCAGATACCACAAAGAACTAAAGTTGACCTCCTGCCTCATGCTGTGTTATTCCACTGAAATAACTGTGTTCCATTGGCCTTTGATCACTTGCCTATAAAACCATGAGAGGTTACTGAAGAACTTCCAGCTGAGTAGAAGGCAGTGATTATAGCAAAAACATCTAAATATACTTCAAGCAAATAATGTGGGTAAAAGTTGAATAAAAATGTGAGTTACATCAGAGGTCTAAAGCTCTAGAATCTGTGTGCCCAGTATTAAGCTAAGTTTGTGAAAGTTCATTTTTGACACCGATTTGGAAACTTCCTATAGTTCCATCTTTTCAATTTACTCTATGAAAAATTCTACCCAAAGCAATGTTCAATATAATCTACTTTTTATGGTGTCACGGTAGACTGTGTATAGGCTGCGTTATATTGTTAGTATGCCGCAATAGTATTTAATTTTAGGTTGAGTTCTATTTTGAGTATGCCACAAAAGTGTTTATTTTTAGGTTCTATTGTGATGATGTCACAATAGAGTTTTTCTAGTGTGATGATGTCACAAGAACAGTTCTCTATTTCTTTACAGTGTTCTGTGTAGACTGTCTTCAATTACCGATATAACCTGAGCTGTGCCGTGATGACAAAAGTGTTTGTCTTTATAGTAAGGCCTCTTGCACACGGGCGTCATGTTTGACGCCCGGATAAGAGGCGGGTACGTTGCGGGAATCGCCACGATTTTTCCGCGCGTGTGCTAATGTTTGTAGTGCGTTTAGCACGAGCGTGAAAAAATCTGCATGCTTGGTACCCAGACCCGAAGTCAGACTTCATCACTGAAGTCCGGTTTCGGGATGAGTATTCTGTATATGTAATTAGTTTCCTTTATAACATAGTTATAAGGGAAAATAATCGCATTCTAATTACAGAATGCAATGTTCCCCAGGCTATAGAGGGTTAAAAATGATAAAGAGTTAACTCACCTTCTCCCATTGTACGCGCAGAGCCCCAGAACGTCTTCTCTCTTGATGATTGCTTGCTTCAGGACCTGTGGTGATGTCAAAGGGTCACATGGTCCAATCATAGAAGCATTTGAGTGGACCATGTGACCCATGTGATCCTGTGACATCATGGCAGGTCCTTCATCCAATAGATGTTGGATAAAGGACCTGCCGTGATGTCACAGGATCACATGGGTCACATGGTCCACTCAAATGCTTCTATGATTGGACCATGTGACCCTGTGACGTCACCACAGGTCCTGAAGCAATCAATCATCAAGAGAGAAGACGTTCTGGGGCTCTGCGCGTACAATGGGAGAAGGTGAGTTAACTCTTTATTATTTTTAACCCTCTATAGCCCGGGGAACATTGCATTCTGTAATTAGAATGCGATTATTTTCCCTTATAACTATGTTATAAAGGAAAATAATAACGATCGGGTCCCCATCCCGATCGTATCCTAGCAACCATGCGGGAAAATGCAAAGCATCCGCACATGATTGCGGATGCTTGCGATTTTCCCGCATCCCCATTCACTTCAATGGGGCCTGCGTTGCGTGAAAATCGCAGAATATAGAACATGCTGCGATTTTCACGCAACGCAAAAGTGATGCGTGAAAATCACCGCTCATGTGCACAGCACCATAGAAGTGAATGGGTCCGGATTCAGTGCGGGTGCAATGCGTTCACTTCACGCATTGCACCCGCGCGGAAAACTCGCCCGTGTGAAAGGGGCCTAAGGCTGTATTCTATTGTGATTATTACACAAATCTATTGAGGGGAATCTATCAAACCCTGCAATCCATAATTCTATTTTCAAAAGTTGCAAAATACAGCTTTTACAATATTTTGGGGCTTATTTGTACAATAATGTGTTTTGTTTTGTTTTTTCATTTTTACACCACTCACTCCAGTTTTAAAAAGAGTGGTAAAATGAATGTAGTTAGCAATGTTATTTGGTTTCATTTCTATTAAACCTCAATTAAAAAGTAAACCCCAAGATAACAAATTATATAAATACAATTGGACAATGGATGCAGACAGTACACCAGCAGCCACAACAAATGGGAAATATGATGCCATCACAAGTACATAAAGTCATTATAGAACTAAAAATGATAATGCATACTAGACCACTTGTCATGGTGAACATCAATACCTATTAAGATCTGCAAGTTAAAGGGGTTCTCCAGGAATTAGAGAGGCCAATGCTTTTTCCTATAGTGTGCAAGCACGGCCACCACCGCTGGATTACAGGGTGGTTGTAACCATAGAAACGGGCAATGTATAATGTGATGGACAAAATAAATCCAGCCAGCAAAGGAGGCAATATGGATAATAACAATACATTAGTAAGTGACTTGTATTCACTTTATCTACATGATAAATGGAACTTGCTGAAGTGAAACAACCCCTTAAAAACATTGTTGTAGAACACGAATGTTGCAATGGCTGTGGCCTCTTTCAGCTGTACTAGGATCTGCTGTTAACATCAGATACTACGGGGCACCGTTAAAGGTCTTGTTGACTCCATGCCTTGACAGGTCAGAGCTGTTTTGGAGATACAGGGAGAGATTTGGGAAATTATTCAAAACAAAAGCTGTCTTTACTGTCCCCAGCAACCAATCACAATGCAGCTTTCATTATCTAAAAGCACTGTAAAAAATGAAAGCTGTGCTATGATTGGTTTCTGGGGGCAACAGAGAGAGTTTTTCATTTAGACAGTTTCAGAAATGACCCACACAATATTCTGTTTGTTCAGAATACTGTAGTTACAACTGCTGACCACATTTCTGCCTCTTTTTACACCACCCTCCTCACTTTTCCAAAAGTGGGTGTGGCAAGGCAGGAAAGGGGAGGGACAAAAAGACAAGACAAATTTATCTTCATTTCCACCAGTTTTCTCGTGCAAATGGACACAGAATTCTGTTTTGGTGAACGAACTGCCATAGAATGCGTCTAATTAATGATGAGGTCTGAGCCTTGTCATAAATTAGATGCATTCATCTGGCAGTGTTGGGGATATCAAGACCGTTGCAGAAAACACTGTTCTTGATATGTCTCCCCCTTTATCTTCATAAGATTCAGTCGGCACTACTTGCTTGAAATCAAAGGCACTTTGGGCAGGCCATAAGCATAAGTATATCCATATGCGTAAGTATAATCAGCCAGAGAGGAATATGGCACTCTCCATCTGAACTGATTAGTATAAAAAGATACAGCACAAAGGAAAGATTGGGAGATTCAGTGAACAGCATGCTGGGTATAGTGCACTTTATTTTGAGATATATGAATATGGATTTCTCACATCTTTCTGGTGTCATGCATCCGTGTGATGACTAAACATATGAGAACCAGAACTGGAAAGAAGGGCATGTCTGATGTCATCTAATAAACTCAAAATCTAAAAGATCTATGAAGGGTCTGAGAAGGGTTCAAGCTACATATACACGTACTGTAGCATTTTTTTTCAGTTCACTAGTCAAAAATTGAAACCTAAATTGCTCTGTTCTAGTCTTTAAAATTATATTTCATGCCTCAAAATAGTTTTTCACTTTCTATACATTTTCATGCCATTCTGCAACATACAGTGGCCAAAATATTCTTCAAACAGTGTACAGTATATCTTATGAATTGTATTAAAAGCTTAGCCAGAAGGAAGCCTAAGTTTGATTGAATCTTCATATTGAACATTTACATATGTGGAAAACTTTAAAGGAGTTTTACAACAGTTCAATATTGATGGCTTATTCTCAGGATAGATAATCATTATGTTGGGTTTGAAATCCCAGGAGCCCCATCAATCAGCTGTTCAAAGAGGCTGCATCACTTGGTTGGGAAAAGGTGCAGGTGAGTACTGCGCTCACTGTAATGCCAGTAGCCATGTTGTTTGCTGGCATTACAGTGTTTGGCTGGCCGTAGAAAGGGAGAGCAGAGCATAGGAAGGGAAAAAGAGTGTAGGGAGCAATTTTCACAGTTTTTATTCAGAGAAAGCTTTTCCAAGACCCAAAGTCCTTTTAAGGACTAATGTGTGTGTGTGTGTTTAGAGCAGCAATCTATTTTCCTCCTGCAGTCTCAGGGATAGTGCTTCGGAAGGGACAGTTGCAGGGAGAGACATTTTCTGTTTTTACTACCGAAAGCTTTTCAACTACCCCAAAGTCCTTTTAAGGACTACTGTGTGTGTTTGACAGCAGCAAAATATTTTTATTTTATACCTATTAGTGACATATACTGTATATATTCCGCAGACTGTGTCTTTAATAATCTGGGCCCCATCTAGTGTCCATAATCTGTGGTGTTCTGTAAACAATACGGTAGAACATCTGCAACAGTTTCTGTATTACAAATTCCAATAATCTGGGCCACATCTACTATTCATAATCTGTGGTGTTCTGTTACCAATAATGTAGAACATCTGCAAAAAGTTTCTGTATTACAAATTCCAATAAACTGGGCAACATCTAGTGTCCATAATCTGTGGTGTTCAGTAACCAGTACTGTAGAACATCTGCAAACAATTTCTGTATTACAAATTCCAATAATCTGGGACACATCTAGTGTCCATTTTCTGTGGTGTTCTTTAACCAATACTGTATAACATCTGTAAACAGTTTCTATATTACAGATTCCAATAATCTAGGACACATTTAGTGTCCATAATCTGTGGTGTTCTTTAACCAATACTGTAGAACATTTGCAAACAGTTTCTGTATTAAAAATTCCAAATATTTGGGCCACATCTAGTGTCCATAATCTGTGGTGTTCAGTAACCAATACTGAAGAACATCTGCAAACAGTTTCTGTATTACAAATTCCAATAATCTGGGCCACATCTACTACCCATAATCTGTGGTGTTCTGTAAACAATACTGTAGAACATCTGCAAACAGTTTCTGTATTACAAATTCCAATAATCTGGGCCACATCTAGTGTCCATAATCTGTGGTGTTCTCTAACCAATACTGTATAACATCTGTAAACAGTTTCTGTATTACAGATTCCAATAATCTAGGACAAATCTAGTGTCCATAATCGGTGGTGTTCTGTAAACAATACTGTAGAACATCTGCAAACAGTTTCTGTATTACAAATTCCAATAATCTGGGCAACATCTAGTGTCCATAATCTGTGGTGTTCAGTAACCAGTACTGTAGAACATCTGCAAACAATTTCTGTATTACAAATTCCAATCATCTGGGACACATCTAGTGTCCATTTTCTGTGGTGTTCTTTAACCAATACTGTATAACATCTGTAAACAGTTTCTATATTACAGATTCCAATAATCTAGGACACATTTAGTGTCCATAATCTGTGGTGTTCTTTAACCAATACTGTAGAACATTTGCAAACAGTTTCTGTATTAAAAATTCCAAATATTTGGGCCTCATCTAGTGTCCATAATCTGTGGTGTTCAGTAACCAATACTGAAGAACATCTGCAAACAGTTTCTGTATTACAAATTCCAATAATCTGGGCCACATCTACTACCCATAATCTGTGGTGTTCTGTAAACAATACTGTAGAACATCTGCAAACAGTTTCTGTATTACAAATTCCAATAATCTGGGCCACATCTAGTGTCCATAATCTGTGGTGTTCTCTAACCAATACTGTATAACATCTGTAAACAGTTTCTGTATTACAGATTCCAATAATCTAGGACAAATCTAGTGTCCATAATCTGTGGTGTTCTGTAAACAATACTGTAGAACATCTGCAAACAGTTTCTGTATTACAAATTCCAATAATCTGGGCCATATCTACTATCCATAATCTGTGGTGTTCTGTAAACAATACTGTAGAACATCTGCAAACAGTTTCTGTATTACAAATTCCAATAATCTGGGCCACATTTAGTGTCCATAATCTGTGGTGTTCTCTAACCAATACTGTATAACATCTGTAAACAGTTTCTGTATTACAGATTCCAATCATCTAGGACAAATCTAGTGTCCATAATCTGTGGTGTTCTGTAAACAATACTGTAGAACATCTGCAAACAGTTTCTGTATTACAAATTCCAATAATCTGGGCCACATCTACTATTCATAATCTGTGGTGTTCTGTTACCAATAATGTAGAACATCTGCAAACAGTGTCTGTATTACAAATTCCAATAATCTGTGCCACATTTAGTGTCCATAATCTGTGGTGTTCTCTAACCAATACTGTATAACATCTGTAAACAGTTTCTGTATTACAGATTCCAATCATCTAGGACAAATCTAGTGTCCATAATCTGTGGTGTTCTGTAAACAATACTGTAGAACATCTGCAAACAGTTTCTGTATTACAAATTCCAATAATCTGGGCCACATCTACTATTCATAATCTGTGGTGTTCTGTTACCAATAATGTAGAACATCTGCAAAAAGTTTCTGTATTACAAATTCCAATAAACTGGGCAACATCTAGTGTCCATAATCTGTGGTGTTCAGTAACCAATACTGTAGAACATCTGCAAACAGTTTCTGTATTACAAATTCCAATAATCTGGGACACATCTAGTGTCCATAATCTGTGGTGTTCTTTAACCAATACTGAATAACATCAGTAAACAGTTTCTGTATTACAGATTCCAAAAATCTGGGCCACATATAATCTGTGGTGTTCTGTAAACAATACTGTAGAACATCTGCAAACAGTTTCTGTATTACAAATTCCAATAATCTGGGCCACATCTAGTGTCCATAATCTGTGGTGTTCTCTAACCAATACTGTATAACATCTGTAAACAGTTTCTGTATTACAGATTCCAATAATCTAGGACAAATCTAGTGTCCATAATCTGTTGTGTTCTGTAAACAATACTGTAGAACATCTGCAAACAGTTTTTGTATTACAAATTCCAATAATCTGGGCCATATCTACTATCCATAATCTGTGGTGTTTTGTAAACAATACTGTAGAACATCTGCAACCAGTGTCTGTATTACAAATTCCAATAATCTGGGCCACATTTAGTGTCCATAATCTGTGGTGTTCTCTAACCAATACTGTATAACATCTGTAAACAGTTTCTGTATTACAGATTCCAATCATCTAGGACAAATCTAGTGTCCATAATTTGTGGTGTTCTGTAAACAATACTGTAGAACATCTGCAAACAGTTTCTGTATTACAAATTCCAATAATCTGGGCCACATCTACTATTCATAATCTGTGGTGTTCTGTTACCAATAATGTAGAACATCTGCAAAAAGTTTCTGTATTACAAATTCCAATAAACTGGGCAACATCTAGTGTCCATAATCTGTGGTGTTCAGTAACCAATACTGTAGAACATCTGCAAACAGTTTCTGTATTACAAATTCCAATAATCTGGGACACATCTAGTGTCCATAATCTGTGGTGTTCTTTAACCAATACTGAATAACATCTGTAAACAGTTTCTGTATTACAGATTCCAATAATCTAGGACAAATCTAGTGTCCATAATCTGTGGTGTTCTTTAACCAATACTGAATAACATCTGTAAACAGTTTCTGTATTACAGATTCCAATAATCTAGGACAAATCTAGTGTCCATAATCTGTGGTGTTCTTTAACCAATACTGTAGAACATCTGCAAACAGTTTCTGTATTAAAAATTCCAATAATCTGGGCCACATCTAGTGTCCATAATCTGTGGTGTTCTTTAACCAATACTGTAGAACATCTGCAAACAGTTTCTGTATTACAAATTCCAATAATCTAGGCCACATCTAATGTCCATAATCTGTGGAGTTCTTTATCAAGTATTGAATAACATCTGCAAACAGTTTCTGTATTACAAATTCCAATAATCTGGGCCACATCTAGTGTCCATAATCTGTGGTGTTCTTTAACCAATACTGTAGAACATCTGCAAACAGTTTCTGTATTACAAATTCCAATAATCTAGGCCACATCTAGTGTCCATAATCTGTGGTGTTGTGTAACCAATTCTGTAGAACATCTGCAAACATTTTCTGTATTACAAATTCCAATAATCTGGGCCTAATATGGGGTCCATATTCTGTGGGTTTCTGTGACATATACTGTCCTGCATCTAAAAACGGTGTCTTTAGCGGACAGTAAAACAATATGCGCCACATCTAGTGACAAAACCATTAATATGAAGAAGGTGAGCAATAAGGGATGGGGAAGTGGGCGTGATACTGATCGTTCACGCAGAGGCCGTGGCACTGGGTGCAATGAAACTGTGTCTGCAGCCAGTGCAACAGAAAAAAATCTACCGTACCCAGCTTCATGTCCAACTTAGCTGGGCGGAGCAGGACAACACTGTCCAAGGCGGACCAGTGCGAACAGTTGGTTGGTTGGACTGCTGAAGATAATGCCTCTAGTGGGTTTTGCACCACCCTCTAGTCCAGTCTCTGTAGCCAAGAGTCTGGTCAACCGAATCCTCTCTCTGATCATCCTTCCTCCCACCATGGAGAGGCTTGCCAAATGAGTGATCCCACACTCGGATATTCCGAAGAGCTCTTTCCAGCGCCACTATTAGATTTGGCACTCGCGCCCAGCACACTTGAAGAGGTACCTGAGATATTGTGCTCTGATTCCCAACCTCTTGAGCCATCACAGTCTCAAGAAGATGACGGTGGGGAATGGCAATAATTCGCTTACGAGGTGGATGATGATGAGACAGAGTGAGGAAGTGGAAGAGGAGGTGGTGGACGATGAAGTCACTGACCCAACATGGGAAGGTGAAAAGCCGAGTGATTACAGCAGTACAGAGGGGGAGGGATCCGCAGCACCGTAACAGTCTGGAAGAGGCAGTGAGGTTGCAAAAGGGAGAAGTCGGCCCACACTAAACAGGCCCGCAACCGTTACATGCGTAATCTACCTTGCCAATGGGTCAGTGTTCCGCAGCATGGCACTTTTTGGAGGAAAGTGCAACCGACAAAAGAGGGGTTGTTTGCAACCTGTGCCATGCCAAAATGAGCTGGGGTATGAACACTAGTAGTGTTGAGTGAACAGTTCGAGAATAGTTCGGGTTCGTACCGAATTTTGGGGTGTCCGTGACACGGACCCGAACCCGGACATTTTCAAAAAAGTTCGGGTTCGGGTCCGGTGTTCGTCGATTTCTTCCCGCTTTCTGAAGGGCTGCACAGCAGCCAATCAGTTAGCATTTTACTTCTTGCCCTAAGAGCCCATCACAGCCATGCCTACTAATGGCATGGCTGTGATTGGCCAAGTGCAGCATGTGACCCAGCCTCTATGTAAGCTGGAGTCACGTAGCGCCGCACGTCACACTGCTCTGATTAGTGTAGGGAGAGGACGCAGCTTCTATCAGGGCGAGATTAGGCAGGTTAAAGTCAGCAACAGCACCTAATGAACAGATCAATTTACAGCTGAGAATCATTGAACTTCTGCTAGTTACTTGCTCTCTGGTTTTTAGGCTGCACAGAGCGTTTTTCTGTCACTTATTTTCTGGGTTGATCGGCGGCCATTTTGTGACTTGTGGTGCGCCAGAAGAAGCTGCCACCAAGTCCATCAATCCATCAATACTAGTTTTTTTTTATTTTGCTATATCCTACATCAGGGGCTTGGCTGTGCTAATTGTCACCCCTAGAAACTCAGGAAAGAAATTTCTATATTTTATTAAGGGGTTAAATACAATTGCCCAAATACCAATCCCCTAAATCTGGTGTTCCAGCTTTGGCTAGACAAGTATAATACTGTCTGCTGTCTGGCAAAGGATAGATTATTTTCTGGGGTTAAATTCAATTGCCAAAATAGCAATACCATAAATCAGTGGTTTCAGCTGTGGCTGGCAAAATAGAATAGTGTCCGAGGTAACGCACACACGTACAGACGCACGTACACGATTCTTGAATAGTTGTATTATCGCGATAATAAAACTAACAGTGTAAAGTTGACTGTATTGCTCTAAGTTATATTCGCGTACGAATGTAACTTCTATTACAGCACACCAATACTAAAACTGACTAAGAGACAGCTTTAAGTTCTATTCGAACGCGATTGCAACTTTGGAACTTAAAGTGGTGTACGATTTTAAAAGTTGAGTACTAAAAGTTGGAATCGCAATGCGATTCTTATGTATTCTGTAATCGCATTGCGATTACAACTTTGAGCTACCGATCACCATGGAACGCCTCCTCCAGTAGAATGTACTGTCGGATGTGAGAATTAAGTTGAAATCGCAATGCGATTATTATATATCTGCTTAATCGCATTGCCGTTTCAACTTAGCATTGCTAAATAATTCCATCCATATTCGTTAACTTACTGACTCAGTAAGTTAACCATATGGATGGAATTATTTAGCAATGCTAAGTTGAAATCGCAATGCGATTAAGCAAATATATAAGAATCGCATTGCGATTTCAACTTAATTCTCAGATCCGACAGTACATTCTACTGGAGGAGGCGTTCCCATGGTGATCGTTAGCTCAAAGTTGTAATCGCAATGCGTTTATTGCGGTATATTATCCCTCTGGGAGTCTTTTACAGCCTTTTTAGTGCCCAAAAGTTCGGGTCCCCATTGACTTCTATGGGGTTCGGGTTCGGGATGAAGTTCGGGTTGAGTTCGGATCACGAACCCGGACATTTTCCGGAAGTTCGGCCGAACCTCTCGAACCCAAACATCCAGGTGTTCGCTCATCTCTAAACACTAGTAAATTCACCACCACCAGCATAATCCGCCACATGGCATCCAGGCACCCTAATAAGTTGACCGAATGCCTGGGTCTGTGGGTCACACCACTGCCTCTTCTTCCCTTGTGTTACGCACTGCTGGCCAGTCCCTGTCAAAGACGCAGGCCCAGATGCCCCTTGCCCTGCACCTGGACCTTCGCATGAACCGTCAGCAACAACATTCACTTCCCTGTCCCAACGCAGCAATCAAATGTCAATAACAGAGGCATTTGAATGTAAGAACAAATACCCACCCACCCACTCACAAGCCATAGCACCAAATGCGTAACTTTCAAAATTACTGGCCCTTGAAATGTTGCAATTTAGGCTTGTGGACACTGAGGCCTTCTGCAGCCTGATGTTGGCAGCCGTCCCTCGGTACGCAGTTCCCTCCTTACACTAGCATGTGTCCCAGAATATCACCCGTGCCCTGACCAACGCACTTACTCGGAAGATCCACTTCACCATGGACACATGGACAAATGCTGGTGGCCAAGGACGCTACATTTCCATGACCGTACACTGGGTGAAGTTGTGGAGGCTGGGAGTGAGTCGGACCCTGGGATGGCACAGGTGCTACCCACGCCCAGGATTACGGGCCCTCCGTCCGTCAGGTTCTCCGCCAGCAGCTATGTTACTGGCTCCAACCCCCACTTCTCCTCCTCTGCCGCCTCCTCCTCCACTTCCACCTCCAGCAGCAGTCAGCCATCAGTCGCCAGCTGGAAGCAGGGTAGCACTGCTGTGGGTAAGCATCAACAGGCCGTGCTGAAGTTGATCTGCTTAGGGGACAAACCGCACACCACCGCCGAGCTAGGCAGGGTATAAGGGACCAGACCGAGCTGTGGCTCTCGCCACTCAACCTACAACCAGGCATGGTTGTGTCTAACAATGGCCGTAACTTGGTGGGGGCTTTGGAGCTCGACAACCTGACACACATCCCATGCCTAGCCCACGTCTTAAACTTAGTGGTTCAGCGGTTTATCAAAACCTACCCCAATTTCCAAGAGCTACTAGTAAAGGCGCACCACGTATTTGTCCATTTCTGCAAGTCGTCCACAGCTTCAGCTGGTCTGTCAACGCTGCATCAGCACTTGCGGCTTCCAGCTCACCGACTATTGTGCGACGTAAGCATGTGGTGGAACTCTACCTTCTACATGTTGGCCAGGCTTTGTGGGCAGCAGAGGGCAGTTGTGGAATACCAGCTGCAACATGGTCGTCGCCTTTTAAGTCAACTGCCACTATTCACAAGCGAGGAGTGGGCATTGATGTCAGACCTCTGTGAGATTTTAAAAAACTTTGATGACTCCACACAGATGGTTAGGGGTGATAACACTATTATCAGTATAACGATCTCACTGCTGTGTCTATTCAATCGCTGCACACAATTAAGGAGGATACTCTGAATGTGGCAGACGAGGAAATGGGGGAGGACATTACACAGGGTGATAGCCAGACCACCCACAGTTCGCCTTCTCAGCGCAAATTGTACATGAAGAGGAGGAGGAGCTTGAGACAGTTGCCTCTGCTACAGAGAGTAGTACGCATGGAACTTTCATTCCATCTGTTCATAGTGGATGGGCAGAGGAGGAGGAGGATGAGGAGATGGACAGTCATCCTGATGTTGACATCGACATCTTGCCTGTAGGTACTCTGGCACACATGGCTGACTTCATGTTAGGCTGCCTTTCCCGCGACCCTCGCGTTATACGCATTTTAGATAACACGGATTACTGGGTGTTCACCCTTCTGAACCCCCGCTACAAAGAGAACTTCTCATCTCTCATTCCTGTGGTGGAGAGGACGAGTAAAACGTTGCAATACCAGAAGGTACTTGTTGAAAGATTGCTCCAAAATTTTCCATCTGACAACGCAGCCGGCAGAGTCTGTACTTCATTAGGCAACCGAGAAAAGTAGACAAAGAGAACAAACAGCAGTTCCAACAAAGGCAGGGCAACACTCTCCAATGCATGGGACACTTTCATGTCACCCCGCCAGCAACCTCACCCTGAAGCGCAGCCTAGTGCTAACAGGAGGGAAAAGTTTTGGAAGATTGTGAAGGAATACATTGCAGACCGTGTCAGCGTCCTAAATGATCCCTCATTGCCTTACAACTACTGGGTGTCCAATCTGGACACGTGGCACGAACTTGCGCTCTAAGCTTGGAGGTGCTGGCCTGCTTTGCCACCAGCGTTTTGTCTGAGCATGTATTTAGTGCTGCTGGTGGTTTGTCATTTACACCTACACCATCTTATGACTGTTTCACATGGGCGAAATATATAAATTTATTTGCTCTCAAATTAGCCCTCCACAAAACTCATAAACACAAAAAGACTTTAATTTCTTACAGAAACAGGAAAAAACTGCTTTAGCTATAATTGAATCGCTAGATACATGTAGAAAAACTGCAAAATGTATTGCAAGCAGTCCATATTCCTCAACGGACTCCTTCAAAGATGTGTATAACTTCCATTAATGGTATTAAATTCAGTCCGGACTTCTCTGATTAAATAGGACACTGTTCTTTTAAGACACGGTTTAGTGTCTCACCTTAGAAGTCACTTTACACCATATGGTAGTTTCGCAGATAGTATATGTAACCCACTCTTGTGGGCTTACCTCCAGTAGTTCCCCACTATATCGGAATGCCGCTATTTTAACTTATCCAGTATGATGAAGCCAGCGTCCCGGCTCTGAACAATATCGACGTTCCTCGTGGTGTCCGCGTCACGTGACCGGATTGTATCTCAGATTGTTGCCGGATCCCAGAATCGACTCTTTCACTCTTCTAGTGTATTATTCATCAAGTGCAGAAAAAGAAGTCCTAATGGGGTGCAGATTTTCGCCAAATGCGTTTCGGGGATCTCTCTCCCCTTCCTCAGTGGCAGCACCCCTGCACACGGGCTCACCAGTTATATACTCCCCAGGGACCATCACAAATCCCGAACCGGATCTATTCAGAATCTTTATCTCCGCATAATTGCAGTTGAAACCGCAATGTAATTTTTAATGCGAGTTTTTTGCATGTGATTTTTATGTTTAAGCATACGATTCTTCCATATGCCTATCATACGGTTTCTTTACAGTATTTTTACTGCGATTTTTTTGATGCGGTTATTTGATGCGATTTTTCAAACCTTGCGTTTTTTCCGTATTAATTGCATTTCAGTATAGGCAACAATCTCCATATAACGAAAGTTCAATTAAAATTGTAGAAATATAATTTTCCTTTGACATATAAGTCGAGAATATATTTTAATCTTTGCTTTCTCTCTATTTTCACCCTTTGCATATCAAAGGGCCTTTTTTTTAGAGGTTTCTACAATATCAATGCATTATCTATGCGTTTTTTCATCATGCATGCGTTTTTTAACATATATGCGTTTTTTTTTAAATATATGCGTTTTTTAAAAAACTTCCCATATAAAAGAAATATAAAACACTTATCAAATATCCATATTCACATACTTCATAAGAATTTATGGCATTGGAGAAGGTGGAGAAACACTGGCGTGGTGGTAATTATATAGAAAAATTATCAAGAGCTGAATCCAGACGTATTTATGATTTTGGTAGCTTGATACCGAATGGCTTGAATGCCGAGTTGGAAATTTTTGGTTTTCTGTAGATACGGGTGGTGTGCGTGTGGCTGATGAGAGATCTCATGTTGAAAAGATACTGTGGTCCCTCCTCGGCCCTACGCATACCTCCCCATTTCTTATTCTTATGAAGTATGTGAATATGGATATGAAAGGTCCCTCAAACCACGGTCCAAACATACACCTCATTTATCATAATTTGGGAACATTGAAACCTTTGTACAATTAGTAACAGAAGATCTAAAATCTATCAAAAGTACCTCGAAAGCATCTATGAGCAATTTGGACACAATTAGCATTAGCATTACATGATAAGGGCACAAAATTGTCCTGATGGATAGCTCCACCTATCAGGAAATGGTGATGTCCCTCCTAAAAGATATGCGGACGTACAAAAAATTTGAGAGCAATCCCACAGAGATCTTTCTCTGTGACCTCAAAAAAATACTGACAAAGAGGACAACCTTATTTCCAAGCATGAATTGAAATACCAGAATAACCTGCATCCTACAATTGCGACAATCTATGCAATCTACAAAAACAACGAGTAACAATCCCTGGCAGACCCATTATTTCTGGAAATAACAGTCTCACAGAAAAACATCAGCCAATACGTTGATGAATTTCTATCTCCATTTGTCCCCAGATTACCATCTTACATTAAAGATACAAAGGATGCGGTCACTAGGCTCCAGGAGATCCAGGTCACAGCTGACACAAAATTGGCAAGTTTAGACATTGAAGCTCTGTACACTAACATTCAACATGATTTGAGGATTCAAGCAGTCTCCTCTTTTCTTCACACTAAGGGCATGCAATTTCACACACATAACAAATTCATTTAGTCACTTTTAAGTAAATGCATAAAGGCAGTAAATGTGCACCAAATTACACAAATCTATTTTTGGGTTGGTGGGAGGACACCGTTGTTTTCACGGAACATTTCAAAAATACACTAGTCACATTTTTTTTCTGGTAGATTTATAGATGATGTTTTAATTTTTTGGGAAGGCATCACTTCACTTTTCAATGAATTTGTCAAGGACCTCAACCAGAATGACATTGGTATGAAGTTCAGTTCAGAAATTGATACGCATTCACTGACGTTTTTGAACCTTAGGATCTCTGTGGACCCTGAAGGCCGCATCTTAACAGAGGTGTATTGTAAGCCTATTCAACCAACAATCTTTTACATTGGCAGAGTTTTCATCCATTACCATTAAGGAAAGGTATCCCCACTGGCCAGTACATTAGGGCTCACAGAAATTGTACAGATCAAGACAGCTTTCTTAAAGAAAGTGAGATTTTTTATCAACAATTTAGATTGAGGGGCTATCCCAAAAGAGATTTGCACAGGGCATTTGCATGGGCCAAGGGCACAAGTCGCTCTGACCTCCTGAGTAATACCACACACAGGACCAACTCCAAGGTCATCAGATACTCACCAAATATTGGCACGTTCGGCAGGCCGATCCTGATCTGCGAGATGTGTTGGTTACACGTCCCAGTATCACCTTTCGTAGAGGTAAGAACCTTAGGGACACTTTGGTTCACAGCCTTTTTTCCCCTGAACATCATCCTACCACATGGTTGAGATCCAAGACAGTAGGTACGTACCCATGCGGCAGATGTTCCTTCTGTCCTCAAATTCAGAAAGGTAAAACATTCAAGAATCCCATCGATGGTAGAGATTATTGTATTATAGAATTCATCAATTGTCAGACCTCAGGCATTGTGTATATTGCCCAATGTCCCTGTTTAAAAAAAAAAATTTTTCAAACATTGTGGGTCAATACTGGTTTCGTTGTTACTATTTGATATGATTTTGGTGCATTGATTATGACCAATGGGTATTGTTCGTACCCCCAAATAAGATCTGCTTCGCTAGAGAGCAGGTTTGATACCTACTAGCATATTACGGTCCGTATATGGAACAATTCGTTTCAATGTGTCCACAAAACAAAAACGGAAGGTACTCCTTGCATTATGTTTCCATATTTCCGTTTTTCCGTTCCGTTCAAAGATAGAACATGTCCTATTATTGTCCGCATCACAGACAAGGATAGTACTGTTCTATTAGGGGCCAGACCGCAAAACCATACGGTCGTGTGCAATAGGCCTTAGGCTAAGTATGGAGTGTACCATTGTATTTTCTCCATTAGTAGTGATTTTATCTATGCACCCCAGTTATAGAGGGGCTCACTAAGCCCCCCTTTTTATTTCAATCTTCTTACTGAGAATAAGACCTTTTAATTTAGGTCGTCTCAAGCATATATATATACTTATCTTTGCTTCCTCGAGACCATTATGACCACCACTTCTGTTTCATAGTTATACAGTATAGTACTGATATACATTTAAGTAATGTATCCTTGATTCACGAGCTTATCACACTAGAGCTTTCCCCAGCACTCTGAGCGCCACTGGCTATCTACCGTCCATGCATATATGGGTTGCTAATCTGCATATCTGCAGAGCGCTATGTCCTGGTGCATCTAGTCTATGCGCAGGACATGCAAAGTAGTCACCACGGAGCTGTTTCGGTGTCTAAGTCTCCGCGCAGACTCTCAGTGCCCGGCGGAAAGGTGAACTTTATTGTCAGTCAGCGCACATAGACATGTTACGCATTCTATCACATCACCCCCTCCTTGACAGGCCCTGATAGGATAAGTAGTGGTGCGTCACCAATGGCAGAGTGATGTACCTGCAATAGGATTTGTCAGTGCCATAATTTTGCGCTTCCCTATTGGTTCATTTAGATGTCAATTTCAATCATCAGGTCATTTATACCTCGTTTGCTGCCTTCCCCCTCAATGCTGCCCAACCCCTGATGAAGCCAGTCGTTCTGGTGAAACATGTCGGGGGGCAGATAGTTGGTTTTTAGTTGTCTTTGTTCAGTCCTATGTAATCATTCATTTCAATTGTAACTAGTTTATGCTGTTACAAGCGCTCACAAATAGTGATGCAACCAGTGCATGGTGTTGCATTGTTATCGGTGAGATACAATAAGTCAGTGAATAGCTGAGGCAACACTGCTGTATTTAGGACTAGTTTTCTCACTAGCAACAGTGTTCAGGTAGTTTGATAGGGGAAGTGCCCGTCCCCCTAAAGCTACAAATGTCACATCACAGCACCATTCCATACATACGTTATGGACTGAACCATGCGGGTTTTAACCTCTTGTGGGTGCTCACATAGCATATTTTAGTGTGATTATTAAAAGTTACGTTTTATAAGAATTTATATCTGGGTCAAGTTTGGGCATTCAGAAATATCACAAATTCGAAAATTGCCCCTGCCGCTCATCACTAAAAGATACCAGCTCCTGTACTTCCCTACCTGCATGCCAGTGTTTATAGCAGTCCTGGTATCATAAAAGAGGTGTTACATTTCCTTGTAATCCTCTCTGTAATAATAATGAGATGACTGCTGAAAAGGGATTTGTACACAGCTATGTCAGTCTCTTGTGTGTATCTGCTGTCCGTGTGAAAACTGCAAGTTTGTTTGCTCACTAAAGTTTTCTTCATGGCCTTTATCCCCTGTAGAGAAGGTAATGTGAAAACACCAACTATTTTTTTATTTTTTTTTTGATTGCCAGGGGCAACAAAATGCTTGTGTGTCCTGTGTTTCATATTTCCCATAGTCTTTGCACTAATATCTGGAGCTGGCATAGTTGCAGGAAAAAAAAAAAACATAAAAAATGCAAAGGTACAGATAAACACCAGCAAAAAAAAACTGTATGTGCAATTAAAAGGGTATCTAAAATTTTGGAACTGGTGACCTATCCTCCGAGATCATCAGTTCAAAAATATCAGAAAACACTTTTAACAACCATTTTCTTATTTGTTTGGTGATCAGCTTCATGTTCGTTCCCAATCACCATTCTGGGTAAGAGAGTGTCAGTGTTGAAATTTGGAGGAGATCTTGAATCCTCTACATTTTCTAGTAAGGTCTAAAATGTCAGCACCTCTCACGCCACTGTGACCACGTCAAGTGTGCTACTGGGGACGCGGCTTTTATTTTCTGCTATAAAGTCCATGCTTCACTTGCAATGGATGACATTTGTGAACGCGTGTAATCTCAGGAGTAGGTTGTTGGTAACGGATGACTGAGCGTGCTGTAATGCATATAATAAATTTAATATTTGTTTTCTACCTACATGTGATCTTTAAATGCTGGGAAAAGTTATACCCAAAGGGAGACTCTAACTACATCTGAAATTCTTGTGAATTGATTTTTAAGTTTTTTTCCTTGCTCCTTTTATTCTGACTTCTGAGCAGTCAGCATTGTAGTTAACATTGTCTATTTGCTAAGTTATCTGTACACACAGTGATGCCTTAATTTTGCAAATGTTAGCATATTGATTGGCAAAGAGACAAGCACTTTAAGTGCTTTTACACTTCAATTCAATAGTGCTGCTTGCAAAGTAAAGACTTGCAGCGTAAGAGACTTTTGTTACCCTACAACCTACATTGCGTCCATTTTCTATATATCTTGCTTATTCTCCACGTTTACAGCATATTGTGCCTCTATTAAATCCCCTTAGAATAATGTTACTTGTTGTTATTGTCTTTACATCCTTGTAAGCATCATTAAACACTACGAGGAACACGTTTACAGTATTAGGCCTCTTGCAGACGGTCGTTGTGCTCCCGTGGCCGTATTGCGGGCTGCATACAGCGGTTCAGCAATACACGGGGCACCGGCCGCGTGCATTCCGCATCACGGATGCAGACCCATTCACTGGAATGGGTCCGTAAATCCGGAGATGGGTGCAGAACGGAAGCACAAAACGGAACCTCATGGAAGCACAACGGAGTGCTTCCGTGGGGTTCTGATCGATGCTTCCGTTCCGCAAAAAAATAGGACTTGTTCTATCTTTTTGCGGTACGGACGGATTACGGACCCATTTAAGATGAATGGGTCTGTATCCGTCCCGGCAGCCGCACAGACGTTGGCTGTGCATTAGGGACTGCAAAGTGCAATCCCCAATGCACGGAAGGGAACCACAACGGCCGTGTGCAAGAGTCCTTACCCAGATCTTTTCATTTTCTAATTCCTTTTGAAGTAGTTTTGATCATTATAATTACTTTTCATTATACTTCTAGGTAATGAGTTCATTCATTGTAGAAAGCAATGGTTTGACTGAACTAGGTCATCCACACACACAACAGAAACATTTCCATGGTTAATATCACTAAAAATGGAAACTGTACTGCAAGCCAAATGGGGATTAAAATTGTAACAGGATATTTCTGCTAATATAATGTAATATGATACTGTAATGAAGATATATCCTAATGTAGGAGGATAAACATAACAAATGCTTGTACATATGCACAGCAATGGTATTCTAATTAAACGGAATGTGTAATGAGAAAATGACCAGAGGAGCGTTATTTTCATTCAAAGGTGCCCAGAAATGCCCCCCTACAGTGCCCATGCACGCCTCCGTCTCCGCTCATACACTACTCCCTCAGCAGCGCTGTTACCGCCCCCACTACATCACTAGCAGCTAGTAACCCTGCCCACTCTTTCCCTTCAGCATAGCCAACAGACGTAGCGCTGAACATTGCCTGCACCTGCACTCTTCCAGTTTAACTGAGGGCATCAACATCATCTGTTTCACTGGGCATGCGCTAAGCCTCTGCTGAGGGAGTAGTGTATGAGCGGAGAGAGGCGTGCTTGGGCTCTCTAGGGGGACAGTCCTGGGCACCTTTGAATGAAAATAACACCCCTCTGGGCACCTTAATGCCTCATTAGCATATGGATTCAAGTGGATTTTATGACGATATAATACAAGCTCCAAAGAAAAAGATAAACATATGGAAAGAAGATATGAAGTACTAGAAGGACATACTTTTGGTTTAATATCGACTCTCTAGGTGACAGATTCCCTTTAAGCAGGGTTCATAACCACATCACAGCCACAACTTCCCCTGCACCTATACTACAACAACCAACACAATAGGGCCTCTTTCAGATGAGCGAGTTTTCAGCGCAGGTGCAATGCATGAAGTGAACGCTTTGCACCCGCACTGAATCCTCCCCAATACATTTCAATGGGTCTGTGTAGATGAGCGCTGTTTTTCACATATCACTTCTGCGTTGCGTGAAAATCACAGCATGTTCTATATTCTGCGTTTTTCATGCAGCCCTGGCCCCATGGAAGTGAATGGTGCTTAGTGAAAAATGCAGTGCATCTGGATGCAATACGTTGTGTTGTAAATGTAAATAAATTAGCAACAGTAAAGGGATTTTTCCCACGAAGTTGAGTTTCTCAGCGTGTTGCTCCAGGCAGTGCTTTGAGAGCGGATTGTTGGAGAGTTGCCTGCCTTTGCGGACCTATTTTGACCATGACAAAGTTATGGACGTGGATAGGGTCATTGCCCTTGTCCTGGACAAACCCTGCATTTGGGACACAAGGTCGGTACCAGATCTCAACCGATACAAAAAAGATGCAGCATGGGTGGAAATTACCCAGGAGCTTTTTGCCAGTATATGGGACAAAACTAAAGGCCAGAGTCGCCAGAGTTTGGGTAAGTAGTCAATCTATACATGTGTGATCCTTGCTGTCCTCCCTAGCATGGCACATGTCATACGTTCTCTGTAGCATAGCACATGTCATACATTGTCCTCCCTAGCTTAGCACATGTCATATATTGTCCTCCCTAGCATAGCACATGTCATAGGTTGTCTTCCCTAGCATAGCAGATGTCATACGTTGCCCTCTGTAGGATTATATTGTTTGGTGAATTTTCCTTTGTTGTATTTTTATACAAGTGGATGAAGTAAAGTGGATGAAGTAAAGAATCGGTGGTGGAGCTGCAGGAACCAATTCCGCAAGGAGATGCACCATCAAGACCGCAGTGGAATTGCAGAAGCTCTGATGTGAAATATAAAAGAGCAGCCCATTTTGGAAGCTAAACCCATCACGGAATGTTTTGAGGGGTGGTTCGGACCCCCTAAGAAAAGGCCCTACATCTTTCGGAACGAACTCATGTTCCTGCATGAAGTCATGGAACTGCATCCATGAGTTAATTATAAACAATTACAGCACATGTTTATCAATACACACTGTATGTTGACTATGCTGCTAATGTAATTTGTAACAATTTGTAATATAGAAATGTCTTAGTTGCGGATAGCCACCAAGCTGATTCCTCCTTTCATTTGCAAGACTAGGTGAACAACATTACAAGTGGAATCGGATTATTTGCTATGGCCAGCTATGCCACTTCTAATTTCCCCAATGTTGCTACATGACCATATATGTAATATGCTGGTTAGTTAATGTAGTATTATGTGCTAACTTTATTTTGCTGATGATATGTGACTTGACTATTTTTTATCAAAAAAGTGTGGTCATATATTCATTTACATGTTCTGTTTTTTTTATTGTGTAGAAGGAAGGACAACCTTCAGCAGAAGGGACGCTCTGCACCACTCCAGCGCCTGCGAGGAGGAGACTCCCTTGTCATAACCTCCTCCAGAGAGTGGTGAAGGACCCAGCTCCTCTATGGCCTCTTGTCCTGCAGCTTTGGGATTGGATTCCCCCCCACTTTTTAGAAGACCAATGCCTACAGCCGAAGCTATGGTCAATAGCCAGGTCCTAGACTATTTGTCTAGAGCCCTGCAGGAGGACCACTTCGAGCTGTATGGCAGAAGTCTGGCGCATCATTTGCAGAGTGTGCCTCCAGAACAATTACTGAGAACCAAATCGGTTCTCGAAATCGTTCTGGATGCAGCCACTCCTCCAAATGACCCCACTGAGATATTTGTGGCTCTGGAGAATTGGCGCACCCATGGGCACATGACTGGCCCCCAGCCAATGTCAATTCCCCAGATTTCCCAAGTGCCCCCACAATTCCCTCCTACAAGGGAACATTAGGGCCAACAAAGTCGAGCCATATGTCCAACCATATCATACCGACACGTCATATGGCCAGCCTGTCCCCTCCGCATCACAACCTGGGCCATCTCAGCATTCTGGCCCCCTTTACAACCCTCCTACCATGGCCCTCAGTTTCAGGGTCCACCATCGGCACCTGGGCGTTTTTTAATTTGTAATTTTTGTTTTTGTATTTATTGTTTATGTTATTACAGAACTAAAAAAAAAAAAAGCTGTCAAGTTGACAGTTTTGTTTTCATACATTTTATTGTTTGTTCTCTTTATTATATACAGTGCATAATTATATTTATGAAGCACAAACACATAGAACACATTGATAATGGAAAACGTTTAATATAAATTAATCATAACCAAAATACACTTACTATATAAACATGATTTCTCAATCATTCACACACACAAATATTACCAAAACCAAATGAAACATTGTATTCAACATATTTTTATTTATAATACATATCTCCCAAAAATAAGCAAAAATATATAATGTCCATTATGTACACGATACGCCAACTACAACTTTATTAATGATGATGGTGATACAGCATATACATTTCGTGCTACAATTTTCACTTTATATTAACAAGGTATTAGTACATATTTCACTTACCGTGGTCTAAACAATATATATGTAAGCAAAATATGTAAGCACACAACCCACGTCAAGGGTCCTCATTATCTTGCGAGTCCCAAACTAAAAAATACTAAAAATAACAACAAAATAACCATCCAGGTTGTTGAAAAAAGAACATCTGGTAATTACAACTTTCCAGGTGTCGAGTACTGCTGCTGGAAAGGGACAGAACCGAGAGGGGACATCAAATAATCAGAAAGGGTCTCTTCCAGATGGCAGCATATCTACTTGGCCGTCTTCATCAGGTGTTAAATCATAGGTGAGTATGTAGTTGTGCAGAACTACACACACTTTGATGACCACGTACACATTTTTGGGGGCCAGTTGTATGGCAGAAAGAAAAACCCGCCATTTGCTGGAAAAAAATCAAAAGGTGCTCTCCACATATCATTTAAGTAGAGGCCAGAAGGTAATTAAAAGTGCACCTCTTTTCATCCAAACCTCGCCTAAGAAAGGAACGCATGAGGTTGGTAGAAAGGGCAAAACCGTTGTCCCCTACAGCTACATAAGGTGCAGGTGGACCAGAGGAGCCAGGAAGGTTTGCTGGCTGTGGTACGTCCAATTGGTTAGACTGAAGCCACCGACCCATTCTGGAAGCCCTGAACATGCGAGCAGTTCTACAATTATAAACCTGTAGTTTGTGTCAGCCAAGGCCAACAAAACTACAGAGAAAAACTGTTTGTAATTATAGAATCAGAACCCTGAGTTCGGAAGCTTCTTAACCCGTATGTGCTTCCCATCAAGGGCGCCTATGCAATTTGGGAATTGGCCCTTTCCAGGAAGCCCTGGCCTATATCAAGCCACTGCTGCCTGGTTGGATGTGGCAGTACCAAAGCTTTCAGTCTCAACCAAATGGTGGCACATCACATGTAGCCCATACCACGCCAGCAATTGTGGAGGTCCCCATTCTAAACTCAAAATATAAGGAAGAAAATGAGTTGCCAGTCGCCAGATATCTGAAAAGAAAAACAAAAAATAATTAGCACCATTAATATTAAAATTATACTATACAACAAGATTGAGACTCAGTACTTTATATTCAAATACACTTTAAAGTAATGAAACCCGTTTAGCTACTTAAACTTCAAGACCATTACCATATACATACAGGTGACGTATCCTTATCATTCCTGGCAGGATTACGGGGGAAAAAAAAAAAAAGCGGAACTTTAATCTGCTGTGACAAAGAAATTACTTGGTATTACACCAAATTACACTATAAAAAGTGGCCGTGGGAAAAGCACACACAGTTTCTTACTGTAAATTTACAATATATAATACATGTGTAATACTATTAAGTACTTATACATAGAACAGGTAATGTTCAGAATACACAGGCCATAGACCAAACCGCTATGTATTGGCAAACAGTGGGTTTTACATAGATGAGTCGGAATATATAGTCTTACCTTAAAGTAATAATGAGACGCTCTTCAGGTGACACACTCCGCTGCATGTTGGTGTCATGGAAAGTCAAGGCAGGCCGCAACTCCCCCAACAGCTGATCAAAAGTAGCCACCGACATGTGGCAATAATTAAAGAACTTAACAGGGTGCACACGGAGCACAAACCAACAAATCGACCTTTGCTGGTTTTCCAGGGCAGGTTTCACAGTGATAAATGGTGTCTATTCGTATTCCCCTTTTGGAACACATTCTTCATCTTTTTTGGGTCCTTCCCTTCCTTGTTGTTTGGGGGACTTCACTGGTACAATATGGGTACTATCACTTCCAGAAGGACTGGGGATGTCCCCTTCCTGGTTTTGAAAAACAAGGGCATTGATCACTATGTCTGGGATGATCCTCTCTGGCCTGCAGATCGAAACAGAATGTAAGAGCTACACAGTGCCATCTGTACATTGTGTAATGCCAGGATTTTGTACCATTCCGTCACTTTCAGCATGGCAATGTACAGCTTTAGCACCTGATGGGAAAGATCAACCCCTCCCATGTTCATTTTGTAGTCCAGGGTGAAGTTTGGCTTGGAGCTAGTGGTAGTGGTACCTCTGTGCGACTTCAGGTCACAGTTCAGAGCAGCAGGAAAAGCACGCAAGATCTCCAGAGTGGCAGCACCATCAGAAGCAGGAGAGGTAAGTTGTTTTATTTTAATTTTGTCTGCACTGAGGCCTGATGAAGATTGGGGGGGTCTGTTTTAGGGGTCTGATGAAAAATGGAGGTCTGATCTGAAGTCTAACAAAGATTAGGAGTCTGAGGTCTGATGAAGATTGGGGGTCTGATGCAGATTGGAAGTCTTACTTGAGGTCTCGCAGCAAGGCCTGGAAATGCTGAATTCTGCCAGCCCTCTGTGATGCTGGTAACATGTCCGCCATTTTGTGTTTGTACCGGGGGTCTAAGTACGTTGCCACCCAGTACTGGTCCCTGCCCTTTATGCTTTTTATACGGGGGTCTCTCTTCAAACACTGAAGCATGAAGGCCCCATTTGCACTAAATTGAAGAGGTGGAGCATCCTCGCTCCTTCTCATCGCCCAAGAGAATGTCGTCCTCGGTCTCCTCCCCCCAGGCACGGACAACACCAGGGATCGCCGAAAACCACAGACAAAAGGAGGATGAGAGAGCCACTGCTAAATCCCACCAGTCCTGCTGCCTTCTGGCTTGGAGGAATCAGCACACGGCGTGGCAGGCTGCGTTACCGCAGTGTTCTGCTCCAGACTTGATGTGCTCAATATGGAAACTGAGAGCAGACCGGCGCGGGCAGCATGTGGAGCTAAATTTGTACTAATTTATTGTGGGCTTTACAAAGTTAAAATACCATTGGAAAAAAAAACTATTTCAATGGAAAATGTTTCATTTTGTATGCAGGAGAGCACATTCCTGCTTTAGACGAAGAACCTACTGCTGTCAGAGGTGACTAAGTTTATTTGTGGTGTTGCCCCGGTCTGGTGGGGGCCCATTCCTGGGAACACATTCCTGCTGCAAAGAACCTGCTGCTGTCTGTCCTGATCATGGTGAGTTATGTGTAGGCCTTATACTACACTGTTACCTTTACATGCTGCTGTCTGTCCTGATCCTGCTGAGTTATGTGTAGGCCTTATACCCCACCGTTACCATGTACCTGCTGCTGTCTGTCCTGATCCTGCTGAGTTATGTGTAGGTCTTATACTCCACCATTACCATTACCCGCTGCGGCTGTCTGTCTTGATCCTGGTGAGTTTGCAATCAACTAAAGGAGCCTTACTGGAACCTTATTGTTTAAAATTACATGAAAACATAACAGTTAGTGATGAGCGGCAGGTGCCATATTCGATTTCGACGAAATTCGCGAATATTCAAATGAATATTCGTTTCATATTCGTCGAAATCGAATATTCGTCATTATTCTAGTTACCGCGATTAATATGCGATTTAAATAATCGCGTATTGCGATTTTAACTTAAGGCTACTTTCCTATTGGTTTCATATCTAGAATTATAGCGAAGATGACGGATATGACGAATGTATTCGTCATATTCCTCAAAACGAAGATAACGAAGTATTCTACATCTTCGTTTTAGCAACCTATTCGTCAACTCGCTAATTCTAGCAATCAAATAGGAAGGTTGACTATAGAGACAACTGTGTTTAATTACGCTATGCGTTATTTATATATTTTTTTAATAAATAGAATAATTATAATAATTATATCCAAGTAATATAATTATTCTGTTAAAAAAAAAAATCGCATAGCGAATTTAACACAGCTGTCTCTATAGTCAACCTTCCTATTTGATTGCTAGAATTAGCGAGGTTGACGAATAGGTTGCTAAAACGAAGATGTAGAATACTTCGTTATCTTCGTTTTGAGGAATATGACGAATACATTCATCAATCGTCATATTCGCTATTCGCTAATTCTACCAAGCCAACCATAAAGTTCCTTGCTCATGGAGCGTCCCCATCACCATGGGAACATCTCCATATACTAAAATGTACTGTCGGATTTGAGGAATTACGTTGAAATCGCAATGCGATTAATTCAAGTTATATTAATCGCATTGCGATTTCAACTTAGAGCTGGGTTTATAATGGGTCAGCTTGCTAGAATGAACGAAGTTAACGATTCAATGAGCGAAGTTAACGAATATGGAATATAGCAGCACTGCTAAGTTGAATTCGCAATGCGATTAATTTAACTTGAAGTAATCGCATTGCGATTTCAACTTAGCACTGCTATCTTACATAGGCTAGAATTAACGAATATGGAATATAGCAGTGGCACTAGCAGTGCTAAGTTGAAATCGCAATGCGATTACTTTAAGTTAAATTAATCGCATTGCTGAATTCAACTTAGCAGTGCTGCTATATTCCATATTCGTTAACTTCGTTCATTCTAGCAAGCTGACCCATTATAAACCCAGCTCTAAGTTGAAATCGCAATGCGATTAATATAACTTGAATTAATCGCATTGCGATTTCAACGTAATTCCTCAAATCCGATAGTACATTTTAGTATATGGAGACGTTCCCATGGATGGGGACGCTCCGTGAGCACGGAAGTCGGCAGAAGCGGCAATGGGCACTGACTAGAGCAGCCAGGAAGCCAGGAATCCTCAGGACAGGTAAGAACTACTGTTGGGAAGAGGGAAAGAAAAAAATATAACTAAAAAAAAAAACAAAAAAAAAAACGAATATTCGAAATAGCGAATTTATAGCGCTATATTCGAAATATTCGCGAATTAGCGAAGTGCCGATATTCGCTAAAAAAATTTGCTATTCGAATATTCGCGCTCAACACTAACAACAGTATACTGCGAAATCTATTTATTCAAAATTTGGAGCCAAACATGGCTCTATGGCAACTTTTTAAGTAGCTCGTGCAGGTCACACAACTCCTGCATCTGATTTAGTTGAAGCGCATCAAACTGCTGCACCTTCAGTGCAAGCTTCCGATGCTGCTCATGGATCTCCTGCATGTTTTTTTTCTTCTCCTGCTGCATCTTGTTCAGGAGTGCCGATCCGGGCTGTTTAACGCTTTCCATGCCGCGGGCAATGGCACCCGCCGGATGTAAAGTGGTGATAGAGGGAGCGGACTCCCTCTGCCTCCCATTGGCAGCCCCGCAAATGCGATCGCGGGCTGCCAATGTGTGTGAAGCTTACCTGGCTTCCAATCCTAGGCCCCAGTCCTTCCTGTAGTAAGATCCATCAGGCTGCTCCTCTCTAGCGCAGCCTGCTTGTCAATGTTAGAATAGCATTGCTATTAAAATGCAGTGCACTATAGGCATAATGCACTGTATTTTAAAAGCAATCAAAATACTGTCTGTTACAGTACCATTGTGGGACTGTTAAGTGGTAAAAAAAAGAAGAAAAAAAATGTATTTATTAAAAAAATTCTATAAAATAAAAAATATGCCTTTTTTCATTTGAAAATACGCTTTTCAGTGAAAAAAATAGCAAAAAATAAATCTCCCCCATATGTTTGGTATTACAACGTCTGTAACGACCCAGACTACATAAATATCACATAAATTATCCCCTACAGTGAACGTCGTAAAAAAAAAATAATATACAGAAGTGCTAATTTATCCTTAGTGGCCACCAACAAAAATGAAATAACAAGCGATCAAAAAGCGCCATTTACTCCAAAATGACACCAATGAAAAATACAAGTCGTCCCGCAAAAATCATGCCCTCACACAACTCCATAGAAAAAAAAAAAAAGTTATGGGTCTTGGAAAGCGGCAATGCAAAAACATTTTTTTGTTTTAAAAAAAAGCAGTGTTATTGCAAAAAAGTTGTAAAATAAAAAAAAAACTATATGTATTTGGTATCACCATAATCGTACTGACCCAGAGAATAAAGATATTATGTTATTTATACCGAAAAATGAACGCCATAAAATTTATAACGCAGTGGCAGTATTGCTTTTTTTCCCATCTTCCTCCCAGAGAGAGTTAACAAAAGTTATTCAGAAATCTTGGAATGTTGGAACGCGCCGATGAAGAATGGAAGAAAAACGCTTGGTCACTAAGGGGTTATTGCGACCTGTCACCTAAAATACATGTCTGCCAATTCAGGCCTGTCATCAAAATTCATATTTGGCAGTTTTACTCTAGAGCCCTGCCATGCCCCATATATCATTTTTGAGCACATATGGGGTGTAGGCCTATTCGGGGGAAAATGGGGAATTAAATCTGGGGTGCATTTTGTCCGGTAACCCTTTGTAAAAGTGAAAAATGTGGGTGTAAAGCTACTTTTTCTGGAAAAAATAGTAATTTTTATTTTTTACAGCCAAGTGTTTCCGAATTCTGTGAAATGGGTCAAAGTGCTTAGTATATTCCTTGAGGGGTGTAGTTTCCGGAATGAAGTCACTTTTTAGGGTTTGCAACATAGCTCCTAATTACCTTTCAAGCGAAATCCTCTCTCCTAACGACATATGGTGCTCCTTCCACTCTGAAGCCTGCTGTGCGGCATACATCAGTTTTTGAGCACACATGGGGTGTTTTTGTAAACTCCAGATCCAGGATAATAGATTTTAAGTTTTGTTTGGCTGTTAACCCAGATGTGTTTCAGAAAAATCTATAAAAATTTTAAATCTGCTAAAATCAAATTTTGAAAATTCATTCCCATTTCCATTTCATTCTCGTGGGCCACCTAAGGCCTCTTTCGCACCCGCCGGATAAGAGGCGGGTGCGTTGCGGAAAAATGCGTGACTTTTCCACGCGAGTGCAAAGCGTTTTAATGCGTTTTGCACACACGTGGGAAAAATCGGCATGTTTGGTACCCAGACCCGAACCCGAACTTCATCACTGAAGTTCGGGTTTGGGTTGAGTATTCTGTATATTTTATTATTTTCAATAGCATTCTCAATACAGAATGCTTAGTAAAATGTGCATTAAGGGGTTAAAAAAAAATTAACTCACCATATCCACTTAATCACGTAGTTGCGATCTTTTCTTCATTCATTAGCTGTCGGCTAAAGGACCTGTGATGACGTCACTGAGCTCATCAAATGGTCCAATCACATGGTCCATCACCATGGTGATTGACCATGTGATTGGACCATGTGATGTGACGTCACCACAGGTCCTTTAGCCGGCAGCTCATGATTGAACAAGAAAGAAGAGATCGCAACTACACAATAAGGTGAATAAGGTGAGTTTTTTTTTTTTTAACCCCTTAATGCACATTTTACTAAGCATTCTATAGTGAGAATGCTATTATTTTCCCTTATAACCATGTTATAAGGGAAAATAATAAAGATCGGGTCCTGTCTCTTAGGAACCTTGCGGGAAAATCACACTGCATCCGCACTTGATTGCGGATGCTTGCGATTTTCCTGCAGCCCCATTCACTTCTAAGGGGCCTGCGTTGCGTGAAAAACGCTGAATATAGAACATGCTGCGATCTTCATGCAATGCAAAACTAATGCGGGAAAATCGCCGCTCATGTGCAAAGCCCCATAGAAATGAATGGGTCCGGATTCAGTGCAGGTGCAATGCTTTCACCTCACGCATTGCACCCGTGTGGAAAACTCGCCCATGTAAAAGGGGCCTAAAGGGTTAGCAAAGTGTGTAGAATCAGTTTTGATTAGCTTGAGGGGTGTAGTTTCTAAAATAGGGTGATTTGTGGGTGGTTTCCATAATGCAACCCCAAGAAAGTGACTTCATAACTGAACTGGTCCTGAAAAAATAGAAGTTTGGAACAGTTCTTAAAAATTTTAAGATTTGATTCTAAACTTCTAAGCCTTCTAATGTCCCCCCCAAAAAAATATAATTTTCAAAAAGATCCAACCATATAGGGAATTTAAAGTAATAAGTATTTTTGGAACTATCTATTATAAAACTATCTATTATAAAAGAAGAGAAATTTAAATTTGGAAATTTGCTAATTTTTCCCACTTTTTTGAAAATTAGGTATTTTTTTCTGAATAAAAAAATGTATTTTTTTACTCAGTTTTACCACTATCATGAAGTACGATATGTGACAAGAAAGTCTCACAATGGCCTGGATAAGTAAAAGCGTTTTAAAGTTATTACCACATAAAGTGACACATGTCAGATTTGCAAAAAATGGCCTGAGCAGGAAGGTGAAAACTGGCCTAGGGTAGAAAGGGTTAATGTTTCTGAATATGTTATGTAAAAAT
Organism: Bufotes viridis; assembly: GCA_033119425.1. Lineage (NCBI taxonomy): Eukaryota > Metazoa > Chordata > Amphibia > Anura > Bufonidae > Bufotes > Bufotes viridis. The sequence continues at coordinate 527,241,329 of CM065589.1, read as the reverse complement.
AATTATATTGCTGTGTGCACATATTTACCCTCCTGACAGGGGCTGGTGACATCCTCCTCATTATGAGCTGGGGGGGGGGATCCAGCTGATGGGAGGGTCTGGCCTCTTTCGCCGCCACCTCCACCACTTCGCCAACATCAGGTGGGGAAGGGGCATCCACATTCTGGGAGGGTCCCACCTGCTCTCCTTCCTCCTCCTCCTCTATGGAGACCTCCACCACCTCCAAATCCTCCGTTAAACGCCTGCGGCGGACTGACGGAATGGGAACCCATGTAATCACACAATATTTAGAATTTTGACAAACAGCTCAGAACTCATAACAAATGAAAATTAAGTGGGGGATGTATCTAATGTAATGATGGACGGGGCCTTTCACTGGAATACAGACTGATAATTGCAGTTTATGCATATATATATACACACACACGTGTATATATATTTATGTGTGTGTGAAACGTACAAAATCAGCCGGTTACATCATACATCTCTACCTTGCTGTGTGTATAAATATATACATATATACACTCACACCGAGGTAGAGATGTATCATGTAACCGGCTGATTTCGTACGTTTCACACACACATGATTTGCTACATGTCACACCAGGTACTAAGTAATCATTTGTAAAGGGATGAAATACTTATTTGCATAACTGTTTATATACATTACTGAGTGTAGTCAAGAGATACAAAAAAGAAGGGACTGGAAACCCACAGTGTCTCCGCCCACTTTAAAAGAGTGCATAATAAAAGTCCATATGGATTAAAATTTATAGGAGTGGAAAGAGTCGACAATAAATGGTGGGGGGAAGATCCTGTAGCTAAGATTAATCGCCGTGAGGTAGAATGGATCTTCAAATTAGGTACCCTACAGCCTTCTGGTCTGAATGTGGATTTTGATCTGAGACCCTGCTTAGCATAAAGATGAGTGTGCCGATTATGTGGGGAAGGAACACAAATGTATATTGCCTTATACCTTATCTCTGTGATCCAGCCAATGTGCCTCCCCTTCAAATCTGAGAAATGTTTCCTGATGGCCATCGCACTATGCTTTCCCTTATACTCCCTCCTAAGCTCCTTCCTTAGATGCCTCACGATCCACTGTTTTTTCTCCTGGAACTGGGTCCTGTCGTACCCCCCTCCAACATGCGCTGCAGGATAAAGATGCAAGCATATAATCCCAAATTTTTAAGTACATGTATTGAAAATAATGTCATCAACAACACAGCCAAAACAATTTAAGTGTTTGAAGGGGAAATATTAGATTTAATGTTACCATTATAAGAACGGATTGTATTGCAATTGTATGTGTGTGGCGTCTGAGGAATCGGATATTGGCCAGCTGAGCAGAGATGTACCTGCCTAGGAAAGTGATGGTACGGTATGGGGTGTACAACTGGTTCTCCTCCCCATGGTGCACCCTGGGTAACGCTAAATGAACCAGAAAATACTGGCGGTCAGACAAAGAAAGCTTCTCCTGAGCAACAGGACACAAACTCTAATTTGTAGACTGTGTGTGTGTGTGTGTGTGGTTTATAGTGTGTGGCAGGAAAATGGATGTGCAATGTGAATGTCAGAGATATTTCTCTGCTGTCCAAACATACATGCTACAGACATAGTGCTGTGATGTCACAACAATACTTAGTGCACCAATTAGTAATATGTAGTCAGACCTGATAAAATGTGAAGTTGTATGTATTGCAAATACAAATTCGCATCAATAGCGCAGATTTTCGCAATCCCAAATATTTTGGAACACTCTATCTGCATATAAAGCCATTGTTCTGCAATACATGTGAAATGTAATCAAATACAGTGCTGTAATGTAACATTACTTACAGTGATCTGGAGTTCTTTTTCACCGTCGCGGAAATTGCTGCCAACCATCTTTTCCAGTCTCTGCAAGCTTCCCACAGTTCGAAAAAGGTAGCAAAACTAGGCCAAGCCAGTATTGAGCATATGCAAATACGAACGTATTACTTGCCCGATTTTCGCGATCAAGAAAATCATCTTGAATTTTCGAATATTATTATTATTCAAAATATTGCGAATTAGAATATTGCCCCTGCCGCTCATCACTAGTCGTTAAAGGCATGTTGCTGCTGGAGCAGCCTATCAAGCATATACAAGGTGGAGTTCAAGCGCGTTGAGCTGTTACAAATCAGACGTCTGACGGGCAGGTGTTGTCTCCATTAAACGTCAGCAAGGTGAGCCTTGGCCGTGTAAGATCTTCTAAAATGGCCAGAGATTTTCCTGGCCTCCCGCAAGACGTCCTGGACCCAGGGGTATTGGGCAATGAATCACTGCACGACTAGGTTCAGGAAGTGTGCCATTTTGCCCTGTTTCAGCGTGCTCAGCAGATTGGCACCGTTGTCGCACACCACCAACTGTCAAATTGAGCGGGGTTAGCCACTGGTCAGCTTGTGACCGCAGAGCTGAAAGCAGTGCAGGAGCGGTGTGGCTCTTGGCTTCCAGGCACAACAGCCACAGCACAGCATGGCAACGTCTCACCTGGGACGTCAAAAAGGCTCTGGGGAGCTTGGGGGATGTAGCGGAAAAGGGGTAGCAGTGGAAAAGGAGGAGTCAGCTGAGGAGGAGATGGAGGATGGAGGAGGAGAAGAAGAGGCAGGCCTGCATGCAATCCGTGGCGGTAACACCAAATCCACACAGGAGCCACAGGTTACATGCTTGACAGTCATCAGAAGGTTCACCCAGTGGGCAGTAAAAGTTATGTACCTTCCCTGCCCGTGTTTGCTAGACCACGTGTCTGTGGTCAGATGTATCTTGGCACCAACACTGTGTGCCCGAGATATATTCAATTGCCGCTGAACGTGGCCATATAGCTCTGAGATGCCCTTCTGGGAGAAATATTTCCTTCTGGGGACCTTCCATTGCAGTGTGCCAATGGGCACAAATTTTCTAAAGGCCTCCGAGTCCACCAGTTCATATAGCAGTAGTTGGCGGGCTAGCAGTTCTGACAAGCCAGCGGTCAGGGCCACGGAAGCCTGCCTTCTCCCAGATGAAAGCAACAACGGCACGGTGGAAGGTGGAGTGTAGGACAAATGAGAGAAGAGAGGAGAAGGAGAAGAGGCAGGACATGTTACGCCGGGAGTGTGGCGCTGTGGGTTCTGACGGCATTGCTCGCACTAGGCTCGGAGATGGGAGGCCAGGTGCTTTCTTAAGGCAGTCGTCCCTAGGTGAGTGTTGGGCTTATCGCGACTTATGCATTGACAGCAAGGCTGCAGATGGCAACACTATTGTCATCAGCTGACACGTTAAAAAAAAGCCCACACTGCAGAGCCATGTGCCGGCGTCCTGGGAGCGCCAGATGTGACCGTGCATGGTGTACGGCTCGCTCCAGATACATTTGCAGTCTGCTTTTTCCCTCCTGTGCCCTGCGAGCTCTGCCTGCTTCTCTTCCTTCTTCTCTCTCTCTGCTGCTCCGTGTCTCCCTCTGAACTCCCCTCCTCTTCTTCTTGTGGGCGCCCACATGACGTCTATCATAACGTCATCATCGTCACCTTCGCCACCACTGACATTTGAGATCTCGGAGTAGGTATATAGAACCCCTTAATCAATATTTGGTGGAAGCAGGTCTATCGCACCCCTCAATCTGTATTTTGTGGAAACTGGTATATCAAACCCATTAATCAGTATTTTGTGGAGGCAGGTATATTGCACCCCTCAATCAGAATTTTGTGGCAACAGTTATATAGAACCCCTGAATCAATATTTGGGGGAAGCAAGTATATCGCACCCCTCAATCATTTTTTTGTGGAGGCAGGTATATCAAACCCCTTAATCAGTATTTTGTGGAAGCAGGAATATCGCACCCCTCAATCAGTATTTTGTGGAAGCAGGTATATAGAACCCCTTAATCAATATTTGGTGGAAGCAGTCATATCGCACCCCTCAATCTGTATTTTGTGGAAACAGGAATATTAAACCCATTAATCAGTATTTTGTGGAAGCAGGTATATAGAACCTCTTAATTAATATTTGGTGGAAGCAGGAATATCGCACCCCCCAGTCAGTATTTTGTGTAAGCAGGTATATAGAACCCCTTAATCAGTATTTTGTAGAAGCAGGTATATCATACCCCTTAATCAGTATTTTGTGGAAACAGGTATATAGAACCCCTGAATCAATATTTGGTGGAAACAGGTATATCGCACCCCTCAATCAGTATTTTGTGGAAACAGGTATATAGATTCCCTGAATCAATATTTAGTGGAAGCAGGTATATCGCACACCTCAATCATTTTTTTGTTGTGGAAGCAGGTATATAAAACCCATTAATCAGCATTTTGTGGAAGCAGGTATATCGTACCCCTCAATCAGTATTTTGTGGAATCGGGTATATCGCACCCCTTAATCAGTTTTTTTGGGGGCAACAGGTATATCACACCCATTGCAAATAGTTGTTCAAATTGCGCTTGTCCCTCTATATATCTGCGGTATTGCAACAGAACTGCACACAACTGCTGCACAATACAAATGCACTATATAATTTCTATGTTAGAAAGCATATTATAGGTATATCACACCCCTCAATCAGTGTATATCACACCAGTTTCAATAAGTTATTCCAATAGCGTTTGTCCATCTAAGCTGTGGTATCGCAGCAGAACCGCACACAACTGCTGCACAATACAAATGCACCATAATATACTTTCTATGTTAGAAATTATATTATAAGTATATCACACCACTCAGTATATCACATCTATCGATAGCACACCTATACCAGTGCTTAAAAGGACTTTTGTGGCCCTATTAGCTACCGATTGGTGTCCCTAACAGTCTGTCCCTGCTCCACAAAACAACCTCTCCCTACACTGGCAAAACACAAAATGTAAAATGGCTGCCAGATCGGGTTCTGTTATAAGGTGGGGGTGTGTCCATGTGCTGAAACGTCTCAATTGGCTGTCCTGTCCCACCTGATGGATGTGTCATGGGTCAAACTTCGGCACAATGCAAAAGAATATGGCGCTGGGGGGCATCTCCATATGTTCGCATGTTCGCGAACACGCAAAGTTCACCGCGAAACGACCACCAGGCGAACCGCAAGGCAATCACTATTAATATTTGCATATTTACTATTTATGCCAGTAATTACTGATAACATGATAAAAAATAACGACTTGTCATGACGACAAATCTTAACTTTTGATTGGTGGAGCTGGAACAAAAGAGCTGTGCCACTTATCTGAGTCTTATAACACTTCACCTGTGATTGGTCTTATTCAGCTGACAATCTACCTACTCAGAGGCTTTCTAACTGAGTGATTCTGTCCGTTTGTTCCAGTGATTGTCGGTGCCTCATCACCTGGATTCCCACAAATCAAAATATGTCAACAAAGAACAGGTACCTTTTAAGGGTCTGCACAGTTTTGTCTGTTTTCTAAATTCATTTTCATTGCCTTTTCTCATGGAAAATGTTCAAATTTGAAAGCAAACATCGAAATGGGGTGCATTGATTTCAATCGCATTCAGTGTTTCCAAATGCACAGTATATCTAATTGTATATCTGCATTTCTAATCGAAATATAACTTTTTTTTTGCCCAATACATTTTTTCTTGTGTTTTTTTTTTACATTGAACACAATGATGTAATAAATGGATAACAGGTGACATTGATTGTGACTGTGTTTTTCCATTTGATAACTCACTAATTTTATATTATGGTCAGTAAGATGAAAAAAACTGATGCAACTGATGTAATAGCAATTCTGCAGTATATTTCTGATATTTGACACAACCAGAGCTGATCTCGTTAGTCCCAGCAGTTCTGACTCAGCATCAGCAACTTCCTGAACACATTATCGGCCACCAGAAGTAATATCAGAAGAGATGATGATGTTTTCTAATATTACTGGTGTGTACGTAGCACTACAGAAGACATAATTGGTTAAAAACCTTTTTTACATCTTTCCTACTGTCTCATGACCATACTGTATCTTAGAATGCAAATGTTTATATAATATATATATAAATGTTTATATAATATATATATATATATATATATATATATATATATATATTACAAATATATTTATTTGATACTTTCTAATACATGTGTATAGAGTTAGATCTTAATAACAGGCCATCTTTTGTAGTCAACCACCCCTTTGGCTAGACCACTTTGCCCTGTGGCAGATTTTCAGACCCATCATATAGTTTTGATCGCGAATATTCTAATCGCGAATTTTTATCGCGAATATTTGCACTTCAAGAATTCGCGAATATCTAGAATATAGTGCTATCCCTTAGTAATCACGAATATTCTAGATTTTTTTCATCAGTACCCATGATCCCTCACTGCTTCTTGTTTGTGGGCCAATGAGAAGGCTGCAATATCTTTGACTTTAGGAGTAGTGTTGATCGCTAATTTTCCGATTGCTGATTTTCGGAATCAAGAAAATAATGATTGGAGATCACGAATTCTCGAATTCGCAAATATACAACGAATATTCGCCCAAATATTAATAAATTTGAATATTGCCCCTGCCGTGCATCACTGCCATCATATATTATGTATATTGGCTTGTCCCTACTTTTATAGGACTGCCGTCTAGAAGAAAATTTCTAATGTAGATTTGAGTGATCACATTAAAGAGGTTTTAACTGTCTTCCCTTATGTTTCTACATTTGCTGTACAATTTGTTCCATAAACAGCTATGAATCAAATATTAAAAACAGTGGTGAAAAAGAGGCAAAATATTCAAGCAGCTTGGCATAATTCCCCACTAGGAGTGAATTATTCATAAATCTTAGATCTTTTCTTTTGATCAGTAAAAAGACAAAAAAAAAAAAAAAAAAAGAAAAACACTACAGAACGGGGACAGTGGATGTAGTGTATATTGTATATCTCAGCTTCTCTCCCTATTATCTGAAATCTCCCAGTAACACTTGTCTCTGTATACATAAAGGCAGAAAGCTACACATTCTTAAAAAGCATTTGACTTCCACAGCTGCAGTGGAATATATTAGCTATGCTCCTATGGATGCTGTCAGCCGGCCTACACTGCAAGCTGTACTCAATGCCAAATTATTCTCTACATGGATTTAGAAATGTATCATGCCCTTAAATGACTTGGCTGAATTAAATATCAGCCGATCAATGGGACAGACCAGCTACCAAGGAAACACAGTATCCAGCTTTAACTATTAATTTGGGAAAATTTGAGGTTGTGTATTAACTGGTGGTGAACTTTTCACATCCTCATCTTTGGTTTAATAATTGTAGCCCTTTTAAATGATAGCCATTGGTAATTTTACATTGACAGAGAATTTCTATTGACATGTATTGAACTATGTATGAAGTAATGCCTTATGACACCATAATGAGCTGATTATAAAGTAGTGTGAATTATTGCCATATTGGAATATACTGATTTTAAGTGGTCCGTCAGCTATTCAGAAACAGCACTGGCTGCAGTCTGCATGGACACTGAAGCTGGGTATTCTCTGCTCCTCTAGCAGATTTTTTTTCTCAATGTCTCCTCCGCTGCCTCATGTCACAAGCCACCCCTCCTCTTAGAGTAAGCTTCATCATGACAATCAATACACAAGGTCTGACATGAACTTTCACTTTTCGTCTTGTAAAAGACAGTCTGGAGCAGCTGGCACAATGTGCCTCACCTTATACAAACTGTGACTGCTGTGAGAACAGAAGGAAAGAGAAAGTGTTTGATGTCAAACAATCAATTGCTCACTAGAGTTGAGCGAACACCTGGATGTTCCGGTTCGAGAAGTTCCACCGAACTTCCCGAAAATGTTCGGGTTCGGGATCCAAACTCGACCCGAACTTCATCCCGAAGCCGAACCCCAAAATGCAGCAAAATGTAGGTAAATGCCCTGCAAACAAATGTAGATAGGGAAATGAATTAAAATAAAATAAATAAAAATTAACCAATATCAATTGGAGAGAGGTCCCATAACAGAGAATCAGGCTTCAAGTCACCCACCAATGGAAAAGGTCACTTTCTGATATTTCGGCCCCAGCACCCAGACAGAGGAGAGAGGTCCCATAGCATAAAATCAGGCTTCATATCACCCACCATTGGAGAAGGCCACTTTCAGTTATTTAGGCCCCAGCACCCAGACAGAGGAGAGAGGTCCCACAGCGAGGATTAAGGCGTCATATCACCCACCACTGGAGAAGGCCACTTTCAGTTATTTAGGCCCCAGCACCCAGACAGAGGAGAGAGGTCCCACAGCGAGGAATAAGGCGTCCTATCACCCACCACTGGAGAAGGCCACTTTCAGTTCTTTAGGCCCCAGCACCCAGACAGAGGAGAGAGGTCCCACAGCAAGGAATAAGGAGTCATATCACCCACCACTGGAGAAGGTCACTTTCAGTTATTTAGGCCCCAGCACCCATACAGAGGAGAGAGGTCCCACAGCAGAGAATCAGGCGTCATATCACCCACCACTGGAGAAGGCCACTTTCAGTTATTTAGACACCAGCACCCAGACAGAGGAGAGAAATCCCACAGCATAGAATAAGGCGTCATATCACCCACCACTGGAGAAGGCCACTTTGAGTTATTTAGGCCCCAGCACCCAGACAGAGGAGAGAGGTCCCACAGCAAGGAATAAGGCGTCATATCACCCACCACTGGAGAAGGCGACTTTCAGTTATTTAGGCCCCAGCACCCAGACAGAGGAGAGAGGTCCCACAGCAGAGAATCAGGCATCATATCACCCACCACTGGAGAAGGCCACTTTGAGTTATTTAGGCCCCAGCACCCAGACAGAGGAGAGAGGTCCCACAGCAAGGAATAAGGCGTCATATCACCCACCACTGGAGAAGGCCACTTTCGGTTATTTAGGCCCCAGCATCCAGACAGGGGAGAGAGGTCCCACAGCAAGGAATAAGGCATCATATCACCCAACACTGGAGAAGGCCACTTTCAGTTATTTAGGCTCCAGCACCCAGACAGAGGAGAGAGGTCGCACAGAAGAGAATAAGGCGTCATATCACCCACCACTGGAGAAGACCACTTTCAGTTATTTAGGCCCCAGCACCCAGACAGAGGAGAGAGGTACCACAGCGGAGAATAAGGCGTCATATCACCCAACACTGGAGAAGGCCACTTCCAGATATTTAGCCCACAGCACCCAGACAGAGGAGAGAGGTCGCATGGCAGAGGTTCAGGCTTCATGTCATCCACCATTGTAACAGGCCACTTTCAGTTATTTAGACCCCAGCGCCCTGATCGAGGAGAGGTTCATTCAACTTTGGGTTGCACTGCAAGATCATGGTAAAGTTAAAAAAATGAGGATTCAATAAAGGAGTGCCCCGGAGTACAAGAATACATGGTTGAGGGGGAGGCAGTTATAAATGTCTATTCTGCACAAGGGAGGGACAGGTCCTGTGGGATCCATGCCTGGTTCATTTTTATGAACGTCAGCTTGTCCAAGTTGGCTGTGGACAGGCGGCTGCGATTGTCAGTAATGACGCCCCCTGCCGTGCTGAATACACTTTAAGACTAGTGTTGAGCGAACAGTTCGAGCATAGTTCGGGTTCGTACCGAATTTTCAAAAAGTTTGGGTTCGGGTTCGTTGTTCGGCGATTACTTCTTGCTTTCTGAAGGGCTGCACAGCAGCCAATCAGCTAGCGTTTTACTTCTTGCCCTAAGAGCCAATCACAGCCATGCCTGCTAATGGCATGGCTGTGATTGGCCAAGTGCAGCATGTGACCCAGCCTCTATTTAAGCTGGAGTCACATAGCACCGCACATCACACTGCTCTGATTAGTGTAGGGAGAGGACGCAGCTTCTGTGAGGGCGAGATTAGGCAGGGAAAAGTCAGCAACAGCACCTAATGAACTGATAGATCTACAGCTGTGAATGATTGAACTTCTGCTAGTTACTTTCTCACTGTTTTTTAGGCTGCACAGAGTGTTGTTCTGTCACTTATTTTCTGGGGTGATCAGCGGCCATTTTGTGACTTGTGGTGCACCAGAACAAGCTGCCACCAAGTCCATTTGTGGTCGGATCGGCTATCCGAAAGGTGTACCTAACCTATCTAACCCTATCTACAACAAGCAGTAGAATTATGCCATAACTGCTGCGGTAGGGCAGCCTAAAGGGGGCCACCGTAATATGAAATGACTGTAAGATGGTGTGGGTGGGTGGGTGAAATCAGCTGAATCGGCGTCAGCCTGGGCTCACAGGAGCCTGTAAATAGCCTAGCAATCAGCCAGCCTAGGCCCGCAGGTGCATGTAACTAGTCTTGTGATCCGCCTCCCCTCCCACAAATGCAGCAAATATATTTGCTTAAAACCAATCCATCAATTCTAGTTTTTTTTTTTGCTATATCCTACATCAGGAGCTTGGCTGTGCTAATTGTCACCCCTAGAAACTCAGGATAGCAATTTCTATATTTTATTAAGGGTTAAATACAATTGCCCAAATAGCTGTGGCTGGCCTAAATCTGGTGTTCCAGCTTTGGCTAGCCAAGTATAATACTGTCTGCTGTCTGGCAAAGGATAGATTATTTTCTGTGGTGAAATTTAATTGACAAAATTGCAATACCATAAATCAGTGGTTTCAGCTGTGGCTGGCCAAGTTTCATAGTGTCCTGCAAAGGATACTGTATATTTTGTTCTGGGGTGAAATTCAATTGCCAAAATAGCAATACCCTGAATCTGGTGTCCCAGCTGTTGCAGGCTAAGTTTCATAGTGTCCGCAAAAACATATATTTTGTTCTGGGGTGAAAGTCAATTGCCGAAAATAGCAATACCATAAATCAGTGGTTTCAGCTGTGGCTGGCCAAGTTTCATAGTGTCCTGCAAATTATATATTTTGTTCTGGGGTGAAATTCAATTGCCAAAATAGCAATACCATAAATCAGTAGTTTCAGCTGTGGCTGGCCAAGATTCATAGTGTCCGCAAAAACATATATTTTGTTGTGGGGTGAAATTCAATTGCCAAAATAGCAATACCCTGAATCTGGTGTCCCAGCTGTTGCAGGCCACGTTTCATAGTGTCTTGCAAAACATATATTTTGTTCTGGGGTGAAATTCAATTGCCAAAATAGCAATACCATACGTCAGTGGTTTCAGCTGTGGCTGGCCAAGTTTCATAGTGTCCGCAAAAACATATATTTTGTCCTGGGGTGAAATTCAATTGCCAAAATAGCAATACCATAAATCAGTGGTTTCAGCTGTGGCTGGCAAAGTATAATAGTGTCCGCCAAAACATATTTTGTTCTGGGGTGTAATTCAATTGCCAAAATAGCAATACCCTGAATCTGGTGTTCCAGCTGTTGTGGGCCTAGTTTAAATCAGACCGTAACAGGGTATATTTTGTTCTGGGGTGAAATTCAATTGCCAAAATAGCAATACCATTAATCAGTGGTTTCAGCTGTGGCTGGCCAAGTTTCCTAGTGTCCACAAAAACATATATTTTGTTCTGGGTTGAAATTCAATTGCCAAAATAGCAATACCATAAATCAGTGGTTTCAGCTGTGGCTGGCCAAGTTTCATAGTGTCCGCAAAAACATATATTTTGTTCTGGGGTGAGATTCAATTGCCAAAATAGCAATACCCTGAATCTGGTGTTCGAGCTGTTGCAGGCCAAGTGTAAATCTGTCAATAAAAGGATAACTTTCATCCAGGGCCTAAATACTAGCCCTAAAAGAGATATTCCCCTAAATCAGTGGTTACTGCTGTGCCTGGATTAGTGTAATACGCTACATAAATAAATAGGCAGATAGTGTTAGGTGCCTGTAAAAAACGGCCTGAATTTGAAATCAATACATTGGGCCAAATATTTTTTTTCTTATTGTGGTGCTTGGTGAACGGTAACAATGAGGAAAACATCTAGTAAGAGACGCGGACGCGGTCGTGGTGGTGTTAGTGTACCCTCTGGTGCTGGGAGAGGACGTGGCCATTCTGCCACAGCCACACGTCCTAGTGAACCAACTACCACAGGTTCCAGTACCCGCCCGAATTTACAGCGATATTTGGTGGGGCCCAATGCCGTTCTAAGGATGGTAAGGCCTGAGCTGGTACAGGCGCTAGTCAATTGGGTGGCCGACAGTGGATCCAGCACGTTCACAACATTATCTCCCACCCAGTCTTCTGCAGAAAGCGCACAGGTGGCACCTGAAAACCAAGCACATCAGTCTGTCACATCACCCCCATGCATATCAAGTTATGCCTCAAGTTATGCAGCAGTCTCTTATGCTGTTTGAAGACTCTGCTGGCAGGGTTTCCCAAGGGAATCCACCTAGCCCTTCCCCAGTGGTGGAAGACATAGAATGCACTGATGCACAACCACTGATGTTTCCTGATGATGAGGACATGGGAAGACTGAACAGACTGAACAGGAAGTCAGGGAGGAAGACTGGGTGGAAGACGATGCAGGGGACGATGAGGTCCTAGACCCCACATGGAATGAAGGTTGTGCCACTGACTTTCATAGTTCAGAGGAAGAGGCAGTGGTGAGACCGAGCCAACAGCGTAGCAAAAGAGGGAGCAGGGGACAAAAGCAGAACAGCTGCTGCCAAGAGAGTTCGCCTGATACTGGCCACCGCCACCAGGGACCGAGCACCCCAAAGGCAGCTTCAAGGAGTTCCCTGGCATGGCACTACTTTAAACAATGTGCTGACGACAAGACCTAAACTACTGGCCTTTGAAATGCTATCATTCAGGCTGGTGGACACAGACAGCTTCAAACAGCTGATGGTCATGGCTGTCCCACAGTATGTTGTTCCCAGCCGCCACTACTTCTCCAAGACAGCCGTGGTTTCCCTGCACAACCAAGTATCCGATAAAATCAAGTGTGCACAGCGCAATGGCATCTGTGGCAAGGTCCACCTAACCACAGATACGTGGACCAGTAAACACGGCGAGGGAAGCTATATCTCCCTAACTGCACACTGGGTAAATGTAGTGGCGGCTGGGCCCCAGGCGGAGAGTTCCTTGGCGCACCTCCTTCCGCTGCCAAGCATCGCAGGGCATCATTCTTTGCCTCCTGTAGCCTCCTCATCCAATTTGGCTTCCTCCTCCCCTGCTTCCACCAGCTCATCCAATCAGCCACACACCTTCACCACCAACTTCAGCACAGCCCGGGGTAAACGTCAGCAGGCCATTCTGAAACTCATATGTTTGGGGGACAGGCCCCACACCCTGCAGGAGTTGTGGCAGGGTATTGAACAACAGACCGACGAGTGGTTTCTGCCAGTGGGCCTCAAGCCCGGCCTGGTGGTGTGCGATAATGGGCGAAATCTCGTCGCAGCTCAGGGACTAGCCGGTTTGACTCACATCCCTTGCCTGGCGCATGTGTTGAATTTGGTGGTGCAGAAGTTCATTCACAACTACCCCGACATGTCAGAGCTGCTGCATAAAGTGCGGGCCATCTGTGCGCGCTTCCAGCGTTCACATCCTGCCGCTGCTCACCTGTCTGCGCTACAGCGGAATTTAGGCCTTCCCACTTACCGCCTCATATGCGACGTGCCCACCAGGTGGAAATCCACCTTGCACATGTTGGAGAGACTGTGCGAGCAGCAGGCCATAGTGGAGTTTCAGCTGCAGCACGCACGCGTCAGTCGCACTGCGGAACAGCACCACTTCACCACCAATGATTGGGCCTCCATGCGAGACCTGTGTGCCCTGTTGTCGAGTACTCCACCAACATGACCAGTGGCGATGACACCGTTATCAGCGTTACAATACCACTTTGATGTCTCCTTGAGAAAACGCTTAGGGCGATGATGGAAGAGGAAGTGGCCCAGGAGGAGGAGGAGAAGGAGGAGGATGAGGGGTCATTTTTAGCACTTTCAGGCCAGTCTGTTAGAAGTGGCTCAGGGAGGTTTTTTGCAACAGCAGAGGCCAGGTACAAATGTGGCCAGCCAGGGCCCACTACTGGAGGACGAAGAGGAGAAGGAGGAGGTGGAGGAGGATGTGGATGAAGCAGTTTCACAGCGGGGTGGCACCCGACACAGCTCAGGCCCATCACTGGTGCGTGGCTGGGGGGATACGGAGGACGATGACGATACGCCTCCCACAGAGGACAGCTTGTCCTTACCTCTGGCAAGCCTGGCACACATGAGCGACTACATGCTGCAGTACCTGCGCGATGACAGCAGAGTTGCCCACATTTTAACGTGTGCGGACTACTGGGTTGCCCCCCTGCTGGATATCCGGTACAAAGACAATGTGCCCACCTTACTTCCTGTACTGGAGCGTGATAGGAAGATGTGCTAGTAGAATCGCATGCTAGTAGACGGGCTCCTGCGAGCATTCCCAAATGTCACAGGGGAACAGGTGGACGCCCAAGGCGAAGGCAAAGGAGGAGCAAGAGGTCGCCAACGCAGCTGTGTCACGGCCAGCTCCTCTGAGGGCAGGGTTAGCATGGCAGAAATGTGGAAATGTTTTGTCTCCACGCTACAGCTAACTGCCCCACCACCTGATACGGAACGTGTTAGCAGGAGGCAGCATTTCAGTAACATGGTTGAACAGTACGTAAGCACACCCCTCCACGTACTGAATGATGGTTCCTGTGAACAAGACAGACATAGCAGAGCTGGACAGGGTTCAGAGGAGGGCAACTAAAGTAATAACTGGAATGAGGGATCTACAGTACCCTGAAAGGTTATTAAAATTAGGGTTATTCACTTTAGAAAAAAGACGACTGAGGGGAGATCTAATAACTATGTATAAATATATTAGGGGTCAGTACAGAGATCTGTCCCATCATCTATTTATCCCCAGGACTGTGACTGTGACGAGGGGACATCCTCGGCGTCTGGAGGAAAGAAGGTTTGTACACAAACATAGAAAAGGATTCTTCACTGTAAGAGCAGTGAGACTATGGAACTCTCTGCCTAAGGAGGTGGTGATGGTGAGTACAATAAAGGAATTCAAGAGGGGACTGGCTTTATTTCTGGATAATATTACAAGTTACAGCTACTAAAGAGGGGTCGTTGATCCAGGGAGTTATTCTGATTGCCTGATTGTAGTCGGGTTCATACCCTGGGTTCATACCTGAGCGTTCTTGAAACGCGCGTTTTACGCGCGTTTTTGTCGCACGTATTTCAGCGCGTTTTTGCAAATAGGAAACGCGCATTCGTACGCGCGTTCTTGTGATTGACTACTGTGGTGTCAATCACAAAACGCGCGACAAACGCCCCAAAAAAAGCTCAAGTACTTGTTTATGCGTATGCCGTTTTACAGTGCGTTCGTACGCGCTGTAAAACGCTCAGGTGTGAACCATGCCCATAGGGAAACATGTGTTTTCGCCTGTTGAGCGTTTTACAGTATGTAGGAACGCGCTCTAAAACGCTCAGGTGTGAACCTAGGGTTAGTGGCGAAAATTGGCTTCTGCCTCACAGGGGTTTTTTGCCTTCCTCTCGATCAACTTGTAGGAAACAGGCTGAACTGGATGGACAAATGTCTTTTTTCAGTCTTATATACTATGTTACTATGTTACTATGTAATACATGTCAAAAAGGGCTGCAATTTTCTCAATTCACCATACAACGGCTAATAAGCCCCTTTTTTCTCCCCACTAATACATGACAAAAAAAGGCTGTAGAACATATAACTACGGCCCTGAAGGCAAATAATACTTTTTTTGCCACTAATACACGCAAAACATGCTGTAATTTTCCCACTTTACCACACAACGGCTAATAAGACCTTTTTCTTTTTTCCCCAATAATACACGGCAAAAAAAAGGCTTTAGAACATATAACTGCGTCTGTGAACGGCAAATAATTTTTTTTCTTTTTTGCAACTAATACACACTTAAAAGGGCTGTAATTTTCTCACTTCACCACACAATGGTTAATAGCCCCTTTTTCTTTTCCCCCACTAATACACGCCAAAAAAAAGTCTTTAGAACAAATAACTGTGGCCGTGAAGGCAAATAAAGTTTTTTTCCCCCCACTAATACACGCCAAAAGAAAGGCTTTAGAACATACAACTGTGGCCGTGAACGGCAAATAAAATAGTTTTTTTTTTGCCACTAATACACGCCAAAAAGGGCTTTAATTTTCTCACTTCAACACACCACGGCTAATAAGCCCTTTTGTTTGTCTGCACTAATACACACCAAAAAAAGGCTTTAGAACATACAACTGTGGCCGTGAATGTCAAATAATTTTTTTTTTTGTTGTCACTAATACACGCCAAAAAGGGCTTTAATTTTTTCATTTCACCACACAACGGCTAATAAGCCCTTTATCTTTTTCCTCACTAATACACGACAAAAAAAGGCTTTAGAACATATTACTGCGGCTGTGAACGGCAAATAATATTTTTTTTTGCCTCTGATACACACTAAAAAGGGCTGTAACTTTCTCACTTCACCACACAACGGCTAATAAGCCCCTTCCCGCCCCCCCCCTCCCCACCAATACATTCCAAAAAAAGGCCTTAGAACATATAACTGCAAATACTTTTTTTTTCATGCCACTAAGGCCCCTTTCACACGGGCGAGTTTTCCGCGCGGGTGCAATGCGTGAGGAGGACGCATTGCACCCGCACTGAATCCGGACCCATTCATTTCTATGGGGCTGTGCACATGAGCGGTGATTTTCACGCATCACTTCTGTGTTGCGTGAAAATCGCAGCATGCTCTATATTGTGCGTTTTTCACGCAACGCAGGCCCCATAGAAGTGAATGGGGCTGCGGGAAAATCGCAAGCATCCACAAGCAAGTGCGGATGCGTTGCGATTTTCCTGCATGGTTGCTTAGCAAAGGGACCCGATCTCTATTATTTTCCCTTATAACATGGTTATAAGGGGAAATAATAGCATTGTTAATAAAGAATGCATTGTAAAATGAAGTGGAGGGGGTTAAAAATAATAAAAGTTAACTTACCTTAGCCATCTTACCATGGTGATGGACCATGTGATTGGACCATGTGATGTGACGTCATCACAGGTCCTGTAGATCTTAGCTGAAGCAGGGAAAGAGAGGAGAGATCGCGACTACGCGATCAAGTGGCTAAGGTAAGTTAACTTTTATTATTTTTAACCCCCTCCACTTCATTTTACAATGCATTCTTTATTAACAATGCTATTATTTCCCCTTATAACCATGTTATAAGGGAAAATAATCAATTCTCCAGAAGAACCGAAACCGGACTTCAGTGATGAAGTCCGGCTTCGGGTTGGGTACCAAACATGGCGGTTTTTTCTCATGCGCGTGCAAAACGCGTTACAAACGTTTGCACCCGCCTGGGAAAAACGTGCATATTCCCGCAACGCACCCGCCTTTTATCCGGGCGTCAAACATGACGCACGTGTGAAAGAGGCCTAATACAGCTCAAAAAGGGCTGTAATTTCCTCACTTCACCACACAACAGCTAATATGCCTCTTTTTTCCCCCTCACTAATACATGCCAAAAATGGCTTTAACCACTTCAGCCCCCCTAGCTTAAACACCCTTAATGACCAGGCCACTTTTTACAATTCCGCACTACACTACTTTCACCGTTTATTGCTCCGTCATACAACTTACCACCCAAATGAATTTTACCTCCTTTTCTTCTCACTAATAGAGCTTTCATTTGGTGGTATTTCATTGCTGCTGACATTTTTACTTTTTTTGCTAATAATCAAAAATGACTTTCACTTTCTGTTGTAAAATTTTTTTTAAAAAAACTACATTTCTATATAAATTTTTCTCTAAATTTATTGTTATACATGTTTTTGATAAAAAAAAAGTCCAATAAGTGTATATTTATTGGTTTTGGTAAAAGTTATAGCGTTTACAAACTATGGTGCAAAAAAGTGAATTTCGGCATTTTGAAGCAGCTCTGACTTTCTGAGCGCCTGTCATGTTTCTTCAGGTGCAAAAATGTCAGGATAGTATAAATACCCCCCAAATGACACCATTTTAGAAAGAAGACACCCCAAAGTATTCGCGGAGGGGCATGGTGAGTTCATGTATCATTTCATTTTTTTTCACAAGTTAGCGAAAATGACACTTTCTGAGAAAAAAAAAAAAAGTTTCAATTTCTGCTAACTTCTGGCAAAAAAAAAAGAAATCTCAGACGGACTCACTATGCCCCTCAGTGAATACCTCGGGGTGTCTACTTTCCGAAATGGGGTCATTTGTGGGGTGTGTTTACTGTTCTGGCATTTTGGGCGGGCTAAATTGTGAGCCGCCATGTAAAACCTAAAGGTACTCGTTGGAATTTGGGCCCTTTATGCACTCACGCTACAAAAGTGTCACTTATGTGGTATCGCCGTACTCAGAAGAAGTAGGGCAATGTGTTTTGGGTGTATTTTACATATACCCATGTTGGGTGAGAGAAATATCTCTGTAAATTGTCAACTTTGTATAACAATTTTTAAAAGTTGTCGTTACAGAGATATTTTTCACACACAGTATAGGTATATATAAAAATACACCCCAAAACACATTGCCCTACTTCTCCTGAGTACGGCGATGCCACATGTGTGCCACTTTTTGCAGCCTGGGTGCGCAAAGGGCCCTAAAACCAAAGAGTACCTTTAGGATTTCACAGGGCATTTTTACGCATTTGGATTCCAGACTTCTTCTCACGCTTTAGGGCCCCTAAAATGCCAGGACAGTATAAATACCCACATGTGACCCCATTTTGAAAGAAGACACCCCAAGGTATTCCGTGAGGGGTATGGTGAGTTCATGTAAAATTTTATTTTTTGTCACAAGTTAGTGGAATATGAGACTTTGTAAAAAACAAAATAAAAATATATATCAATTTCCGCTAACTTGTGCCAAAAAATAAAAATTCTGTGAACCTGCCATGCCCCTCACGGAATACCTTGGGGTGTCTTCTTTCCAAAATGGGGTCATTTGTGGGATGTTTGTACTGTTCTGGCATTTTGGGTGGGGCTAAATTGTGAGCAGCCATATAAAACCTAAAGGTACTCGTTGGAATTTGGGCCCCTTTGCGCACCCAGGCTGCAAAAAAGTGTCACTCATGTGGTATCGCCGTACTCAGGAGAAGTAGGGCAATGTGATTTGGGGTGTATTTTTACATATACCCATACTTTGTGTGAGAAATATCTCTGTAAATTGACAACTTTGAATAAAAAAATTAAAAAAGTTGTCGTTTACAGTGATATTTCTGACACACAGTATGGGTATATGTAAAAATACACCCCAAAACACATTGCCCTACTTCTCCTGAGTTCGGCGATACCACATGAGTGACACTTTTTTGCAGCCAAGATGCGCAAAGGGGCCCTAAAACCAATGAGTACCTTTAGGATTTCACAGGCCATTTTTACGCATTTGGATTCTCACGCTTTAGGACCCCTAAAATGCCAGGGCAGTATAAATACCCCACAAGTGACCCCATTGTGGAAAGAAGACACCCCAAGGTATTCTGTGAGGGGTATGGCGAGTTCACAGAAAAAAAAAAATTTGGCACAAGTTAGCGGAAATATATATATATTTTTTTTACAGTCTCATATTCCACTAACTTGTGACATAAAATTATATTTTACATGAACTCACCATACCCCTCACGGAATACCTTGGGGTGTCTTCTTTCTAAAATGGGGTCACATGTGAGGTGTTTGTACTGCTCTGGCATTTTAGGGTCTCCGCAATCATTACACATATGGCCAGCATTAGGAGTTTCTGCGATTCTCCTTATATTGAGCATACGGGTAATGAGATTTTTTTTCCCGTTCAGCCTCTGGGCTGAAAAGAAAAAAAATGAACGGCACAGATTTCTTCATTCGCATATATCAATGTGGATGAAAAAATCTCTGCCCAAAAATGTGCAAAAAAAAAAAAAACGGCACAGATTTCCTCATTCGCATCGATCAATGTGGATGAATAAAGGCCCCATTCACACGTCCGCAAAAATGTCCGCATCTATTCCGCAATTCTGCGGAATAGATGCGGACCCATTCAGTGTAAATTGGGCTGGCGGTGATGCGGAGAGCACACTATGTGCTCGCCGCATCAGCATTTGCGGAGCTGCGGCCGCAAACTTCCGGGTTTCGGCCCCCAAACATCCGGCCGCAGCTCCGCAAAAGATAGAGCATGTCCTATTCTTGTCCGCAATTGCGGACAAGAAAAGGCATTTTCTATATAGTTCTGGCAATGTGCGGATCCGCAAAATGCGGAAAGCACATTGCTGGTGTCCGTGATTTGCGGATCCGCGGATCCATGGATCCGCAAAACACATACGGACGTCTGAATGAGCCTTACAGGGGGGTAATTAGTGTCAGGGGGGTGACATGGGGTGATCGGGGGTTAATCAGGGGTTAATCAGGGGTTAATCAGTGATGGGGGTGGGGAGGTGGGGGGGGTGGGGGGGGTGGTCTGTGTGGTGATTTGGTGCACTTATAAAAGTTTCCTTTGGTGGTCCCAAGCAAAAGGGACCACCAAAGGACCGACCAGCAAGCATATCAGACGCTGTTAACAAAACAGCGTCTGATATGGCATTTTTTTTAACTTCTACAGCCTGCGAGTGCACGATCAGCGCTGGCAGGCTGTAGTTTACCTTGTCCCCGACGTGATCCTGTGAACGCGCGCGCGTTCACAGGAAATCTCGCCTCTCGCGAGATGACGCGCCCGCGCGTCAAAGAGGAATAGACTGACCGCCTGCAGGACGCAATCCTGCGTTAGGCGGTCGGTAAGCGGTTAATTTTCTCACTTTACTACACAACGACTAATAACCCCCCCCCCCCCACACACACACACACACACACTAATTCACTCAAAAAAAAGGCTTTTGAACACATATGTAACTGCACCTCACTAGGGCTAATAAGACCCCAAAAACAAGAATTGTTTGCTGGAATTACAGAGGTATTGCAACCCTGAAATCAGCAGCAGTGCAATTTGGATCTGCAGTCAGTGCAGTCACTTTTTGAGAGGCCAGGTGAAAAAAATTGCACTTTTGGCATAGTTTCTTTTATTTCGTTTTTTT
Organism: Bufotes viridis; assembly: GCA_033119425.1. Classification (NCBI taxonomy): domain Eukaryota; kingdom Metazoa; phylum Chordata; class Amphibia; order Anura; family Bufonidae; genus Bufotes; species Bufotes viridis. The sequence goes on along the minus strand of CM065589.1, from coordinate 527,220,428 downwards.
TACAGAATTCACTTGGGAGGGCATATAATGTGATATTTTTATAGAGCAGGTTGTTCCGGACGCGGCGATACTAATACGTATGTCTATCATTTTTATCCCCGTTACAATGCTTTACAATACTTCTGTGTTGTAATACATTGACTGTAAGTGTATTACCCAGAGTGATACACTTACAGCTTCCTGCCTGTGATATCAAGGGGGCTGGATCTCACAGGCTGACACGGATGGCAGCCACGATGCCACCCAAGCCATCGGGTCCCTGTCATAGCAGCACGGGGACCCGATGGACACCCTACACCCGGCAGGATACCGCACGTGTCATGGTCAGCGCTGACCGCAGCAGTGCAAGGGTTAATGCGCCGGCATCAGTATTTTCACCAATGCCGATGCATACAGCAGTGGTCCTGCTATCAGTGATGGCCAGACCCTGCAGCTATTCAGGCGGCCCCAGCTCCTGCGCCAGCCCAATCAGAGTGCCGTAGCTGTACAGAGCTGGGATCTGTGACCCTGTTTCCAGTACCGTACATGTACAGCGCTGGTATCCTACGAGTTAATGACTGGGCAATTTTCCATTTTTCCATTCACATAGCCATATAAGGTATTGTTTTGGGGGAAAAGTTTTACTTTCTAATGACACCATTTATGGTTGCATACAATGTAGTCGGAAGCTGGAAAAAAATTCCAAATGGGATGAAATTAACTCACAGTTTTATGGGCTTTGTTTTTACTGGGTTTTTTATGCTGTAAAACTGAAATGTAACTTTAATTCTCTGTGTCAGTATGAATACAACAATACCACATATGTATAGTTTTGTTGGTGTTTTAATACTTAATAAAAACTTTGGAAAAATGTTTTTTTCTTTGCATCGTCAAATTATGACACGCATAACTTTTTAGTTTTATGGGAATGGAGCAGTGTGGGTTCATATTTTCTGGGGCAATATGTACTTTTCATTGATACCATTTTGACTTATTTTCCATTTTGCTATTTATATTTTAATATGGCAAGTCTTTTCACATGTGGTGATTCCCGTGATGTTTTTTAATTATGTATTTTTATGTTAATATTGGGGTAAGGGGGGGATGATTACAATTTTTTTTTTTTTTTACATTTTAAAAAACTTTTTTTTTTTTTTTTTACACTTTTTAATAGTTTCCATAGGCCGATCAAGAATGGCTGAATGTGGTGGCAAATAAATGTTTTCAAGTGAACATATGGGTCTAAAAAATTGTCTAACTGCACAAGAAAAAGAGAAAGAGGTCTGCAACAGAAATAAAACAGTTTGTACATACCATAGGCATGGTATGGGCACACCCCAATAGGTTTGACACCTCCGTGCTCACTGCAGTGCCTAACCCCCCCCATGATACACCTGTGGCCCTGTATGTTATGCTGGCTGCCGCCGCCCGACGCACTGTAAATAAATTTACGATACCTGACTGCGCTGCTGAGGGTGGCTAGTATTCACATATGGGGGCGGAGTCCCAGACCCGATGGAGGAAAAGAGAGGGGCGCGTGCTGTGCAGGGTGGCGCAGGCTGAGTTAACTGTTGACGTCACATCACGCGGCACGCTTGCTAGCTGGTGAGGTGAGGGCAGTGCCAGAGGCAGCAGAGGCGGGACATGATATATATGTGGATGGGGTGATTCAAATTCACTGCTCAGCTGTTCCAGTGACGGGTCCAGATGCAGTGTATATTCAAAGAAGTATGTACCACCAACAAACGTTAAACACACAAAAAAGAAGTATGTACCCCCCCTGTCTCACAGTGCTACCCTGTTGTCCACTGTATTACCCTGATATACCCCTCAGTTATATAATATAGGGGTATCAGGGTAAATTATGGAGGTATATAACTAGTGATGGGTAGGGTACATGATGGGTAATTTAACTAAGGAGGGCTACTGGGCTAGGCTACTGTCAGACATTATTCAGGGTCAGGGGTAATATAACTTATATATTACCCTTAACCCCTGTATTATGTCCCTGATAATCCTAATCAGTCATGTGTCATCCACAGATCCCCCATAAGAGTGTCCTCCACAGACCCCCCATAACAGTGTGTCCTCCACAGATCCCCCATAAGAGTGTCCTCCACAGACGCCCCATAACAGTGTGTCATCCACAGATCCCCCATAAGAGTGTCCTCCACAGACCCCCATAACAGTGTGTTCTCCAAAGATCCCCCATAACAGTGTCATCCACAGATCCCCCATAAAAGTGTGTCATAAACAGATCCCCCATAACAGTGTGTCATCCAGAGATCCCCCATAACAGTGTGTCATCCACAGATCCCCCAAAACAGTGACCTTCACAGATCGCCCATAACAGTGTGTCATCCACAGATTCCCCATAAAAGTGTCATTCAGAGATCCCCCATAACAGTGTGTCATCCAGAGATCCTCCATAACAGTGTCATCCACAGATGCCGATAACAGTGTGTCATCCACAGATGCCCACATAACAGTGTCATCCACAGATCCCCCTTAGCAGTGTCATCCACTAATCCCCCATAGAAGTGTCATCCACAGATCCCCCATAACAGTGTTATCCACAGATCCCCCGTAGCAGTGTCATCCGCAGATCCCCCGTAGCAGTGTATCATCCAGAGATCCCCCATAACAGTGTGTCATCCACAGATCCCCCATAACAGTGTCATTCAGAGATCCCCCATAACAGTGTCATCCAGAGATTCCCCATAACAGTGTCATCCACAGATCCCAATAACAATGTGTCATCCACAGATGCCCACATAACAGTGACCTCCACAGATCTCCCTTAGCAGTGTCATCCACAAATCCCCCGTAGCAGTGTCATCCACAGATCCACCATAACAGTGTTATCCACAGATCCCCCGTAGCAGTGTTATCCACAGATCCCCCGAAACAGTGTCATCCACAGATCCCCCGTAGCAGTGTGTCATCCAGAGATCCCACATAACAGTGTCATCCACAGATCCTCCATAATAGTGTCATCCACAGATCCCCCATAACAGTGTTATTCACAGATCCCCCAAAACAGTGTGATCCACATATGCCCCATTACAGTGTCATCCACAGATCCCCCATAAGAGTGTGTCATCCACAGATCCTCTATAACAGTGTGTCATCCACAGATCCTCCATAACAGTGTCATCCACAGATCCTCCATAACAGTCTGTCATCCACAGATCCTCCATAACAGTGTCATCCACAGATCCCCCATAACAGTGTCCTTCACAGATCGCCCATAACAGTGTGTAATCTCCAGATCTCCCAGAACAGTGTGTCATCCACAGATCCCCCATAACAGTGTCATCCAGAGGTCCCCAATAACAGTGTAATCCACAGATTCCCCAACACAGTGTCATCCACAGATCCCCCATAACAGTGTCATCCACAGATCCCCATAACAGTGTCATCCACAGATGCCCCCATCACAGTGTCCTCCACAGATCCCCTGTAGCAGTGTTATCCACAGATCCCCCGTAGCAGTGTCATCCAGAGGTCCCCCATAACAGTATCATCCACAGATCCCCCATAGCAGTGTTATCCACAGATCCCCCATAGCAGTGTGTCATCCAGAGATCCCCCATAACAGTATGTCATCCACAGATCCACCATAACAGTGTCATCCGCAGATCCCTCATAACAGTGTCATCCATAGATCCCCATTACATTGTCATCCACAGATCCACCATAATAGTGTGTAATCCACAGATCCCCATAACTGTGTCCTCCACAGACCCCCATAACAGTGTGTACTCCACAGATCCCCCATAACAGTGTCCTCCACAGATCCCGCATAACAGTGTCATCCACAGATCCCGATAATACTGTCCTCTAAGGATCCCCCATAACAGTGCCTCCACAGATCACCAATAGCAGTGTCCTCCACAGAACCCCCTTAACAGTGTCACCCACAGATCCAAAATAACAGTGTCATCCACAGATCCCCCATAACAGTGGGTCATCCACAGATCCCCCATAACAGTGGGTCATCCACAGATCCCCATAACAGTGTCATCCACAGATCCCCCATAACAGTGTTATCCACAGATCCCCCGTAGCAGTGTCATCCACAGATCCCCCATAGCAGTTTGATCCACAGATCCCCTATAACAGTGTCATCCACAGATCCGCCATAACAGTGTGTCATCCACAGATCCTCCATAATAGTGTAATCCACAGACCCGCCATAACAGTGTCCTTCACAGATCCCCCATAACAGTGTGTCATCCACAGATCCCCCATAACAGTGTCCTCCACAGACCTCCCATAACAGGGTGTCCTCCACAGATCCCCTCATAACAGTGTCATCCACAGATCGCCCATAACAGTGTGTCATCCACAGATCCCCCAGAACAGTGTGTCATCCACAGATCCCCCATAACAGTGTCATCCAGAGGTCCCCCATAACAGTGTCATCCACAGATCCCCATAACAGTGTGTTATCCACAGATGCCCCCATCACAGTGTCCTCCACAGACCCCCCGTAGCAGTGTCATACACAGATCCCCCGTAGCAGTGTTATCCACAGATCCCCCATAACAGTGTCATCTACAGATCCCCCATAGCAGTGTTATCCACAGATCCCCCGTAGCAGTGTGTCATCTAGAAGTCCCCCATAACAGTATATCATCCACAGATCCCCCATAAGAGTGTCATCCGCAGATCCCTCATAACAGTGTCATCCATAGATCCCCCATTACATTGTTGTCCACAGATCCACCATAACAGTGTGTAATCCACAGATCCCCATAACAGTGTCCTCCACAGACCCCCATAACAGTGTGTCCTCCACAGATCCCCCGTAGCAGTGTCCTCCACAGATCCCCCGTAGCAGTGTCATCCACAGATCCCCCGTAGCAGTTTCATCCACAGATCCCCCATAACAGTGTCATCCGCTGATCCCTCATAACAGTGTCATCCATAGATCCCCCATTACATTGTCATCCACCGATCCACCATAACAGTGTGTAATCCACAGATCCCCATAACAGTGGTCTCCACAGACCCCCATAACAGTGTTTCCTCCACAGATCCCCCATAACAGTGTGTCCTCCACAGATCTCGCATAACAGTGTCCTCCACAGATCCCCCATAACAGTGTGTCATCCACAGATCCCCCATAACAGTGTCCTCCACAGACCTCCCATAACAGGGTGTCCTCCACAGATCCCCCATCACAGTGTCCTCCACAGATCCCCTGTAGCAGTGTCATCCACAGATCCCCCGTAGCAGTGTCATCCACAGATCCCCCATAGCAGTGTTATCCACAGATCCCCCGTAGCAGTGTGTCATCCAGAGATCCCCCATAACAGTGTCATCCGCAGATCCCTCATAACAGTGTCATCCATAGATCCCCCATTACATTGTCGTCCACAGATCCACCATAACAGTATGTAATCCACAGATCCCCATAACAGTGTCCTCCACAGACCCCCATAACAGTGTGCTCCGCAGATCCCTCATAACAGTGTCCTCCACAGATCCCGCAGAACAGTGTCATCCACAGATCCCGATAATAGTGTCCTCCAAGGATCCCCCATAACAGTGCCTCCACAGATCCCCCATAGCAGTGTCCTACACAAATCCCCCATAACAGTGTGATCCACATATCCCCCATTACATTGTCATCCACAGATCCCTCATAACAGTGTGTTATCCACAGATCCTCCATAACAGTGTCATCCACAGATCCTCCATAACAGTGTCTCATCCACAGATCCTCCATAACAGTGTCATACACAGATCCCCCATAACAGTGTCATTCACTGATCGCCCATAACAGTGTGTCATCCCCAGATCCCCCAGAACAGTGTGTCATCCACAGATCCCCATAACAGTGTCATCCAGAGGTCCCACATAACAGTATCATCCACAGATCCCCCATCACAGTGTCATCCACAGATCCCCATAACAGTGTGTCATCCACAGATGCCCCCATCACAGTGTCCTCCACAGATCCCCCGTAGCAGTGTTATCCACAGATCCCACGTAGCAGTGTCATCCAGAGGTCCCCCATAACAATGCTATGCCTCATGGACAAGCGACAAAGGCCTCATGGAGCAGGCTGAAACGTTGCCTTGGAATAAATTGGGTCATCACCATTTAACTCAGGAGTGCTGCCTCTTCTCTGGGATCTATATATGTGTGGAGGATTGTCCGTCCTCCTGAGGATTTTGCACCCGCCAAGCCCTTTGGACGTGCTGCTGCCTATCTCCGGATTTATATATATATATATATATATATATAGTGAAGGCTGTTCACAGCCTGTATTTGTGGGAGGGGCTGCCTCCACTACTTATACCAGGCGGCCGGGTGTCACGTGGTATCTTGTGGTGTCACGTCCAGTTCTTGTATGTTTAAGGTTCCTCCTTTTTCAGTAATGTTCCCGCCTCCCCTCATCATTCAGGTCACGTTCCAGGTGATGCAAGGTCCACGCTTCAGCGCACATGTCTTGCTTGTTGTCTTACTACGTCACCTGAATCGTTTGGGCGGCCTATCCGACCATACCACTAGCCCGCCTCTTACCCAGTTCAGCCTTGCTCAGGGTAGGCAACTTTGCCGTAGCACTCGGGTTATTGGCAGCATCAGCCATGGTTGCCCGCATCACCCAAGCCACGTCTGCTCGCCTGAATCACTCAGGTCAGGTCTCCCCCACTGCATTGTTGTTTTGCCAGAGTCGCTCAGATCATATTTTTTTCATGGGGAAGTTGCTGAACCGCTCGGTTCATGTCATTCATGTTCAATTGCCTGAATCGCTCAGGTTCATGTGTCATCCATGTATAATGGCCTGAATCGCCCAGGTGACATGTGTCATTCATGTTTTATTGCCTGAATCGCTCAGGTTCATGTATCATTTATGTATAATTGCCTGAATCGCTCAGGTTCATGTATCGTACATGTATATCTGCATGAATTGCTCAGGTTCATGTCTCTTGCATGTATAATGGCTTGATCCGCCCAGGTCATGCCACTTTTTGTACTGTCGCTTAAATCGCTCAGGTCCTGTTCCTTTTATGTGTATTGGCCAGTTCCTCTCAGGTCATGTTCCGTTTGATGTCCGGTCAGTCCTGAATCGCTCAGGGCGGGTCTCTCCTATTGTTATGTATGTTAGCCTGAATCGCTCAGGTTTCTTTCATCCATGTTCGTGGCACCCTGAATTGCCCTGGTCACGAGTCATTCCTGTATACCCGCCTGAATCAGGTCACTCCTCCCGCTAGCCCTGTACTGTCACCATGTTAGCCTGGCATCTGCCTCCGGTTGGTCTTCACCCGTTCCACCCAGTCTCGGTTGGTGTTTCACCTGGGTTCTGATGGTTCTCGTCCTCATTCTTCTCATACAGGCACGTGTCGGGTTCAAATCGACTTCGCACAAATCGGTCCCTCTTCCTTTTTCTGGCACTTCTGCTACTATTCTCTCTGTCCACCTGATCCGCTCAGGCTTCGTCCCGTCTCATACTGACCACCAAAACTAACCAGGCAGATCCTCCTACCGAAGTCAAGTTTTCCCACATCCAATAGTTGGTGTCTTGCCAAAGTTCTCAGGGAACTAACGGCATTGCTTCAGTCAGCTGCTTTAGACGACCCATTGCTTCTTTAGATGGCTAGCCCCTTTCATCTGCCCAATTCATCCCAAACATTTGCATATTAGCAGCAGAGTTAGGGTACAACCCTAGCTCAATTTCCAGGCACTTCTTCCGTATAGGAGCTGCTTCCTCAGCTTCAGGGCTTCAGGTTCTGGCCCATGTGATACGTAAGATGGGATGCTGGAGGTCATCATGTTACGCAAGGTATATTCCTAACCCACAGGCTGAAATATCTAGAGCTTTGGTTTGTTAGCTCTGTGAGAACTTTGACATCTTATGTTTACTCAATTAAACTCTTTTATCTACTAGAGTGGCGGCCATTATTCTTGTCCACATATTTAGTCCCTACCTCGAACCTGGCTCCGGGCACACTTCAGCCAGATAGCTCAGGGTGATGATGTAGGCATGCCTCTCTTCCGTTACATGCTCATCTCAGCTCATACCACAAATATATATATATATATACATACACACGCGCGGCGTGTGTGTTTGTGCCTTTAGGGTGCACATCCTAATGCAATAGGCTGCGCACGCCTATGGTACATACTACAGGTTTAGTATAAATATACCCTTTGGCACTACTATTTAAAGGGAACCTGTCATAAACTTTATGCTGCCCATACTAATGGCAGAATAAAGTAGAGACAGGTGAGTTAATTTCAGCGGTCTGTCATTTAAAAGTTAAAAGTAAGTGGTTGCCAAGAACCAACTTCACAATCATTGCAGATTAGGCCTGGAAAAGAGTCACGGCCACCTTGGAAGAGTCATAGTTATTCATGAATTCCTGCTCTCCCTGCCCACCTGCTGATGATTGACAGTCTTCTACCTAGTTTTTTCCCTTTCTCTCTAGGAGAGAACTGTCAATCATCAGCAGATGGGCGGCAAGCACACGAGATTATGAATAACCATGACTCTTCTCAGGTAGATTTGACTCTTTTCAAGGCCTGTGCTGCAATGATTATAATGCTGGTTCTCAGCAACCACTTACTTTTAGCTCACGAGTGACATACGGCTGAAATCAGCATTTCTGTCACTATGTTATGCTGCCTTCAGTGAGGTCAGCATAAAGTTGATGACAGGTTCCCTTTAAAAAGGACTTAGTAAACAACTAATTAAATTGGTAACAAGTGGGATATCAGAGATGGATACAGGATCAGATAAAGGTACTTAGGGAACAGCCCCAAAGACCAACAAGTGATACCAAGGAGACAAGCAGAGAATGGGTTCAGCTAGCAGCATGGAAGCTTAACAGAGAGAATGTCTGGAGTGATGAGGGTCTTTGCTGAGGAGAGAAGCAAGTGGGGCTGTGGTAGACCTGGGAAGGCACATGTAGCACTGGATGTAGGGATAAGCAGTTTGATCAGGTAGTGGCCACAGCACTTTTCCTAATGTTTTTGGTGGGTGCATGTTACTAGGTTGATCCCTGTCCACCTAAGGATCTGTTTCCAATATAAAGTACAGTTGTAGACAGCACACCGGAATATGTGGTGATGTGCATCACCCGAAACCGTAACCAGTCAGCTGTTTCAAGCAGCCAATGCACCAGAAAGTATACAGTTTATGGAGAGGAAACAGAAGGCCCTTACTGTGTGTAGTTTCTGGCACTGATGTACTGCTGCTCAGCTCCCATTCACTTGAATGGTAGTTGAGCTGCAGTACCCTGGCACGGCCACTACACAGAGTATAGAGCTGTCTGCTTCCAGCTCTTTACACTGTATAGTTTCTGTCACTGCCAGCTGCCCAAAACAGCTGATGGAAGGTCCCCACTGATCTGATGCTGATGATCTATCCTAAGGTTACCCCCCTAATTTCTCCTGCAACAATGTTGAATTTTGAGAATGTTTGATGTTGAAATATATAACAGCTGATTTTACAGTGATACATGGCTGGGTTTGAATTACAATTCAAGGTTGTTCAACAATTCCCTAACATTTTTCATCTCTCTCCTCACTCTGTTAAACTACAGTCCTTGACACTTCTTCTCTAGTATAATTTGATTGTTGATCACTAATATGCAAGCTTCCTGATTGTGAAGAATATATAAATGGATCAAGTGTCTTACTCACAGCAGAGATTGGTGCATAAACTCTGTACACAGGCATACAGAGTCCCTGTGGTCCTATACTAGATGCTAGTTATAAAACATGATATATCATTCCACCACTTTTTCTGTTGGATCCATTTGGCACAATAGGGCCTCACATACAAAAGGACCAATTGTGTATTGCTATTTTACTTTCTTCTTTTCTTTTTTTAAACGCCAATCAAGATGCATTAAACTGATACTGTTGATTAAAATTCATTTCTTAAATTAAATACCTTCAAACATCTTATTTTAATAATTTAAAAAAATATATTTTAATAATTTTACACAGAGCTTATCAACACTAATCAGTAGAACTGAATTTTTTTTATTGAATATTAAGATGGATATTTTGCTAAATTAATCCTTCTGGTTCAAATATAATAAACATGTGGATTGGACTGCAGTGGTCTTTCCTGGGGTAATAAAAATGTGTTAAAGGAGTTCTGTCATCTCATACATTGGTGGCATATCATACATGAATGGGCCCTCCAAAGTGAGTGAGAGCGCACCACGCATGCACTCAACTCGCTTCTAGGAAGTTCAGAAAATAGGTGACCGAGCACGTGTGGCATTTTGGGATCTCCCATGCAAGGGAATAGTGCACCCATGCACAACCATCTCTCCATTAACCTCTATGGGACTGCAGGAAACAGCCGAGCACTCGGCTATATTCAAAACTCCCATAGAAGGAAGTGAATGGAGGGTGGCCATGCTTGCACAGTATACTCTCCTGTTTTGGAGATAGGAGTTGATCCCAGGGGTGGGACCCGCACCTATCTGACTTTGCTGGCATTTCCTTGCAATATGCCACCAATGTATGAGATGAGACAACCCCTTTAATGAAGAATCATTAGAAACAATTACTCCAACTAGCAGCTTGAGAAGTTTGTACCTTTGTACCTCTATCAAAATTTGAATTAAACATACAATAACCTGATCTTTAAGTCATAATAATGATTAAAGGGGGTTATATAAAAAAATGAATATAGACATCATATGACAACCTCTTTCTAACAAAGCTGGAGCCAAGTCCTGTACCTCACATGGATCCAGAGATCTTGCCATTTATTGCACCAATTGCTCTGCTGGATTAATTTCAAGATGGCAGCTCAGGGGATGTGCCTTTTCTCAGGGAATGTGTCCCGTCTGATGCAGATGGTGGTAGTGTAAGGATGGAATTGAGCATATGCATCTACCTCAGTGAAATGGAGAGAGAAATTAGAAAATTAGCAAACAGCGGGTGGCGCCATATAGATAGATTTCATTAAATAACCTAGTGTCATATTCAATTTTTTATTATATGCGATTACAAAGGTTTTCAGATCCAGGTGCCGTTTTGAAAACTGTAGAATATTTTTTGTGGGACAAACCCTTTAACCAGTTCAGGGCCACAGTAATTATCACCTTTAGGACTAAAAGCAATTTAGCTATTTTCTGCACATGTTAGTTAACCGGCTAAAACTTTTATTCGTTGAACTCGTGACATGATACCATATTTGCTGCATTTTTTTTAATGATGTAGGTTTCTTTAAATATTTTTCTACACCTAATTAATGTTTTTTTTTGTTTAGAAGTTTTAGGCATGAATAAGCAATTTATTCATATAGTATTAGTCAAACATAGATTTTTGCATTCATCATTGTCCACTGTACCTTTTGATATACTACGCTTCCAACTTCAGGTAACTGGGTCTTGGCTAGCATTACAACAGTGATTAGAGTTCAGCATGTTTCTTTTTATAAGGTGAGTTATTTTTTCCCATTTATTTGCATTTTTTACTATTTTATTTTACACTTATATCTAGAGATGAGCGAGGTTCTCAAAAATTCGTTTTGGCTTCTTCGCCAAACTTTACAAAAAAAATCTCTTTTTGACAAATTACTTAATCACGAAGCACATTTCTTTGTAAATAGCAGGTGCAATGAAAGGGAAAGGCGAGTGTACCAAACTCGTCATTGAACCCCTCAGATGCCGCATTCATTCTTGATCGCGGCATCTGAGATCAATATTAAGGCCTTTCAGGGGTTGATCAACAAAAATAAATATTTAAATCATACATACCTCATCCATTTGAGCGCGAAGAAGCCACCGTGACTATCTTGCTTGAAGATTCACGAAATCTCGCACGTCATCACATCAAGCCACACGGCATTTCGCATCTTCAAGCAAGATGGCTACGGCAGCCTCTTTGCTCTCAAACGGATGAGGTAAGTATGATTTTTTAAATTTTTACCGCCATTTCAAGGAAAAATCTATTAGTTTCCAGGAAGCACAAGGAAATTCAGCTTTGATGTGAATCAAATTTTTCCTGAAATTCGGATCGAAGTCCACTTCGTGAACTTCTATACGCTCAACACTACTTATATCCTCTTATACTGTACTTCTCTAATGTAACTGGCTCTGCACAGCAGCCCCAGTAACAAGGCAAACCTGCCCAGTTGCAGCAGCAGTTATCACTGTTAGGTATGCACTAAGTCTAATTATACACCACAGCAGTCTACTAGTACTCCTGTGCCAGTGTGTCTCTCTTGCCTGACATCAGCTTGCTGCAGCAAAGTAATGATTATTTTTTTCTCGTTCTAAGCTGTGTAGCTATAATGTTGTTTCTCATCAGCCTCTGCTATATAAACTTTGCAATTTTTCTCATTCCTTGCCTGAGTGTCAGCTACAGCACTGTAGTATCTAATTCATTTCTATCTGTTCTATTTTGTTCCTTATTAATAGTTCCTGCCTTGTGCTTTAGGTTTTGGTCCTGGTCTCTGGTTACTCCCTTTTGGACTCTGACTTATCTACTGCTTGTAGTTCTTCGCCCTGTCCTGAATTCTGGGCTAATCCTGACTACATTCTTGCCTAGATCACTGGATTCTCATTCTACAACTGGTTCCTGCAGTGCAACACCCGGTCTTGATCTTCAGCGTGCTGTTGGTTATACTAGTGTCTCATCCCTTGGACCATGCTTTGCTCTTAGACTCTGCCTTTTCCTTGTTTCTGGTCCTGATCTTGCCTGCTACTGGAAGCTACTCCTGGTATCTCCTAAATTTTAGCTCCACATATTGCAGGACCTTGTTCCTGGAACCCCTCATTGGAAGTATGTTCTATTGTTGGTAACTGGTTCAAGTATCTCCTGGTTCCATCCAGAGCCTGGTCCTGATTGCTTCTGCTAGTACATAGTCCTTGTTCTGTCCAAAGTCTGCACCTGATGGCTTCTCTTAGTATTTTCTGGTTGTGTCTAAGGCTTGCTGCTGGTCACCATTCCTGGTATCTTACTTAATCTGACATATGCATCTGGTTCCTGCTTCTGCCATCTCCTGGCTCTTTCAAATATTAGTTACCAGTCTTTTTTCCTCCTACTTCTAGTTTCTGGCCATATCCCTGGCCTCCATGTCCCTGACCCCTGTTTTTGGTCTGTTCCTAGCCCCCATATTCCTGATTTCACACTTCACACCTGCCCTGTCCTGTGACCATGAACCTGTTCCACACTCCATTACCAGTAGTATTCCTGTCCTGGCTCTGCAGTACTGTTCCATGTTTCACATGTGGTCTTGTTCCTATTATCACTGGGGTGCTTGCCTTCCAACTTGGCAGCCAGACCGAACATTCTGAAGGTTAATGACCAGGCAATTCTTTGATTCCACACCTGTGTCAAACTAATGTCTAATCCATTTGCAGTCACAAGGATCCATTTCCAAGTCACAAGTTATTTTACTGTATGTTTACTGTATACACATTGACATTGAAATTTGATTGCTTGCATTGATTACTTTGATTTTATTTTATGCAATAAAATGGAATGGAGGGGCACTCAATATTTGGGTATATGGATGAATTTTAATATGAAAAAGGATAAAATACACAATAAAAATATACAATAAAAAATAAAAATAAAATATATATATCTATATATCTATATATATACAAAACGAAAAAAATTGGCAGCACCGCATGAACATAGATATACAGATGTGGGTGCAATGTCCAGGGACCAAGCCAAAAATCCACATATAAAAAAAGAAAAAGGACAGCACTCCACTAATAAAAGTGAGTTATTTATTTACCCATATGGTGCAAAAAACCGCAACGTTTCGGCTCAACAATAGAGCTTGAGAAAGGCTCTATTGTTGAGCCGAAACGTCGCGGTTTTTTGCACCATATGGGTAAATAAATAACTCACTTTTATTAGTGGAGTGCTGTCCTTTTTCTTTTTTTTATCTATACATATATATATATATATATATATATATATATATATTATCTGGAGCAATATGACAATCCACAATAAAGCTAGATTGCAGCGAAGAACAGCAGACGCACGGTATGGCAATATGGTTATTGAAAAATTAAATATAGTGCGGCTGTTCCTCGATGCTCTACTAGTACCATAATATCAGATCAGAGCGATGTCACTGTAACAATTGCAATGAGAGTCTCTGTACAGTGGTAGGCGTTATTACCACAACAAAGGAGCAGGATGGTATCTCTGTAGAAGTCCAAGCCAAGGTCTCTAACAATAGATGTATGAACTCTTGCAATCCAGAATAATGTCCCAGTAATTCCTGCAATCTAGCTTTATTGTGGATTGTCATATTGCTCCAGATAATATATATATATATATATATATATATATATATATATATATATTTTTATTTTTTATTTTTTATTGTATATTTTTATTGTGTATTTTATCCTTTTTCATATTAAAATTCATCCATATACCCAAATATTGAGTGCCCCTCTATTCCATTTTATTGCACATTTTGTCCCCTTTGGTACCTGGGGGTGGTACCAGGAGGAGTGCACCTTTGTCCATTTAAAGAGAGGGTGAGCCGTTGTCAGCACTTAACCTTCTCTTTTGATTTTATTTTACCCTTTCATTTAAAGGAAATCTGTCCCCATGAAAAATGACCTCAAACTACTACTGTATAATGCTTGTATATGTGAAGAGATGTAGATTTCAATAATGCAAATATCATTTGTGAACCCACTTCCCCACAATTATCCCTCAAATAGCCCCTACTATGTACAGTCATGGCTGTAAGTGTTGACACCCCTGATATTTTTTCCAGAAAATTATAGCAATTGCACATATTTTGTTAAATGTATGTGTATTTCCTTTGCGTGTATTGAAACAATACAATAAACAGAGGAAAAAAAGCCAAAAATGATATAAATTTACACAAAACTCCAAAAAAGGGCTGGACAAATTTACTAGCACCCTCAACTTAATATTTGGAAGAAATAACTGAAATCAGTCACTTACACCTTACAATCTTCTTACACCTCTCAACTGAAATTTTGGACCACTCTTTTGCCAACTGCTCCAGGTCTCTCATATTTAAAGGGTGCCTTCTCCCAACAGCAATTTTAAGATCTCTCCAGAGGTGTTCAATGGGATTTAGATCCGGACCTATTGCTGGCCACTTAAGAACTCTACAGCGCTTTGTTCCCATCCATTTATGGGTGCTTCTTGAAGTCTGTTTGGGGTCATTGTCCAGCTTTCTGACACTGGACCCTACATTGCGACCCAAAATCTTTTAGTAATCTTCAGGTTTAATGATGCCTTGCAGACAGTCAAGGCACCCAGTACCAGAGGCAGCAAAACAACCCCAAAACATTTGAACCTCCACCATATTTGACTGTAGATACTGTGTCCTTTCTTTGTAGGTCTCATTCCTTTTTTAGACAGTAGAATGATGTGCTTTACCAAAAAGCTCTATCTTGGTCTTTTCTGCCTACAAGACGCTTTCCTGGAAGGATTTGGCTTACTCACGTACATTTTGTCAAACTTCAGTTTAGCATTTTTATGTCTCTGTGTCAGCAGTGGGGTCCTCCTGTGTCTCCTGCCATATGGGTTGTAAACTTTTTGATTATGTTGCGCACCGTGGAAAAAGGAACATCAAGATCTCTGGAGATGGACTTGTAACCTTGAGATTGTTGATATTTTTCCACAATTTTGGTCCTCAAGTCCTCACACAGCTCTCTTCACCTCTTTCTGTTCTTTATGCTTAGTGTGGCACATACATACATGCAATGCAAAGATTGAGTCAACTTATCCGCTTTTTATCTGGTTTCCGGTGTGATTTTTATATTGCCCACACCTGTTACTTGCCACAGGTGAGTTTAAACGGGCGACACATGCTTGAAACAAAGTTGTTTACCCACAATTTTGAAAAGGTGGCAACAATTTTGTTCGGCCTACTTTTGGAGTTTTGTGTTAAATTATGTCCGATTTTCCTTTTTTTCTCTTTTTAGTTTTTTTTGTTTTGTTCCAATACACACAAAGGAAATAAGCAGGTATATAACAAAACATGGGTAATTGCAAAAATTTCAAGGGTACCAATTGCCATAACTTACGACCATGGCTGTATGCTAATGAAGCATTGAGAAATTGACTGACTTGTTTATCAGAGCTTTGGAGTCTTTATGCTACAGGGCACCAACTAATTGCTGGCTTACTGTGAAGGAGTAAAAGTGAATTCAAAGATAACAATTATTTGTGTTTCTGCAGTTATCCACAAATTACCGTATATTAGTATAAAAAAATTTTTCATGGTGACAAATTCTCTTTAACATAAAATGAATAAAAAGATATTGTAAATACTTGCTCAATTTATCATCTGTTATATAACTGTATTATAAAGTTAAACATCACAATTCAAACATAAAGACTATGCAGTTGAAAAAAAAAGTCTAATAAAATTTTACTTTATATAGATTAAAGGGAGTCTGTCACCACATTTTGACATTACGCTTACATAGCACTTTGTTGTGTTCTTGAGAAATTCACCCTTGGCAAAAACCGACTTTTATTCTTATGTAAATGGAGGCTCGCTAGTGTCCAGGGGCGGCGTTCACTTCGTTGGAGCCCAGGCTGCTCTGCCTCTTTTGCTCATATCTCCGCCCCAGCCTCTGCCTCTTCCCGCCTTTCTCTTTCCTTGCGTCCTCCTTCTCTCCCAGCGAGATCCTGCCCCTGCGCTCACTCTCGCTGGGTCGGGGCATGCTCACTGCGATGCCCATTGTGGGCACGGCATCACTGTATCTTCTTCACATGCGCCGGCCAACAGCGTGAAACCAGTGGCAAGGAGGTGGGCCAGAGGTCCGCAGGAAAGGAGGAGGAAAGCCAGCCGGCAAATGCGCAGTAGCTACAGTGATGCCATGCCCACAATAGGCATCGCAGTGCACATGCCCCCGCCCAGCAAGGGAGAGCACAGGCATAGGATCTCGCTGGGAGAGTAGGAGGATGCAAAAAAAGAGAAGGGCGGGCAGAGGCTGGGTCAAGAATATGAGAAAAAGAGGCAGAGCAGCCTGGGCTCCAACGAAGTGAACGTCACCCCTGGGCACCTGAAAGCCCTCATTTACATACGAATAAAAGTCAGTTTTTGCCTCGGGTGAACTTTACAAGAATACAACAAAGGTACCATTTGAATCATCTACAGTTATGCTACAGCGCTATGCAAGCGGTCTATAATGTCAAAATGTGGAATGTAAACATGGACCACGGATGCGGAACAAAAACGGTTGACCATCCGCATTTTTTGACGGACCCATTGAAATAAATGGGGAAGCATCCTATCTGTGAAAAAACGGAACAGAACTGGAAACAAACAACTGTCGTGTGCATGAGGCCTAAGGCCTCATGCACACAAACGTATTTTCTTTCCGTGTCTGTTCCATTTTTTTTGGCGGGCCGTCTGCGGAACCATTCATTTCAATGCGTCCGCAAAAAAGATGGAAGTTACTCCGTGTGCATTCCGTTTCCGTATGTCCATATTTCTGTTCTGCAAAAAAATAGAACATGTCCTATTATTGTCCGCAATACGAACAAGGATAGGACTGTTCTATTAGGGGCCAGCTGTTCCGTTCCACAAAATACGGAATGCACACAGACGTCATCCATACGGTCGTGTGCATGAGACCTAAACCTAGCGATTGTGCACTGGTTAAATCAAAAACACTATTCCTGTGTAGTGACAACTTGCAAGCTGTCAGAGCAAAAACAATTGTGCTAGGAGAACCCCTGAGGGAAAAAAGACAGATATCTGTGGAATGTTTAGGATCAAAAGGGACTGTGCTTGATAGGAACAACAATGGTTGTTTATAGCTATGGACTATGCTTCTTGTGGACAGGTAATATAGCCTCTGGCACCCACGCACCAATTTCCTGTTACTGTATAGCACAATATAGGACAATTGTGGCGGGTAGCACTAGGGCAGCATGAGCTCTAAATATTTTCCTGTATGGAAGTGTTATACTGTATTCTGTGTGGGGCTGGGGATGTTATGCTATATACTGTGTGGGGCTTGGGCTGCTACAGTATACTATACAGTATATTGTGAAGGTCTGGGGTGTTATACTATTTACTGTGAGAGGCTGGAGGTCCTTTACAGTAAACTGTGTGGGGCTTGAGATATTATACTATATACTGTGAGGGGTGGGGGGAAATACTTAATATTTTTAAGTATTTCAACTATATTCTTGTTGGTATGTGTTTTTTTCATACATGATTTCGGATTAGCCAATTTTTGATTGTTCTGCCCCAGCCATTTTTTTGTTTAGGCCTTTACTTAAAAATTTGTTTATATGAAAAATAGATAGGAATCTCACCTAGGCCCTCTAATAGCTACCTGACCAAGAGTCCAGTAAGTCCTGGCACCTTTAGTGTAAAGTGGGTCAATATAACCTAAAGAGATTGACACTCAAGATCACAAGGTAAATAAGGAGGTTTTTAATAGAATATAAAATCCAAAATCATAAATACTAGAAACTTGATACAATAAAAACTATGATGCAATAAACCATAGAAAATAAACGATGATTGTATAAAATAGAATGAAATACCAGGAACCCTATTATATATCCAGACATAAATTTCCAGACATAACAATATAGCTAAACCAGACAGTCACCAGGTCAGGCTGTCTGGGTTTGGTGGTAAACAACGTCTGTTTTTTTCCATCTAAAACATGGTCTTCTTCAAACTCTATGTCAACAGTGGAAAATTACCAGCTTCTTATTCAAAGTCCTAACAGTCTCTCAGTATTCATTAACCCTTTTAACAGTGCCTTTCAAATACAGTGATGTGAACAGAATATATATCAGAGCATATAAAATGCAGCTACACATTATTAAACAGTGCAAATTAACCTTTTCAAGTGAAATAAAGTAAGAAGTTTATAACTTTGCATAGGGGAAATGTCCATTCATCAAAGTACCCCCTGCTCCAGGGCACTACTTATAAATATATACAAATATATATATATATATATATATATATATATATATATATATATATATTAGCAGAAGCACCCAGCTTTTCACGGGTATATTTAATCTATTTCATTTCATGTTTGTGTGTGTCATTAATCACCCCCTTGACAATGACCTTCACAGGGGCCACCCCCTTAACAGTGACCATAGGTTACAGTCCCTTTAACTGTGACCTCCACCATTCCCGGCCCCCTTAACTGAAACCTCCACAGCAACTGCCCCTTTAACAGTGACTGTCACAGTACCCCGCTGCTTTAACAGTGACCCCCACTGTAACCCGCTCCCTTAACAGTGACTTTACAGTAACCCACTGCCTTAACAGTGACCTCACAGTACCCCACTGCCCCTTTCACAGTGGCCTCCACAATCCCCTTCTCCCTTAACAGTGACCTCACAGTGCCCGCCCCTTTAACAGTGACCTCCACAGTGGTTGCCCCTTTATTAGTGACCTCCACAGTACCCCGTCTCGTTAACAGTGGTTTCAACAATAACCTGCCCCCTTAACAGTAACCTGCACAGAGCTCCATTCCCTTAAAATGTTACCTCCACAATAACCTGCCCCCTTAACAGTTACCTCTTCAACACCCTGCCCCTTAACACTGACCTCCATAGCGGACCGTCCCCTTAACTGTGAACTCCACCATTCCCTACACCCTTAACAGAGACCTCTACAGCGCTCACCCCTTTAACAGTGACCTCCACAGCATTCTGCCCCCTTAACAGTGACCTCCACAGTGGCCCGCCCATTTAATAGTGACCTCCACAGTGGCTGCCCCGTTATTAGTGACCTCCACAGTACCCCATATCCCTAACAGTGAATTCCTCAACACCCCGTCCTCTTAACAGTGGCCTCCACAGCAGCCTGCCCCCTTAACTGTGACCTCCACAGCACTCCGCCCCTGTCACGGTGCGGGAGGTAAAGACCACACCGAGCATAGGAGGAAATGGGGGAACAGGGAATCAGGCCTGAGAACTAGGGAAGGAAAATGGACACCTCCTAGTGAAAACCATAACCAAATTATTAACAGACTCCAAAGGTAGGTGAGTTCATACGCAGGAATACCTACAGTTCTATCAAGCCCTATAGGACCCTGGTACTAATGGCAGGGACTAGACTACCTGTTTCTCCAAATGGAAGGACGAACACGAGTCTCCTTCAGGCCAAATACAAACAATAGGGAAGTGCAACACACAGAAACCAAACAAAATACAAAAGGGAAAGGAAAAACTTAACTTCAAAAGAGCACTCCAAGCACCAGAAACTCAGCTGAGATCCAACCACAATCAATCCAAAGGTCCAAACAGAAGCTATAAACTGCACAACATTGTGGGAGAAGCAACTATAAATAGAGAAGGTTAAATGACCGTAATAGCCACACCTGGGGAAAGAAGGTGTGGCAAGCACCAGAAACAACACAGACGTCATTTGATCTTTGGGGAGATCTTTTGTACATCCGGGCACGGGTGTAAATTTTCCTATAAAGTTTAATTTAATGTGTGACAGCAATTATATTGTTTTTGTCCTTATCTGTCCTTGCCACAAGTTATATGTGGGTGAAACATCCACTGATTTTAAAACCCGATTCAACAACCATCGGTTTTCAATCAGAAAAAAGTGAACAGATTTACCAGTCTCTAGACATTTTGTTGAGCTCAAACATTCAGAGAAAGATTTGAAATTCTGTATAATTGATCATGTTCCTATGCCTAGGAGAGGGGGGGACAGATCAATATTGTTAAAAAGGAGGGAACTCACGTGGATCCATACATTGGGATCCCTCAAACCACATGGTTTGAATGTAGAATATAACTTGGGTGTGAGGGTATAAGGTGCTGCTTTCCCTTGACTCCTCCAGTTTACTGTACTCTTACAACAATTGTGTATATGGTAGTTTACACTGAACAATGGTTTTATCTTTTATTCATTATTATTATTATTTTTTACAGATTTTGGTGTGTCAGAAGCGGGAGGTGGAAACTTGGAGATGATATGGTGGCCTGGAGGATGTCCAAAATATAATGAAGCTCCTGTGAATTTTCCCTTATGTCCTGGATAAATTCTCTATTCAACATTGGTCGTTAAAACCATTTGTCTTATTGGGGGTGTTGTGATTAACATGGCGTATTGGAGGAGATCCCTCCTGCGGCATATAGCTGTGGGTTTTGGTTGAAACTGGGGTCAGACATCTGGTCTCCAGTGATATGGTGACCATTTATGACCCCAGTCATTATGATCCGGGTCCGTACTTTAGCTCCTTCTGGAGCATGGTGCTGATATCGGGACCCGTTACAGCATTAGCTGACTTCAGTCATATTCACACATTCTTGGGCGTTTCTTTTCTTCTTTCTTTTATGAACAATGAACACTAGTGATGCTATTCTTATGTTGTGTCATCATTTGAGATATGCGGTTTATACTCCAAAAAAAAGAGTTGGCAGGAAGCCCTTAAGTAAGATGGCGGACGGAGTTTTTCTAGACAGCGCATTCTGCTACTCTCGTTGCTCAGATTACGTATGTCCCAGACATGCGCAAAGAGGATCACAGGACGTGAACACTGGTTCGATTGGACGCCATCTCTCCAATGTTTCAAGCTGCTTATGCATCCCATGATGTTTCACCTCCCCCAGCTGAACACACCGTATTTAATTGATTACACTATGCACTGCAGCACTTTTTTGACGGGTGTTTATAAATAGAGATGGCCCGAACTATCCGCCGGCGAACAGTTCCCGGTGAACATAGCTTGTTCGCGTTCGCCTCAACGGGCGAACACATGCGATGTTTGGTCCGCCCCCTATACATCATCATTGAGCAAACTTTGACCCTGTACCTCACAGTCAGCAGACACATTCCAGCCAATCAGCAGCATTCCCTCCCTCCCAGACCCTCCCATCTCCTGAACAGCATCCATTTTAGATTCATTCGGAATTTGCAGTCTTAGTGAGAGGAGGGAGAGTGTAGTTGCTGCTGATTTAATAGGGAAATCGATAGCTAGGCTAGTGAATTCAGTGTCCACTCCAGTCCTGAAAGACTCATCTGATCTCTGCTGTAAGGACAGCGTCCTGACAGCACCCCAAAAAGCCCTTTTTAAGGCTGCAACATTAGTCTGCTTTTTTTTTCTCCATATACATATTGCAGTTGCCTGGCCTGCCTGTGTGTGAGGAGCTGCAGGCCCACAGACTGTAGTGTGCCCACTGCCAGTGCCCACCCCCGTCATCCCATGTGGCACAGGACTTTGCATCAAAAAAAGGCATTTAATTTTTACACTTTAATCTAAGGTTAGTTGGCTGCCAGTGTGTGTCAGGCTGACTTCCACTGACTGTAGTGTGGCCACTGCCAGTGCCCACCACTCATACCGGCTGGCACAGGACTTTGCATAAAAAAAGCCATTTAATTTTTACACTTTAGTGTAATTTCAGCTGCTTGCCTGCTGCTAGTGTGTGTCAGGCCGACTTCCACTGACTGTAGTGTGCCCACTGCCAGTGCCCACCCCTGTCATCCCGTGTGGCACAGAACTTTGCATCAAAAAAAGGCATTTGATTTTTACACTTTAGTGTAATTTAGGTTGCTTGCCTGCTGCCAGTGTGTGTCAGGCCCACTTCCACAGACTGTAGTGTACCCACTGCCAGTGCCAACCACTGATACCGGGGGGCACAGTAGCTTGCCGATAAATAAGGCATTACATTTTTAGACAGTAGTCTAAATTCAGTTGCTTGCCTGCTGCCAGTGTGTGTCAGGCCCACTTCCACTGACTGTAGTGTGCCCACTGCCAGTGCCAACCACTGATACCGGGTGGCACAGTAGCTTGCCGATAAATAAGGCATTTCATTTTTAGACAGTAGTCTAAATTCAGTTGCTTACCTGCTGCCAGTGTGTGTCAGGCCGAACTCCACTGACTGTAGTGTGCCCACTGCCAGTGCCAACCACTGATACCGGGTGGCACAGTAGCTTGCCGATAAATAAGGCATTTCATTTTTACACATTAGTCTAATTTCAGTTGCTTGCCTGCTGCCAGTGTGTGTCAGGCCCACTTCCACTGACTGTAGTGTGCCCACTGCCAGTGCCAACCACTGATACCGGGTGGCACAGTAGCTTGCCGATAAATAAGGCATTTCATTTTTAGACAGAAATCTAAATTCAGTTGCTTGCCTGCTGCCAGTGTGTGTCAGGCCGAACTCCACTGACTGTAGTGTGCCCACTGCCAGTGCCAACCACTGATACCGGGTGGCACAGGAGCTTGCCGATAAATAAGGCATTTCATTTTTAGACAGTAGTCTAAATTCAGTTGCTTGCCTGCTGCCAGTGTGTGTCAAGCCCACTTCCACAGACTGTAGTGTGCCCACTGCCAGTGCCAACCACTGATACCGGGTGGCACAGTAGCTTGCCGATAAATAAGGCATTTCATTTTTAGACAGTAGTCTAAATTCAGTTGCCTGCCTGCTGCCAGTGTGTGTCAGGCCCACTTCCACTGACTGTAGTGTGCCCACTGCCAGTGCCAACCACTTATACCGGGTGGCACAGTAGCTTGCCGATAAATAAGGCATTTCATTTTTACACATTAGTCTAATTTCAGTTCCTTGCCTGCTGCCAGTGTGTGTCAGGCCCACTTCCACAGACTGTAGTGTGCCCACTGCCAGTGCCAACCAACCACTGATACCGGGTGGCACAGTAGCTTGCCGATAAATAAGGCATTTCATTTTTAGACAGTAGTCTAAATTCAATTGCTTGCCTGCTGCCAGTGTGTGTCAGACCCACTTCCACTGACTGTAGTGTGCCCACTGCCAGTGCCAACCACTGATACCGGGTGGCACAGTAGCTTGCCGATAAATAAGGCATTTCATTTTTAGACAGTAGTCTAAATTTAGTTGCTTGCCTGCTGCCAGTGTGTGTCAGGCCCACTTCCACAGACTGTAGTGTGCCCACTGCCAGTGCCAACCAACCACTGATACCAGGTGGCACAGTAGCTTGCCGATAAATAAGGCATTTCATTTTTAGACAGTAGTCTAAATTCAGTTGCTTGCCTGCTGCCAGTGTGTGTCAGGCCCACTTCCACTGACTGTAGTGTGCCCACTGCCAGTGCCAACCACTGATACCGGGTGGCACAGTAGCTTGCCGATAAATAAGGCATTTCATTTTTAGACAGTAGTCTAAATTTAGTTGCTTGCCTGCTGCCAGTGTGTGTCAGGCCCACTTCCACAGACTGTAGTGTGCCCACTGCCAGTGCCAACCAACCACTGATACCAGGTGGCACAGTAGCTTGCCGATAAATAAGGCATTTCATTTTTAGACAGTAGTCTAAATTCAGTTGCTTGCCTGCTGCCAGTGTGTGTCAGGCCCACTTCCACTGACTGTAGTGTGCCCACTGCCAGTGCCAACCACTGATACCGGGTGGCACAGTAGCTTGCCGATAAATAAGGCATTTCATTTTTACACATTAGTCTAATTTCAGTTGCTTGCCTGCTGCCAGTGTGTGTCAGGCCCACTTCCACAGACTGTAGTGTGCCCACTGCCAGTGCCCACCACCGATATCGGGTGGCACAGTACCTAGCACGCGTAGTATCACTTATCTAAAAAAATTAAATGACAGGCAGAGGCAGGCCACCCCGCAGGGGCCGTCGTGGTCGTGGTGCTGTGATTTCCACTGTCCCTGGAATAATGTCTAGTGTTCAGAGGCCACGTACCCTGAACCCGAAAAATTCTGAGGACATAGTTGACTGGCTTAGACAGGACACCCAATCTTCAATAGCTTCCGCTAAGAACCTTGACGCACCATCCTCCTCCAGCTCAGCTTTGGTCACCTGCTCTCAAGTTACCACGCTCCCGCCCGCTGCCACCACCACCACTACCACCACAGCCGCTTCACTTGATCCGTCAGAGGAGTTATTTACACATCAGTTGGATGCAATTAGTGATGCGCATTCATTATTGCCAGATGATGTAGATTACAGGGATATGTCAGCCAGGATTACACACATGGACGTACAGTGTGATGATGATGATGATGTTGTACCCGCTGCTACTTCCTTTGCTGAGGTGTCAGATACAAGTGAAGCGGTTGATGATGACGATGTGTCCACGGATGCCACGTGGGTGCCTGCTCGAAGAGAAGAAGCGGGGGAAAGTTCAGATGGGGAAACAGAGAGAATGAGGAGACGAGTTGGAAGCAGGGGGAGGTCGGCACAAGGAGTTAGTGGCACAGTCAGACAGCATGTATCGGCACCTGGGGTCAGCCAGACAGCACACCAGTCAACGCATGCTGTTGCCACCACCAGAATGCCGTCATTGCAAAGCTCAGCAGTGTGGCATTTTTTTTGTGTGTCTGCCTCTGATAACAGCAATGCCATTTGCAACCTGTGCCAAAAGAAACTGAGTCGTGGGAAGTCCAACACCCACCTTGGTACAACTGCTTTGCGAAGGCACATGATCTCACATCACAAACGCCTATGGGATCAACACATGAGTACAAGCAGCACACAAACTCAAAGCCACCATGCTCCTCCTGGTCCAGCATCTTCAGCCACGTCAACCACTGCTGTCCTCCCTGCCCCCTCTCAACCAACCGCCACTCCTCCTCTCACCTTCAGCAGTTCCTGCACATCTGCTCACAGTCAGGTGTCTGTCAAGGACATGTTTGAGCGTAAAAAGCCAATGTCACAGAATCACCCCCTTGCCCGGCGACTGACAGCTGGCTTGACGGAACTCTTAGCCCGCCAGCTTTTACCATACCAGCTGGTGGAGTCTGAGGCCTTCAAAAAATTTGTCGCTATTGGGACACCACAGTGGAAGGTACCCGGACGAAATTTTTTTTCAAAAAAGGCAATCCCAAACCTCTACCATGTCATTGAAAAGGAAGTCATGGCATCATGACTCATCGCCACAGCCCTTCTGGATCCACCCTTAGAGAACGACTCGACCGAGGCGACTTCTCTTGTCAGTGACAATGCCTCCTGCTGCACTGAAGGTCCTTTCTGACAGGACACTTGAAGCAGGGCAGGCCAGAAGTTCTATCGCAAACTAGGATAGCTCAGGCCACAGGTCAAGCCTGCTCACCCAGTAGTGAAGGGGTTCATTGCTCCTCAGAGTGTGGACGAGTGTACATCAGTGAGGACGAGGAACGGGAAATGAGTAGCTCTGCATCCAACCTTGTTCAAATGGGGTCTTTCATGCTGTCATGTCTGATGAGGGACCCTCGTATAAAAAGGATGAAGGAGAACGACCTGTACTGGGTGGCCACGCTACTAGACCCCCGGTATAAGCAGAAAGTGGCAGAAATGTTACCAAATTACCGAAAGTCGGAAAGGATGCAGCAGTTCAAAACCAAACTAAAAAATATGCTTTACACAGCTTATAAGGGGGATGTCACAGCACAACGGGAATCTAACAGGGGAAGAGGTGAGTGTAATCCTCCTCCTACCACGGCGGCAAGGACTGGACGATTTACAGATGTGTTGTTGATGGAGGACATGCGGAGCTTTTTCAGTCCTACTGATCGCCACAGCCCTTCTGGATCCACCCTTAGAGAACGACTCGACCGACAGGTAGCAGACTACCTCGCCTTAACAGCAGATATCGACACTCTGAGGAGCAATCAATCGTGCCTCCCAGGTGGCCTGACGAGGGGCGAGCGGAGCGGATCGTCTATCGGCTTCTCGCGACGCACACCTCGAGCCAAACAGTGTAAGTCTCGCGAGAGTATACATGATGTCGTCCTTACTGCTGTATGTCCGGACACTAGGGAACGGAGGCGATATAATTATCTATTTCTTCTTATTCGTTTTCTTTGTTGTTATGGTATTTCGGATCCTTTATTGTATTGCCATACAATGTCCTTTTTTGGAGGGTCTTTAACACGGGTACATCCACCTTCCTGCCATACGCGTTTCGGGATAATACACTATCCCTTCCTCACTGGATGAACAAAGAAAACAAATAAGAAGAAACAGATAATTATATCGCCTCCGTTCCCTAGTGTCCGGAAATACAGCAGTGAGGACGACATCAAGTATACTCTCGCGAGACTTACACTGTTTGGCTCGAGGTGTGCGACGCGAGACGCAGGCCACCTGGGAGGCACGAGTTCACAGGGAAGGAGGTAAGAGACACTAATAGAAAACGGAGACTCTTTTGGAGGAGATATATACTGGTGACTGAGAAGTTGTTTGTTTAAATAATCTAATATAACTCCGTGGAGACCTATGCTGGTTACTTATACTGCCAACATATAAAAGACCTTTTGCGGTAGTGTGGGACACTTAAGGCGTGCAGTTATAGCCTCAGCGCATCATTCCTTTGGTTGCTTTTCCACATAGAACTTCAAGCGGTCCTATAGAATACCATAAGGTGGAAAGGAGATTGCCTGCAACCAGCACTTTTTTCGGCATCACTTTAGTCTTCATAGGTTTCTTGTATAGATTGCAATAGAGTCAGGAATATTCGTGTTCCTTGTTGGTGCAAAAACGCATATAAAAGAAAAAACCGCAACAACTACCGCATGAAAAGGATTCGAGCTATCTGCAGATTTATGCCATTTTGTAGATTTGCCTCCTGCAACAATATAGACATCTAACATATGCGGTCTCATTATTGTTTTAAATGTTTTATTGTTTTAACATTGAAGTACATTGTTAAGGATCTTTATTAAATAATTTTCTGTATAAAGTTTTCTATACAATTCAGTCTGATGTCGAATGTATGAGTGCTCACCAATCCTAGCTATATATATATATTCACTCTTATATCAATCATGTTTAATTGCCTGAATCACTCAGGCAATGTTTCATTCAGTTAATGCTGGCCCCTGAACCGATTAGTTCAGGTATCATTTAATGCATACATGGCCTGAGTCGTTCAGGTCACATTTCATTCTTGTATAAATTGCCTGAATCGCTCAGGTCATACTTCATTCAGTATCATGTTGGTCCCTGAATTGCTCGGGTCTTGTTTCATCTCATGTTTAGTTGCCTGAATCGCTTAGGCCACGCTTCTTTCAGTATGTTGGTTCCTGAATCGCTCAGGTCCTTTATCAGTCATGTATGGTCGCCTGAATCGCTCAGGTCACGTTTTATCCACCGTATAGTTGCCTGAATCGATCAGGTCATGCTTCGTGCACGTATTGTTGCCTGAATCGCTCGGGTCTTGTATCATCCATGTACAATTGCCCGAATCGCTCGGGCCATGAAGCATTCATGTATAGTTGCCTGAATTACTTAGGTCATATATATACACAGGTACAGCCGCCTGAGTCGTTCAGGCCATGATACATTCATGTTTTGTTGCCTGTATCGCTCAGGTCATCTTTCACTCATGTACAGTCACCTGAATTGCTCAGGTCTTGAATCATTCATGTATTGTCGATTGAATCAGTCAGGTCATGTTCTTTCGGTATCATGTTGGACAGTTTTGTCTCTCTTTTCTGCTCTGTTGTCTTCCTAATTCTCTCAGGCCGTCTTTCAACGTTGCCTTGTCTGGTGGTCTAGCTGGTGCACCAGGTCACGTCCTGTCGGCCAGTACCTTCCGCTGTCCGCTTGGTACGACCGGGCCATGCCTTCTCGCCATTTGCTTAGAGGTTTCTACTGGTTCGTGCCAGTTTGGGTCGTGTCTTCAGTTCCAGTAGGTAAGTCAGTCCTTCATCGAGTTCAGGTATGGGGCCCAGCTCTGCCACCGGCTTAGCTCGACAGCTCAGTAAAAAAAAAAACAAAAAAAAAAAAAAAAACACACACTATCGTCGGTGGTCATTTTGGGCCCTTCTTAAAGGCAGGAAGTCACTTCTCACGCCTTCGGTCTGGATCGAGCAGTAGGTTCCAGAGCGGATGTCGTCATGGCAGCAGTCATATGTGTTGAGTTGGTCTGTAGCGTCCTCCAACTGGCCCCTTGGTTGTTACAATCCACAATACATCTTTCCTACAAGTTCCGCTCCTCTTTTTGCCCCCTCCAGGCCTACCCTGTCCTGGCTCCGGGCACACATCAGCCAGTTGATAGTTATGGTCAGTCCATCCAGGCTCCAGGATGTTCATCATCGTCTCCTATTCCTAGGCCACAACACCTAACACAAGTAGTAAGGCTGAGAAGTTCAGCCTGTATTTGTGGGAGGGGCATAGGCCACTACTTATTCCCTCCGCACCATGTCCTCCAGCCTCGGTAGGAACGGCGGCCGTGCCCCACCCTCCCTCCCTAAGTTTTGTCTATTTCAATTGGGTATGCCCCCTCCAGGCCTACCCCGTCCTGGCTCCGGGCACACATCAGCCAGTTGATAGTTATGGTCAGACCATGTTAAGAAGGTGAGGGTGATGGAAAAGTAGGAAAGTAAGATGTCTGTTTGTTAAACTCTGCAGAGACAAGAGGCAGCTAAAAGAAATCATCATGGCGGTGTAGTCTGAAAGGAGAAGATGAGGGAAGAGAATATCTACATCAGAGGAGACATCACTGGATGTAAGAGGTACATATGTGGCACTGTATGACCCTGTGTGATCTGTAGCACTGTATGTAATGATTTCCAAGTATGTCTATAAAGGGGTGTTTTTTTTCGTATGAGTGCTGCCTTCTCTGCTCTGTTTATCTGCTCACCACTGCAATTACAGCGGCGAGCAGGTTAACAGAACAGAGAAAGCAGCTCTTATATGAGCGCTGCCCTCTCTTAAAAAAACTGATCGGAGGTGGTGTCAGGAGACCCCTGACGGTCTGATATTGATGACTTATCTTGAGGATAGGTCATCATCAGTAGTAAAAAGAGGACAACCCCTTTTAACAGACTGGTGCAAGGATTTTTGCCATCCTAGGCAAAAGCTAATATTGCCGCCCCCATTTGACTCCGCCTACTTACCACACCCTTTGATCCGCCCCATTTTGTCAGCCACCTATTTAATGATTGACAATCAGGGAGATTTTAATGTCTTCACTTTGCAGAAAGGTAAATTTGGATAGAACAGGCCGTCAACGCAGCCTCTATCCTTCTTGATACCAAACTCTGCTCCACTCAGGTACAAATACAGTACATCGATTGCCTGGAACCATCCAAGTTATTCATATGTGAATGATAGGGGTGTGCAAAATAGATCAAATCATCACTTATGATGTTTATTAGTGATGCTTACTTTCCCTACCACTCACCCTTACTAACACCTCTGCCCAGGGACGACCCCTGATGGTGGGGACTCCCTGTCCTCATACCTAGGGCCTCACTTACCCTTCTACTAAGCCCTAGGGATAACAAAAATACATTCGTGGATACGTCAAGGCATTAGATGCACAGTGAAAGGAATGATACCAATCCTGGGATCAAATAAACATTGATTGTCTTTTTAGTAGATAAATATTATCATATGCATCTAAATAACTCCACCTCGACGCGTTTCCCCCCACCTTTTATTGGGGTTCATCAGGAGGCTTTTAGATGGATGTCACCTATACATTTATGCAACACCAAATGGTTGCACAAAATTATTCATTAAACCACCATTGATACCCAGATAGATCATGAAACTGATATAACAAGATAAATCACAAAGGATTTTTTTGATACAGCATAAATGTCCAGAGGAGGAGAAGTGGCTCATGCAGACGGTCCAAGTCTGCTCACTTTACACTAGAGATGTGTTACATTCTGATATGGGGACCACCCAAGGTGCTGCCGCCGATATACTGCGCAGTCACATGTAGATGTCTTCTGAAGCGTTCCCTCCTCTGCATAAATGTATAGGTGACATCCATCTAAAAGCCTCCTGATGAACCCCAATAAAAGGTGGGGGGAAACGCGTCGAGGTGGAGTTATATAGATGCATATGATAATATATATCTACTAAAAAGACAATCAATGTTTATTTGATCCCAGGATTGGTATCATTCCTTTCACTGTGCATCTAATGCCTTGACGTATCCACGAATGTATTTTTGTTATCCCTAGGGCTAAGTAGAAGGGTAAATGAGGCCCTAGGTATGAGGACAGGGAGTCCCCACCATCAGGGGTCGTCCCTGGGCAGAGGTGTTAGTAAGGGTGAGTGGTAGGGAAAGTAAGCATCACTAATAAACATCATAAGTGATGATTCGATCTATTTTGCTCACCCCTATCATTCACATATGAATGACTTGGATGGTTCCAGGCAATCAATGTACTGTATTTGTACCTGAGTGGAGCAGAGTTTGGTATCAAGAAGGATAGAGGCTGCGTTGACGGCCTGTTTTATCCAAATTTACCTTTTTAAGAATTTAAGAAATAAAAGTAATGTTTTAATTGAAGGGGTTAATATTGCTAAATAATGTATGGTGAGTCTACAGCCTTACACATGTGATCGTTTATGTTAGCTGGAATTTCTTCACTTTGCAGGCATCGTCTTACCCTGTGACTGGGTAAGACGCTGCCTGCAAAGTGAAGACATTAAAATCTCCCTGATTGTTGCCAGGGCTGGCCTTAGGTCATCAGGCGCCCTGTGCGAGCTAAACTTGTGCCCCCCCGCATTACTTGGCACCAGGAAACAAAGTTTTCTGGCTGAGAGCTCACAGATGGAAGAGATTGCGAGTGTAAGAGTGAGTCTGCACAGAACCTGATGCTGACTACTGACTAGAGTTGAGGCCCTGAGCGCGAGTACTGCTACGACGGGAGTAGTGGTGGCAAGAGAGATCATAGAAAGGAAGTGTTTGGCGCCAATTGAGGGATTGCGGTGTAGCCCTGTGTAGTGCCAATGGGGCCTGATTAGGGTGCACTTTGCAAGTCGGACTGACATGTGCTGGTAGACTGCAGATAGAATAAAAGAAATGCTGGGTGAAGCTGCCATGGGACAAGTCGGTAGACTGGAGCCACAGGCTGGAAGATCTACTTAGCAAGGTTTAAGTGCAGCTGCTGAGAAATAAACCTGTGAGCCGGTGGGGAACCGTTGCTGGTTCTGTGTGGGCTGTGGATGTACCAGAAAGACAGCACTCCTTAGGCTCCTTTCACACTTTAATGGGCTCTGTTTAGTGTCCGTTCAGAACATGATTTTTGAGCGGAGATGAAAGTCCTGCATGCACTACTTTCTTGTCCGCTCAAAAATCATGTTCTGGGCGGACACTAAACAGAGCCCATTATAGTCTATGGGGTCTTTAGGCTCCGTTGGTGTCAGTTAGGTGTCAGTTTTGAACAGAATCCGTCCTTTCCGTTCTCCTGCTCCTTAACGGAGCCGGAGAACAGAAAAGAGAAATGGTAGTGTGAATGAGCCCTTATCTGAATAATGGATGGATGTTCGTCCCGACTCCAGCAGTGGCCTAGCTAGCAGCCATGATGAAAATGTACCAAGGGCAGGCACAGCAGCATCCTACTAAGTGGCCTAGCGCTCATCTTCTCTCATCATTTAGAACTACCTGGAGCTGCTGGTGTGCAGCATGTGCATTGCCCAATACTCAGAGCACACAAGTGTATGGTCCCAAGTAGCTACTATAGTCCAAGTTAGGGCCCATTCAGATGGCCATATGTGTTTTGCGGTCCACAAATTGCGTACCCACAAAACACGGAGAACCGGACGGGCGCGGTCCGCATTTTGCAGAGCGCACATGGCCGGCTCTATATAGGGAATGTCTATTCTTGTCCTCAATCGTGGACAAGAATAGGACATGCTCTATATTTTTTTCAGGTCCGCGGCACGGAACAACGGATGTGGACAGAACGCGGTGTGCTGTCCGCATCTTTTGCGGCCCCATTGAAATGAATGGCTCTGTACCCGTTCTGCAAAATTGCAGAACGGGTACGGATCCGTTCATACGGCCGTCTGAATGGGCCCTTAAATGCAGGCAGTGGCCTAGCTAGCAGCCATGAAAATTTACCAAGGGCAGGCACAGCAGCATTCAACTAAGTGGCCTAACGCTCACTTAGTTGGATCGATGCTGCTTTGCCTGCTGTACTTGGTACATTTTCATCATGGCTGCTAGCTAGGCCACTGCCTGCATTTAATGGATGCTGCTGTGCCTGCCCTAATGCCCTTGGTACATTTTCATGGCTGCTAGAAAGCTAGGCCACTGCCTGCCTGCATTTAATGGAAGACAGTACTTCTCTCATCATTTTTAGAAGATCACCCCAGTGACCCCACCAACAGACTCCAGTCCAGACACACACTGTTGATTCATCATCATTCATCACAGGTCACCACCACCTACCCTAACATCTGTCCTCCTGAGTTGACCCTCCTGTCTGTCCAGGCTTCTAGCTGATGTCTCCTCTCCTGCTGCTGCCAGGCTGCGTGACCTGCGTCTTCAATCTGGGGCTCTGGCTGAGGGCGGCTGACACAGTCAGTCAGCTCATCTCTAGGTAGGACCTGCGGCTGCTGCACTCCTGTCTCCTGCTTCCCGCCGCCGCGGCACCGCTCGTCACGCCCACGTGGCCTGCCCTGAGCCTATGAAATTGGAACTTGCTGTGAGGGAGAGGGCAGTGCCAGTGGCGACCGGGCTACTTATCATGTCAAGCAGCAGGCTACGGGGATAGGCGGTACTCGGGAGGTGGCAGGGGGGTGCCGGCGCCCTGAGGCAGCTGCGCCCGCTTGATATGGTAGCGCGGCGTAGGCCCCGGCTGAGACTGAGAGTGAGAGACTAACTGCGTCTGCCGTCTGTGAGCTGTGTCGGCCGCCTAGGCGCCCCTGTTGCAATGGCGCCCTGTGCGGCCGCACAGTTCGCACACCCCAAAGGCCGGCCCTGATTGTTGCCATAGATCAGGCAGAAGCAGAGAGTGCAGGGAAATTACAGAGCTTCATCTTCCATTTAGTTGAACACAATATTACATGCCCCTCCCCCCTGCATACAATATTACATGCCCCCCCAGCATAGAATATTACAAGCCCCCTCCCACCCTCTGCATTACAAGCCCCCCCCTCTACAATATTAAATGGCACCCGGCTCTGCACAATATTACAATGCCCCCCACATACAATATTAAAGGGTCCCCCCGCACACGATAGTACATGACCCCCTAACCCCCATATTACATGGCCCCCCCACCACTGCATACAGTCTCACACAGAATCCCCCAGCATAGAGTTCTCGGCCCCCCTCCCCTGAGCACGTCCACAGCACACACATGTACCACCAGCAATGACAGACACTTACTCCCCCCTCTATGAGTTAAGAGCAGCCATCTGTGACCTGCTCTGCAAACAGGCTGAGCTCCTGGCTTCCGACCTTTCTATTCATGCTGCGGCTGCGCAGCCAATTTAGAGTCACGTGACAAGAGAATGTCACATGATTCAGTGACATCAGGAGGTCAGTCAGTTTCCTGCATTGAGTTTAGCCTCTACCCTGGTGCTAATGCTAAGGCCAGAGCGGCCAGAGCAGCGCCGGAGCCCCAGCATAAGTGCGCTCTACGCGCTGGCCTACTCTGCTTATGGGTGGCGCCGGTCCTGAGTAGGACTGGAGGGAATGGGAATTTGGCATGGGTTGGACGTTTCAATTTTTGCCTATATATATATATATCTTTATATGTTTATATAAATGTGTGTATATATGCATATACAGTGTGTGTGTCTTTTAACCAGCTCTGGACCGCTGCACGCACGGATGCGTCCAGGCGGCGGCTGGTTTACTCCTCCTGGACGTATCCGCTCGTCATCTCGCGAGACGCGAGATTTCCTGGGAATGCGCGCGCACGTGTGTGCGTGCTCACAGGATCGCATCGGGGAGATGTTAAACTACAGCCTGCCAGCGCTGATCTTGCGCTGGCAGGCTGTAGAAGTTAAAAAAAATCGCATATCAGACGCTGTTTTGTTAACAGCGTCTGATATGCCTGCTGCTCGTTCCTCTGGTGGTGCCTTTTGCTTGGGACCACCAAAGGATACATATGTAAGCGCACCAATCACCACACAGACCCCCCCATCCAACCCCCCCCCCCTGTCACTAATCACCCCCCTGTAAGGCTCATTCAGACGTCTGTATGTGTTTTGCGGATCAATGGATCTGCGGATGTGCTTTCTGCATTTTACGGATCCTCACATTGCCAGAACTATATAGAAAATACCTTTTCTTGTCCGCAATTGCCGACAAGAATAGGACATGCTCTATCTTTTGCGGAGCTGCGGCCGGATGTTTGGGGGCCGAAACCCGGAAGTTCGCGGCCACAGCTCCGCAAATGCTGATGCCGCGAGTACATAGTGTGCTCTCCGCATCACCGCCAGCCCCATTCACACTGAATGGGTCCGCATCTATTCCGCAGAATTGCGGAATAGATGCGGACATTTTTGCGGACGTGTGAATGGGGCCTTACTTCTTTTTTTTTTTTTTGCACATTTTTTGGCAGAGATTTTTTCATCCGCATTGATTGATGCGAATGAAGAAATCTGTGCCGTTCATTTTTTTTTTTTTTCAGCCCAGAGGCTGAACGGAAATACAAAAAATCTCATTACCCTTATGCTCAATATACAGGGAGTGCAGAATTATTAGGCAAGTTGTATTTTTGAGGATACATTTTATTATTGAACAACAACCATGTTCTCAATGAACCCAAAAAACTCATTAATATCAAAGCTGAATATTTTTGGAAGTAGTTTTTAGTTTGTTTTTAGGTTTAGCTATTTTAGGGGGATATCTGTGTGTGCAGGTGACTATTACTGTGCATAATTAGTAGGCAACTTAACAAAAAACAAATATATACCCATTTCAATTATTTATTTTTACCAGTAAAACCAATATAACATCTCAACATTCACAAATATACATTTCTGACATTCAAAAACAAAACAAAAACAAATCAGTGACCAATATAGCCACCTTTCTTTGCAAGGACACTCAAAAGCCTGCCATCCATGGATTCTGTCAGTGTTTTGATCTGTTCACCATCAACATTGCGTGCAGCAGCAACCACAGCCTCCCAGATACTGTTCAGAGAGGTGTACTGTTTTCCCTCCTTGTAAATCTCACATTTGATGATGGACCACAGGTTCTCAATGGGGTTCAGATCAGGTGAACAAGGAGGCCATGTCATTAGATTTTCTTCTTTTATACCCTTTCTTGCCAGCCACGCTGTGAAGTACTTGGACGCGTGTGATGGAGCATTGTCCTGCATGAAAATCATGTTTTTCTTGAAGGATGCAGACTTCTTCTTGTACCACTGCTTGAAGAAGGTGTCTTCCAGAAACTGGCAGTAGGACTGGAAGTTGAGCTTGACTCCATCCTCAACCCGAAAAGGCCCCACAAGCTCATCTTTGATGATACCAGCCCAAACCAGTACTCCACCTCCACCTTGCTGGCGTCTGAGTCGGACTGGAGCTCTCTGCCCTTTACCAATCCAGCCACGGGCCCATCCATCTGGCCCATCAAGACTCACTCTCATTTCATCAGTCCATAAAACCTTAGAAAAATCAGTCTTGAGATATTTCTTGGCCCAGTGTTGACGTTTCAGCTTGTGTGTCTTGTTCAGTGGTGGTCGTCTTTCAGCCTTTCTTACCTTGGCCATGTCTCTGAGTATTGCACACCTTGTGCTTTTGGGCACTCCAGTGATGTTGCAGCTCTGAAATATGGCCAAACTGGTGGCAAGTGGCATCTTGGCAGCTGCACGCTTGACTTTTCTCAGTTCATGGGCAGTTATTTTGCGCCTTGGTTTTTCCACATGCTTCTTGTGACCCTGATGACTCTTTTGAATGAAACGCTTGATTGTTCGATGATCACGCTTCAGAAGCTTTGCAATTTTAAGAGTGCTGCATCCCTCTGCAAGATATCTCACTATTTTTGACTTTTCTGAGCCTGTCAAGTCCTTCTTTTGACCCATTTTGCCAAAGGAAAGGAAGTTGCCTAATAATTATGCACACCTGATATAGGGTGTTGATGTCATTAGACCACACCCCTTCTCATTACAGAGATGCACATCACCTAATATGCTTAATAGGTAGTAGGCTTTCGAGCCTATATAGCTTGGAGTAAGACAACATGCATAAAGAGGATGATGTGGTCAAAATACTCATTTGCCTAATAATTCTGCACTCCCTGTAAGGAGAATAGCAGAAACTCCTAATGCTGGCCATACATGTAATGATTGTGGAGACCTCTAAAATGCCAGGGCAGTATAAATACCCCACATGTAACCCTATTTTAGAAATAAGACACCCCAAGGTATTCCGTGAGGGGTATGGTGAGTTCATATAAAATTGTATTTTCTGTCACAAGTTAGTGGA
This sequence comes from Bufotes viridis, assembly GCA_033119425.1. Classification (NCBI taxonomy): domain Eukaryota; kingdom Metazoa; phylum Chordata; class Amphibia; order Anura; family Bufonidae; genus Bufotes; species Bufotes viridis. Next base: position 527,183,390 of record CM065589.1, on the reverse strand, counting down.
ATATGAGACTTTGTAAGAAAAAAAAAAAAAGTAAATTTCTGCTAACTTGTGCCAAAAAAAAAATCTTCCATGAACTCGCCATGCCCCTCACGGAATACCTTGGGGTGTCTTCTTTCCAAAATGGGGTCACATGTGGGGTATTTATACTGCTCTGGCATTTTAGGGGCCCTAAAGCGTGAGAAGAAGTCTGGAATCCAAATGTGTAAAAATGCCCTCCTAAAAGGTACTCATTGGAATTTGGGCCGCTTTGCGCACCTAGGCTGCAAAAAAGTGTCACTCACCATACCACTCACAGAATACCTTGGGGTGTCTTCTTTCTAAAATGGGGTCACTTGTGGGGTATTTATACTGCTCTGGCATTTTAGGGGTCTTTAAAGCGTGAGAAGAAGTCTGGAATCCAAATGCGTAAAAATGCCCTGTGAAATCCTAAAGGTACTCATTGGAATTTGGGCCCCTTTGCGCATCTTGGCTGCAAAAGTAGTCACACATGGGTATCGCCAGTACTTAGAGAAGTACGGCACAGCTTGGGTGTATTTTTACATATACTCATGCTGGGTGAGAGAAATATATCTGTAAATGACAACTTTTTAATTTTTTTTATACAAAGTTGACAATTTACAGAGATATTTCTCCCACCCAGCATGGGTATATGTAAAAATACACCCCAAAACACATTGCCCTACTTCTCCTGAGTACGGCAATACCACATGAGTGACAATTTTTTGCTGCCTAGGTGCGCAAAGGGGCCCAAATTCCAAAACCTTTAGGTTTTACAGGGCTGCTCACAATTTAGCCCCGCCCAAAATGCCAGAACAGTAACCACACTCCACAAATGACCCCATTTCGGAAAGTAGACACCCCAAGGTATTCACTGAGGGGCATAGTGAGTCCGTGCGAGATTTTTTTTTTTTTTTGCCAGAAGTTAGCAAAAATGGAAACTGTATTATTATTTTTTTTTCCTCAGAAAGGGTCATTTTCTGCTAACTTGTGAAAAAAAATTAAATGATACATGAACTCACCATGCCCCTCCGCGAATACTTTGGGGTGTCTTCTTTCTAAAATGGTGTCATTTGGGGGGTATTTATATTATCCTTCTGGCATTCTAGCACCTGAAGAAACATGACAGGTGCTCAGAAAGTCAGAGCTGCTTCAAAATGCGGAAATTCACTTTTTTGCACCATAGTTTGTAAACGCTATAACTTTTACCCAAACCAATAAATATACACTTATTGCATTTTTTTTTATCAAAGACATGTAGAACAATAAATTTAGAGAAAAATTTATATAGAAATGTAGTTTTACAACAGAAAGTGAAAAGTTTCATTTTTTTGCAAAAATTTCGGTCATTTTTGATTAATAGTAAAAATGTCAGCAGCAATGAAATACCACCAAATGAAAGCTCTATTAGTGAGAAGAAAAGGAGGCAAAATTCATTTGGGTGGTAAGTTGTATGACGGAGCAATAAACGGTGAAAGTAGTGTAGTGCAGAATTGTAAAAAGTGGCCTGGTCATTAAGGCTGTTTAAGCTAGGGGGGCTGATGTGGTTAAAGATATTCACACTAACATACTGTATATATGATGCACATACATACAGTATATAAGGACACACACATACTGAGGGGGCAGGTAAATCAGCACACATGCTCATCATCAGATCTTTGCTGCCCCTTCCTTATGAGCCCCAGTTGCCTTTTTCATCAGTAATAGAAACCGGGGCATATCTCTGTGTACAACGTGACCGATAGCTCCTACAGCGTTCCTCTCAGCCTCCTAGCCCATGGGTGGTCAGCATCATTCTGCAGAGGGCACCACACTCCCTCTACATGCTGATCAACCCTAAGCTGGCTCAGTGACTGTTAAAAAAGGATCTTTCACTGTTGTTTGTCTCCCGGACCACTCGTTTCCACTAAAGGGCGGGCAGAAGAACAACCCTGGAAGGTACTCCTTGTATATCCCTGCATCCCCTGCTATCTGCGCTCTCATTTTGAGACAGTTGGAAGGAGTGCTGCGACCTCCCAGTTGTTGTAGTACCCCAAATCCTGACCAGGCACAGAAGTCTCTCCTTCACCTGTAGGGTGACAGAAACTCCCGGCATGCCAGCCCATATTTAGAAGTGGGAGTTCTTTGGCTGACTATTTCTACTACAGTATTGCAGTGCTGTTGCCGCCCTTCTCTCCTCACTAGGTGGCGCTGCCTGAGATGATCGCCTCACATTGCTAATGGCAGACTCGCCCCCTGATACCGATGTAGTGATCGTGAACTTACTACAACTTTCCTGGATAATATTCAATTTCCAGCTGGCTAAACATTCACGTAAGTCTCATTATTTTCATCCACATTGTGTGTTATTTATCAAGAATATCCACCCTATTGTGTGAGTGGTATAGTAATTATTTCGATTTCACCCGCTCCAGAGGTCTTATGTGTTGATTATTGTCTACACTCTGTTTCTGTGTCTGGGAACTTTGCGCTAGTGTTGATCCAGCACCAAAGTGTTCAGGTGCTCGGGGCCGAACACATCGTGATGCTCAGGTGCTCTACAGAGCACCCAAGTTCAATGGAAGTCAATGGGAGAACCAGAGCATTATACCATGCACCCCCTGCTCTGAAGAGGGGAGAGTGTCTGGTTCAAAGGAAAAGGACAGAAATTGATGGAAACACCACTGAAATGGCTCGGGAACAGCATGGGGACGATGGCTGGATGCATCTTGGACTCCCAGGTCGTGTACAAGGAGATATATAACTTATACCAGCTGTACATATATAATTATATACAGGAGATACCAGGTTATACCAGCATGGTCCATATCACTATATACAAGAAGATGTCTAACTTATACCAGCTGTAACTATACAATTATGTACAGGAGATAGCCAGGTTATACCAGCATGGTCCATAAAAATAGATAGTATGTAAAAAGGCTGAGATGTACCTTTTTTTTAGAATGTTATTCAGATACAAAGAATGTGTTTCACCTCATTCTTTGGACAGAGTCTTGACTACCTCAGATATCTAGTTGGGGAAGAGACTAGAGCATTGCGCTCGAGCACATGGGGTGTTTGGCCAAGCATGGTCGCTCAAGACTACTTTGAGCATGTGCTTTGTGGTCTTCAGGACGTCGGCTTTGAGTACAATCGACAGGACTTTGTTTCCGTCCTGCAGAACGTCCATGCTTGCCCATAGACTTTTATTAGGACGGAACAAAACAAAATGCCTTTTAAAGGCTTCTATTTTGCATTCCGTCGGGCTATTCTGTTATATTCTGTTATAAACGGAACCTATAACGGAATGGCATAATGCTTTTGTGAACCCACCCTAAGACAGAACAAAAAAAAAATATCACATTTAGAATGTAGCATTCCAAATTTTTAAATTTGCTTTAAGTCATAGAGGGGCAAAACACAAAAACACAGTGGGGAATGATTTATCAAAATAGTGTAAAGTAAAACTGGCTTAGTTGCCCATAGCAACCCATCAGATTCCACCTTTAAGTTATGACAGTGCCTTTGGAAAATGAAAGGTGGAATCCGATTTTTTGCTATGGACAACTAAGCCAGTTGTACTTTACACCATTTTGATAAATCTCCCCTGGTTTTCAATCAGTATTTGATCAGTGATTGAGAGTAGAGATGAGTGAAGTTTTAAAAAATTCAATTCGGCCGATTTGCCAAACTTCGACAGCAGTTTGTATGGAGCCAGCTCCATACACAGAGGGTGCCGGCTGTAACATACAGCAGACACCTGGCCGCAATGACGGGCAATGGTGTTCTGACTGAACCCCATCATTTAACCACTCTGCCTTCCGATCTGAACCCCACAGTGAAATGACGGGACTCCAATCAGTTAACATGGCTGGACACTTTTGAAGCTTCCCATGCAGGGGCGTAGCTACCATAGCGGCAAACCATGTGACTGCTATGGGGCCCAGGGCAAGAGGGGGCCCAGTTGGGATCATCTCCTCTTCTACTGGGGGTGAAAACTTGGTAAGGACTCTACCCTCTAAAGAAAGAACCTTTAGCAAACGAGGCAGTGGAATGTTTTTTACAGGGTTTAGGCAGAAACCCTTCTGTCCTGTGTGGGGGGGCTGGTTTGATCCTTGCTATGGGGCCCCTTAGTTCTCTATGTACGCCACTGTTCCCATGGCTGCCATGGTAAATTCCCTGCTGCCCTGTGCATGAGGCACAGCTCAGCAAGCCATGTGTCAAAATCCTATTTACCATAATAGATCTCTATTATGGTGAATAGGACAAGAGATCAAAATATAACAGGTTCTAGCTCACTAGAGGGATTAAATGTTTTCACTGTAAAAGAAAAAAAAATAACTAAAAGTTGAAATCACTCCCCTTTCCCAAGTTTGCATATAAAAATATATAAACAAAAAAAAAACATATTAGGTATTGTCTAGTCCGAAAATGCCTACTAATGGCATGGCTGTGATTGGCTGGTGCATCATGTGACCCAGTCTCTATATAAGCTGGATCACGTGTAGCAGATTCCACCTTTCATTTCTGACATAAATATTTGTTTTTTAGAATATTCGTTATTTTTTCGTCATTTATGACACAAATATTTGTTTTTTAGAATATCCGTCATTTTTTTTCCATCTGAAGTCATGATTTCTCCCTGCTTAAGTTGCTTTTGGGCCAATGACTGTTCACATTAAATTGGAAAAAATGACGAATATTCTAAAAAACGAATATATAGCACAATATTCGATATAGTGCTATATATTAGTTTTTTAGAATATTAGTAATTTTTTCCCATCTGAAGTCATGATTCCTCCCTGCTTAAGTTGCTTTTGGGTCAATGACTGTTCACATTAAATTGGAAAAAATGCCGAACATTCTAAAAAACGACTATATAGCACAATATTCTATAGTGCTATATATTCATGATTTAGAATATTCGCATTACACGAATATTACATTGCCGATTTTTCGGAATCAATAGAATAACCTCGAATACGAATATTCGTGAATATATGACGAGTATTCTAAGGCATATTCGTGAAATTTCACAAATTCGAATATTGCCCCTGCCTCTCATCACTAGTCACTGTCACCAAGCATCTCCACAATGCCCCATGGAAGCGTTCAGCTGTCCATCTCCCAAACACTAGAGAAAAAGAGGAAGTAGCCCCTTACCCACCCGCGATCCCTGGCCCTTAATGCCAGCATTTCAAAATTCCTGGCCTTTGAAATGCTGTCATTCCGTCTGGTGGAGACGGAGACTTTTAAAAACCTTATGGCGGTGGCTGTCCCATGGTACGTGGTACTCAGCCGCCACTACTTTTCCAGGCGAGCCATCCCTGTCCTGCACGACCAAGTGGTGGACAAAATAAGGTGTGCACTGCGCAATGCCATCTGTGGCATGGTCCACATAACCATCGATACATGGACCAGTAAGCATGGGCAGGGGCATTATATCTCCTTAACTGCACACTGGGTAAATGCAGTGGCGGGAGGGCCTGAGACGGATAGCAGTTTGGCACATGTCCTTCCGCTACCGAGGATTGCAGGACATTTCTCTTTGCCTCCTGTTGCCTCCTCCTCCTACTCCACTTCCTCCTCTACTGCCTCGTCATACGGTCAGCGTAACACCTTCACCACCAACTTCAGCACAGCCAGGGGGAAATGACAGCAGGCTGTTTTGAAATTAATCTGTTTGGGGGAAAACCCCACACTGCGCATGAACTGTGGACAGGCATTGAACAACAGACCGATGAGTAGTTGGTGCCACTGAGCCTCAAGCCCGGCCTGGTGGTGTGTGATAATGCGCAAAATCTCATAGCAGCTCGGGGCCTAGCCGGTTTGATGCACATCCCTTGCCTAGCGCATGTGCTGAATTTGATGGTGCAGAAGTTCCTGAAAAATGACCCCGATATGTCAAAACTGCTGCAGAAAGTGCTGGCTGTCTGTTCATGCTTTTGACGTCTTACCCTGCTGCTGCTCACCTGTCTGCGCTGCAGCGTAACTTCGGCCTTCCTGCTCACCGTCTGATATGCAACGTATCCACAAGGTGGAACTCCACCTTGCACATGCTGGAGAGACTGTGCGAGCAGCAGCAGGCGATAGTGGAGTTTCAGCTGCAGCATGCACGGGTGAGTCACTCTGCGGAAAAACACCACTTCGCCACCAACCAATGGGCCTCCATGCATGAAGTGTGTGCCGTGTTGCGCTACCAACTCAACCAAGTACTCTTCCAACATGGCCAGTGCCGATGACGCCGTCCTCAGAGTTACTATCCCACTTCTATGTCTCCTTGAAAAAACACTTCGGGCGATGATGGAAGAGGATGTGGCACTGGGGGTAGAGCAGGAGGAAGACGGATCATTTCCATGGTTATCAGGCCAGTCATTCACAAGTGGCTTGGAGGGTGGGTTCTTGCACCAACAGAGGACAGATACACAATTGTCCAGCCAGGGTACAGTTCTGGAGGATGAGGAGGAGGAGGAGGAGGAGGAGGAGAAACCATGTTCACAGCAGGGTGGCACCTTAAGCAGCTCATGGCCATCACTAGGGAGTGGCTGGGGGGATACAGAGGACACAGACGATACACCTTCCACAGAGGACAGCTTGTCATTGCCTCTGGGCAGCCTGACACACATGAGCAACTACATGTTGCAGTGCCTGCGCAATGACCATTGAGTTGCCCACATTCTAACCACTGCTGATTACTGGGTGGCCACCCTGCTGGATCCCCGCTACAAGGACATTGTGCCATCCTTAATTCCATCACTGGAGCATGATCGGAAGATGCACGAGTACAAGCGTACGCTGGTAGACACGTTGCTGATGGCATTCCCACCTGACACTGGGGGCTCAGTGGAAGCACAGGGCAGAGGCAGAGGAGGAGTAAGAAGTCACCAACGCAGCTGGGGCACCGCCAGCACCTTAGAATGGATGGTTAGCATGGCCGAATTGTGGAAAATCTTTGTCAGCACGCTGCAACAACCAGCACCACCAGCTAATATGGAACATTTTAGCAGGAGGCAGCATTTCAGCAACATGGTGGAACAGTACGTGTGCACATGCCTACTCATACTGACTGATGGGTCTGCCCAGGCTCAGACTGGCCCACAGGGGTACAGGGAAATCCCCTGGTGGGCCCCTGAGCAAGGTGGGCCCCTAGTCTTCCACCCCCTGCACAAGTGGCACAAAACACAGTAGATTTACTGCACTACATACATATACTATGCACTACATACATATATTCAATGTACAGCACCTCAACCAGCCTATGTTCATATAAAAAACTTCGATTATTTATTATATTTGTATTCGTACGGTGGGCCTCCAAAATATACTTTACTCGTGGGCCCTAGGTACCCCAGTCCGACATTGGGTCTGCCTCATTCAACTATCTAGGTCTCTTTACGCCTTGGAGGTGCTGGCCTGCCCTGCGGCCAGTGTATTGTCCGAACGTGTGTTTAGCATGGCAGGGCGGGTGATCACAAACAAGCGCAGCCGCCTGTCCACAGCCAACATGGACAAGCTCATTTTCATTAAAATGAACCAGGCATGGATCCCACAGGACTTGTCCGTACCTTGTGCTGAATAGACAGTTTTTGTTAAACGCCAGCGCACTTTCTCTTTGCATTCTCTTTTCAAAAGATGAGGATGGTCATCATTGAGACCTGGCTCCCCTAAGGGGTGCATAAAAAAAGAATGATTTCCGTATTCTGCTACATACTACTTCTATAGTCAACTACATGGAAAGGGGGGGATTGTAGTATCAGCAACTTGGCCAGGTATACATTCAGCTTCTGCGTCTTTGGATGCGTGTACAAATACATCGGTCCCTCAAGTTACAATATTAATTGGTTCCAGGGTGACAATTGTATGTTGAAACCATTGTAAATTGAGCAATTGGTTCCAAAACCCCAAAATGTTATCCAGAAGCGTAGCTAGAACTGACTGGGCCCCACAGAAAATTTTTGTACGGGGCCCCCCACACACACTTACACACTTCTTCACAAACCCCCTCCTCCTGTGCAAACCCCTCTCAATGGCTATTTTGTGACGTTTTATTTACTGTATTTATTTATCTGCCTGTAATTGTAAGCACAACTTTATTGTTTTTTAACATTTACAGTTGCTGACGGAGTTTATAGTCAACTCAACCCTTTTAAAACCTGTGCTGCAATTGTAATATACATGTCTGATTTTCCTCTACATACTGTATCCACAAGTATTTTAGCCTCTGTACCTTTTATACTGCAGCCATGGACGCAGTCATACACGCACTCTCCACGTACTTGAACGCAGTCATACACACACTCTCCACATACATGAATGCGCTCTCTACATACATGGATGCAGTCATACACACACTCTCCACATACATGGACGCACTCTCCACATATATTGACGCACTCTGCACAAACATGGACGCAGTCATACACGCACTCTCCACATACATGAATGTGCTCTCTACATACATGGATGCAGTCATACACACACTCTCCACATACATGGACGCACTCTCCACATATATTGACGCACACTACACATACATGGACGCAGTCATATACTCACTAGTCACATATATGGATGCACTCTCCACATACATGGACACACTCTCCACATACATGGATACACTCAACATATACATAGATGCACTCATACATGCACTCTCCACATACATGGACACACTCATAAATGTGCTCACCATATATATAGATGCACTTATATACACACTCACCACATACATGGAAGCACTCTCCACATACATGGATGCACTCATACACGCACTCTCCACATACCTGGACACACTCATACATGTACTCTCCACATACATGACATACTCATACACACACACTCCACATACATGGATACACTCATACATGCACTCTCCACATACATGGATGCACTCATACAAGTGATCACCATATACATAGATGCACTCATATACACACTTACCACATACATGGACGTACTCTCCACATACATGGGCACACTCATACACACACTCTTCACAAACATGAATGCATTCATACACACAGTCACCACATACATGGATGCACACATATACAATACACATATATAGACACCCAGCTTTGCTGCCGTGCCTCTCCCCCAGACTCTAATGCCTCAGCACTTGTGCCATGCAGGATACCAGTGAAGCTGGATGTCATTTCATGATATAAAGCACCCAGCTTTCCTACTATACTGCAGGTCACATGTGCATAATCTGGGAAAGCTGAATATAACCGCAGTTCCCCTGCCACTCACATCATTGGTGCAGTTGTGGTAATCTGACTGATGTTCAGCATGCTGGGCATGGACAGTTCAGGCTGCAGGAATTGCGGGTAGGAAAGGGGGGGGGGGCTATTCTATCCCCGCCCACATTTGACCGTCCAGATGCGGGTCACTGTCCATCATCAGAACTGAGGAGAGGGAGAGGCGGAACAATGTCACTGATGTTAGTGTTCCCCTGCAGCACTAAACACTCGCTGTGATGCCACACTACTGGCCGGGCAGGACAGCTTTTTCAGGGCAAACTCGGCCAGTCGGGGCCACAAATCCAGTTTGGCTGCCCAGTAGTCCAGCGGTTCTTCAATGTGGGGTGGCAGGGTGCTGTCCAAGTATGCCATCACCTGCTTGTTCAGGTCCTGCTCCAGGTCTACCTGCTGCTGCTGCTGATGAGTAGTAACTTCACTATGCGGGTAAAAAAAGCTGCTCATCATGGACTCTAGACTCAGGCTGCTGCTGATGGAGCTGCTACTGTTCCTGCCATTGCACCCCTCCCCAGCAGCCATGGCAGTGGAATGGGAGCGCAGAGGGGCCCCCTGGTCAGACCTGCGAGAGTATGGATGATGGTGCAGATAGGCATACTTCATTTTGTCCTCCCTCTCAGTGGGTGTAAAAAAGGCCCCCATTTTGGACCGTAACGAGGCTCCAACAATGTAAAGAGCCAGAAGTCATTTCTCTGCCGAATGGTGACAATTCTGCTGTCACTACCCAAACAAGTGAGCATGCAGTGGGCCATTTGTGCAAGTGACTCTGAGGGATTCCCTGCCTCCATCTCCACTGCATACTGCCACGGTGTGTCTGGGTCCTCTGTCTCCTCTTCCTCATCGCCCTCTTGCTCCTCTGGCTGCTCCTGCTCCTCCTCTCCTGTCACTGCAGTAGAAAAACCACTTATCTGGCTACATATTGCCTGTGCAAAAATGTCCTCCTCCCCCTCCTCCTCCAGTTCAGCGCCTACAGGGCTCACATGGCTGTGAGATATAAGCGCCACGCCTCCAGTCCCCTGACAAGCCATATTCACCAGCGCCTGTTCCAGGACATGAAGCAGTGGAATGACGTTGTTCATCCCGTATTCCTGGCGATTGACAAATAATGTGGCCTCCTCAAAGTGCCTGAGCAAACGGCAGGTATCATGCATGAGCTGCCACTGGCTGACATCGAAGTTAGACTTTTTCAGTCTGAACCCAAGATACCGTTAACCATGATAGAGAATATAGCGCAATAGGAAAGTTATGCCCCGTTCAAAGTTCCACTCGCAGTACGCGATTATTACATTACGGAATATTCACGTACTGCCTATGAAACTTTGAACGGCGTATAACTTTTCTATTGGTTGGCTTGCTAGAGTTAACGAAGATAGAGAAGATAGCGCTTCTCACACACGGGCAGGCAACTGAAATATATATATATATATATATATATATATATATAAAATAAAAGCAGACTCATGTACCAGCCCTAAAAAGGGCTTTTTGGGATGCTGTCAAGACGCTGTCCGTACAGCAGATGGCCTCTTTCACGCGAGCGAGTTTTCCGCGCGGGTGCAATGCGTGACGTGAATGCATAGCATCCGCACTTAATCTTGACCCATTCATAACAATGGGTCTGTATACATGAGCATTTTTTTTCACGCATCACTTGTGCGTTGCGTAAAAATCACAGCATGTTCTATATTTAGCGTTTTTCACGCAGCCCTAGCCCCATAGAATTAAATGGGGCTGCGTGAAAAACACATTGCATCCGCAAGCAAGTGCGGGTGCGTTGCGTTTTTACTGATGGTTGGAGATGTTGTTTGTAAACCTTCAGTTTTTTATCACGCGCGTGAAAAACGCATCAAAATGCATTGCACCCGCACAGAAAAAACTGAACAACTGAACGTAATCGCAGACAAAACTGAATGGATTTGCCTGTGAAATTGCAAAGTTTTCACTAAACGCATCTGCAACGCATCCGGACCTAAGGCCCCATTTACACATCCGCAATTTTTGGCCGCATCCATTCCGCAATTCTGCGGAATGGATGTGGACCCATTCATTGTGAATGGGGCCGGACGTGATGCGGAGAGCACAAAAGATAGAGCATGTTCTGCGGACAAGAATAGGCATCTCTATGGGGAGTGCCGCCATGGTATGTTGCGGATCTGCAATTGGCGGATCCACAACACAGTACAGACGTGTGAATGGCCCTTATCCGGACACGCTCGTGTGAAAAAGGCCGATGAGTCTTTGAGGACTGGAGTGGACACAAAACAATGGCCTAGCTAACGCTTTCCCTATTAATTCAGCAGCAGCAGCACTCTCCCTGCTCTAACTAAAACTGCAGCTTCAGAATGAATCTAAGATGCATGCTGTCCTTGCTTTTTGATAGAAGGTGGGAGGGTTTGGGAGGGAGGGTATGCTGATTGGCTGGAATGTGTCTGCTGACTGTGAGGAACAGGGTCAAAGTTTGCTCAATGATAAAGTATAGAGGGCGAATCGAACATTGCATATGTTCACCCGCCGCGGCGAACACGAACATGCGATGTTCCCCAGGAACTGTTCGCCGGCGAATAGCTCGGGACATCTCTACTCAAGTGACGGGAGAAAATATATTTCTTGTTGAACTGAAGTAGGCCAATACATTCTTTCATCAGAAATTACTGCAACAGAGCAGTGTGTATATATTACACTTTTTTTTACTGAAACAAGCCCAATATGCGCTTTCACCAGAAATTACTGCAACCGTTAAGTGGGTATATATTGCGCTTTTTTAAGTGAAACAAGCCCACTCTGCGCTTTCACTAGAAATTACTGCAACAGAGCAGTGTGTATATATTATGCTTATTTTAAATAAACCAGGCCAAAATTTGCTTTCAACAGAAATTACTGCAACAGAGCAATGTGTATATATTACGCTTTTTTTGTGAAACAAGGCCACTATGCGCTTTCAACAGAAATTACTGCAACAGAGCAGGGTGTATATATAACGCATTTTTTACTGAAACAAGCCCAATAGGCACTTTCACCAGAAATTACTGCAACTGTGCAGTGGGTATATATTACGCTTTTTTAAGTGAAACAAGCCCACTATGCGCTTTCACCAGAAATTACTGCAACAGAGCAGTATATGTATATTAGGCACAAGGCCTGATCCCAGGCCATGCCAACTAAGGGTTGTGTCTGACGAACCCACCGACTCTTGGCTGTGGGTGTCTGATATCACTTGGGATGAATTGGATGACGGGGTTAACCAATCAGCCTCTGGCAGCGACTCCTGCTGCCACGCCCCCTTAATTGGCTGCAACCTCTGCCTGCGCCAGAAACAGTTAGGCCTCTGCTTGGCCTAGCACTTCTCTGTCTGACATACTTTTTGCTGAACTAACATAATTAAAAGCAAATAAAATAAAAAAAAAACTAAAAGCCCAGAATATATATCTTTTTTTTTTTACAGAAATAGGCCACTAACAACTTTTAGCACAAATATAAGTAAACGTGAACTGCCTATATATTTCTCATTTTGAAATGAAATAGGCCACTAAATTATTATAGCGGAAATAAAAACAAACGCGACCTGCGTATTTATTTCTCGTATTCGACTGAAAAGGGCCAATATATGATTTCAGTCTAAGGAACAGGAACAGTTAACTGCGTATATATTTTTTGCTTTTGTTTATTACAGATGGCAAATTGGCAATAAACCCTTTTATCGCTAATAACACTAAAATGTGAACTGCCTATATTTTTCTGTTATTGTAATGAGCTGGCAATTAATGGTTTAAACAATAAATAACAACAAATGTCAATGCTGTGTATAAAATAACTGCTGAAGTGACGGGAGAAAATATATTTCTTGTTGAACTGAAGTAGACCAATATATTCTTTCACCAGAAATTACTGCAACAGAGCAGTGTTTATATATTGTGCTTTTTTTACTGAAACAAGGCCACTATGCGCTTTCACCAGAAATTACTGCAACAGAGCAGTGATTACACTTATTTTAAATAAACCAGGCCACTATGTCCTTTCACCAGAAATTACTGCAACAGAGCAGTGTGTATATATTACGCTTTTTTTAGTGAAACAAGGCCACTATGCTCTTTCACCAGAAATTACTGCAACAGAGCAGTGTGTATATCGTACGCTTTTTTTACTGAAACAAGCCCAATATGCGCTTTCACCAGAAATTACTGCAACTGTGCAGTTAGTATATATTACGCTGTTTTAAGTGAAACAAACCCAATATGCGCTTTCGCTAGAAATGATTGCAACAGAGCAGTGTGTATGTATTACACTTATTTTAAATAAACCAGGCCACTAATTGTTTTTACCAGAAATTACTGCAACAGAGCAGTGTGTATATATTATGCTTTTTTTAAATAAACCAGGCCAAAATGCGCTTTCAACAGAAATTACTGCAAAAGAGCAGTGTGTATATATTTCGCTTTTTTAGTGAAACAAGGCCACTGTGCGCTTTCACCAGAAATTACTGCAACTTTTCAGTGGGTATATATTACGCTTTTTTAAGTGAAAAAAGCCCACTATGCACTTTCACCAGAAATTACTGCAACTGTTCAGTGGGTATATATTACGCTTTTTTAAGTGAAACAAGCCCACTATGCGCTTTCACTAGAAATTACTGCAACAGAGCAGTTTGTATATATTATGCTTATTTTAAATAAACCAGGGCAAAATGTGCTTTCAACAGAAATTACTGCAACAGAGCAGTGTGTATATATTACGCTTTTTTAGTGAAACAAGGCCAATGTGCACTTTCAACAGAAATTACTGCAACAGAGCAGTGTGTATATATTACGCTTTTTTTTACTGAAACAAGCCCAATATGCGCTTTCACGAGAAATGACTGCAACTGTGCAGTGGGTATATATTAAATTTTTTAAAGTGAAACAAGCCCAATACGTGCTTTCACCAGAAATTACTGCAAATGTGCAGTGGGTATATATTATGCTTTTTTAAGTTAAATGAAACAAGGCCACTATGTGCTTTCACCAGAAATTACTGCAACAGAGCAGTTACACTTTTTTTACTGAAACAAGCCCAATATGCGCTTTCACCAGAAATTACTGCTAATGTGTAGTGGGTATATAGTACGCTTTTTTAAGCCAAATATGATGTTTGTTTCAGTTTTACATAATAAAGCATTTTTGAAAAAAATTATTTTTTTGTGTCTCCATATTCAGAGATCCATCGTTTCTTTAATTTTTTTGTGTGATTGTCTTAGGTAGGGTCAAATTTTTTGCGGGATGAGATGACAGTTTGACTGGTATGACTTTGAAGGGGATACGCCATTTTGATCGCTTGGTGTTGCACTTTTTGTGATGTAAGGTGACAAAAAATGATTGATTTAGCACAGTATATATATATATTTTTTTATGGCGTTAAGGTGAGGGGGTGAATAATGTGATATTTTTGTAGACGGATGCGATACCCAATATGTCTGGTTTTGTTTTTTTTTTTCAATTTCTTTTACAATTTTATATGTTAAATTTTTTATTTTTACTTGAAGCTTTATTTTTTTATTATAAAAAACACTTTTTAAACTTTTTTTTAACTTTTCACAGGGATGGATTTCACAGGCTTCTGTAGAAGGTACGTAAGCTCTGATGCCTATTGGGACCCGATGGGGAAGCGGAGGGCACCCGTACCTGCCGCAAACTGTCTGCATGTCGCTGTCAGCTTTGAAAATGTTCCCTCTTATTTGGGAGCAGCACAGTGTGGATGTGGAAAGGGTAAGTTATGTATGCAGCAGAAGCGATATAGTATGGAACGTGATGGTAGGCAGGCAGACTTTGGCAATGGCACAATGGCAGTAGCAGCATCTATAAGATACAGATACAGAACATGATGGTAGGTAGGCAAACGTCAGTGGCATGATGAGGCACCATCAGCAAGGTTAGATCTATTCATCAGCCTTGGCCGGAGGAGGGATGTTTTGTACACTGTTGGATGACAACAGGTCTGATTGGGAATGATGATGCCACTTCCACGTTGAAAAGCCTCTCTGAGATGACACTGGAGGCTGGACAAGACAGTAGAGAAAGAGAATACTGGGCCAGTTGTGACCACTGTTCCAATCTACCTGCCCATAAATCTTGAGATCAGGGAACACGGTTTCCCGGTAAGACTGGAGTCCTCGTAGGACTGAACCTGGGTGTTGAAGCAGATAATTTTCATTTGTTGATTTGCATCAGTCATGCCCAGCACCAGAAAAAATTGCTCTGTCACGTTGATGATACTGAACTAGCTGCTGCTGCTGAGGCTTCTGCTGCTTTTGTTAGTGGAGATGGTGGGAGGTTGGTGACTCGGTGAGGCCACAAAGAAGGGGATCCAGGTAAGACATGTGGTTAGATGGTTTCTGAGGCAGTACATTTATCTGAGGTATATATACGGTAAATTTGCTTATGGTAGATTTTCAAACCACATCTGATGGCAGTTTATTTCAAGCATCTACTTCAAGCATTTCAGTAAAATATTTCCTGATTTTCCCACAACTAATTTCAAATTGTGTCTTCTTGTCCTTTGTCCTGAATCTAATTAAAAGCTATAACATACTTAATGGGAACCTGTTACCATGAAATCCAGTTCAATCTGCAGGCAACATGTTATAGAGTAGGAACTGTGTCCTCAGAATTTTGTGGAGACAGGTCCTCTTTTAAGGTTTCCATCTTGTCCCTCCTTTCCTTTCTTTCCTAAAGGTTTTAATAATTAAATCCATTAGTTTTTCCTGATAAGTTTAAAGTCTATGTCTCTGTATGCACACAAATGTGTTATTTTCTGGCAAAGTGTCCCCAAAGGGCACTATTGGTAGCCATCCACTCTTTTTTTATTGGCGGTCCCACAGCCTGAGAGGTATGGAAGTACCATAAGTGCTGGAAATTCCTTTCCCTTAGTTCCCTTCTGGCTTTGATCAATGGGATTGCTGAGCTTTATCAGAATTCTCACTTTTCTTGACTGAAAAAAAATGTAGGCAAACTTATTGTCCAAGGGAGAAAATATTATAGATATGGCAGTCAAATCGTGCCAGTAATTTATGGAAGAATTTACTGTTACTACTTTGAAACCCCTTTGTCTAATAACATATTTAATTGTGCTATATCTGATAACAGAGAGATCTGTTGTTAGAAATTGCTGACAGCCACTAACTCAAGTATTATTATTTTACTGTGTTTACACACTGCAATCAAATCAGTATCATCCAAAGCGCCCTGTCCCTTTAAAGCTCACCTACAGCAGTAAAAAAAATTGCTGGGTTTTTATGGAAACCTAGTGTAAAACTGTGTGTATGTGGAGACTAAGAACCTGCGAGCTTCTATTGGCTGATAAGGGACGTGTGTATGGCAGTCGGGATATGAAGTTGGGATATGAAGAGAAAGACCTGCAGGCTTCTATTGGCTAATGTAGGTCATGTTATGTGCTATGTTTGCATTTTTGGGGAATATCTCAGGAACTGATCAGGCATTTTGGACGGAGATAATACCGCAGCATGCTGCGGTATTTCCTCCGTCCAAAACGCCTGACAGTGACTGAACTGATGCATCCTGATGCATCCTGAACGGATTTCTCTCCATTCCGAATGCATTGGGATAAAACTGATCAGTTCTTTTCCGGTATTGAGCCCCTAGGTCGGAACTCATGCCGGAAAAGAAAAACGCTAGTGTGAAAATACCCTAATGTAGCCTAGCTATCCTCAGGTTTATGACAGGCCCTGTGCCCATGGAATAAACAAATAGGTAAGGCTGATTAGCAGCCTGCATTTGGGGGAGGGGCCTGCCTTATTTATTCCCCCACTCCGGCTCATACCTCCTGCTCCGGCCGCGCGCTCTGCATACATCCGTTTCCTCCCTCCAGCGGAAGCTCCTCCAGGTTGCCCTGGCAACGTCTCTGGCGTCTCCTCCCGCTCCTCGTGCAGGCTGGGTAAGCTGTCTCGGGGAGCTGCGGTCTGTACGCCCGACATCGCGGACCGCCGGCTCCCCGCATCCCTCTGCCTCTCTGTTAGCATGGGTTGTAAGCCCCGTGTATCTGCGGCTCTGTGAGGGGCATATACTATGCATTCCACATGCGGTCACTTTTACCCTCTGTCGTCTCGGCGGCTCTGCTCCCGCTCCAGCATTAGCACCTGGATGACCTGCGTGCCGTGCTACATGCGGGGTTAGTGAGCAGGGTTCACGGGGCCGGCCTGTGGTGGCCACGCAGGGGGTTATTCTGCCGGGTAGTACTCGGGTTTGCAGGGGGAATAGCCGGCTAGCATAATATTCTTAATCTTGGTTGTCTGTGAATGTTAGCATCTGCCAACCATCTTGGCTTTGTCGCATTTTCACTTTAAAGCTTGCTTAGGTGTTCGCGGTGTTTTCTTTTATTATTTTAAAACAGATGGAATTCAAGGTGGTGTGGCTTTACATCAGTTAGAGGCTGCATCTCTCTGTCATAACCAGGCTTCACGTCATATCTCGTGAAGGGTAACCCAGCCCGAAAAATAAATCTATATATATGTACTTTAAAAAAAAAAAAAAAAAAAGTGTCACAGGTCAAATGCTGTGGTGTCGTTATTTATTTTAGGTCTAAATTATCCAGGTCAACCTGCTCCTCCTCCCGGACTCGCTTTTTGGGTTATTTAATTTCTGGTTACCGATTGTGCCTGTGCGCCCCACCATCTGGACCTCCCAGGTATTGCTGGTAATACCGAGTATTAGATTTTAACGCAGGGGGTCCGTCAGTCACAGTTCTTTTCTTGGCCGTTATAAATTATTTGGGGCCTCTGGGGGCCCGGGGGCCTGGACAGAATCCCGGATGGGGTTCTGTCAGGTGGAGTAAGGGGTTTTCATTAAACACCGGTCACGTCATATTCTTTCACTGGTGTCGGTTTTTTCTATGGGTCTAGCTTCGCCGGTTCTTCCGGGCTTGCACATCCCGGGTGCTTTGCTTCGTTCTGCCGTTTGTTTTGTGTGTCCCCTGGTCCGCCTAGGTCTGTGTGTCAACTTACCCGCTCAGGTCTGTGTGTTCCCCGCTCTGCACAAGTCTGTATGCCTCTGGGGTCGCCCAGGTCCGTATGTCTCCTGGTTCACTCTGATCCGTTCATATTTTGGTTTACCTTGGTCTGTGTGTCGCCGGGTTCGTCCAGGTCTGTATGTCTCCTGGTTTGCCCAGGCCTGTATGTCTCCTGGATCGCCCATGTCTATGTGTCTCCTGGAACGCCCAGGTCTATGTGTCTCCTGGATCGCCCAGGTCTATGTGTCTCCTGAATCGCCCAGGTCTATGTGTCTCCTGGATCGCCCAGGTCTATGTGTCTCCTGGATCGCCCAGGTCTATGTGTCTCCTGGATCGCCCAGGTCTATGTGTCTCCTGGATCGCCCAGGTCTATGTGTCTCCTGGATCGCCCAGGTCTATGTGTCTCCTGGATCGCCCAGGTTCGTGTGTCTCCTGGATCACGCTGATCCGTTCATCTCCTGGTTCGCCCAGGTCTGGCTATTTTCTTGGCTTGTCTCGGCCCGTTGCGTCAGGTCATCGACCTTCGATGCTCCCGGTCCTTTCGCCTATACGACCGGCTCGCTGGGGCCGTCAGTCCTTGGTTTGCTCAGGGGGGGCCGGTCTTTGAGCAGCTGTTCCCACCGGGGCTTCCTTTTTGCTAGGTGTTGGTTCCTCGTTCAGTAAACTGCCGCCTTTCCGATCACATTCTCTCTTTGGGGTCCCAACCGACTCCCGTCTTCACTCACCGGGGACCTCCACACAGTCCCTTGATTGTCGGGGTACAGTTCACTCTTCCAGGTTTCCATTAAAACCCTTCATCATTTCTAAATTTGCAGGCTAGTGGTCTCAGCAAGCCAAAAGGTCAAGGTCACAAGGTAAGTTCTGCCGTTCAGTCATTTACTCCCTAGTTTCATTCGTGTACTCAGGTTATTATTTCCATGATTAGGCCTGCTCGCGCCCACCAGGACATCTGGTTTTTCGTCTCTCCGGCTAGCAAACGCAATCTGGTAAGCTGGGAAAAGCATTCCCTCACTGTGTTGTTCGGCCCTCAGGTTCTATTATTTGTTTCATATATTTTCAGTGCCAAGATGTCTCAAGCGTCGGATCTGGACGATAACCTGTCTCTCCCTGGGGCATCAGCTTCGGGACATGCCAGCAACGCGTCACTTAAGAACTGGACTGTGGCTAGGTTAATTGCTGAACTCAATCGTAGGGGCATAAGGCACTCCGCGTCAGCTCGCAAAGCGGAACTTTATCGTCTCCTGATGACCGCTCCGAGCTCTGTGGACGAGCAGCCTAGTATGTCTATTCAGCAAACACTAAACCAGATCCAGTCTTCCATTTCTGGGCTGGCTAGCTCGATGGCGGACATTCAGAATAGGGTCACAGTTCTGGAGTCCAGACCGTCAGTCGCGCCTGCCCCCCCGGTCATCCCGGATCCGCCGGTCCAAGAAATAGATGCGGCAGCTAGGCCGGTCCTCAGTCCCCAGATAGCGCCAGCACATTTTATCCCAGAGCACATCAAAAAAGATATTCTCGCCGGGAAAGATGTGAATCTGGCCTCCATACTGATAGCATCCCAGGATATTTCCGAAAATCGAGTCTTCAACTGTGGGGAGGTCTCGGTAGTTCTCAAGGCCAAAGATGCTAGACTTAATCGCAAACTTTCTATCCCAGAATTCGTTTTGGCCTTCGGACTCTACCGAGACATCGTGTGTTCGGCCCATCCCAACCGCCGGGAGGAACTGGACACGTATCTTCACCGAGTTACAGATCTGGGCCATAAGTATGGAGGCTCAGCTTTTTACGACTACCACCGTTCGTTCTCAGCGAAGGCTGCAGCGGCTCTGTCTCAGTTTCAGTTTACTAATAATTGGGCCGACATGGACATGGAACTGTTCTGCCGCCATTTTGCGGGCCTCAGGGCCCCTGCTTGTTCCTCATGTCAGTCAATTTTTCATACCTCCGAGTAGTGCCCCAACTTGACCCCATCCACCCACTCCAATCCTTCCCCGGGCACATCAGGTCCAGTCAGGAGTTCAGATTCCATGGATAAGCTGGGCAGGCCGATTGTCTACTTGGGCAGCAGCCAGTTGTGTAACAACTTTAATGCGGGGGGCTGCTCCTTTAACGCTTGCAGAGCCCTGCATATTTGTTCTGCCTGCTTCCGGGCTCACCCCCGCGCAGCTTGTCCCAGGAAGTCCAAGAGCTCCTGACTAGCCGACATTAATGTTGACCTACTAGCGGCTCTCCTGTCGGAACATCCAGATCAGGGCTTTGTCGAGTTCCTGCTATCTGGATTCAAGGTTGGTTTCCACACAGGTTTAGTCACTTACCCTCAGGTGTCCTGGGAAGGTCCCAACCTTCGTTCTGCCATCAACGAACCAGAGGTGGTTTCAGCTCTCTTACAGTCCGAGGTGGAGAAAGGATTCCTCATAGGCCCTTTCAATGAGATCCCATTCCAGTCTTGGAGGATTAATCCTGTCGGCGTGGTGTCTAAACAAAATTCAAATAAAAAGCGTCTAATCTACGACCTTTCCGCTCCTCATATGTCCGCTGTTCCCAGTATGAATTCCCTCATTCCTTCAGAGGAATACTCTATGCAGTATTCGTCGGTGGATGAGGCTATTCAGCTCATCATTCAGGCAGGGGTGGGTGCCTGGTTGGCTAAGGCGGACATCGCGGATGCCTTTAAGTTGCTTCCCGTGCACCCACACCTCTGGAGATATTATGGCATCAGATGGTCAGATAGCTTCTTTTTCGCTAACCGCCTCACGTTCGGGTCAAAAAGTAGCCCCTGGCTTTTTGACCAGTTCGCGAAAGCCCTTCACTGGATCCTGGTTCAGTACGGGGGCCTTTCCAGGGTCATTCATTATCTTGACGATTTTTTGTTAATTCAGGAACCTGGTCGGGCCCCTGTCATACCAAAGGTCCTTCTGGACATCTTCTTACAGCTACAGGTGCCAGTAGCCGCTAATAAGACAGAGGGTCCAGCCACTTCTGTGACCTTTTTAGGGATCACATTGGACTCAGTGAAAATGCAGGCAAGCTTACCTCCCGAGAAACTGCAGAAGATCAGGTCGGCCATCGCCAGGGTCATTGGCATGGGCTCCCTGACAAAAGCCGAGCTGCAGTCCTTACTGGGCCTCCTCAACCACGCGGTCAGAATCATGCCACAGGGTCGTTCTTTCCTATCCAGACTCCTGCAGTTGTTGCCCGGTACCCCTGAACAGGATTCTCTGGTTCGTCTGGACGGCCACGCCATGTCGGATCTTGTCATGTGGGACGCCTTCCTCGAAAATTGGAACGGCATTTCCCTGTTCGTTCCCAATTGGAATGCCTTGTCCCCTATCATTTTTTCGGATGCAGCCGGTTCCTCTGGCTTCGCCGCTATTTATGGTTCCCACTGGCGGGCGGCCAGATGGCCTCCGGATCTTAGTTCAGATTTAGCGGCTATTAGTTCTTCTCCACTCCTGGAGCTGTATCCAATAGTGGCAGCTGCTTTAGTTTGGGGTGGTAGGTGGGCCAACTCACCGATTATCTTCGCCACAGACAACAGATCTCTGGTTGACATACTTAACTCCGGTTGCGCAAAATCCCCTAAGATTATGGCATTACTCCGCAAATTGGTATGGCTTTCCCTTACGTTCAACTTTCATATATGTAGTGAACACATTCCGGGGTAATCTAATCGCGCCGCTGATGCTTTATCCCGGTTTAATTTTGCCATGTTCTTTCAGGAAATGCCCGATGCGGATCGTTCAGGAACTCAAGTCCCTCCTTTCAGCTCATTCACCCTGGACTAGCGGCGTTGGTGGCCCAAGCGGAAACCCTGGTGGAAAAATCTCTGTCACGTAATACCGCCAGGAATTATCAAGCAGGGATCAAGACCTTTAACAGTTTCAGGGCAAAATTTCCCAGGGGTCAGTTGGGCGAGACTTCGTACATCTTGGCATTCATTGCATTCTGTCACACTCAACTGCACCTCTCTCATAACACCATTAAGTTGTACCTGGCTGGTCTTCAACATTCCCGTATGCTGGCAAATCCGGCCGGAGGTTCTATTCATTCCATCCAGGCTGTTAAAGCAGCCCTTCGGGGTGTGCAGAAGGTAGGGCCAAGGTCCCGCCCCAGCAGGTTACCAGTTTCGGGGGAGTTGTTTCGGGCCCTGTCCACAGCACTAGACGGTTGTCCTTTTGGCCCCTTTGCAAGCATTGTAATTAAAGCGGCCATGTACTTAAGCTTCTACGGCTTCCTCAGACCCGGGGAATTCTCGATTAGTCCAGGGCAGGTTAACTTCCCTATGAAGCAGCACTTGGTAGGAGTTGATAATTATTTCATCCTTCAGATTCCCACCTCCAAAACCAACCAGACCGGTCCCCCAGCTGAAGTCCGGTTTTTCCCGTCTGGGAACCAGTGGTGTCCGGTAGGGGTCCTTCGCCAACTACTCACGTGCCTCGGTCCCCAACCCGCCGAAGGGCCCTTACTCCCTTGGGAAGGCAAGCCCCTGACCACTTCTAAATTCATAAGTTGCGTCCGTTCATTGATCCAAGGCATGGGTCTCGATCCAAGGGTCATTTCAGGGCACTCGTTTAGAATCGGGGCGGCCTCCGCGGCCTCTAAGCATAACATCCCAGCGCACATCATACGGTCCATGGGGCGATGGCGCTCATTATGCTTCGCCAGATATATTCCGGACCCACAGGCTGAGATCTCCCGAGCATTCTGTTACTTGGTTATGTAATGGTTTAATAAAGTTAAGTTGCAACCTACCAGGTGTCTTTTGCCCCCTTCTTGGCCTACCCACGACCGTGGCTCCCGGCACACCTCAGCCACTGTGGTTAGGCGTTAGGTGCCCGCTCACCAGCCTAGCCCTGACCACAAATAGGTAAGGCTGATTAGCAGCCTGCATTTGTGGGAGGGGCCTGCCTTAGTTATTCCCCCACTCCGGCTCATACCTCCTGCTCCGGCTGCGCGCCCCTCCCTCCCACCCCTTTTTTCTTCAATTCTCCCTTCAGGGTACGCCCCCTTCTTGGCCTACCCACGACCGTGGCTCCCGGCACACCTCAGCCACTGTGGTTAGGGGTTAGGTGCCCGCTCACCAGCCTAGCCCTGACCACAAATGGTCTATGTAGAGTGAGGTGGCACCAATTGCAAGTGAGGAACCGTCACCCCCTCCTCATTCCTGATAGTTTTAACCTTGTGATCTTAGATTTGTAACACAATAAAGATATTTAGTTTAGGATCCCTACAGGGATCTTTGTTGGTCCACTGACCGAATTGAGTATTAATGCAAGAGAATAAAAACAAATTGTATGGTGAGTACTAAGAACAAATGCTACTATGATAATATGGGTGGAATTACAAAGGAAGTTAAACACTAAAAGTAAATATATTTGGTGTGCAGGGCCGCCATCAGGGGGGTACAGCCAATACCCCAGTAAGAGGCCGGGACCCCGGGGGCTCCCGGCCGCCGGTCCCGAGCTGTTTTTCTTTTTTTTTTGTCACCAGGCAGTCCGTCTGGTGCTGTACCTTTAAGAAAAAAAAAAAATCTTTCTTCAGCAGACACCACGCTCTGCACGTCTGCTAAGCCCATCCCCTGACATCCAGCCTCCTGTCTCTTATGCCTCGTCCTTGGCCCCGCCTCCCCACAGAGCCCGGGAAGAGAGTGCTGGGGAGTTGGGAACACTGAGAAGCTTACAGAAAGACTTCTGGGTCCCAGGAAAATGACCCGATCATTGCCTCCTGCAGACCTCATTCTCCTGACAAGTGAGTTCTTGTGTGACACTCAGTGCCCTCCTGCTGTCCTCCCCTCCCCCCTGCAGAATTGGTCTTCAAACTAGTAAGGCGCTTTTTTTTTTTTTTCCTCCTGTTGTTTAAAGTTTAACCCCTTCAGGCTCAGACATGTCACAGTGACTGAGCTTCTTCAATTTACCAAGTAGCGAGTCTCAGCCAGCACCACCATGATGTCCCATTTACTTATAATTAGGATATGCTGTATGATTTAGGGCTCTTTCACACTTGCGCTTTCGCTTTCCGTCCTAGAGTTCCGTCCTCGGGGCTCTAGGACAGAAAGATACTGATCAGGATTTATCCTAATGCATTCTGAATGGAGAGAAATCCGTTCAGGATGCATCAGGACGTCTTACATTCAGTATGTGAACGTTTTTTGGACGTTGACAGAACCATAGCATGCTGCGGATTTGTCTCCGTCCAAAAATCCGGAAGACATGCCATAACGCCGGATCCGGAATTAGTGCCCATTGAAGTGCATTAATCTGGATCCGGCATTAAGCTAAACGTCGTTTCGGCGCATCACTAAAGTCCAGGCTGCCATGGTAAAGTGTAGTGGGGAGGTAGGGGAGCAGTATACTTACAGTCCGTGCGGCTCCCGAGTCCCGGGGCGCTCCACAATGACATCAGAGCGCCCCATGAGCATGGATCACGTGATCCATGTGCGTGGGGCGCTCTGACGTCATTGTTGAGCGCCTTGTGAGCCGCACGGACTGTAAGTATACTGCTCCCCCGTTCCCCACTACTTACTATGGCAAACAGGACTTTAGTAGTGTCCTGGCTGCCATAGTAACACTGAAAGCATTTTGAAGACTGATCAGTCTTCAAATGCTTTCAGTTGTCTTGCGTTGTGACGGATCCAGCGGGCATTTCCTGCGACGGAAGTGCACGCCGGATTCTAACAACGCAAGTGTGAAAGAGGCCTTAGAATGGAGAAGTCATACTCGTCCATTCTAAATCCTTAGAGCATGTCCTTAGTAGGTGGTGTCAGTAGCTACTGTCACTCAGCGCTTCTGTCACCACCAAGTGTCACTGATGACCCACCTTTAGGGTCTAGTCACACGACTAAGGCCTCTTGCGCACGAATGTGTGTTGCCCATGCCTGTATTGTGGCCCGCAAACAGCGCTTCCGTAATACCCTGGCAGCAGCCTGTGTGCACTCTGCAAGAGGGATGTGAACCCATTCAGTTGAATGGGTCCGCAATCACGGAGATGCGGAATGGAAGCACAAATCGGAACTCCACATAACCACTACGGAGCACTTCCATGGAGTTTCTGTCCGTGCCTCTGTTCCGCAAAAATATAGAACATGTTCTATTTTTTTGCGGAACAGATGGATCATGGACCCATTTAAGTTGAATGCGTCTGGATCCGTCCTGGCTGCTGCACAGACGTTTACCATGCATTGGGGACCACAAATGTGCAAGAGGCCTAATTCTGAGTCCGTTACGCAATTTTGCAGAATGTATTGGCGGATCCATTAATTTCAATTGGGCTGCAAAAGATGCGGACCGCAACAGTTTTCATTGTTTCCTGCAGAGAGAGAGAAAAAAGGCCCGTGTAGAAAGGATCAATAGGAGCTGTCACTGGGCTTTCCCAATGTCCCGCTGCCGGCATGGCCCAGCTTATGATAAGCCGTGCAGGCAGTGCTGGGCCCCACTCACTATGCGGTGCTGCGCAAATGGATGGTGCGGACTGCGGCAGACACCCGACTGCAATGATGGGGAACGATGATGACACCAAACCTTGTCATTGCAGTCAGGTGTCTGGAACACAGCACACAGTAATGCCTTATTCACACAGCCCTCATTAACACATCAGTGTTTGGTCAGTGATTTCCATCAGTGATTGTGAGCCGAAACCAGAATTGGATCCTCCACTGATGCCTCATTCACACAGTCAGTGTTTGATTAGTGATTTCCATCAGTGATTTTGAGCCAAAACCAGGAGTGCCTCTAACCACAGAACAGGAGCAGATCTTTCCCTTATACCTTTTGTCTGTGTAGCATTCACTTTTGGCTTTCGTTCGCAATCACTGATGGAAATCACTGATGGACGTGTAAATTAGGCGATTTTTTTATATATTATAATTATGTATGTATTTAAATTTGGCAACTAAAATTTTTATTTGGCTAAATTTTTCAGTTTAGGAGCCAACGGCTCCTAGGTCATTTTTGTTGTCTGAATCCCTGGGCGTGCGGTGCATATCGGAGGAGACTTATTCCCATGCCCTGGGCCGCACGTCTCCATCTGCCAGGCTGAAGCACTGCGCTAGCCAATCGCAGCGCTCGGTTCACAGCCTGGGAGGTCCCAGGCTATGAGCTGAGCGCTGCAATTGGCCAGCGCTCCAGCCTGGCTGGATGGAGACAGAGATGCGTGCCCATGTCAAGACTCAAAACCCGGCTGGTGAGAGGCACTGGGGCTGATGGAGAGGTACTGGGGGGCTGATAGAGAGGCACTGGGGGCAGATGAGAAGCATGGGGCTCTTATCTGAGGTCTGATTGGGGGTCATTCATATTGGGGTCTGATCTGAGGTCTTATTGGGGTCTTATTTTGGGCTGTTAGCTGAGGTCTGATTAACATTAGGGGTCTGACCAGAGGTATAATGAAAAATATTATTTTCTTAATGTCCCCCTCTAAAACCTAGCTGCGTTTATGGTCCGGTGCGTCTTATGGGGAGAAAAATATAGTACTTGCTTGCCCCTCCTCCCAATCTCCCCTGCTATTTCGCTGTGCCCCCGGACTGCCGCTCCGTCCCCATTGACTATAATGGGGGCGGAGTTATGGCGCAGCGCGGCAGGGCACAGAAAGAGGACACCGGACTAAAACTACAACATGCACTGCCGTGCACTGCCGCGTGGCGCCGTAGTCCCGCCCCGGAGGGGGGGAGGGGTTGGGGGGCCCAGGTATAGAGCTGTGTAAGGGGCCCCAAAATTTCTGATGGCAGCCCTGTTGGTGTGACCTATAAACCCCCCAACATCACTGAAGAGATGCAATGTCAGTTTTATTAACAAATCAAGCGAATGGCCTGTTTCAGGATATCGCAATTTTATGAGCTATTTTGTGTAGGATCAGTGCAGTTGTAACTTCTATTTTACGATAGTTAGTTGGGAATGTCAATACTCTTGAAAACTTTAGTTACAGTGCCCACAATATACTGTAAGAAAAAAATAGGGGCTTGAAGGATAAAATCAATTATAAAAAGGGCAATTTCCAAGATTTGAAGGCAGCAATTTAGGGTATATATTGGGAGAAACTTTTGTCTAATAATATGTATGACCCATATTATAAGACTAATGTATTATCTATGCTACCATACATGTTGAACAGTCATAAAAAAACTAATAAAACAGTATCAAAATCGTTGTTTTTGTTCACCTTGCCTCCACTCCCAAAAAAAGTGATAAAAAAGTCAAACATGCCACTAAATGGTACTTATAAAAACTATAGCTTATAAAAAAAAACTTCACACAGGACTGCAGTGACGTAGTTTTTTAAGTATTTTTATCGTGCAATAGTAATACAATATAAAAACTATAATAATTTGGTATTGCTGTAATCGCACTGACCTACAGAATAAAGTGAGCATATCATTTATCTAAAATGGTAAAAAACAGAAGTTGCGAAGCTAAGATGATTTGTTTTTATAGTAGAAGCCTTAACAGAGCTGTGGATATAGGGTCAGATTTCCTAATTCTGTCAAAAATATAGACAAGCATAAACTTATACAAGCAGTCTACAGATGTGCTTAATGTAACACAGTGGTTCAGGGTGGATAATACTGTAAATGTGGTGCACTTAGATACTTTTCTCTTTCTTGACATCACATATATGTTGGCCTTACTTTGCACAAAATGTTTGTGCCAAAACTTTAGCAAAGTTTTGGGGCACTTTGTCACATCTTAACCACTTGACAACTTCCGCTGTATATGTACAGAGGAAGTTGTCACTTTAAAGATGGTGCCCACTCGCGAGTGCAGCAGGCACTATAACTGCCAGGTTTCTGCTGTCTAAAACAACAGAGGCCCAGGGCTGATGACAGCAGGCACCAGCGTCCTCAGCTCACCGCGCTTGTGCCGAATACAGAGCTGCGGCGCAGGATTTAGCAGGGAGACAGTGCTGGAGGCAGGAGAGGATCACTGCCCGGCACTGTCAATCAAAGAAAGAAGGGGCGTGGCAGCAGGTTGGCGCACGGAGCCTCTAGGAGCAGGGGCAACGCCCCTGCTCCTAGAGGCTAATTTACATATTATAAAAAGACGTTTTTTAGCCTAAATATACATCAGAAATACATATAAAGCACATTATCAAGCTGATCTGACATTAGCACATAACTAATGTTAGACAGCTTATAATGTGTAATCCTGGTGACAGAAACCCTTTAACCAGTCCCGGATCGCCGTACGCAGGATTGCGTCCTGCGGGCGGCCGGGATCTTCTGAGTGGACGCATCGGCGCGTCCTCTCGCGAGACCCGTGAGTTCCTGTGAACGCGCGCGCAGGCGCGCACGCGTTCACAGGAGCGCGCGTCTGGGGAGTTAAACTACAGCCTGCCAGCGATGATCAATCGCTGGCAGGCTGTAGATGCGATATAAATCGCATCAAACCTGAACGGAAAAAAAAAATCTCATTACCCGTATGCTCAATATAAGGAGAATCGCAGAAACTCCTAATGCTGGCCATACGTGTAATGATTGCGGAGACCCCTAAAATGCCAGGGCAGTACAAAAACCCCACATGTGACCCCATTTTAGAAAGAAGACACCCCAAGGTATTCCGTGAGGGGTATGGTGAGCTCATGCAAAATTTTATTTTAGGGGCCCCTAAAGTGTGAGAGAAAATATCTCTGTAAATTGACAACTTTGAATAAAAAATGTAAAAAGTTGTCGTTTACAGCGATATTTCTCACACGCAGCATGGGTATATGTAAAAATACACCCCAAATCACATTGCCCTACTTCTCCTGAGTACGGCGATACCACATGAGTGACACTTTTTTGCAGCGTGGGTGCGCAAAGGGGCCCTATAACCAATGAGTACCTTTAGGATTTCACAGGCCATTTTTATGCATTTGGATTCTCACACTTTAGGGGCCCCTAAAATGCCAGGTGAGTATAAATACCCCACATGTGACCCCATTTTGGAAAGAAGACACCCCAAGGTATTCCGTGAGGGGCATGGTGAGTCCACAGAATTTTTATTTTTTGGCACAAGTCAGCGGAAATTGTTTTTTTTTTTTTTTTAACTTTGTTTTTTACAAAGTCTCATATTCCACTAACTTGTGACAAAAATAAAATTTTACATGAACTCACCATACCCCTCACGGAATACCTTGGGGTGTCTTCTTTCCAAAATGGGGTCACATGTGGGGTATTTATACTGTCCTGGCATTTTAGGGGCCCTAAAGCGTGAGAAGAAGTCTGGAATCCAAATGCGTAAAAATGCCCTGTGAAATCCTAAAGGTACTCATTGGTTTAGGGCCTTTGCACCCAGGCTGCAAAAGTGGCACATGTGGTATCGCCGTACTCAGGAGAAGTAGGGCAATTTGTTTGGGGTGTATTTTTATATATACCCATACTTTGTGTGAAAATATCTCTGTAAACGACAACTTTTAAAAATTTTTATACAAAGTTGACAATTTACAGAGATATTTCTCTCACCCAACATGGGTATATGTAAAAATACACCCCAAAACACATTTCACTACTTCTCCTGAGTACGGCGATACCACATGAGTGACACTTTTTTGCAGCCTGGGTGCACAAAGGGGCCCAAATTCCAACGAGTACCTTTAGGTTTTACATGGCGGCTCACAATTTAGCCCCGCCCAAAATGCCAGAACAGTAAACACACCCCACAAATGACCCCATTTTGGAAAGTAGACACCCCAAGGTATTCACTGAGGGGCATAGTGAGTCCGTCTGAGATTTTTTTTTTTTTTGCCAGAAGTTATCAGAAATTGAAACTTTGTTTTTTTTTCTCAGAAAGTGTCATTTTCCGCTAACTTGTGAAAAAAATGAAATGATACATGAACTCACCATGCCCCTCCGCGAATACTTTGGGGTGTCTTCTTTCTAAAATGGTGTGATTTGGGGGTATTTATACTATCCTGGCATTCTAGCACCTGAAGAAACATGACAGGCGCTCAGAAAGTCAGAGCTGCTTCAAAATGCCGAAATTCACTTTTTGCACCATAGTTTGTAAACGCTATAACTTTTACCCAAACCAATAAATATACACTTATTGGACTTTTTTTTATCAAAGACATGTAGAACAATAAATTTAGAGAAAAATTTATATAGAAATGTAGTTTTTTTTAAAAAATATTTTACAACAGAAAGTGAAAAATGTCATTTTTTTGCAAAAATTTCGGTAATTTTTGATTAATAGCAAAAAAAGTAAAAATGTCAGCAGCAATGAAATACCACCAAATGAAAGCTCTATTAGTGAGAAGAAAAGGAGGTAAAATTCATTTGGGTGGTAAGTTGTATGACGGAGCAATAAACGGTGAAAGTAGTGTAGTGCGGATTTGTAAAAAGTGGCCTGGTCATTAAGCTAGGGGGGCTGAAGCGGTTAAGGATAATCGCAGACATTTTATCCTTCAGATATTGTGGTCAAATGTGACCATGGCATCTGAGCTATAGAGATGCAGGAGCCACATGCTCTCACACCCATAATAGCTTCTAGTTCCCCACTACATCATATGCAATATTATATTGGGCCATTAGAAAGTACAACTTGTCCCACAAAAAACAAGCTGTTATATGGTTATGTGAACGGAAAAATAAAAACGTTATGGCTCTGGGAAGGCAAAGAGTGAAAAACCAAAATGCAAAAATGGAAATTCACTGGTTTCTCTAGAGGTTAAGTCATATCTATTTTAACTAAACCACATCCTTTTCTGCAAAGCCATACCCCCTTGACAAGTAAGGCATAGTGTATCACTTACTGTGGTACATCTGCTTCATAAATAGATCTAAAACACTAATGCCACATTACTTACCAAACATGCAAAATTTGTGCAAAGTTAAGCCAAATTGTAGATCACATAAGTAAATGTGGATCACAGTGCTTTTGGACTTTGCAAAGGTTTGACATTGTGCCTTATAGATGTTTCATGGGTAAATTAATGTTCACTGAGGAGAAAAGTTTTGCATTCAGGTGCTAATAATCTGCATACAAAATATGTCCTAGTAGATGTAAACCTAGGAGATTCACTTGTTGAGAAGGAAATGGTGTATTTAAAGGGCTTTAAACTCACAAAAACATAACATTCACTTTGCATAGCAATTTTAAGGCATAATCTAGAATATGTTGTTCAGTTCAGGGAAGCAGTTCATTGAAAGAATGCCTTAGAGTTGAAAACAGGCAACTAATCCGATAAGGGGCATGGAGGATGCTAGTTATGAGAAAAGATTGATTTAAGATCAAATCAATAATCTTGAGAAGAGACTTCTAAGGGATGACAAGACTTGCATGTTGAAGTATATAAATGACGTACAAAAATATGGCGAAAAGCTGTTCCATCTATAATGTTTTTTATTTTATTTTTTTTTGCGTGTTCGTTTTGCGCTCCCTGCCTTCCCAGAGCCATAACTTTTTTAGTTATTTGTTCACATGGCCATATGAGGGCTTGTTTTTTACAGGACAAGTTGTACTTTCCAAAGCAACCATTTAATATGATGTAGAGGGAAGCAGGAAAAAAATTACAAATGGGGAGAAATTGCAAAACAAAACGCAATTCCACCACACCCATTATACAAAGATATAATAATCATGCATCAGCTAAACTACAAAACTAAAATATATAATAATCATGCATCAGCCGCACTAAAAATCTGCGATATAACTATTCACATTAGTGCTCCTACTGAACAAAATTGTCGCTCTTGTCAGGATACATCCCGTGCACCTAGGATCAGTCCAGGTTCCACCAGCATGACTTATGACATTTTTATGCATTCGTTAAAGCACTGCCGCTAATTTACCATTTTTATGCTTCATATAAATTTATCCAAAGGAAGGACCGTGCTGCCTTAGAAGCCAAGAAGGATAATAAAGGCTCTCCCTTCAATCCAGTTGTCTCCAATAATTTAAGACACCAGGGGCCAGATCGTAAATCACCTCCGCAATACTCTTTATCCTGTTCGCTGGAAAACAGGTTTGCGCACAAATAGTGAAATACCGCTGGACCAATCAAATAAAAACAATTTTATTGTACTCTCAAAGGACCACTTGTTAAAAGCACATAATAAATTACAGGTGTCCGTCTTACGCCCGACCCAGGTTTCGCTATGGATAGCTTCATCAGGGGCACCCGACACTGCACCTGAAGTCCCAGTGAGTCACTGAACCTAGTCAAACCCAGGTTTCTTTATGCCCGGACTTCCCACCAGGGAAATTACGTCAGTCATCCATCCGTATGGGACAATTCATATTAGTAGATCAGAGACGCACCATCATTACATATGGTCATAGGACTTTCTTTTTTTTTCTCTTTTTTTCATCCACATCATATCAATAAAAATATATATGTGACATATACTTATAAAACCTAAAACACCAAGAAAAACATCAGCATTAAGCTATCCTTAATACCAAACCCTCCCCCATCCCAACCAAACTAAAAACCATTCAGAACTCTTTGCTTATTTCACAGGGTTTGATTCCTTG
Organism: Bufotes viridis; assembly: GCA_033119425.1. Lineage (NCBI taxonomy): Eukaryota > Metazoa > Chordata > Amphibia > Anura > Bufonidae > Bufotes > Bufotes viridis. Next base: position 527,150,716 of record CM065589.1, on the reverse strand, counting down.
AGGAACCAGGAATTTAACCCCTTAATCCCACACAGGAAAAAAATTATCTAACCCTCTCATTCTAATCATGGGCTACATATACATAGAAAGGTCCCTACACTAGGCAGGTTTTTCATTCGCACTCAATATTTAACCCATCAGGTTGTAAGGTTTTTAAACTGTACATCCACTGCACTTCCTTGCGATTTATATGCGCGATAGAATCGCCACTGCTGCATAAGTTCCTAACAGCTTCTACTCCGAAAAAACTTTTGGGTTTTTCTGATGGCATATTTTGTAGTGTAAAGAGACACTGTGGGTTTCAATACCCTTTTTTATATTTCTGATGTGTTCTTGGATGAGGGTTTTTAATTTTCTTGTGGTTCTTCCCACATACTGGTAGCCACAAGGGCATTCCCACTCACCCTAAACATCCTGTATTGTGGTTGTATCTGTGCGCCAAAAAAGGTATCACAACGTGTACCAACATACACAAGCTCCTCACCACAAGTATAGATCCCATAGGGAACTATAATATGCAATCATTAGATTGCTATTCTCATAAATTCGAATTCAATAGCATTGGAATATATGAGAAAATTGCATTTGCAGCAGCCTGGGTTTCATTCATAGAGACCCAAGTTTCAGCAGGCACACTCCGGCTCCTCCAATGGCCACATGGCGGACCCGGAGCACAAACCAAAAGTGAAACGTTCGGTTTGTGCGCGCTTAGATGCCGTGGTATCTGAGGGGTTAAATGTCCACGATCAGCATTCCTGCCGGTAGCGGTCATGAGCCGCAGGTGTCTGCTTGAAGAAACAGGTGGCCACCCGCGGTTACAGTGCCCACATCCAGCAGGAGCGGGCACCATATTTAAACACCGGCACAGGGCGTACATGTACACCCTGTGTCCTTAAAGGGGTTCTCCGGGACAATGAAAATACTGAAAATACATGTTATTACAAAAAAACTTTTAAATGCTTGCCTTCTCAACCTTCTCAAGCACATGGACACAGCGGATCTCTTATCTCACCTTTATCTTTACAAAAAAATGCAGTCTCACAGAGCTGAGAAATCAGATGTCACATAGAGCTCTGTTCTGTATCTGGCCGTCCTGAAGGGTCACGTGCAGGACAGACTTGTAAGAGCAGCATTATTGCTTCCTCACTGATTGTCCCCTAGCCTAAATGAGGCATTATAAATAATTAATGGAATTTAAAAGTTTTTTTGTAATAACATGTATTTTCATAATTTTCATTGTTACATTTCCCTTTAAGAGGTTAAGATCTGGTCATAACTGTAACATTTTAAAAAGGCTCAAAGTAACTCTTTTTTTCAAGAAAATAAAAATGTATTAACTGGGGAATGAACAGAACACTTACCTGGTTACCGCCTTTTCGTCTTTTTTAGTTGCCCCTAATTCCTGGACTCCTCTTCTGCTAAGATCACCATACATCTATTCAGACTATTGGATGCATACTCTGTATCTCTAGCCCAAGACACTTCCTCCAGCTCTGCTCATGGATTAGCTAGCATTTTTCACATGAGCATTGCTGGCCAATCCAAGGACAGTAGGAAGTGTCCTGGGCTAGCACAAGCACAGTATGCATCAGGCAGTATGAAAAGCGGACCAGTCATCTTGAATGACAGAACGGGAGCTTGGGAATGAGTGGATCTGAAACTAAAAAGGTGAAATGGAGCATACCGTGAAAGTGTACTTTTTGTTCCCGAGTTAATGTGATTTTTTTTTCTTGAACTGAACTATGGAAATATATAGCATTCTTGTTTTTAGTGTTTTTTTATTCGGTCTTATTAAGTCTTTCCTTTATAGGACACAATTCACGGACAATATAAATGGTTTCACCTCTCAATTAGTGTTATTCACGGAGAAGGAGGAAAGATGTGTACGAACGCTAAAACTTAGCAATCTTTATTGGTATGCTCTAAAATAGTAGAGGGTGAAAATAGCCTGAGGAGGGCAAGACTGCACCCTTGGTCTGCAGAGGATCAAGAGCATATATGTCATGCAGCCAAGAAGATGCAGCAAAAAATAAAAATTAAATTAAACGACAATCCTATTAGCATAGAATGCGGAAAAGTGGCATATGGATAGCAGTATTGCAGCAATGAGCCAGCCACCCCAGACCTGAGGTACCACGCTGTAAACTGTCTGCCTGCAATATCTCATAAGCCTGCCACCAATGAGTAATAGGATCGTCGTTGTTATCTGCGCATATAAACATCCATCTGCTCAGTCCGAACGACCGCTGATATAAGCGGTTAAATTGGAGGTATAACTGAGCAGGATTGGAATTGGACTACCACTGGGCAAAAGCCTGGCGCCCCCCCTAGCGAGGGATCTTACAGCCTGGCTAATTGTGCCACATGGGAGTCCTATGTTCAGATATAGTTCCAGCTTAACGGCTTTACAGCACCGGCACCTATTGAATTCGGTGCTGGCAGTAGTAAGCCATTAAAGTGTAAGTACAGATGAAGCAGGAGGCTCAACGCGTTTCAAAAAGGATCATCAGGAACCTATCCTGCACATACATAAAGGTCGACATCCCACACTTAATCAAATTGTTGCTGGAACGGCTGTTCCACGTGCGTGGATACAGCCTGCCGGCGCTGATATGGCCTTAAGGCCGCGGCCGTCAGCGCTGCATTAAATGCCTGAAGGGCCACCCTCCAATGATGACGTTCTATCTGCTCGTCCAATGGGGAAGCCGGAGGGCGGGTCAGCCAGACTGGCCCCCACACAAGGGACCAATAGGCAGATGAACCTTGTCAGTAACAAGGCACTATATGGCAGGTATATATCAAAGGAGTAGCAAGTGGTAAAGGTATAGGGTAACAAATGGAAACAGCATCAATTGCGCCGAGGACCAAGCGCATAGCAATATACGAAGGCGAGCTATAGCCGGACTCCTGACATGATTAATACTTAGGTCCCGCTCATGTACCACATGGCAGCAGCATACACCACCGTACATCTAGGTGCCCACCAGTATTAATGTGACCCCTGCCCATAGTTAAGGGGCCAAAACAGCATCCCAATACAAAGATGGACAGGTAGGTCAACTGGCTGCAGGTGCACCTAGTGACGGTTTTATTCATAGTCGGCAATCGGAAAAACCATAGGGCGCACTGGTGTCAGTGCGCATGAGAATGCAGGGGGTCTGATACCAGTAACCCAGTGCCAGGGTCACTGATATACCTCTTGATGTATCTGTAGACAGAGCCCTAGCTCCTATCGTTATTCTGTTGGCGTATAGCAGATATAAATTAATAGTCGCAGCCCCAGTATATCATCATGGCACTAAGGGAGCATCCCTGATGTGAAGGGCACTGGAAAGATTGTGTTTTTCGCATCAGAGGGTGAAGATCATGATCACTCCTCCGTCTATTTGGATACATTGGAAATCTCTTCTAATTATCGATAAAACTGACAAAGGAGATATAATCATTGAGACCCACCGGTTTCAGAGTTTTCAATTTAAAGGTCCATTGGGCTTCTTTTTGCAAAATAAGCTGGTCCAAGTTCCCACCCCTTGGTGACCCATGAACCAGCTCAATCCCCTGGAACCCGATCGCAGCAATATTGCCGCCATGACAGCTATTAACATGTCATGCGATCGGGGTATCTGATAAGTTCCAGATGTCATTGAGATGCTCACCGATGCGGTGGCGCAACTCCCTTGTCATTTTACCGACATATTGCATCCCACAGTCGCAGGTCATAAGGTATACCACACCAGTTGTCTTACAGTTGATGAAGGAATGTATGGTATATCTCCTATTAGTGACCGAATTCGAAAAGGTCGAGCCTGTGAGGATAGAGTCGCACGCTATGCATCTGCCGCATCGATACGTACCCTTGAGAGGGTTTTGTAGCCAGGTGCGCATTTGTGTTAGTTGAAAGAGGCTATGACAAAGCCTGTCCTTAAGATTGCGCCCCCTTCTATACGTCACACTAGGCACCGGACTAACCAGATGGCCCACATCGGGGTCCATCATAAGGATCTCCCAATGTCTGGCCAGAATGTCCCGTATTTGATTGTTAGCCGCATCAAAGGAAGCAATCAATCTAATCTGTCCATCCTCCTTTTCCCGTTGCCGGGGATTAAGCAGGGACTCTCTGATGCTAGCCGAGGCATGCTGATATGCCTCGGATAACACCTTAGCAGGGTAACCTCTTTTCTGAAATCTGTCAGACAGTTCTCTTGATTTAACCCTGAAGTCATCCAAGGAGGAGCAGTTACGCCTAATCCTCAGAAACTGCCCCTTTGGAATGCCCCTTTTGAGGGGGTACGGGTGACAACTAGACCAATGCAAAAGGGCATTGATGGCAGTTTCTTTTCGATATAGGCTAGTCTGAATGCATCCATCCTCATTCTTACAGATCACCAATTTCCTTTATAGGACAGAATTATTTATGCCAGATGGGTTTTTTACCTTCCATTAGATGACTGGTGAGGACAAAGTTTGAAACTTAACTTATGCTCACTTCGTCCACATCCTATCTTGTCCTTTGGTTGAACTTGATGAACACATATCTTTCTTCCATCATAGTACCTAAGCAGCATGATGACAAAACTGAAACTAGATCACAACTTTAAAAGTGCCTTGAAATTGATATTTCAAAAAAGTGTCATCTAAACATATTATAGGTGAACTTTATAGGATTTAATTTCACTTTTTGTCTGGATTCAAGTTTTCCTAAATGTAGGGGCCAAATGATTGTAGAAATTGGATTTTTGGAGATTTTTGAAGCTTTATCTGCAAAATACTTTGTGTGTTTTCCTCCCCTGTGGGGATTACTTATCAATATGATGTATTTTTATTTAGTCTTTTATCATTTAAATAGGAATGACTTCTATTGCACATTGATAAACAACTAAACAGAATATTTTACCTACACAAAAAAAATCATTTCTTCTTTGTGCGCTCTTCACATGACTCTGAGCATATCCCTTGTTTCTCTTATTTTGTTCTTGATAAAACTTTTTGATAAAGCCTAAGACTTAAAATCTGAAATTCAATTACTTTTGACAGAATTCAGTAGCACTATCTTTATTCTCGCCTCTGTTTTTATGTCATCATACTGCATTTTCACACTTTTGATGTCTACAGTGGCATTGAAAACTTATTAACCTGACTGGTAAAGCTGAAACAACCTTACAACCCTTATCTAAGGAATACTGACCTGCTTTGGTTGTCTGTTGTGTAGCTATATACCACATGCTGTGGCAAGTGCTTTTTATATATGACTTGGAATACGTTTAGGAACCTTAGTGGCTCTATACCTTAAGGAAAAAAATGTTAATCTTCTAGCAATGCGTAACTTGATAGCATTTTTAAACATTTGCTAAATGGACCACAAAATTATTTACAAGCAACTTAACACCACCCTGCCCTCAAACCAACAAAAACTTCTGAAGACATTCAGAAAAGTCAAATTTTAATTGGGTAGTATGATGACTTCATTGCTAGGGGGCTCCTACATAAATTTTGATCTTCACTTCTAAGGACTCATTCATACAGTGAAACCTCCTCAAAAGGCCACATCCTTAATAAGATCACTCCACTATCCAGATAACAGACATATTGTTTCACCATATATTATGCATACCTGATATCTTCTTAGAGAAGGCGACCTCCCTAGAAGACCACATTTCAATTCCATTTTATGCTGTCTGAAAAGTTGTCTGACATTAAAATCATTGCCTCATAAATGTATAGACCACATAAAAAGATAAAGAAAATCTTAAAGAATTTAATTTTAATGTGCTTAACATTGAAAGTGATAGTTCTTACTAATATACTTTGAGAACAAACCCTCTTAATTTGTGTTGACAACTAAGATGGAGGCTGTCCTATACAGTATAGGGTCCTCCCTTTTCACACCACTACGGATCTATAGTCTGTCAATAGAATTTTCTGCACAACGGATTTGCAATGCGGAGGTGCAACATGGACTGGAGCAGTGAGTGCCTGGGAGCACTATTAAATCACTGGGCAGGTGTCTACCACCCTGACCTCTACAATTTCCTCCCTCTCTTATCTAACCTACCAGTTGCCCCATCTCTTATTTTTCCTTTTTCCTTTTTTTTTTTTTGCCCTTACTTTGTTACTCAGCAGATCTCATTTGAATGACTCCTATACACTTACTATTGTGTAAGCTCACAGTGGTTGTTACCTTTAAAGGGGTTATACAACGTCTCCAACACCCCTTCCCCATGTCCTGGGCACCTCACAGGAAATAAACCTTACCCTGCTCCCGGCGCCACTCCTGGTCCGGGCACCCCCGCTGCTGCTTCTCCCTTTCTACGGATGAAAACATCTGGTGTCAAGGGGGAGCAGCCAATGGAAGGTGGAGACAGGGACGAGCCTCTTGTACAGGGAGAAGCAGCAGCAGCGGTGTGGGGGACCAGGAGCAGCGCAGGGAGTGGGGAGCGGGGAAAGTATATTACCTGTGAGGGGCCCGGTACATGGGGGTTGTTGGAGACATTGGATAACCCTTTTAACTTTGTGTTTCAATGGAGCAAATACTGTAGCTGAAATGAAGAACATGGAATAGAACACTATGCTGCTTATCTCTTTAAAAGTCAATCTCATTGAATGTCTTATATTGTGCTATCTGCTGTTCAGCATTATGTTTATTATATCTACTATGTTAATAACGAAAATGAAGAATGTTTAATATATATATATATATATATATATACTTCAAGAATAGTGTTGAGCGCGAATATTCGAATAGCGAATTTTTTTTAGCAAATATCGGCACTTCACAAATTTGCGAATATAGCGCTATATATTCGCTATTTTGAATATTCGTTTTTTTTTTTATTAAGTTGTTAATCCTTGTTGCTCTCTGGTTGTCCTCCCACTTCCCAAAAGCTGTTCTTACGTGTCCAGAGAATTCCTGCCGCTCCAGTCAATGCCCGCTGCCACTTCTGCCGACTTCCCATGTGCATGGGAAAGCCTCCATGCTAAAATGTACTGTCGGATGTGAGAATAACGATCTCACAAATTTGACTAAGTTGTAATCGCAATGCAATTAATATAACCTAAATTACTCGCATTGCGAATTCAACTTAGAGCTGGGTTTCTAATGGTTGTATTGCTAGAATATAATGAATATCACAAATTGACGAATATAGCACTATATTCTCAATCTTCGTTATATTCTAGCAATACAACCATTAGGAACCCAGCTCTAAGTTGAATTCGCAATGCTAGTATATGTTCGCATTGCGAAATCAACTTAGAGCTGAGTTCCTAATGGTTGTTGCTAGAATATAACGAAAATAGAGAATATAATGCTATATTCGTGAATTCGTGATATTCGTCATCTTCGTTATATTCTAGCAATACAACCATTAGGAACTTAGCTCTAAGATGAATTCGCAATGCGATTATATGTTCGCTTTGCGAATAAAACTTAGAGCTGAGTTGCTAATGGTTGTTGCTAGAATATAACGAAGATTGAGAATATAGTGCTATATTCATGATATTCGTTATATTCTAGCAATACAACCATTAGGAACCCAGCTCTAAGTTGAATTCGTAATGCGAGTATATGTTCACATTGCGAAATCAACTTAGAGCTAAGTTCCTAATGGTTGTTGCTAGAATATAACGAAGATAGAGTATATAATGCTATAATCATGAATTTATGATATTCGTCATCTTCGTTATATTCCAGCAATTCAACCATTAGGAACTTAGCTCTATGATCAATTCGCAATGCGATTATATGTTCGCTTCGCGAATGAAACTTAGAGCTGAGTTGCTAATGGTTGTTGCTAGAATATAACGAAGATTGAGAATATAGTGCTATATTCGTGATATTCGTTATATTCTAGCAATACAACCATTAGGAACCCAGCTCTAAGTTGAATTCGCAATGCGAGTATATGTTCGCATTGTGAATTAAACTTAGAGAATAGTTCCTAATGGTTGTATTGCTAGAATATAACGAAGATTGAGAATATAGTGCTATATTCATGATATTCGTTATCTTCATCAATTCTAGCAATACAACTATTAGGAACTCAGCTCCAAGTTTAATTCGCAATGCGAATATAAATTCGCGTAATATTCGCAATATATAGAATAATGACGAATATTCGATTTCGATGAATATATGGCGAATATTCAATCGAATATTCGTGAAATATCGCAAAATCGAATATGGCACCTCCTGCTCATCACTATTCGAGAATCCTAACTGCCCCAATGTCCAGCTACCGGTTTCTGTTCCACTGCACTTCCATGCTGTTTCCAATATAGAAAGGAAGCCTCCTTCTCTGTGTTTGCGATATATATTGGACGGCACTCCTTATTCTTGTTGAGGAACGGTGCTCAGTGGTATTAAAATCCATACAATATAATATGAGAGACCACGGCACTCGTATTTGAGAAAAAGTTGCTTTTTTTATTAGTATAACATATGGTTTAGATCCATCTAGGGTAGTATTTTTTAGATAGGCAATATGGCCAACGTTTCGGTCCTATATCCGGACCTTGATCACGGCCATAGTTGAGAGGTCTGTTGAATGTCCTAGATGGCGCCATCTAGGACATTCAACAGACCTCTCAACTATGGCCGTGATCAAGGTCCGGATATAGGACCGAAACGTTGGCCATATTGCCTATCTAAAAAATACTACCCTAGATGGATCTAAACCATATGTTATACTAATAAAAAAAGCAACTTTTTCTCCTTCTCTGTGTTGGCACATGACTCTAGTGACTTGCTTGAAGGCTTAGCTAAGACAGCTCCCTGCTTTGTTTCTGAATCAGCTGCATTATCTATTGCATTCAGTATTGCATACAGCCTGCCCCTTCAAGCATGTCAGTAAGGTAACACACCAGGACAGAGAGAGAAGTAAAATCCCTTTCTATGAAAGAACCAACCTGATTGCAGACAGACTCTGGCACCAGTAGAGGGAAATCAGGGAAGCTATAGTACTCAAAGTATAATAATAAGTGCAGTAATTTTCAATACTAATATCTAGCTGGATAATTTTATTCCACTTGCTACAATACACAGATCCCCATAAGCAACTATTTCAGGCTGGGGAGAAACTGACTATAGGGTCCATCAATGGAATGTCTGACATGATGTCATGAAAAATATCCACTCCTATGGTCACCAGATTATGTTACATGTCCCCACTCAGAAACACCAGGAATATTTTCATGCATGAACATTAGTTGACATTAGTTTCTTGTATAATTTTTATTTTATAGGCTGCATGGCAGACATTTTATTATTTTAATGCTCATTTAAAATAAATAAGCATGTTTATATAGCATCGACATATTTCGCAGCACTATAAAATTGGGGAAGTAGAAATAAGTAAAAAGACATGTGATCAAAGCACATAAGCAATAAAAGAAAATAGAGAGGTCCCGCCTGTTACAGCTTATTATTTAAAATACACAGACCCACTGAGAAAATACTTTTGTCAAAATGTTGGCAGCTTTCTTTGGTTGCTGAATGTAAGATTTATTTAAAAGAAATTTTAATATTTGACACAACCATTTTTAGCAAGAAAGAAGTAAGTCTCTGCAAACATCAATTATGTATTTTATTAAACATACATGCTGCATGTCTCTATTGTTTGCACCATGTGTTTTTCAAGATCAACCATATTAAATATGCATGTGCAAAAATCTATTATAATTCCCTGTTATTATTTAAAATAAACAGTGGGAGACTTTGTGAGCAACATGTAGTTCTTGACTTACAAGAACAGTTGTAAATTTGGATCAGCATGAGTTTTATCTCATGCTGAGAGTAAACTTTAAACTTTCCCCTACTTTCAATTATTTCTGCTATGTATTTCCAGAGGTCCTTAAACTAATGTTATATATAAAATATGTGTTTGTGCAAAGAACTCGTTTGAGATGTTCATATGAATTATCTAATTAGTGAACTAAGGACAGGGTGAGATTTCAGCAGTTTGAATAATTGAGAAATGTAGTTGTGTATGTATGAATATATATACACTGTGTGTGTGTGTATGTATTTTTATACATATATATATATATATATATATATATATATATATATATATATAGAATATCACTTAATGGCCGCCATGATTTTCATTTGATTTACCTCCAGATTAATTTAATTCACCTTTTGCATGTACACAGTCAGTGTACATGCAAATTAAATTCTCCCTCCAACTATCTGCTTGTCAGATTGCAGAGGTGGTGATACTCCATGGGGTCCTGGCTTCAAGCAAGCCAATTGTTTACAACTCACACGACCTCCAGTCAGCCAGAAACCAAGGAGATATACCAGGAAAAGTCTCTCAGCATGAGGTCTAAGCCCTTCACCACTTCAAACCCAGCTATCAGACATGTTGGCACCAGCTGTTTATAAGGAATTATGGATCGCCCGTCCATCACAGGCATAAACCCGATACATATTTGTGTCCCTGTGGCCACGATGAACAGGCCCGTGGTCATAGGTTGGCGGTGGGATGCTAGGGAGTGAAAATATACATATCTCCCCACAGAAACCACATAGCGTTACCAGGTTTGGACTCTACTTGTAGCTGGAACCCAGAACCATCTCCCTGTGACCTTCTGGTCTGGAGCTAAAAACCCTAAGGGGTTTTGTGGGTCATTGGGCTTAATAGCCGTTGTATGTTGAAGGGAGAAAATTACAGCCCTTTTTGTTGTGTATTAGTGTATTACCAACTAGCAGAGTTTGCCCTAGAAAAGCTGTCCTGCCCGGCCAGTAGTGTGGCATCAGAGCGGGTGTTTAGTGCGGCAGGGGCCATAGTTTCATAAAGTCTTATCGAAAGCCCTCATAGAGACCCTCGGGATATAATAATCAATAGACTAAACGGTCAGAAGACCTGGACAAAATCCCTTTAGGGGTATCTAACTAACAGTGTCTTAATATAAAAAAATATTTTTATAATTCTTGCTTAAAACTGAAAAGTGAAAAAGAAAAGAATATATCTAAAAATATCAGTAACAGTGAGACCAACTTAATTAGTAGCTACTAGTGGTTGCTAGCGGCAACTAAGGGACTTGTGGTATACGAACTATAGTACAGTCACCCGCAGGTGCACTATTAGTATAGATGATTGAGGTTACATAGTGTCAATGATTGGCACACTTCTGCAATTTACAGGGGCATGTTAGATACTACCGTGTGCTGCAGCCTGAATTAGGTGTCTGTGGGGGTTGGGTGTTGTCTTTTTCACAGTGAAAGGTGCCACATCCTTCAACAGTCTATCTATGTGTGGCCTGCAATTTGGTTACAGGCCACACACATGTTTTGACTGTTTCAAAGAGCCTGGTGTGTGTTGTGAACCAGTAGGGGTCAAATTTAACCTCCGTTGCATGCAGCTTTAAATAAAGTCTTTTTGCGCGTGACCTATTTAATTTTCAGGTCACACGCTTGTATCAGCCGCCCTGGAAATCTCTCACATTGTTACACACGCTGCAGCTCAGTTTACAACTAAGTGGCTATTAGACACTGACACTGTGTATCCCTTTTTCCCTCTCCACACACTCAAGCTCAGGCATACCAATCACACATTCAAAGCTCGTTTCCAATCATACACTTGTAACAATTTTTCCCTCAGATAGCCCTTGCGCTACACTTATATTGCTCACTGTTAAACTGCCTAAAACGCTAACCGCTACACTATCTTACACCCTTCCCGACATGTTTCACCACTGTGTGGCTTCATCAGGGGAAGTGGGGTATAGCAGTGCGCACGCATAATAGTGGCCACATTTATCTAGTTCCTGTATCCTCCCTTCTTTTCGAGTATCCAATCCTGCTCCTGGATTCCTTAACTGACAGGTATTTTCTCCTATCCCATGCCGGCCCATAGATACCATTGATTTACCTTACTGGGTTATGGACTGACAGGAGTTTCCTCCTATCAGGTGCGGGCGCGCACATTTGTCATTGCGCTTGCAATCCGACAGGTATTCGCTCCTATCGGGTGCGTTCGCGCACAAACGTCATTTCGAACTGCGCCCACATCCCTCCATCTGTCAGTCACTTAACCCTATCGTGCTCCTTCTAGTCTTCTGTATCACTGCGGTATTAGAATCTATGGAGGTATCGGCATCAATGCGCTGCATAATGTTTGTGCGTAACCTGTTTGATTTTCATGCATAGTGGTTGTGTTGATGTTAATGGGAAGGACATGAATGAAACTATATTGAATGAACTATATTGAACTATATTGAATGAATGAAACTATATTAACCCTATGAATATCCATTCCATTAATTTAGGGAATAATTCAGATCACAATAAGTTGCTTTGATAGAATATGTGATATATCTAATATACATTCTTAATATCACAGTGTATTATTTTAATGGAGAGTAATTCTGATCGCAATACGTTATTTCAATGGGATGTGTGATATATCTGATATACATGGTTCATATTGCTATATGGTGTTTTAATGGAATATATGATATTTCATTCGTCCATTTATGGACTGAACTATATATTACACCTTATTTTGTGCCATAAACCAGGTCTACCCAGTGATCACACTATACTTCCCAGATCAAAATTCTTCTTTTCTTTATTGCTGTAAATGTCACAGTGATTTAAAATTTATACCAAAACACTTTCTTTTATTCTTATGTTTCACCATCTATGTCATCAACATATGATCTCCTTTCTCAGAGTGGATAGGTATGGGAAGTACTATATATAAAATGAGCCTACTATAATTTTTCCTATCACTTATTATCAGAATTGATAATTTTATTGTACTCTATCTATACTAGTACTTTATTTAAGCTTATATGAAGGCCGTATAGGAGAAGCATTCATTCAGGCATTTAGGGCTCAGGGTTTGCAGTCTATAGATCCATTTGGCTTCCTCCTGGAGTAATTTTTGATCCAAATTGCCACTTCTAGCACCCAATTTTATTCTTCTTAGTCCCCAGAATTTAAGGACATCATGATTACTGTTATGGGTGTAGGTAATGTGTCTGTAAAGCGAGGTGTCTTTTTCTGTATTAATGGCACTAATATGCCCGGATATTCTCCTTCTTAGTTAACTACGTCATTTTGCCCACATATAGCTTTGGGCACATGCAGCAGGCCACATATACTATCCCGCTACTTTGACAGTTGAAAAAATCTCTTATAGTATATTCTCGCCCATCTGCACGGTTTTTAAAGCTCTTGACTTTGGGTACATATTTGCAAAGCGTGCAGTTGCCACATAGGAATGACCCCACAGTACTGGATTTTAACCATGTCTCTTTTATTGTTTGTATTTTAGGAAGGAAACTATGGACAAGTTGGTCTTTAAGATTCTGTCCCCTTCTATAGGTGACACTAGGGTATGGCGACAGAACCCCACACAGATCCAGGTCACTAGTAAGTATTTTCCAATGTTTTTTGAGGATGTTCATAATTTGGGGGTGATTACAGTCATAGGTTCCAATACCATCTTATCATTTTAGTTTCCTATGTAGGATCAGTCCTAATCTTCTGGGCTAAAAGGTCCTCTCTTCTTTGGTCTTTAGCATGATTGTACAGTATGCCCTTTTTAAAGTTTTTCGCGGATAGCCTCTTGCTCTAAAGCGTTTGAACAGTTCATCTGCCTCATTTTTAAAGGCCTTCTCTGTGGTACAATTTCTCCTGGCTCTTAGATATTGCCTGACCGGTATATCATTTTTCAAGGCTGTCGGGTGCCAGCTTGTCCAATGGAGAAGGCTTTTAGTCGAGGTCTGCTTTCAGAAAATATCTGTTAAAATATGTCCATTTTAATTTTTCTGGATTGTGAAATCCAAAAAGCAGATCTTATTTGGGTGGATTTGAAAGGTGAAATGCATCCCTATATCATTTTTGTTCAGCATGCTTACGAATTCTATGAATTCTTGTTTATCACCCTCCCAGAATATAAGCACATCATCAATTAATCTACCCCAAAATAAAATGTGACTAGTAAATCGTGTGAAAGTGTCAGAAAAAAATATTTTATCCTCCCACCACCCCAAAAACAAATTTGCAAAAGTTGGTGCACAAGGCGTCCCCATCGCTGTACCCTTCGTCTGATGATAAAAGGTACCGCTACAGAGAAAATAATTGTGAGTGATAGAGTTGAGCGAACCCGAACTGTATAGTTCGGGATCGTACCGAATTTTGGGGTGTTCGGGACACAGACCCGGACCCGGACATTTTCAAAAAAGTTCGGGTTCGGGTTCGGTGTTCGGCAATTTCTTCCCGCTTTCTGAAGGGCTGCACAGCAGCCAATCAGCTAGCGTTTTACTTCTTGCCCTAAGAAGGCATCACAGCCATGCCTACCAATGGCATGACTGTGATTGGCCAAGTGCAGCATGTGACCCAGCCTCTATTTAACCTGGAGTCACGTAGCGCCGCACCTCACTCTGCTCTGATTAGTGTAGGGATAGGATGCAGCTGCTGTGAGGAAGAGATTAGGCAGGGAAAACTCAGCAAAAACACCTAATGAAGTGATCGATCTACAGCTGTGAATCATTCAACTTTTGCTAGTTAATTGCTCAATGGTTTTTAGGCTGCACAGAGCGTTTTTCTGTCACTTTTTTCTGCGGTGATCGGCGGCCATTTTGTGTCTTGTGGTGCACCAGCACAAGCTGCCACCAAGTCCATAAATCCATCAATAGTAGTTTTCTTTTTTTTTTGCTATATCCTACATCAGGGGCTTGGCTGTGCTTATTGTCACCCCTAGAAACTCAGGATAGAAATTTCTATATTTTATTGAGGGGTTAAATTCAATTGCCAAAATAGCAATACCCTAAATCTGGTGTTCCAGCTGTGGCTAGCCAAGTCTAATACTGTCAGCTGTCTGGCAAAGGATAGATTTTTTTCTGTGGCGAAATTCAATTGCCAAAATAGCAATCCCCTAAATCTGGTGTCCCAGCAGTGGCTGGCCAAGTTTAATAGTGTCCGACAAAGGATAGACAATTTTCTGGCGGGAAATTCAATTGCCAAAATAGCAATTCTCTAAGTCTGGTGTCCAAGCAGTGGCTAGCCAAGTTGCATAGTGTCCGGGAAAGGATATATTTTGTTCTGGGGTGAAATTCAATTGCCAAAATAGCAATACCGTAAATCAGTGGTTTCAGCTGTGGCTGACCAAGTTTAATAGTGTCCGGCAAAGGATATATTTTTTTCTGGGGTGAAATTCAATTGCCAAAATAGCAATACCGTAAATTAGTGGTTTCATCTGTGGCTGGCCAAGTTTAATAGTGTCCGGCAAAGGATATATTTTTTTCCTGGGGTGAAATTCAATTGCCAAAATAGCAATCCCCTAAATCAGTGGTTTGAGCTGTGGCTGGCCAAGTTTAATAGTGTCCGGCAAAGGATATTTTTTTTTCTGGGGTGAAATTCAATTGCCAAAATAGCAATCCCCTAAATCTGGTGTCCCAGCAGTGGCTGGCCAAGTTTAATAGTGTCCGGCAAAGGGTAGATAATTTTCTGGGGGAAAATTCAATTGCCAAAATAGCAATACCGTAAATCACTGGTTTCAGCTGTGGCTGGCCAAGTTTAATAGTGTCCGGCAAAGGATATATTTTTTTCTGGGGTGAAATTCAATTGTCAAAATAGCAATACCGTAAATTAGTGGTTTCATCTGTGGCTGGCCAAGTTTAATAGTGTCCGGCAAAGGATATATTTTTTTCCTGGGGTGAAATTCAATTGCCAAAATAGCAATCCCCTAAATCAGTGGTTTCAGCTGTGGCTGGCCAAGTTTAATAGTGTCCGGCAAAGGATATATTTTTTTCTGGGGTGAAATTCAATTGCCAAAATAGCAATCCCCTAAATCTGGTGTCCCAGCAGTGGCTGGCCAAGTTTAATAGTGTCCGGCAAAGGGTAGATAATTTTCTGGGGGAAAATTCAATTGCCAAAATAGCAATACCGTAAATCACTGGTTTAAGCTGTGGCTGGCCAAGTTTAATAGTGTCTGGCAAAGGATATATTTTTTTCTGGGGTGAAATTCAATTGCCAAAATAGCAATACCGTAAATCAGTGGTTTCAGCTGTGGCTGGCCAAGTTTAATAGTGTCCGGCAAAGGATATATTTTTTTCCTGGGGTGAAATTCAATTGCCAAAATAGCCATCCCCTAAATCAGTTGTTTCAGCTGTGGCTGGTCATGTTTATTAGTGTCCGGCAAAGGATATATTTTTTTATGGGGTGAAATTCAATTGCCAAAATAGCAATACCGTAAATCTGGTGTCCCAGCAGTGGCTGGCCAAGTTTAAGAGTGTCCGGCAAAGGATGTATTTTTTTCTGGAGGAAAATTCAATTGACAAAATAGCAATAGCAATCAGTGGTTTCCGCTGTGACTGGCCAAGTTTAATAGTGTCCGGCAAATGATATATTTTGTTCTGGGGTGAAATTTAGTTGCCAAAATAGCAATCCCCTTAATCTGGTGTTCCAGCAGTGGCTAGCCAAGTTTAATAGTGTCCGGGAAAGGACATATTTTGTTCTGGGGTCAAATTCAATTGCCAAAATAGCAATACCGTAAATCTGGTGTCCCAGCAGTGGCTGGCCAAGTTTAATAGTGTCCGGCAAAGTATAGATAATTTTCTGGGGGAAAATTCAATTGCCAAAATAGCAATACCGTAAATCACTGATTTCAGCTGTGGCTGGCCAAGTTTAATAGTGTCTGGCAAAGGATATATTTTTTTCTGGGGTGAAATTCAATTGCCAAAATAGCAATACCGTAAATTAGTGGTTTCAGCTGTGGCTGGCCAAGTTTAATAGTGTCCGGCAGAGGATATATTTTTTTCCTGGGGTGAAATTCAATTGCCAAAATAGCAATCCCCTAAATTAGTGGTTTCAGCTGTGGCTGGCCAAGTTTAATAGTGTCCGGTAAAGGATGTATTTTTTTCTGGGGGAAAATTCAATTGACAAAATAGCAATAGCAATCAGTGGTTTCCTCTCTGACTGGTCAAGTTTAATAGTGTCCGGCAAATGATATATTTTGTTCTGGGGTGAAATTTAGTTGCAAAAATAGCAATACCGTAAATCTGCTGTTCCAGCTGTGATTGGACAAGTTTCATAGTGTCGGTCAAAGGATATATAATTTCTGGGGGGAAATTCAGTTGCTAAAATAGAAATACCGTAAATCTGGTGTTCCAGCTGTGGTTGGCCAAGTTTAATAGTGTCCGGCAAAGGATATATTTTGTTCTGGGGTGAAATTCAATTGCCAAAATAGCAATCCCCTAAATCTGGTGTCCCAGCAGTGGGTGGCCAAGTTTAATTAGTGTCCGGCAAAGGATATATTTTGTTCTGGGGTGAAATTCAATTGCCAAAATAGCAATCCCCTAAATCTGGTGTCCCACCAGTGGCTGGCCAAGTTTAATAGTGTCCGGCAAAGGATAGATAATTTTCTGGGGGAAAATTCAATTGACAAAATAGCAATACCGTAAATCACTGATTTCAGCTGTGGCTGGCCAAGTTTAATAGTGTCCGGCAGAGGATATATTTTTTTCCTGGGGTGAAATTCAATTGCCAAAATAGCAATCCCCTAAATCAGTGGTTTCAGCTGTGGCTGGCCAAGTTTAATAGTGTCCGGCAAAGGATGTATTTTTTTCTGGGGGAAAATTCAATTGACAAAATAGCAATAGCAATCAGTGGTTTCCGCTCTGACTGGCCAAGTTTAATAGTGTCCGGCAAAGGATAGATAATTTTCTGGGGGAAAATTCAATTGCCAAAATAGCAATACCGTAAATCACTGATTTCAGCAGTGGCTGGTCAAGTTTAATAGTGTCTGGCAAAGGATATATTTTTTTCTGGGGTGAAATTCAATTGCCAAAATAGCAATACCGTAAATCAGTGGTTTCAGATGTGGCTGGCCAAGTTTAATAGTGTCCGGCAGAGGATATATTTTTTTCTGGGGTGAAATTCAATTGCCAAAATAGCAATACCGTAAATCTGGTGTCCCAGCAGTGGCTGGCCAAGTTTAATAGTGTCCGGCAAAAGATGTATTTTTTTCTGGGGGAAAATTCAATTGACAAAATAGCAATAGCAATCAGTGGTTTCCGCTCTGACTGGTCAAGTTTAATAGTGTCCGGCAAATGATATATTTTGTTTTGGGGTGAAATTTAGTTGCAAAAATAGCAATACCGTAAATCTGCTGTTCGAGCTGTGACTGGACAAGTTTCATAGTGTCGGTCAAAGGATATATAATTTCTGGGGTGAAATTCAGTTGCTAAAATAGAAATACCGTAAATCTGGTGTTCCAGCTGTGGCTGGCCAAGTTTAATAGTGTCCGGCAAAGGATATATTTTGTTCTGGGGTGAAATTCAATTGCCAAAATAGCAATCCCCTAAATCTGGTGTCCCAGCAGTGGGTGGCCAAGTTTAATTAGTGTCCGGCAAAAGATATATTTTGTTCTGGGGTGAAATTCATTAGCAAAAATAAAAATACCTTAAATCTGGTGTTCCAGCTGTGGCTGGCCAAGTTTAATACTGTCCGGCAAAGGATATATTTTGTTCTGGGGTCAAATTCAGTATTAAAAATTGAAATACCGTAAATCTGGTGTTCCAGCTGTGGCTGGCCAAGTTTAATAATGTCCGGCAAAGGATATATTTTGTTCTGGGGTGAAATTCAATTGACAAAATAGCAATACCGTAAATCTGGTGTCCCAGCATTGGCTGGCCAAGTTTAATAGTGTCCGTTAAAGGATATATTTTGTTCTGTGGTGAAATTCAGTTGCAAAAATTGAAATACCGTAAATCTGGTATTCCAGCTGTGGCTGGCCAGGTTTCATAGTGTCCGTTAAAGGATATATTTTGTTCTGTGGTGAAATTCAGTTGCAAAAATTGAAATACCGTAAATCTGGTATTCCAGCTGTGGCTGGCCAGGTTTCATAGTGTCCGTTAAAGGATATATTTTTTTTCTGGGGTGAAATTCTGTTGCAAAATTGAAATGCCGTAAATCTGGTGTTCCAGCTGTGGCTGGCCAAGTTTCATAGGGTACGTTAAAGGATATATTATTTTCTGGGGTGAAATTCCGTTGCAAAAATAGAAATACCGTAAATCTGGTGTTCCAGCTGTGGCTGGCCAAGTTTAATAGTGGCCAGCAAAGGATATTTTTTGTTTTGGGTTGAAATTCAATTGCCAATATAGCAATCCCTTAAATCTGATGTTCCAGCTGTTGCAGGCCAAGTGTAAATCTGTCCATACAAGGGTATATTACACTCAGCGTGCATCTCCAAGGGTATTTCTTTCCGTTAAAGGGTATGTTTCAGTTAGTGTTAAAATACACTATAATCCTCTACATTTGCACACACTGTTTTGCATCTCTAAGTGTATTTCTTTCCGTTAAGGGGTATATTTCACAAAGTGTTAAATTACAAGTGCTGAAAGCATAATCCTATATTTTTTTTTACACGCTACTGTGCATTTCCAAGTGTTAATCTGACCCTAAAAGGATACCTTTCATCCAGGGCCTAAATACTAGGCCTACAATTGATATTCCACTAAATCTGTGTTTGTTGCTGTGCCTGGATTAGTTTAATATGGTACATAAATAGATAGCATGATAGTGTTAGGTGCCTGTAAAAAAAGGCCTAAATTTAAATTCAATACATTGGGCCAAATAATTTTTTTCTTATTGTGGTGAACGGTAACAATGAGGAAAACATCTAGTAAGGGACGGGGATGCGGACATGATCGTGGTGTTGTTAGTGGACCCTCTGGTGCTGGGAGAGAACGTGGCTGTTCTACCACAGCCACACGTCCTAGTGAACCAACTACCTCAGGTTCCAGTACCCGCCAGAATTTACAGCGATATTTAGTGGGGCCCAATGTCGTTCTAAGGATGGTAAGGCCTGAGCATGTACAGGCACTAGTCAATTGGGTGGCCGACAGTGGATCCAGCACGTTCACAACATTATCTCCCACCCAGTCTTCTGCAGAAAGCACACAGGTGGTGCTTGAAAACCAAACCCATCAGTCTGTCACATCACCCCCATGCATATCAAGGAAACTGTCTGAGCCTCAAGTTATGCAGCAGTCTCTTATTCTGTTTAAAGTCTCTGCTGGCAGGGATTCCCAAGGGAATTCACCTAGCCCTTCACCAGTGGTGGAAGACATAGAATGCACTGACGCACAACCACTTTTGTTTCCTGATGACGAGGACATGGTAATACCACCTCATCAGAGTCCGCACGTCTCTGCTGATGATGATGAAACACAGGTGCCAACTGCTGCATCTTTTTGCAGTGTGCATACCGAACAGGAGGTCATGGAGGAAGACGGTGTGGAAGACGATGCAGGGGACGATGAGGTCCTAGATCCCACATGGAATGAAGGTCGTGCCACTGACTTTCATAGTTCAGAGGAAGAGGCAGTGGTGAGACTGAGCCAACAGCGTAGCAAAAGAGGGAGCAGGGGGCAAAAGCAGAACAGCCGCCGACAAGAGAGTTTGCCTGCTACTGGCCACCGCCACCAGGGACCGAGCACCCAAAGGCAGCTTCAAGGAGTTCCCTGGCATGGCACTTCTTTAAACAATGTGCTGACGACAAGACCCGAGTGATTTGCATGCTGTGCCATCAGAGCCTGAAGCGAGGCATTAATGTTCTGAACTTTAGCACAACCTGCATGACCAGGCATCTACATGCAAAGCATGAACTGCAGTGGAGTAAAGACCGTAAAAACAAGGAACTCACTGCCACCCACCAAACAGAGGACCCACCACCTCCATCACCAAGCATCTCCACCATGTCACACGGCAGCGTTCAGCTCTCCATCTCACAAACCTTGGAGAGAAAGAGTAAATTCCCACCTAGCCACTCTCGAGCCCTGGGCCTGAATGCCAGCATTTCTAAACTACTGGCCTTTGAAATGCTGTCATTCCGGCTGGTGGACACAGACAGTGTCAAACAGCTGATGGTGATGGCTGTTCTATGGTATGTTGTTCCCAGCCGCCACTACTTCTCCAAGAGAGCCGTGCCTTCCCTGCACATCCAAGTATCCGATAAAATCAAGTGTGCACTGCGCAACGCCATCTGTGGCAAGGTCCACCTAACCACAGATACGTGGACCAGTAAGCACTGCCAGGGACGCTATATCTCCCTAACTGCACACTGGGTAAATGTAGTGGCGGCTAGACCCTAGGCGGAGAGTTCTTTGGCGCACATCCTTCCACCGTCAAGGATCGCAGGGCATCATTCTTTGCCTCCTGTAGCCTCCTCCTCCTACTCGGTTTCCTCCTCCTCTTCTTCCACCTGCTCACCCAGTCAACCACACACCTTCACCGCCAACTTCCGCACAGCCCAGGGTAAACGTCAGCAGGCCGTTCTGAAACTCATGTGTTTGGGGGACAGGCCCCACGCCGCGCAGAAGTTGTGGCGGAGTATTGAACAACAGACCGACGAGTGGTTGCTGGGGGTGGGCCTCAAGCCCGACCTGGTAGAGTGCGATAATGTGCGAAATCTCGACGCAGCTCTGGGACTAGCCGGTTTGACGCACAACCCTTGCCTGGCGCATGTGCTGAATTTGGTGGTGCAGAAGTTCATTCACAACTATCCCGACATGTCAGAGCTGCTGCATAAAGTGCGGGCCGTTTGTGCGCGCTTCCGGCATTCACATCCTGCCGCTGCTCGCCTGTCTGCTCTACAGCGTAACTTCGGCCTTCCCGCTCACCGCCTCATATGCGACGTGCCCACCAGGTGGAACTCCACCTTGCACATGCTGGAGAGACCGTGCGAGCAGCAGCAGGCCATAGTGTAGTTTCAGCTGCAGCATGCATGCGTCAGTCGCACTGCGGAACAGCACCACTTCACCACCAATGATTGGGCCCCCATGCGAGACCTGTGTGCCCTGTTGCGCTGTTTCGAGTACTCCACCAACATGGCCAGTGGCGATGACACCGTTATCAGCGTGACGATACCACTTCTATGTCTCTTTGAGAAAGCACTTAGGGCGATGATTGAAGAGGAGGTGGCCCAGGAGGAGGAGGAAGAGGGGTCATTTTTAGCACTTTCAGGCCAGTCTCTTAGAAGTGGCTCAGAAGGAGGTTTTTTTGCAACAGCAGAGGCCAGGTACATATGTGGCCAGCCACGGCCCACTACTGGAGGACGAGGAGGAGGTGGAGGAGGATGAGGATGAAGCAGGTTCACAGCGGGATGGCACCCAACGCAGCTCGGGCCCATCACTGCTGCGTGGCTGGGGGGAAACGGAGGACGATTATGATACGCCTCCCACAGAGGACAGCTTGTCCTTACCTCTGGGCAGCCTGGCACACATGAGCGACTACATGCTGCAGTGCCTGCGCAATGACAGCAGAGTTGCCCACATTTTAACATGTGCGGTCTACTGGGTTGTCACCCTGCTGGATCCCTTGTATAAAGACAATGTGCCCACCCTACTTCCTGCACTGGAGCATGAGAGGAAGATGCGTAAGTACAAGCGCACGTTGGTAGACGCTCTACTGAGAGCATTCCCAAATGTCACAGGGGAACAAGTGGAAGCCCAAGGCGAAGGCAGAGGAGGAGCGAGAGGTCGCCAATGCAGCTGTGTCACGGCCAGCTCCTCTGAGGGCAGGGTTAGCATGGCAGAGATGTGGAAAAGTTTTGTCACCATGCCACAGCTAACTGCACCACCACCTGATACGGATCGTGTTAGCAAGAGACAGCATTTCACTAACATGGTTGATCAGTACGTGTGCACACCCCTCCACGTACTGACTGATGGTTTGGCCCCATTCAACTTCTGGGTCTCCAAATTGTCCACGTGGCCAGAGCTAGCCTTTTATGCCTTGGAGGTGCTGGCCTGCCCATCGGCCAGTGTTTTGTCTGAACGTGTATTCAGCATGTCAGGTGGCGTCATTACTGACAAACGCAGCCGCCTGTCCAAAGCCAATGTGGACAAGCTGACGTTCATAAAAATGAACCAGGCATGAATCCCACAGGACCTGTCCATCCCTTGTGCAGAATAGACATTTATAACTACCTCCCCTTAACCATATATTCTTGTACTCCAGGGCACTTCTTTATTGAATCCTCTTTTTTTAATTTGACCATTATTTTGCGGGGCAACCCAAAGTTGAGTAAACCTCTCCTCCGTCTGGGTGCCAGGGTCCTAAGTCTGTGAATGAGGCCTGTGACACTGCAGGCATACATGAATCCTTTTTGGCTGTGACGAGAACATCAACTCCAATAGCATTCCCACCTGATGTCACCCCAACCTCCTATTCCACCTCCTACTCCTCCAAGTTGCCAATTGATATTGGTTAATTTTTTTTAATTTTTTTTTTATTTTAAGTCATTTCCCTATCCCCATTTGTTTGCGGGGGATTTACCTACATTTTGCTGCCTTTGTGCTGTGCTATTTTAGAGCCTTTTTAGTGCTCAAAAGTTCGGGTCCCCATTGACTTCGGCCGAACTTCTCGAACCTGAACATCCAGGTGTTCGCTCAACTGTTGTGAGTGAGTATGAATCTCAGTAAAATTAATACAAATTCATTATGTACATGAAAACAAGTGCTTTTTGTGTCCAGGTAGTATTTTATGGCTTTGATGCCAATTTCATGCTCTATACTACTGTACAACGCCTCCACGTCCAAGCTAGCTAAAAACGTGGATGCAGATAGCGAGATACCATTAATTTTGGTAAGTTCATCCGTGGTATCCTTATATATATGAAGTTAAAGATGTTACAAATGGTCTCAGGACTACATCCACGTATTCGCTAACTGGTTGGTCAGGGAATCATTTCCTGAGACTATTGGACGTCCCAGTACTGGAATCTTATCTTTGGGAGTGCATAAAATGTGGCAATCGTGGGGCTTTTGTTGTACAGGAATTCAAACTCCTGTTTCGATATCAAGCCATGATCCCTGGCAGTCTTCAGAATTTTTTGTAACTCACTGAGATAACTGTTTGTAGGATTCACTTTTAGAATCTCGTATGTATCTTTATCCATCAACAACCTGTTCACCACCTGGTCGTAGTCGGTCCTTTCTTGGACCACTATATTACTCCCTTTATCACTTGATTTTATCACAATATCCTTATTAGTCCTCAATTCTTCCAGTGCCTTAAATTCATCATGTGTCAGATTTTTTGGAATAGTATCCGCTTTTATTTTTAATTTGTCCTGAGATACTAATTCAACAAATGTTTCGATATTTTTGAACTGAGAAAAAGGGGGGGAGGGGGGTCCATCTGGATCTAGGTTTGAGGTCTGTCAGTGGAGGTAAAATCTCTGAGGCGAAGCCCTCGCTCTCCATATGAAGACTTTCCAGAGTCTGCGATGCTTGTTGTTCTTTCTGAATTAATCTACCTGTGTCACAATTAGTGCTTGTGAATTGTTTGTGAAACGCTAATTTACGTGCAAATAAATTTACATCCTTCACCCAACAAAACTTATCAAATCGTGGCAAGTGTCAAAGTGAGACCTCTCTTTAAAAGTATAATTTGTGCCTCCGACAGTGTTGACAGATTAATAACCTGGGTTGTATTAGATTCTGCCGTCCTTCTATCTGTATTTGTAGTGCTTGCATTAATAGTTTTATCATAGGGTAAACCTGCATTCCCTTGATTTGGACTTTGTTCAAAGCCCTGGTCATGTTTCTCACTACTGATTACAGTTATTTTGCGTTGTTGCCCCATTTGTCCCTGTCCCTTGATTGGACACTGTTTTGCCCTAAAAAAGGGGGGCTATGGGTGGTTTCGCAAAAATATTCGGCTGGCCAGCCAGTGTTGGTCCCAGGTTCTGTTGCACTGTAGTATTGGTGAGATTCATGCCTACATGTGTTGATGATGCTATTGCTGCCACTGGGGTGTTCTGTATTTGTTGTTGCATAGTTACTGCAAGAAGAACTCGCCTGTCCACCCAAAATATGGAGAGACTGACCTTTGTCAAGATGAATCAGGCATGGATCAGCCAGTATTTCTACACACCAATGCCTGATGCATCAGACTAGATCATCCATGGTGCAACACCAACACTTTGACCAAAGAGACCGGTTTCTTCTGGCTACTTGCCTCAGCTACTATTCTAATGCTGCCACCTGCCTGATGTCACACATCTGATGCCAAGTGCTCCTTCTTTCACCCACCATCTTCAGCGGGTATTGGTATTGCCAACCACTTCCACACTATGTCACCTTTCCACACTGTAGTCTCCTCATGCTGCTGCCACCTCCACACTATGTCACCTTGCCACTCTGTGGTCTCCTGATGCTGATGCCACCTCCACACTATGTCACCTTGCTACTCTGTGGTCTCCTGATGCTGCTGCCACCTGCACACTATGTCACCTTGCCACTCTGTGGTCTCCTGATGCTGCTGCCACCTGTACACTATGTTACCTTGCCACTCTGTGGTCTCCTGATGCTGCTGCTACCTCAACACTATGTCACTTTGCCACTCTGTGGCCTCCTGATGGTGCTGCTGCCACCTCCACACTCTGTCATTGTGCCACTCTGTGGCCTCCTGATGCTGCCGCCACCTCCACACTCTGTTATTGTGCCACTCTGTGGCCTCCTGATGCAGCCGCCACCTCCAGACTTTGTCATTGGGCCACTCTCTGATCTCCTTTTTCCTCAGTCATCTCCATTTTGGATCCACTCCTGTATTTTTTGGGCATTAGCAATAATGATGGATTACTGACAAAATGCTGACCAAGTGAGGGCAGATGCTCAACAGACAGGATCCATTTTTTGGGGGTTATTGCTCTGACAGATCAGAGGAAGGGCAAAATAATCAGTGACGTCAACACAAACTTACTGCTGACACCTTCTCCACACTGTCAGGGGGCTCTACTTGTATAAGCGTTTAATAGAACAGGTTCTGTAGACATCTATGTGGAATCAGCTGATTATGGTGTAAAAGGATTGCCATTTTTCTTGGTGCTAACATCGACCTGTAAGGCTGAGTTCATACTTGAGTTATTTGGTCAGTTTTGGCCCCGTTAATGCCCAAATAAGTGAAGTGTGCAGTGATTTTAAGAGTGACGCCTGTCATCTGCATGTCATACGGACTCACAGTATTATTTCACTACCAAAGCGGACACCCTATGCATGTTACTGCAAAGCACAGTGTTCTACGGCACTATAAAGGCTCTTTCCAACTGGCGAATCGAATTTTTTAGAAAATTCGCTCATCTCTAGACTAGTGTTGAGCGCGAATATTCGAAAAGCGAATTTTTTTAGCGAATATCGGCACTTCGCTAATTCGCGAATATTTCGAATATAGCGCTATAAATTCGCTATTTCGAATATTCGTTTTTTTTTTTTTTTTTTTTTAGTTATATTTTTTTCTTTCCTACTTCCCAAAAGTAGTTCTTACCTGTCCTGAGGATTCCTGGCTTCCTGGCTGCTCTAGTCAGTGCCCGTTGCCGCTTCTGCCGACTTCCGTGCTCATGTGGAGCGTCCCCATCCATGGGAGAATCTCCATATACTAAAATGTACTGTCGGATTTGAGGAATTACGTTGAAATCGCAATGCGATTAATTCAAGTTATATTAATCGCATTGCGATTACAACTTAGCACTGCTATCTTACATAGGCTAGAATTAACGAATATGGAATATAGCTAGCTATGCACTAGCAGTGCTAAGTTGAAATCGCAATGCGAATACTTTAAGTTAAATTAATCGCATTGCGATTTCAACTTAGCACTGCTGCTATATTCCATATTCGTTAACTTCGCTAATTCTAGCAAGCTGACCCATTATAAACCCAGTTCTAAGTTGAAATCGCAATGCGATTAATACAACTTGAATTAATCGCATTGCGATTTCAACGTAATTCCTCAAATCCGACAGTACATTTTAGTATATGGAGACGTTCCCATGGTGATGGGGACGCTCCATGAGCACAGAAGTTATGGTTGGCTTGGTAGAATTAGCGAATAGCGAATATGACTGAATGTATTCGTTATATTCCTCAAAACGAAGATAGCGAGTATTCTACATCTTCGCTTTAGCTACCTATTCGTCAACTTCGCTAATTCTAGCAATCAAATAGGAAGGTTGACTGACTATAGAGACAGCTGTGTTAAATTCGCTATGCGATTTTTTTTTAATACAATAATTATATTACTTGATAAAATTATTATAAGTATTCTATTTATTAAAAAAAAATCGCATAGCGAATTTAACACAGCTGCTCTCTATAGTCAACCTTCCTATTTGATTGCTAGAATTAGCGAAGTTGACGAATAGGTAGCTAAAACGAAGATGTAGAATACTTCGTTATCTTCGTTTTGAGGAATAGACGAATACATTCGTCATATTCGTCATCCTCGCTAATTCTAGATATGAAACCAATAGGAAAGTAGCCTTAAGTACAAATCGCAATATGCGATTATTTAAATCGCATGTTAATCGCGATAACTAGAAAAAATGACGAATATTCGATTTCGACGAATATGAAACGAATATTCATTCGAATATTCGCGAATTTCGTCGAAATCGAATATGGCACCTGCCGCTCATCACTACTCTAGACGTAGATGAGTTGTGTGCCCAAGTACATTCAGTATGGCAGAACACTCCTCAGACAACCATTAATAACCTCACCGATAGCATGCCAAGATATGTAAGTGTATGTATTTATGTTCGTTGTGCTTATACTTGATAGAAATGTTTTGAAACAGATGTTCTGAATATTTTGTTTCTAATTAATTTTTAACATTTGGATATCATTAACATGTCTATCAATCTTGTGATTTCCATATTTTTGCAACTTTTCCATCTTGGTGTTGTAGAGTGTACTGTATATACATATATAATAGACATATTAGATAGATAGATAGATAGATAGATAGATAGATAGATAGATAGATAGATGTACATCTCAATAAATTAGAATACCATCGAAAAGTTAATTTATTTCAATAATTAAATTCAAAAAGTGAAAATAAATTATATAGATTTATTACACACATAGTGATCTATGACAAGTGTTCATTTCTTTAGATGTTGATTATTATGGCTTACAGCTAATGAAAACCCAAAAGCTAGTATGTATCTCAGAAAATAAGAATTTTAATAAGATCAATTAATTATTTTTAATACAGAAATGTTGGCCTCCTGAAAAGTATGTACAGTATATGCACTTAATACTTGGTTGGGGTTCCTTTTGCTTGAATTACTGCATCACTGATGTGTTGCATGGAGGTGATCAACCTATGGGACTGCCGAGGTGTTATGAAAGCTTAGGTGGCTTTGATAGCAACATTCAGTTCATTTGCATTGTTGGGTCTGATGTCTCTAATGTTCCTTTTCGCAATACCCTATCTATTATCTATGGGGTTTAGATCAGGTGAGTTTGCTGGCTATTCAAACACAGTGATAACATGTTATTAAACCAGGTTTTGGTACTTTTGGCAGTGTGGGCAGATGCCAAGTCCTGCTGACAAATGAAATCAGTATCTCCATAAAGCTTGTCAGCAGAGAGAAGCATGAAGTGCTCTAAAATTTCTAGGTAGATGGCTGCGCTGACTTTGGACTTGATATGACACAGTGGACCAACTTGGATTATGTGTCTCTCCCCTCTTCCTCAAAACTCTGGGACCTTAATTTTCTAATTAAGTGCAAAATTTACTTTGATCTGAAAACATTACTTTAGACCACTGAGCAGCAGTCCTGTCATTTTTCTCCATAACCAAGGTAAGAAGTGAGTGGCTTAACCCAAGGAATGCAACAGTGGTGTCTTGTGTGTGGTGTATTTTAAAGCACTGACTCCAGCCATTGTCCACTCCTTGTGAATCTTTCCAAAATTCATTAATGGCCTTTTCTTGATATTCCTTTCAAGGCTACGGTTATCGTTGTTGCTTGTACACATTTTTTACCACACCTTTTCCTTCTACTCAACTTACAATTAATATGCTTGGATACGGCACTCTGTGAACAGCCAGCTTCTTTAGCAATGGCCTGTTGTGGCTTCCCCATGATTGTATAACTTACTGAACAAGAAGAGGGACCACTTAAAGGCTTTTAAAGGCTTAGGAAACCTTTAGAGTGTGACACCGTGAGATCCCAATATTGAACTTTTTCACAATATTCTGATTTTTGAAGAAGCTGACTTTTGGGTTTTTATTAGCTGTAAGTAGTGTTGATCAAATCAAATTTCAGATCATAGATCTGAAGTTGATTCATTTAAACACTTCATTTTAATGCTGTCTGGAGACCTGTTTCCATACACCATTACAATGTATTTCCTCCATGGAAGTTGCGCCAGAATGAATTTGGTAATTCCTTTTTGCATCTTTAAAAACATCTTAAAATAGCAATCAGAAGTCAGCTGATACCAAACCTGACTTTATAGGGTCCTGGCATTCGTATGTTACTGTGACATGAAACACCTACCTAAACATTGTAATGTAATCTTCAAAATTGTATAGGAATGGTCTAAGAAACATAAAAAAGTGTTCAAAGATGTCAAGGTTTCCTTCAATTAGTAAAGATCCTCTTCAAACTTTCACCACAATGCATGTTAATACACATATTTCAGATCTCTTGCTCTAAGGCCTCTTGCACACGAGTGTGACGGATTAGGTCCGAATGAGTTCCGGAAGCGTTCAGTGATACTCACATGATTTTGCTTGTGTGTGGCGTCCGTTTTGAATGCAATTCGATTGCTTTTTTTCCACGTGGATGACATGCGGATTTTGAAAAAAAACAACCATTCTATCTGTAGAAAATAGGTATGTGAAATATGTAGTAATACCTGAAATGAATGGTAGTCTCAGCTGCCAGATAAGTTATTGTGAGTTTTTGTATAATTGTAGCAATCTCAATGCTTAGTCCATGGCGTAACTTTGTATCAGATATGTATTCAACAACAGTACACGTAGCTGCTTGAAAGCTCAAAGGACAATGCACAAGTGACTTATGTGGCAAAAGTTGTGGTTGTAGAGGTCGATGTCACACTCTTAAAGTTCAGCAAATGTTATATAAGATCCGCTGGTAATCAGTTCCCCTATTTTGGGGGATCGCTGAGAAAGAACTGCCGAACGGCGCGATATAGCGCGTCCCACGCCATCAAGAGGAGGAAGTCCAAGAAGCCGATTTCCGGGCCTAATGGAGAACCCGCGTGGGACGCGCTATATCGCGCAAAATACTGCTGCAGCACATATATCCCACTATGATCCGCACTCACAAGTTTTTGCTCTTATTTTTTTTATTTTGCCTTATTCTCCTTATGATTCACCATTTTAATTATAATTAAATTCTCTAGATATGTATTATAAATACCAAAATGTAAAATAAAGTTTTTAAATTGGTTATTGATATTGTTTATAACTAAATTAATATTTATGTGTGTAAATGATTTACAAATCATGTTTATATAGTAACATAGTATATAAGACATTTGTCCATCAAGCTCGGCCTGTTTCCTACAAGTTGATCCAGAGGAAGGCAAAAAACCCCTGTGAGGAAGAAGTTACGTGTATGTAGGTTATGTAAACGTATAATAAACGTTTAGAATTATTAATGTGTTCTATGTGTTTTTGCTACATAAATATAATAATTCAATGTATATAATAAAGACAGCAAACAATGAAATGTGTGAAAATAAAACTCTGGCTTTTTCGGCACAAAGTACTCAAATTTAAATATTTTGTAAAAAAAATTATATAAACAATAATTTAAAATAAAAATTTACAAATTAAACAAACTACCAAGTTACCCAGTTGGACCCTGACACTGAGGCCCAGGGTAAGAGGGTTGTGAAGGGGGGCCAGAGTGGTGAGATGGGGCAGCTTGAGATATGGAGGGGCCAGGCTGGCCATATGACATGTTACATTGATAGTGTTGGGCATATGGGCGACTTTGTCGGCCATAATGTTCCCTTTTGGGAGGGAATTGTGGCGGCCTGTGACAAACCTGGACAATCGGCGTTGGCCGGGGACCAAGCATGTGCCCATGGCTGCGCTAATTCTCCAGGGCCAGAAATATGCCAGTCGGACCATTTGGCAGAGTGGTGGCCTCCAAAACGATACCGATGGCCACTTTGGTTCTCAGTACTCGTTCTGGAGGCAGATAGATTCCGCAAATAAGATGCCAGACTGCGTGCATACAGATCAAACTTGTCCTCCTGCCGGGCTCTAGACAAATAGTTCAGGACCTGAGTATTTATCAAAGCCTTGGCAGGAGGCATTGGTCTGCGGTGGTGGGTGGATAAAGACAAAGTGGGGGGTGTCCACTCCGGAGGCTGTAGGCCAAGAGGCGACAGAGGTGCTGGGCCCTTCAGCACTCTCTGGGAGAGCTTGTGACGCAGCAGGCTCCTCATCACAGGTGCTGGAGTGTTGCGGTGCACCCTCTTCAGCTTCCTCCTCAAGGTTGTCCTCCATTCTACAAAATTAAAACAAACAGAACATATAAATTAATATATGAACACACCAATATTTTGAAAACAAAAAAATAGATATTACTATCATCCGCAAAATACATTTTGAACATAATACTAGTTTAAATTGGAACGTTCACCACTTCTGACATGTGTTCATTATTGCTTCATGTATTCCCCATGTACTAACATTTCTGGAACATTTATTGTTATGGCTCAATGTTATGCCATTCCTTTCCTATATTTCTCAAATATAATGTATGAATGAATTGATATTAGCCTTCAGTTTTAAAGGGTACAGAGGTGTAGTAACAAGTTGGGGGTGTGTACTTGCACACCAAAACATGGCAGCACTGATTGGATAAAATGAGTCTGTGCAGGTATAACCCCCCAACTTGTTACCACCCCTCTGTACCCTTATTGAAGGCTAATAGCAATTCAATTATAACTTCTAGCAGGAATAATAAAGGGACGCCCCTACATAGATTCATAAGAATAGATGCTCATGAATTGTTATTACATGGGGCATGCATAAAGCTATTAAAACAGGCATGAAAGGAGTGGTGACAGGTCCTGTTGAACTAACCAACATATTACATATGTGGTCATGTAGCAACATTAGGGAAATTAGAAGTGGCATAGCTGGCATTTGCAAGTAATCCTATTCCACTTGTAATTTAGTTCAACTACTTATGGAGATACAAGGAGGAATTGGATTGGTTGCTATCATCAACTATGACATTTCTAATTTACACATTGGTACAAATTACATTACCCACATAGTCGACATACAGTGTGTATTGATAAACATGTAGTCGTCATTGTTTATAATGAACTTACCGACGCAGCTCCATTAATGGACGGATGAACATCAGTTGGTCCCGGAACAGATAGGGCCTTTTTTTGCTTGTTCCGGACCCACTGCGGCCTAGCTGGTGGATTTCCTTCTGGAACTGGTCCCTGCAGCTCCGCCACCGATTCTTGACTTCATTCACTTTAAATAAAAATGCAAGCAAACATTTTCCAAACAATACAATCTTACAGAGGACAGCATATGACATGTGCTATGCTAGAGAGGACAGCGTATGACATGTGCTATGCTAGACAGGACAGCTAGGATCAAACATGTATAAATTGGCCACTGATGACTCTGGCCATTTTGTACCGGTTGTGGTACTCCCTCGACCTGCTGTCCCAAAAACACGGCATCTCCTCCACAAGAAATATCAACCTCTCCACATCTATGGCTTTTGGTGACTTCCTCATGGTAAAAATAGCTTCACAAGGGCATAAACTGTGCAAACTCTCCTCTCCCATGCACTGCCTGGAGCCAAGCACAGAGAAACTGAACTTCCTGTTTTATAAATCCCTTCACTGTTGCTTAGTTACTTGCGTTTAAAACGCAATGCAGTGCATCCGGGTGCAATGTGTTTTTCACATAGCCCCATTCACTTCTATGGGGCCAGGGTTGCGTGAAAAACGCAGAATATAGAACATGCTACGATTTTCACGCAACGTAGAAGTGATGCGTGAAAAACAACGCTCATGAAATCAATGGGTCCGGATTCATTGCGGGCGCAATGCGTTCGCATCACGCATTGCACCCGAGCGGAAAACTCGCTCGTCTGAAAGGGGCCTAACACTTTATTCTAGGACACAGTTTTCTTGGACACATGATATTGATTTTTCTTTCCTTTTTCAATGGACTTTTATAATGCGGTTTGCGAAGAAAGAAAGTTCAAAGAACAAAGAAAAGATTGTGGTTGTTCTCCATTTGTTATCCACCTGTGATTCCTTGTTATATTGTCAGAATTTAATGTAGTTTGAAAATCTGGACACATTTCTAATGGGGTTTAACTAGACGTAATCCTATTTCTAGTTTCAGTCATTGCATATGTCACTGCTGGAGGAAGATCTGGCACCTACTGCAGGAGTGAAAACTTCTGGAAGGAAAATTTCACATCTCTATTTTAGTTAATTTATTACAATTGGACAGCTTAACTATTACATTGCAATTCTGTCCACAAAGCTGCTACTGGTACAGAATCAAAAGCTTTATAGGGGCAAGAAGTTAAAAAGATGAATATATGTATTTTGATTTTTTAGGGACTGGACAGTGGTTTCATTGTGTACTTGTGACTATATATTTGCAATGGAAATTCAATAGTTAGCCATATGCATCAGTCATTCCAATTATAAAAAAGGTATAAATGGCAATAGTAGTAGCCAAGCAAAGATAAATGACTCGTGACTCCAAGCATTCTTGAATTTTAAAGTGTACCTGTACTTTTAAAGAACTTTTGATATAACATAGTGACATGTCAATGGTTCTGATCGGTGGGGTCCAAGTGCTGAGACTCCCACTCTCACTGATCGCTAAAATGTGGAGATAGAAGCACTCACAGAGAGCACGGTCTCTCCTCGCTTCTGGATATAAACTGAAAACAACTTCAGCTAGCAAGGAGAGACAACACCCTGTGTGAATGCTTCTCTTCCATTGTTTTAGTAATCCTCTGGATAGGTCATTAGTATCTGATCGGTGGGGATCCAACGCTCAATCAGATGTTTGAGAAGGCAACAACGCTCAAAGCAGCGCCGTGGCCTTCTCTTAGCTCAGCAGGCACAGAGTTGTACATTGTATAGTGGCTGTGTTTGGAATCGCAGCTGAGCCCTATTCATTTCAATGGAGCCGAGCTGTGCCTAGGCTATATGAACGTGACGTCACATCGCCTAGGCAAAGCTACAAGAGGGCTGAGGATAGGTCATTAGTTAAAAAACTTAGTAAGCGCCTTTAATCTTAATATCATCTGAATATTGTTCTCTAGAGACACATTAATGAGGGAATCGTGGTACCCTAAGTCATTTGATAGTTACAGTAGTTACGATTTACTTATATAAGTTGCAATATATAACATAATGTTTCCTTAGAACACTTTACTCATGTCCAAAATATGTGTGAACACTAGAAACATTTGACATGTACACCTACAGCTCAAATAATGCCCTTTTGAATTTTGAGTAATTAATTCTTGACAATAGTATTTTGAGTTAAAGGGATTGGCCTATAAAATATATATATCTGCTAGATCATGTAAAACATACCAATTTTACAATTAGAAAATGTTACTGTTTAATACTTGTTATGGCACACACAGGTGTTCTTTTGGTTCTTTCTCAAAATATCCACATACTGTGTCCAGTGCTGATGATGGACACACTGGCTG
Source organism: Bufotes viridis (assembly GCA_033119425.1). Taxonomy (NCBI): domain Eukaryota; kingdom Metazoa; phylum Chordata; class Amphibia; order Anura; family Bufonidae; genus Bufotes; species Bufotes viridis. The sequence goes on along the minus strand of CM065589.1, from coordinate 527,116,199 downwards.
GTAGCTTAGTCCATTGCTTCAAGTTCACCAGTACACAAGCAGCAGCGTGGTATGTAACAGCAATAACTAGATAGTTTTTTTTTTTTTCCACTTCAGCCCCCCTAGCTTAAACCCCCTTAATGACCAGTCCACTTTTTACAATTATGCACTACACTACTTTCACCGTTTATTGCTCCGTCATACAACTTACCACCCAAATTAATTTTACCTCCTTTTCTTCTCACTAATAGAGCTTTCATTTGGTGGTATTTCATTGCTGCTGACATTTTTACTTTTTTCGCTATTAATCAAAAATGACCGAAATTTTTGCAAAAAAATGACATTTTTCCCTTTCTGTTGTATTTTTTTTTTTAAAACTACATTTCTATTTAAATTTTTCGCAAAATTTATTGTTCTACATCTCTTTGATAAAAAAAAATCCAATAAGTGTATATTTATTGGTTTGGGTAAAAGTTAGAGCGTTTACAAACTATGGTGCAAAAAAGTGAATTTCGGCATTTTGAAGCAGCTCTGACTTTCTGAGCACCTGTCATGTTTCTTCAGGTGCTAGAATGTCAGGATAGTATAAATACCCCCCAAATGACACCATTTTAGAAAGAAGACACCCCAAAGTATTCGCGGAGGGGCATGGTGAGTTCATGTATCATTTCATTTTTTTTCACAAGTTAGCGGAAAATGACACTTTCTGAGGAAAAAAATAAAAATAATAAACTTTCCATTTCTGCTAACTTCTGGCAAAAAAAAAAAAAATCTCCCACGGACTCACTATGCCCCTCAGCGAATACCTTGGGGTGTCTACTTTCGGAAATGGGGTCATGTGTGGGGTGTGTTTACTGTTCTGGCATTTTGGGCGGGGCTAAATTGTGAGCAGCCATGTAAAAGCTAAAGGTACTCATTGGAATTTGGGCCCCTTTGCGCACCCAGGCTGCAAAAAAGTGTCACTCATGTGGTATCGCCGTACTCAGGAGAAGTAGGGCAATGAGTTTTGGGATGTATTTTTACATATAACCATGTTGGGTGAGAGAAATATCTCTGTAAACTGACAACTTCGTATAAAAAAATTTAAAACGTTGTCGTTTACAGAGATATTTCTCACACCCAGCATGGTTATATGTAAAAATACACCCCAAAACACATTGCCCTACTTCTCCTGAGTACGGCGATATCACATGTGTGACGTGACACTTTTTTGCAGCCAAGATGCGCAAAGGGGCCCAAATTCCAATGAGTACCTTTAGGATTTCACAGGGCATATTTATGCATTTGGATTCCAGACTTCTTCTCACGCTTTAGGGGCCCTTAAAATGCCAGGGCAGTAAAAATACCCCACAAGTGACCCCATTTTAGAAAGAAGACACCCCAAGGTATTCCATTAGGGGTATGGTGAGTTCATGTAAAATTTTATTTTTTGTCACAAGTTAGTGAAATATGAGACTTTGTAAAAAAAAAAAATATCAATTTCCGCTAACTTGTGCCAAAAAAAAAAAAATTCTGTGAACTCGCCATGCCCCTCACGGAATACCTTGGGGTGTCTTCTTTCCAAAATGGGGTCACATGTGGGGTATTTATACTGCCTTGGCATTTTAGGGGCCCTAAAGCATGAGAATCCAAAATGCGTAAAAATGTCCTGTGAAATTCTAAAGGTACTCATTGGTTTTAGGGCTCCTTTGCGCATCTTGGCTGCAAAAAAGTGTCACACATGTGGTATCGCCGTAATCAGGAGAAGTAGGGCAATGTGTTTTGGGGAGTATTTTTACATATACCCATGCTGGGTGTGAGAAATATCTCTGTAAATGACAACTTTTTAAAAAATTTTATACAAAGTTGTCAATTTACAGAGATATTTCTCTCACCCAGCATGGGTATATGTAGAAATACACCCCAAAACACATTGCCCTACTTCTCCTGAGTACGGTGATACCACATGTGTGACACTTTCTTGCAGCCAAGATGCGCAAAGGGGCACTAAAACCAATGAGTACCTTTTAGGAGGGCATTTTTACGCATTTTTCTTCTCACGCTTTAGGGCCCCTAAAATGCCAGGGCAGTATAAATACCCCACATGTGACCCCATTTTGGAAAGAAGACACCCCAAGGTATTCCGTGAGGGGCATGGCGAGTTCATAGAAGATGTTTTTTTTGGCACAAGTTATCGGAAATTGATTTTTTATTGTTTTTTCTCACAAAGTCTCCCTTTCTGCTAACTTTTGACAAAAAGTTAAATTTTTCATGGACTCACTATGCCCCTCAGCTAATACCTTGGGGTGTCTTCTTTTCCAAAAATGGGGTCATTTGTGGGGTGTTTGTACTGTTCTGGCATTTGAGGGTCTCCGCAATCATTACACGTATGGCCAGCATTAGGAGTTTCTGCTATTCTGATAATATTGAGCATACGGGTAATGAGATTTTTTTTTTCCGTTCAGCCTCTGGGCTGAAAAAAAAAAAAATGAACAGCACAGATTTTTTCATTCGTATCGTACTCGTTGGAATTTGGGCCCCTTTGCGCACCCAGGCTGCAAAAAAGTGTCACTCATGTGGTATCGCCATACTCAGGAGAAGTAGGGCAATGTGATTTGGGGTGTATTTTTACATATACCCATGCTCGGTGAGAGAAATATCTTTGTAAATTGACAACTTTGTATAAAAATTTATAGAGATATTTCTCACACCCAGAAAACGTTGTCGTTTACAGAGATATTTCTGACACCCAGCATGGTTATATGTAAAAATACACCCCAAAACACATTTCTCTACTTTTCCTGAGTACGGCTATACCACATGTGTGCCACTTTTTTGCAGCCAAGATGCGCAAAGGGGCCCTAAAACCAATGAGTACCTTTAGGATTTCACAGGGCATTTTTACGCATTTGGATTCTCACGCTTTAGGACCCCTAAAATGCCAGGGCAGTATAAATACCCCACAAGTGACCCCATTGTGGAAAGAAGACACCCCAAGGTATTCCGTGATGGGCATGGCAAGTTCACAGAATTTTTTTTTTTTTTTGGCACAAGTTAGCGGAAATTGATATATATTTTTTTTTTTACAAAGTCTCCCTTTCCGCTAATTAGTGACAAAAAATAAAATTTTACATGAACTCACCATACCCCTCACGGAATACCTTGGGGTGTCTTCTTTCTAAAATGGGGTCACATGTGAGGTGTTTGTACTGCCCTGGCATTTGAGGGTCTCCGCAATCATTACACGTATGGCCAGAATTAGGAGTTTCTGCGATTCTCCTTATATTGAGCATACGGGTAATGAGATTTTTTTTCCTGTTCAGCCTCTGGGCTGAAAAAAAAATAAAAAATGAACGGCACAGATTTCCTCATTCGCATCAATCAATGTGGATGAAAAAATCTCTGCCAAAAAATGCAAAAAAAAAAGTAGAAAGGCCCCATTCACACGTCCTCAAAAATGTCCGCATCTATTCCGCAATTCTGCGGAATAGATGCGGACCCATTCATTGTGAATGGGGCCGGCGGTGATGCAGAGAGCACACTATGTGCTCGCCGCATCAGCATTTGCGGAGCTGCGGCCGCAAACTTCCGGGTTTCGGCCCCCAAACATCCGGCCGCAGCTCTGCAAAGGATAGAGCATATCCTATTCTTGTCCTCAATTGCGGACAAGAAAAGGCATTTTCTATATAGTTCTGGCAATGTGCGGAAAGCACATTGCCGCTGTCCGTGTTTTGCGGATCCGCGGATCCATGGATCCGCAAAACACATACGGACATCTGAATGAGCCTTACAGGGGGGGTGATTAGTGACAGGGGGTGACAGGGGGTGATCAGGGGGGTGACATGGGGTGATCAGGGGTTAATCGGGGGTTAATCAGGGGGGTGACATGGGGTGATCAGGGGTTAATCGGGGGTTAATCAGGGGTTAATCAGTGACGGGGCGGATGGATGGGGGGGGGTCTGTGTGGTGATTGGTGCACTTACAAAAGATTCCTTTGGTGGCTCCAAGCAAAAGGGACCACCAAAGGAACGATCAGCAAGCATATCAGACGCTGTTAACAAAACAGCGTCTGATATGTGATTTTTTTTTTACTTCTACAGCCTGCCAGCGCACGATCAGCACGATTTAACTTCTTCCCGACGCGATCCTGTGAACACGCGCACGAGATGACGCCTCGGCGCGTCCAAGAGGAACAAACCGACCGAGGCCAGGACGCAATCCTGCGTTCGGCAGTCGGCAACTGGTTAATATTCCCCTTCAAATCAATATAATAATAAATAAGAGAATACATAAATCAGTTTGTATTTTGTTTTTAGCAATCAACCTGAACAAGTTGGAGCCTTTAATTTAGAAACAGAATGCTTAGATTTCCATTGGATATTGCAGCTAGACTACAGTCTCTGATCATACAGTAGCTAGTGCATGCCATAATAGAAAAGCAGCTTTCCCTAAAAAAAGCAAATAGTATAGAGGCGTAGCCACAATTAGTAACTTGAATATACAGTGTTACGACTGTCGAGTAAGGACAAGGGCAGTGAGGCCCTGATCTGAAATGCCCCCCACTTGCCCTAACTTCTTGCAGTACAAGCCCTAAACGGCTATACCACAACTGGTCAATGGTCCCCTACACTACTAATGTGCGGAGAGGGACAAACAAACACCATGACAAACTAACACAATAAGCAGACAGAATGCAAAGTATCAAATGTGAGACAAAGAATGGTCAAAAGACAAGCCGAGGTCAGAAACACTGGAAACCAATCAGGAACTCAGGAACAGGGAAAAAAGTAGTACACACGAGTGAGCCACAATAGACTATTACTGGCAATGGTGACAACAGTGTATAGACTGTTGGGGATTTAAATAGAGCATCAGGTCCCCGCAGCAGAACCTGATTGGTCAGGTGGCCTGGTGCTCCTATAAGGTCAGACACAAAACTAAACATGACTGAGCAGATGAACTGTTAATCAGTCTACTAAGGAGGCAGCTATATCATCGGGGGGCGTGACTCAGCAATGTGTTGAAGTGGAGGATCACGTTGTTGTAGCCCGGACAAGTAAGTTTATTTTATTACCCCCCTTTTAGGAGGGGCCACCAGACACTCAACATGGGCAGCAGGCTTTAACTGAGGAGCATGGAGATCTCGAGCTGTGACCCATGTTCTCTCCTCAACACCTTATCCTTTCTAATGGATAAGATACTGAAGGGAGCCCTGACCCCCCATAGAGTCCAGAAATGTATCCACCTCATACTCTAATTCACCTTGGATCATAACCGGATCATGGGGTATAGAAGAAGGAATCACCGGAGGAATGTATTTCTTAAGTAATGCTTTATGGAAAACATTATGTACTCTGAACGAGGATGGTAATTGAAGGTGGAAAGATTCTGGGGGAGATTTATAAAACTGGTCTAAAGAAGAACTGGCTTAGCTGCCAATAGCAACCAAAGTCCACCTTTCATTTTTCACAGCTCCTTTCTTGTAAAGGCCAATAAACTTAGGAGTGAATGTACCAATTTTTAATTTGGACCCATAGAACGTTTTTTATTGGCCTGTTTATACTGGATGTTTTTAGCTTTTTCCAGGTTCTTGCAAGCTTGAGCCCAAACTGTACACAGTTCATTCATGATGGCATCGACTGCAGGATTCACAGAACTTCCAGAAACTGATTTAAAACGCAGATTAAAACCATAATTACAATAGAATGGTGAGATGTCACTAGAGGAGCTGATGTGATTGTTGATAGCAAACTCCGCTAGAGACAGAAACCTTTTCTGCTTGGTCTGACAGTCAGATACAAAGAATCTCAGAAACTGTTCCAGTACCTGGTTGTCCATTTGTCTGAGAATGGAATGTAGATGAGAAGGACAGTTTGATCCCCAATCTCTCACTGAATTCTCTCCAGAATCTTGAGACAAACTGCACCCCTCTATCTGAGACAATGGACTCTGGCATTCCATGCAGTTTGAGAATAATATCAACAAACAAGGAGGCTAATTTCTTAGCGTCAGGAATTTTTTCCAACAGAATCTGATGACACATTTTAGAAAATCTGTCAATGACTAGCCAGATGACCATCTGCCTCTGAGAGGAAGGAAGATCTGTCATGAAATCCATAGAGATGTGAGCCCAAGATCTCTGTGGAATGGGTATGGGACCTGGGATAGGATTCTTCCAAAACCTTAAGACAAAGATTTGGAGGAACAAACAATTTTCCAGAAGGAAGATTACGGGGAGCCAAATCCTAACAACAGTGCATTTCGGAATCAGGAGGAAGAATACCAGGAGAAAGGATGTTAACGGGTTAAGTTTCAATGGAATCACTGGTAATGAAACTATTGGGATTATTTATCAAACTGGTGTAAAGTAGAACTGGCTTAGTTGGCCCTAGCAACAATCATATTCCACCTTTCATTTTCCAAAGAAGTTGTCAAGAATGAAAGGTGGAATCTGATTGGTTGCTATGGGCAGTTCTTTTTTAAATCAGTTATCTTTTTATTGAGTTTTATCCAAAGACAAACAAAATGCACATCATGTTTACAGTGTCTAAAACAGTTCAGATATAGTAGGATATATTATTGACACGACAATCATAATTGACCCATAAGTATTAATGAAGTGCAAACCCACAACTAACTCCCCCCACCCCCCACGAGACAATCACAGTAACAGTTGGCTGCCAAAGATCAAGGAAGAAGAAGAGAAATAAAGATTCAGGGTTTGCTCCCTAAAGAGAAGGAGAATGAGGGGGCTTCCCCGGGGTAGCAGCACATACCTTTATTTAGATTTAGGTGTACACCACAATGTCATAACTCCAGGTTCCCAAGTATCATACTCCCCCTCAATTATGGATGCATACAACCCCTAGTAAGTGCCAATTACGGACTGCAGATTCCAGGTCTATCAATCCAGGGACCCCAAATAGCCTTAAATTTCAAGAGGTGGTTTCGCTTAAACTAAACCCCCCCCCCCCTTTCCAGTCTAATAACAACATTCAGTCTTGCTATATACTCTGCTATATACTCTGCTATAACAAGAGGTAGTGGTTCAATCCACTTGGCTGCCAGTGTTTTACATGACTGGTATAACATCCTATTTATTCCTATAATAATAGGTGTCTGTAGTTAATCAGATTCAAAAAATGCCCAGTAGGCACATTTTAGGATCAAGAGGGAAATCTGCACTGTACACTTTGTTGATTAGCTGTATTACCTCACTCCAATATTCTCTTAATGCGCAGCAGCTCCATAGCATATGTAACAGATCAGCCTCTGACTCACTGCATTTTGTACAGCAGGAGTCTCCTCTATATCCAATCTTAAACAGGAATAGCAGGTTTTGTACACTCTGTGGATCAAAAACAGTTGGGACAATCTAGCAGCTTCACTCAGGGATAGGCTCGGGGTCAATGCCAGCGTCTCCTCTCATTGTGTATCAGTAATACTCCCAACATATTTTTCCCATTGTGCCCTTATCTTAAGAGGAAAGGCCTTTAGAAACTCCCCATGCAATGATTGGTCAATTCTCGAAATAGCTCCCCTTGCAGATCCTAAATTATATCAAAAAATTGTCCCAGAGGGGACATAGTGACCACTATAAAAATGCACATCCACCAAATAATATGTAAAACGCAATAATTTTATTGTACAAAAACAGGACAAATACACAAACACACTTTAAAAATTGTATACAATACACCCATTGTGTCCCCTTGCAGATCCTACCACAGGGTCAAGCGCCTGATTGGATGTATATTGCAGCGACAGTATTTTGGATTGGGCATCTAATGCGTGTCTTATCTGTAAGTACTTATAGAAATGACTAGAGGGTAGATCAAATTCAGAGCACAATTGTTGAAATTGCTTCAGGAGGCCCTGGGAGTACAATTATCCAATGTTCCAAATCCCATTCCTTTCCCATAGGGAAAATCCCTTCAGTTGGGAAAGTTCTGGTAAGATAGTATTGTTCCATATGGGAGACATATTTCGAAGTCCTGGGACCCAAAGAAGCACTTTAGCCTTAGCCCACACTTTTCTCATAAGCAGCAAAGTTGGGGCAGATTCTAATTTTGGATCCACTCCCCCTTCCAAGGCAGCCAGAGGAGGAGAGCATCCCTATGCCCATTTAGCTAATCAGCTATTTCTTCCTGCAACTCCAGCCATTTTTCATCTTTAAAATGCTGCAGCTGAGCTGATAGAAAGTATAATAAAGGGGCATTGCTAGACCACCCGATTCTTTGTTTCTTTGCAGGGTTTCATATCTAATTCTACTTCCGTTAGTCTTTCACAACAAAAAACAAAAAACTTGTTGAGTTTTGTAAAAATAATGTATGGCGATCCATACTGGGGAGTTATGAAGTATATATAGGAGCTGCGGCATTGGCACCATCTTGATCAGATTTCCCCTGCCTACTAGAGACAGTGGCAACTTATGCCAGGAAGCAGCTTTAAGCTTGAACTTAGCCAGTAGCGGCACAACATTGTCTTGTATATCTCTATGTGGATAAATGGACACCTCAACTCCCAAATATTTAAAGGATGACACCATTTTGAGATTGGTATGACGAAGACAGAGACTGTGTGGCAGTATCACCGACTTGCTACAATTAATAAGCAAACCAATTTGCTTGCCAAATTCATAAATCAGAGATGTGATAGGGTCTTTTGATGAGGCAAAATCTCCTACATACAGCATATTGTCTATGTATAACGATACACGCTCCTCTATACCTCCCCTTTTTAAAGCCATTTATTAGTGGTGTAGTTCTGAGCAGGCAAGCCAGAGGCTGTATGGCAATAACAAGCAGAAGAGGAGACAAAGGACAGTCCCTCTCTCTAAGGCCAACACCGGGGACATGCCCCCATTAACCCGGACTCTAGCCCTGGGCTTATAATGAAGCAGTTTTATCCACTTTTGGAAAACCGGGCCAAACCCTATGTTGGTTATAACTGCCCAAAGGTACTTCCACTCGACACTATCAAAAAGCCGCGTCGAGTGAGAGCACATCGTTACACCCATCCCTCTCGCCTCCCCCCAACTGAAGGTTAAGGAACAGGCGTCTGAGATTTAAGGATGTGGATTTCCTGGGCATAAAGCCAGATTGATCTTCATGGATAACATTATTAATGATGCTCAATAACCTATTAGCTAGGACCTTGGCTAGTACTTTAATGTCCACTGTCAACAGGGAAATAAGCTGGTAAGAATCCACCTGTGTAGGATCCTTACCAGGTTTGGGATCACCACCCCAATTGCCTCTCTCACCAAACTGGGAAGAATGCCAGTCCGAAGAGAGTCATTGAAGACATTAAGGAGATGTGGTAGTAAAATCTCTTGGTGTTTCTTATAAAATTCTCCTGACAAGCCATCTCCACTGGGCGCCTTCTCATTAGGGAAAAACCTCAACCCCATCTTAAGTTCCTCCAGAGAAATTTCCTCATCAAGCAGCTGTCTGTGCTCCACAGAGAGAGTAGGCATGGATATGGCTAATAAATAATAATCTCTGTCTGTTGAGTCAACCATCAACTTAGACTTATATACATCCTTGAAATGAGCATGGAACAATATATCATTATCCCCAGTAACTAGTTTCCCCTGTATATTTCTAATAGAGGTCACACAGGATGGGGCAGATTTTGCTTTGATGACAGTAGCCAGTAAGTAAGCCCTCTCCCCCTCAGTGAAAAACCTCTGGCTCTTAAAAAATTGCTTATCCACGGCTCTAACTTGCAAATGCTCCTTCAACAAGCCCTGGGCTTCCTTCCAACTAGCTGCATTATCCATGGACAAAACCCTATTAGAGAGTTTTTGATGTATAATTCTCTAACATATGCCTTCATAGCGTCCCATACCATGGGTTCAGATGCAGACCTTCTATTGTGACTAAAAAGTCTACAATGGTACTATAAATTGCAGTACCCGTATCCACTAGATGAAGCGAGAATGGGTTCAGACGTCATAGGGGCCTCGGACTGTGTCCCAAATTCCCTAGACACAGCTGTAACAGACCCGGGGAATGATAAGAGATGCTGTGGGGAAGGTAAGTGACCTCCTGAGTTATAGCCATTAAGGATGGAGAGCCAATCACAAGGTCTATTCTGGATGGTGCATTATGTGAAGAGGAGTAGCACGAGTACTGTCGCTTCCCCTGGTGCACAACCCTCCATAGGTCACATAAATCAATCTCCGATAGCAACCTAGCCAGAGAGGTGGAGGAGCTATCAGGGCTACATGCAGTTGGATCAAACTTATCAAGGAACCTGTCCAAATTCATATTAAAGTCTCCCATCAACAAAATGGGTACATTAGGGAACTTAGCTGTGAATGCTAGAATTCTTTTCAAAATATCACTAGAATATGAAGGGGAATGTACACTGCCACCAATATCAGGCTAAAGTGTAATATGGAGCAGTCAACACATACAAACCGTCCCTCATTATCAATACAGTTTTCTCTATGAACAGAGTGTAGGGTTCTATATGCCAGGATACTAACTCCTTGTGCATGTGTGGTATAGGTAGAGTGGAACTCATGCGCCATCCAAGCCTTATGAATCAGATGGGTTTTGTCGGGAGCAAGATGTGTTTCAGAAAGACAGATGATTGCTGTTTTGTGTGTTTGTAAAGCGTGAAAGACAGCATGCCATTTAGAGGTTTGACCTAATCCCCGCACATTCCAAGCCATAATTTTAAAGGTACCCACTAGGTATGAGTGAATCGAAGCTGACAAAGTGGAATTCCATCTGAATTCCATGAAAAATTCGATTCGCACCGAAGCCGAATTTCCTCGCGCTTTATGGTAACGAATCATATTTTTTCCTAAAATAGCTGCTGCACGTGTGAGGGCATGGAGCAAGGAACTCTGGGAAGGCGGGATCACCCACAATGCCATATATGCAGCCAATAAGCAGCCAGCCAGCCCTGTGATGTCACAGCTCTATAAATAGCGACAGCAATCTTAGATTCTGCCTTTTACCAGTGTACTTAGTGCAGGGAGAGACATCTACAGGCGCTAGGGACAGTGATAGAAAAAACGTCATTGAGCTAAAAAAAACGATTTACAAGTGCAGGGGAATATTATTCAAGGTGTAGTGAAAGGATAGGGAAGAATCATTCCACAGCATTTGTGTTGAACAGGTTTCAGTAGGGGAGCTTACAGCGTGGGTAATAGGAAGATGGATGAGTGAACCCAGTGAACTTTGGGTTCGGCCAAACTTCAGGTAAGAGTTTGCGTTCGGGACTAGAACTTGACCCAAACACCGAACCTGAACCTGAACCCCATGAAAGTCAATAGGGACCCGAACTTTACTTTTTTATTTTCTGTTATAACATGGTTATAACGGAAAATAATAGCATTCTTAAGATAGAATGTTAAATAAAATGGCCATTGAGGGGTTAAAAATAAAAACTCACCTCATCCACTTGATCGCTCAGCCGGTATCCTCTTCTTTCTTCAGGACCTGCCCTGCGATGACATCACCGTGCTCACCATTAGAGATGGCCCGAACTATCCGCCGGCGAACAGTTCCCGCCGAACATAGCTTGTTCGCGTTCGCCGCAGCGGGCGAACGCGTGCGATGTTCGGTCCGCCCCCTATACATCATTATTGAGCAAACTTTGACCCTGTACCTCACAGTCAGCAGACACATTCTAGACAATAAGCAGCATACCCTCCCTCCCAGACCCTCCCATCTCCTGAACAGCATCCATTTTAGATTCATTCGGAATTTGCAGTCTTAGTGAGAGGAGGGAGAGTGTAGTTGCTGCTGATTTAATAGGGAAATCGATAGCTAGGCTAGTGAATTCATTGTCCACTCCAGTCCTGAAAGACTCATCTGATCTCTGCTGTAAGGACAGCGTCCTGACAGCACCCCAAAAAGCCCTTTTTAGGGCTGCAACATTAGTCTGCTTTTTTTCCCCTTTATATACATATTGCAGTTGCCTGGCCTGCCTGTGTGTGAGGAGCTGCAGGCCCACAGACTGAGACTGTAGTGTGCCCACTGCCAGTGCCCACCCCTGTCATCCCGTGTGGCACAGGACTTTGCATCAAAAAAAGGCATTTAATTTTTACACTTTAATCTAAGGTTAGTTGCCTGCCAGTGTGTGTCAGGCTGACTTCCACTGCCTGCCTGTGTGTGAGGAGCTGCAGGCCCACAGACTGTAGTGTGCCCACTGCCAGTGCCCACCCCTGTCATCCCGTGTGGCACAGGACTTTGCATCAAAAAAAGGCATTTAATTTTTACACTTTAATCTAATGTTAGTTGCCTGCCAGTGTGTGTCAGGCTGACTTCCACTGACTGTAGTGTGCCCACTGCCAGTGCCCACCACTCATACCGGCTGGCACAGGACTTTGCATAAAAAAAGGCATTTAATTTTTACACTTTAGTGTAATTTCAGCTGCTTGCCTGCTGCTAGTGTGTCAGGCCGACTTCCACTGACTGTAGTGTGCCCACTGCCAGTGCCCACCCCTGTCATCCCGTGTGGCACAGGACTTTGCATCAAAAAAAGGCATTTAATTTTTACACTTTAGTGTAATTTCAGTTGCTTGCCTGCTGCTAGTGTGTGTCAGGCCGACTCCCACTGACTGTAGTGTACCCACTGCCAGTGCCCACCCCTGTCATCTCGTGTGGCACAGGACTTTGCATCAAAAAATGGCATTTCATTTTTACAGTTTAGTGTAATTTCAGTTGCTTGCCTGCTGCCAGTGTGTGTCAGGCCGACTTCCACTGACTGTAGTGTGCCCACTGCCAGTGCCCACCCCTGTCATCTCGTGTGGCACAGGACTTTGCATCAAAAAATGGCATTTCATTTTTACAGTTTAGTGTAATTTCAGTTGCTTGCCTGCTGCTAGTGTGTGTCAGGCCGACTTCCATTGACTGTAGTGTGCCCACTGCCAGTGCCAACCACTGATACCGGATGGCACAGTAGCTTGCCGATAAATAAGGCATTTAATTTTTAGACGGTAGTCTAAATTCAGTTGCTTTCCTGCCGGCAGTGTGTGTCAGGCCCACTTCCACTGACTGTAGTGTGCCCACTGCCAGTGCCAACCACTGATACCGGGTGGCACAGTAGCTTGCCGATAAATAAGGCATTTAATTTTTACACATTAGTCTAATTTCAGTTGCTTGCCTGCTGCCAGTGTGTGTCAGGCCCACTTCCACAGACTGTAGTGTGCCCACTGCCAGTGCCAACCACTGATACCGGGTGGCACAGTAGCTTGCCGATAAATAAGGCATTTAATTTTTACACATTAGTCTAATTTCAGTTGCTTGCCTGCTGCCAGTGTGTGTCAGGCCCACTTCCACAGACTGTAGTGTGCCCACTGCCAGTGCCCACCACTGATACCGGGTGGCACAGTACCTAGCACGCGTAGTACCACTTATCTAAAAAAAAATTACAGGCAGAGGCAGGCCACCCCGCAGGGGCCGTCGTGGTGCTGTGATGTCCTGAGGACATAGTTGACTGCCTTAGACAGGACACCCAATCTTCAACAGCTTCCGCTAAGAACCTTGATGCACCATCCTCCTCCAGCTCAGCTTCGGTCACCTGCTCTCAAGTTACCACGCACCCGCCCGCCGCTGATAGGAATAGTACTAGTTAAGACACCACTCATATAGGGTGTCACAGCACATTGCTCTGTGCACGCGCAGTGCCCCAATTTGGGAGTATGAGGACCGACCAAGTTGCTTTTTCCATCTCCCGGTTCCTGAAATCAATTCAGTTTGGTTGAGAGTTTGGTCTGTCACTGTGAAGGCAGTCGAAGGTACCTGGCCTAAAAAATTTTTCACAAAAGGCAATCCCTGATATGGGATGTAACAGGGATTAAACTGATGAGATTAGTACTACAGAAAATACCACTCATATCGGGTGTGACAGTAAATTGCACGGCGCAGACGCAGTGACCGTGGATAAAAACAAAGGGGAGGGAGCCAGCATTTTTTTAACCATCTCCCCGTTCGAAAAATCTATTCAATAAATGGCCCCCAGATTGGGGACGTTAGAGGGATTAAACTGATGAGAATAGTACTACAGAAAATGCCACTCATATCGGGTGTGACAGTAAATTGCACGGTGCAGACGCAGTCACCGTGGATTAAAACAGAGTGGAGGGAGCCAGCGTTTTTTTAACCATCTCCCCGTTCAAAAAATCTATTCAATAAATGGCCCCCAGATTGGGGACGTTAGAGGGATTAAACTGATGAGAATAGTACTACAGAAAATATCACTCATATCGGGTGTGACAGTAAATTGCACGGCGCAGACGCAGTGACCGTGGATAAAAACAAAGGGGAGGGAGCCAGCGTTTTTTTAACCATCTCCCCATTCGAAAAATCAATTCAATTCACCTTTCGGGGACCCTTGGTGTTGTACGTGGCTGTGTGGAGGAAGAAACCTTCAATGACATCACCGGGACGTGGCTAGCTTGGTATCCAACCTTGTGCAAATGGGAAGTTTGCGGTTGTGCAAATGAACTGTTTGCGGTTGTTTGCGGTGCATTAAAAGGGGAGTTTGGTCTGTCAATGTCTGTAAAGTGGGCGTAACCCTTACACTACCTGATCGATACAACATCATACCTGATCGTATACACACACTGGATGTTTTAAAGCATGTTATTCCAAACAATTTAGGAATGTTAGATGATTTATGCCCTTTATGGATTAAAACCCGACTCTGCGTCCACTACGAAATTTTCCATGGGAGTTTTGCCATAGATCCCCCTCCGGCATGCCACAGTCCAGGTGTTAGACCCCTTGAAACAACTTTCCCATCACTATCGTGGCCAGAAAGAGTCCCTGTGGGTTTTAAAATTCGCCTGCCAATTGAAGTCTATGGCGGTTCGCCCAGTTCGCCCGTTCGCGAACATTTGCGGAAGTTCGCGTTCGCTGTTCGCGAACGAAAAATTTTATGTTCGCGACATCACTACTCAACACTTGAGCCAGTAATGTTATAACGGAAAATAATAAAATCACCCGAACACCGAACCCGAACTTCAGTGAAAAGTCCGGGTTTGGGTCCAGGTACCCAAACTCGCAAAGTTCATTTCGGCTTCGCTCAACCCTAAAAAGGAACAATCCGATTACACCTTGCTGCACTGACTGGGGATCCAAATTGCCATTATGCTGCTCTGTAATTCCAGCAAACCTTTGTTATTAGGGTGCAAGTGCTGTTTGATACAGGCATTAACAGGGTTTATTACAAGGACATATTTTTATGTTTTATTTGTCGTTGTTCGGTGCTGTTATATTTTTGAAAGCATTTTTTGTCTTGTAATAGTGGGGAATAAGGGCTTATTAGCTGTTGTGTTGTGAAGTGAAAAAATTGCAGCCCTTTTTGTCATGTATTAGAGGCAAAAGTAAAATATATTTGCCGATCAGGGGTGCAGTTATCTGTTGTAAAGCCTATTGTGGCGTGTATTAGTGGAAAAAGAAAAAAATATATTTTCTGCTTAGCAGTGCAGTTATCTGTTCTAAAGCCTTTTGTGGCGTGTATTAGTGAAAAAAGAAAAAATATCAGTGGTGCAGTTATCTGTTGTAAAGCCTTTTGTGGATTGTATTAGTGGAAAAATATATATATATTTGCTGCTCAGTGGTGCAGTTATCTGTTGTAAAGTCTTTTGTGACATGTATTAGTGGAAAAAGAAAAAATATATTTGCTGCTCAGCAGTTCAGTTATCTGTTGTAAAGCCTTTTGTGGCGTGTATTAGTGGAAAAAGAAAAAAGTATATTTGCCGCTCAGCGGTGCAGTTATCTGTTGTAAAGCCTTTTGTGGCGTGTATTATTGGAAAAAGAAAAAATATATTTGCTGCTCAGTTATCTGTTTAAAAACCTTTTGTGGTGTGTATTAGTGGCAAAAGAAAAATATATTCGCCATTCAGCATTACACTTAAATGTTGAAAAGCCTTGTGTAGTGTGAAAGTGGAAAAAAATAAGGGCCTCTTTGCCGTTCAGCAGTGCAGTTATATGTGGTAAAGCCCTTTTTGCCGTGTATTAGTGGCAAAAGAAAACGATATTCGCCATTCAGTGGTGCACTTATATGTGGTAAAGCCCTTTTTGCAGAATGGACCGAATGACGTCATGGTGAATTTTTTATGTGAAACAGGTTTTTGGGGGGAAAATTGATGGGTGATTGTAGACTTTCTTCTGTATGAACTGAATTCCATTATCCTTTCATTGGTGAAATTTTTTATTACAAACACAATATTTTTGGAATAATTGATGGGTAAATGTACACCTCCTTTTGCTGTATGGACCGAATTACGTCATCGTGCGTCCTGCAGTAAACATAATGAAGGTGCTGATGACAACACACCAGCACACTTTGCCTTTACCATCTATTCACAATAAAATCAAGCAGCTTTAGTAAGTTGAAAATATTCATGTGTTTTTATATGCTCCATCTGCATTCGATCTCCACAGCACACAAGACATAACATGAGAGCCTCTGCTTTGGAGTCCAAGTCCAGTTTCTTAAGATCAGGAGTTCCATCAGAATTGTGTATAACATTCTTGCTCCCTGTGCAAAGCCATCAAAAAAGGACTCCATAGGCATACACATCAGAGGAAGCTGGAGCTGGTTGCCCCAATTTTAATTCAGGAGCAGTAAACAGCGGGAAGAAAATAGAGGTGGCTGAACTCCGCTGCTCTGCATCTCTTGTGAAGTCAATGTCTCCAAATATGCCCCTCTCGGGATTTACAGCAAATATATTATTTTCATGTAGAGATCCAAAAATTATGTTGGATTCATGTAGTGTATGCAAGCCATTTTATTTCAACCTTTTTTTTTTTCGGGAAAATTGATGGGTGATTGTACACCTCCTTTTGCTGTATGGACCGAATTACATCTTCGTGGGTCCTGCAGTAAACATAATGAAGACGTTGATGACAACAAACCAGCACACTTTGCCTTTATCATCTATTCACAATTAAATCAAGCAGCTTTATTAAGTTGAAAATATTCATGTGTTTTTATATGCTCCATCTGCATTCGATCTCCACAGCACACAAGACATAACATGAGAGCCTCTGCTTTGGAGTCCAAGTCCAGTTTCTTAAGATCAGGAGTTCCATCAGAATTGTGCATAACATTCTTGCTCTCTGTGCAAAGCCATCAAAAAAGGACTCCATAGGCATACACATCAGAGGAAGCTGGAGCTGGTTGCCCCAATTTTAATTCAGGAGCAGTAAACAGCGGGAAGAAAATAGAGGTCGCTGAACTCTGCTGCTTTGCATCTCTTGTGAAGTCAATGTCTCCAAATATGCCCCTCTCGGGATTTACAGCAAATATATTATTTTCATGTAGAGATCCAAAAATTATGTTGGATTCATGTAGTGTATGCAAGCCATTTTATTTCAAACATGTTTTTTTCGGGAAAATTGATGGGTGATTGTACACCTCCTTTTGCTGTATGGACCGAATTACGTCTTCGTGGGTCCTGCAGTAAACATAATGAAGATGCTGATGACAACACACTAGCACACTTTGCCTTTACCATCTATTCACAATTAAATCAAGCAGCTTTAGTAAGTTGAAAATATTCATGTGTTTTTATATGCTCCATCTGCATTCGATCTCCACAGCACACAAGACATAACATGAGAGCCTCTGCTTTGGAGTCCAAGTCCAGTTTCTTAAGATCAGGAGTTCCATCAGAATTGTGCGTAACATTATTTTCATGTAGAGATCCAAAAATTATGTTGGAGGCATGTAGTGTATGCAAGCCATTTTATTTCAAACATGTTTTTTGGGGGAAAATTGATGGGTGATTGTACACCTCCTTGTGCTGTATGGACCAAATTACGTAGTGGTGAAATTTTTTATGTGAAATAGGCTTTTTTTGGGAAAATTGATGAGTGATTGTAAACTTTCTTCTGTATGAATTGGATTCATTATCCTTTCATTGGTGAAATTTTTTAATTCAAACATGTTTTTTTCAGGAAAAATTGATGGGTTATTTTGTACACCTCCTTTTACTGGATGGACCGAATTACGTAGTGGTCAAATTTGTTATGTGAAACAGGCTTTTTTTGGGAAAATTGATGGGTGGTTGTAGACGCTCATCACTCTCATGCTGTTCTGCACCTGGTTTGCCTGGGCGAAACGGAGTTAAAAAGAGGAGGAACTGCTTCTTGTCCTTCATCAAGAAATCGATCCTGGCTTTCTCGACAACTCAAAATCGTAACCAGGGTGAACGACAACGGGAAGAACATGGTGACGGCACTGCGTCAAGGAGGGCTTAGCCATATGCCCTGCATGGCACACTTGTTCAATCTGGTTGTCAAGCGGTTCCTGAAGACTTCCACTCATCTGCAAGACATCCTAAAAAGGGCCAGGAAACTTTTCATGCACTTCGGCCACCGCAAAGCACACCCTCCTTGAGCTGCAGCGGCAGAGCGGAATCCCCCAACATAGGCTCATATGCGACAATTCAACCCGTTGGAATTCCACCCTCCATATGTTGGACGGACTATACGAAGAGAGAAAGGCCATAAAGATTTCTTGAGGATCCAAGCGGACAGCAGTACTACCTTGTGTAACCTCGATGTCAGCCAGTGCCAGCTCATGCATAATACCTGCCATTTGCTCAGGCCTTTTAAGGAGGCCAATTTATTTTTCAGTCGCCAGAACTATGGGATGAACAATGTCATTCCGCTGCTTCATGTCCTGGAACAGATGCTGGTAAATCTGGCTGGTCAGGGGACTGGAAACGTGGCGCCTAGATCTCAAGGCCACATGAGCTCTGTGAGGCCTGAACTGGAGGAGGAGGAGGACATTGGACCACAAGCAATGTGTAGCGAAATGGGTGTTTTTTTTACACAGGTGACAGGAGAGGAGGAGCAGGAGCAGCCAGAGGAGCTACAGGGCGATGGGGAAGAGGATGCAAAGGACCCAGAAACACTGTGACAGCATGCAGTTGAGATGGAGACAGGGAGTTTCTCCGACTCACTTACACAAATGTCCCGATGCATGCTCACTTGTTTGCGTCGTGACAGCAGAATTGTCACCATTTGGCAGATGGATGACTTCTGGCTCTACACCTTGTTGGACCCTCGCTACCGCCTGCTGCTTCCTCCCATGCCTGCGGCTGGCTGGGCGCCTCTCCTCCTCCTTCTCACGCTCACTCCGGCGCTCCCAGCGGCTAGTAACGCTGGGTTCGCTTTGGGGTCCCCATTCTAAAGTGCCTAGTGCATGTAATCAATTCCAAGTGTATATTGTTCGGTGTCCATTTGGCAGGAGGGAAGGAGGAGGGAGGACAGCCATTGCATATTCACTAACCAGATGAAGATGGCGACCTCCTCATCAAACACGCCACACTTCGTGTACCTGGGTACGCACTGCGCATGTTACGGGAATGTATTGAAGAGTTCTTCAACGTCATTCAATACGACGCTGATCGGCGCATGCGCCTCAAGCGAAAAAAGACCAGTGCAATCATATTTAAAAAGGGAAAACACATCTATCCTATTCACGTGTCCTCTGATTTGGCCATACTTTGTGTCACAGACTAGGACTACACAGTGAGAGGGATCAATTACATGACCCCAACTTCCATATGGGCAAATAGTCAAATATACCAAAGTGCAGAAGTACGCATCCCTCCCAGGACGTGATGTAATACACAATCGGGTAGTGCGGGCAGATGTCTCCATGTCACTGGGGCATCCTTACCCATTCCATCCCTTGGATCCAAACCAATACATGCCCAAGGAGGGATCTCCTCCACTTTTGATATATAGACCGATTTTGGAACTCATAGACAGACAAAATGATAAACAAAAATGGCATGCACGATCCCAATGCAATATAATGAATGCATCGCTTTTACATCTGGTCTGTTCTTCCTTCACATCATCTTATAGAAAAAAAAAACTCAAACGTGCCTCCCGTCTGCACAATATCGCAAGCTAGACACCTCCCGTCTATTCTCCGTAGCAAGGCCGTCATTTACCTGGTATTAAAAAAAAAAAAAAAAAAACGGATCACCCAGGCCATTTACCTTATTAAAAAAATAAAAAAAAAATCCCTGGATCACCCAGGTTATTTACCTTGTTAAAAAAAAAAAAAAAAAAGAAAAACTTGGATCGCCCAGGGTCATTTATGTTAAAAAAAAAAAGTAAGGGGCTCGCTAGCAGCTTGCATTGTCCCAGCGCACGCGGACAGTTAATCGTGGAAGCAGGTGAGACACCGCCGATAGCTATCTAGGTACAGGTTAGCCATGGTGGCACTCAGATTTGGGCTGGCAGCAGCTCACACGGTTTCCTGTCTTGCTCATTCAGGGCATGCATCTTCTGGTTAGTTGCCTGAATCGCTCAGGTCATGCTTTATTCAGTATAACGTGGGTCCCTGAATCACTCAGGTCATGTATCATAAAATTTATAACCACCCGATTCACCCAGGTCATGCATCATCCATGTATTGTTGCCTGATTCGCTCAGGTCAGGTATCATTCATGTATATTACCTGAATCACTCAAGTCATGCTTTATTCAGTACAATATTGGTTCCCGGATCGCTCAGGTAATGTATTCATTCATGTATAATTGCCTGAGTCACTCAGGTTAAGCTTAATTCGGTATAATGTTGGTCCCTGAATCGCTCAGGTTATGCTTAATTCAGTGCAATGTGGGTTCCTGAGTAACTCGGGTCATGTATCATGCAATGTTTAACTGCCCGATTCAGCCAGGTCATGCATCATCCATGTATTGTTCCCTGAATCGCTCAGATCAGGTACCATTCATGTATATTCCCTGAATCACTCAGGTCATGCTTCATTTAGTTTAATGTTGGTCCCGGAAACGCTCAGGTAGTTTATTTGTTCATGTATAATTGCCTGAGTCCCTCAGGTCATGCTTAATTCAGTGCAAGGTTGGTCCCTGAATTACTAGGATTATGTATCATGCAACGTATAACTGCCTGATTCGCTCAGGTCTTGCATCATCCATGTATTGTTGCCTGAATCGCTCAGGTCAGGTATCATTCATGTATATTCCCTGAATCACTCGGGTCATGCTTCATTCAGTGCAGTGTTGGTGTCACGACCGCTATCCCAGCAGCAGTCATGTCGCACCAGACGAAGGGGAAGGGGGACCCTTATCTACGATGGGAAATAGAACGGCCACCCCTGACAAACCCTACGCTGGCATCTGTCTGCCCTGATACCCTAGACGGGGTGTGAACCTGTGCAGCGAGCAGGATGCCTAAACCCTGAGTGACCCTCAGAAGACTAGACTGGGGAAAGGCAGATGGGAGCACTAGTCACCATCACTCATGTCTAGGAGAACAACAGGGGAAGACAGTAACAAACAAACAAACAATCTCCAGCAGAGATAGACTTATCCAGTCACGAGCAGAGAAGATGATCCCAACAACGACAGTCCACGCCAGAAACGAGCTCCACAGCAATACCGTCAAACGATCTCCTTCAAAGGTCAGAATAGCACTGGAAGTAAGGACTATATCTGGCAATGACTGCAAGTGAAACTGAAACTAATATAGTAGCTGGGAGTGGCAGACAGCACTCACCTGAGAAGAATGCCTACAAACTCCCAGTCAGGACAAAAAGGTTCACAAGGCAAAACCTGGATGACATACCCTGAACCATGAAGCAAACTCACAAGCTATCGCGAGTAGCAAGTCGCTGCGACCTTCTCTTCCCAGACCTATCTGGATCAGTCACAGTCGTGACAGTACCCCCTTTCTACGAGGGGCCACCGGACCCTCAAGACCAGGCCTCTCCGGGTGGGACCTATGAAAAGCCCGAATGAGTCTGTCCGCCTTTATCTCTGATGCTGGCACCCACATTCTCTCTTCGAACCATAACCTTTCCAGTGCACCAGGTACTGAAGAGAGCGGCGAACATATCGTGAATCAACAATCTTTTCTACCTGAAACTCAAGACTGCCATCAACAACCACCGGTGGAGGCGGTAGTGGCAATGGTTCAGGAGGTTCTACATATCTCTTAAGCAGAGATCTGTGGAAGACATTATGGATCCTTAGAGTCTGAGGTAGCTCCAGACGAAAAGCCACCGGGTTAATGATCTTAATTACCCTATAAGGACCAATAAATCTCGGACCTAATTTCCATGAGGGAACCTTCAACTTGATATTTCTGGTAGACAACCACACCAAGTCATTCACCCCAAGGTCCGGACCTTCAGAGCGCTTCTTATCAGCCACACGTTTGTATCTGCCACCAATTCTCTTCAAACTTTCTTGCACACTCTGCCACACTGATGAAAGTGAAGACGCAAATCGTTCCTCCTCGGGAATCCCAGACGGCCCCCCTCACTAAACGTACAAAACTGAGGATGGAAACCATACGCACCAAAAAATGGTGACTTATCGGTGGATTCTTGACGACGATTATTAATGGCAAACTCGGCTAACGGTAAATAAGATGACCATTCCTCCTGATTTTCGGAAACAAAGCATCTCAAATATGTCTCTAGGTTTTGATTGGTACGTTCAGTCTGACCGTTGGACTGTGGATGGAAAGATGAAGAAAACGACAGATGAACCCCTAAACGAGAACAAAAAGCTTTCCAAAATTTAGAAACAAATTGGGTACCACGATCCGAAACAATATCGGAAGGGACCCCGTGAAGCTTCACGATGTGGTCAATAAAAACCTGAGCCAGTGTGTTAGCATTAGGCAAAGCGGTCAGAGCAATAAAGTGCACCATTTTACTGAATCTGTCAGCAACAACAAGAATAACAGTCTTCCCCGCTGATACTGGTAGATCAGTAATGAAATCCATTGATAGGTGCATCCAAGGCCTGATGGGGATGGCCAGAGGTAAAAGACGCCCTGCCGGACGAGTATGATCCACCTTAGAACGAGCACAGGTAGGACATGCAGACACAAAATTCAACACCTCCTGGCGCCACTCAGGCCACCAAAACCGACGATACACTAATTCAGAGGTTGCCTTACTACCTGGGTGTCCTGCCAGTGCGGAGTTATGGTGTTCCTTTAGTATCTCCAGGCGTAAATTTTCTGGCACAAACAGTTTATCCGAGGGGCAGGAGGCCGTGGCGTCCCCCTGAGCTTCCAACACCCTCCCCTCTAAACCTGAGTGTAATGCAGAGACCACCACCCCCTTTTGCAAAATAGGCTCTGGAACATCATCATCACCCCTCCAGGAAAACTTCGAGACAATGCATCCGCCTTAGTATTTTTGCCCCGGGCGATAGGTTATTACAAAATTAAACCTAGTAAAAACAACGACCACCGAGCCTGTCTAGGGGTGAGACGTTTAGCAGACTCCAGATATACTAAGTTTTTGTGATCGGTAATCACTGTGACGGGATGAACCGCCCCTCCAAAAAATGACGCCACTCCTCTAAGGCCAACTTAATAGCCAAAAGTTCCCTGTTGCCAATGTCATAGTTCCTTTCTGCAGTAGACAATTTCTTCGAAAAGAAAGCACACGGACGCCATTCACCAGGGACGGGCCCTGAGATAGTACCGCTCCCACCCCCAC
Organism: Bufotes viridis; assembly: GCA_033119425.1. NCBI lineage: Eukaryota > Metazoa > Chordata > Amphibia > Anura > Bufonidae > Bufotes > Bufotes viridis. The sequence continues at coordinate 527,092,760 of CM065589.1, read as the reverse complement.
CTCTGATGCGTCAACCTCTACAATAAAAGGAAGCGAGACATCTGGCTGTACGAGAATAGGAGCCGAGGTGAATCTTTCCTTCAGAGATGTAAAGGCAGTTTTGGCTGCATGTGACCATTTGGAAAAATCGGATCCCTTTCGGGTCATGTCCGTCAGTGGTTTGACCACCAAGGAATAGTTCTTTATAAACTTCCTATAAAAATTGGCAAACCCCAGGAAGCGTTGCAATGCCTTCAGGTTCTCAGGCAGATCCCAGTCCATAATTGCCCGGACTTTCTCTGGATCCATGCGGAAACCTGAATCTGACAACACATACCCCAGAAATGGCAGTTCTTTTACGGCGAACACACATTTCTCTAATTTAGCAAACAATTTGTTGGCCCTTAATATCTGCAGCACTTGTCTCACATGGATCTTATGTGTATCCAGATCCGGAGAATAGACCAGGATGTCATCAAGATATATCACAACAAATCTCCCGATAAGGTGACTAAAAATATCGTTGACAAAATGTTGGAACACCGCAGGCGCATTAGTAAGACCAAATGGCATGACCAGATTTTCATAATGCCCTTCCGGAGTATTAAAAGCCGTCTTCCACTCATCCCCCTCTTTGATGCGAACCAGGTTATAGGCTCCTCTGAGATCCATTTTGGAGAACCATTTAGCACCAGCAACCTGATTAAAGAGGTCGGGAATGAGAGGAAGAGGATAGGGATCTCGGATAGTTATCCGGTTTAATTCCCGGAAATCCAGGCAAGGACACAGGCCCCCATCTTTCTTTTTAACGAAAAAGAACCCTGCAGCCACGGGTGAGGAAGAGGGTCTGATGTGTCCCTTAGCCAAACTCTCCGAAATATAATCTTTCATAGCCTTCCTCTCTGGGCCAGAAAGATTGTATAACCGGGTTTTAGGTAGTTTTGCCCCAGGTAACAGATTAATTGGGCAATTATATGGACGATGAGGTGGTAACCCCTGACAACCCTTCTCAGAGAACACATCCATAAAATCTGACAGAAAGGAAGGTAGAGATGTTACAGAGAGTGTTGAGCACCTACTACTCATGCAGTTGTCCTTACAATGTTCACTCCACTCCACAATCTCCCCGGTCTGCCAATCCACCACAGGATTGTGAGTCACCAGCCAGGGAAGCCCCAAAACCATAGGAGCCGGAAGACCATCCAGGACATAACAAGAGATATGCTCTTTATGGAGGTCCCCTACCTGCAGATGGATATTATGGACGATCTGAGTTAACTCTCTCTGAGTAAGAGGGGAGGAGTCGATGGCAAAAACAGGAATAGTTCTGCGTACCGGTTCCGGAGTAAAACCCAGAGCCTGAGCCAACCGTGAATCCACCAAGTTGACCCCCGCCCCACTGTCCAAAAAGACGGAACAGATCTCAGTCTTATTGCCCGCCACAACGGTAGCGGACAACAAAAACTGAGACATGCGTATGGAGGAAACGAATATGCCCAGACTGTTATCCTCCGCACAGTCTGGGGACTCTAGTTTTCCTGCGGCTCCTTAGTTTGTGATCTCTTGGGTTCTGAGGGACATACCTTTACAAAATGACCCCTCCCCCCACAACGAAAACAAACCTCTGACCTATGGCGGAGCTTAGGAGGATTCACCCGTCTAGTGGCGCCCCCTATTTGCATTGGTTCGACTGGATCACAACAAACCGATCCCTGCCCTATAGAGGCCTCTGTAGAATTTAATAGTCTCTCCCTGAGTCGTCTGTCGATTCTTATGGACAGAGACATAGCAGCCTCAAGAGACCCAGGGACCTCGTATACAGCCAGCGCGTCTTTTAATTTTTCAGACAACCCCTGGCAGAACTGCCTCCTAAGGGCCGAGTCGTTCCATAATGTATCCGTAGCCCACCTACGGAATTCAGAACAATATAGTTCAGCTGACCGGTTCTCCTGCCGAAGTCTACGTAGCTTAGACTCAGCCAGTGAGACCCTGTCCGGGTCATCATACACGAGACCCAAGGCTTCAAAAACTCCTCCACTGATCGTAAGGCCGGAGAGTCAGATGGTAAAGAGAAAGCCCAAGCCTGCGGATCTCCTTGCAGGAGAGAAATTACAATGCCCACCCGTTGTTCCTTACCGCCGGAGGATCTAGGGCGTAACCTGAAGAACAATTTACAAGCTTCTCTGAAGGTTACAAATTGGTCTCTCCCTCCTGAGAAACTATCAGGAAAAGCCACTTTTGGCTCAGGAGTACCTTGGTCTCCCGTAGCAACAGTGGAACCCAAGGATTGCTGCTGCTGCTGCAGTACTGTTGCTTTTAATCCTGCCACTTCAAGGGATAACCCCTGTAATTGTTTCGCCAAAACCGTAACCGGATCCATAGTGGAACAGAAGAATACAAAGCAAAACAGCAGGCAAAAAAAACAAAAAACGGAAATGTCACTTTTTTTTTTTTTTTTTTTAAAGGCCAGATATACTGTCACGACCGCTATCCCAGCAGCAGTCGTGTCGCACCAGACAGAGGGGAAGGGGGACCCTTATCTACGGATGGGAAATAGAACGACCACCCCTGACAAACCCTACGCTGGCATCTGTCTGCCCTGATACCCTAGACAGGGTGTGAACCCGTGCGGCGAGCAGGATGCCTAAACCCTGAGTGACCCTCAGAAGACTAGACTGGGGAAAGGCAGATGGGAGCACTAGTCACCATCACTCATGTCTAGGAGAACAACAGGGGAAGACAGTAACAAACAAACAAACAATCTCCAGCTGAGATAAACTTATCCAGTCACGAGCAGAGAAGATGATCCCAACAACGACAGTCCACGCCAGAAACGAGCTCCACAGCAATACCGTCAAACAATCTCCTTCAAAGGTCAGAATAGCACTGGAAGTAAGGACTATATCTGGCAATGACTGCAAGTGAAACTGAAACTAATATAGTAGCTGGGAGTGGCAGACAGCACTCACCTGAGAAGAATGCCTACAAACTCCCAGTCAGGACAAAAAGGTTCACAAGGCAAAACCTGGATGACATACCCTGAACCATGAAGCAAACTCACAAGCTATCGCGAGTAGCAAGTCGCTGCGACCTTCTCTTCCCAGACCTATCTGGATCAGTCACAGTCGTGACAGTTGGTCCCTGAGTCGCTCGGGTCATGTATCATGCAATGCATAACTGCCTGATTCGCTCAGGTCACGCATCATCCTTATATCATTGACCGAATCGCTCAGGTCAGGTATCATTCATGTATATTCCCTGAGTAACTCTGGTCATGCTGCCACCTCCACACTATGTCACCTTGCCACTCTGTGGTCACCTGATGCTGCTGCCACCTCCATACTATGTCACCTTGCTACTATGTGGTCTCCTGATGTTTCTGCCACCTCTACACTAATACAGGTTATATTAATCGCATTGGAGGTGGGAGGGTCTGGGTGGGAGGGTATGCTGATTGGCTGGAATGTGTCTGCTGACTGTGAGGTACAGGGTCAAAGTTTGCTCAATAATAAAGTATAGGGGCGAACGCGAAAATCGGAAATGTTCGCCCGCCGGGGCGGACGCGAACAAGCTATGTTCGCCAGCGAATAGTTCGGGCCATCTCTACACATTGCACAACCACCTATGTTTCCTGATGATGAGGACAAGGGAATACCACCTCATCGGAGTCCGCACATCTCTGATGATGACGAAACACAGGTGCCAACTGCTGCGTCTTTCTGCAGTGTGCAGACTGAACAGGAGGTCAGGGAGGAAGACTGTGTGGAAGACGATGCAGGGGACGATGAGGTCCTAGACCCCACATGGAATGAAGGTCATGCCACTGACTTTCATAGTTCAGAGGAAGAAGAAGTGGTGAGACGGAACCAACAGCGTAGCAAAAGAGGGAGCAGGGGGCAAAAGCAAAACAGCCACCGCCAAGAGAGTTCGTCTGCTACTGGCCACCGCCACCAGGGACCGAGCACCCCAAAGGCAGCTTCAAGGAGTTCCCTGGCATGACACTTCTTTAAACAATGTGCTGACGACAAGACCCGAGTGGTTTGCACGCTGTGCCATCAGAGCCTGAAACGAGGCATTAACGTTCTGAACCTTAGCACAATCTGCATGACCAGGCATCTACATGCAAAGCATGAACTGCAGTGGAGTAAACACCTTAAAAACAAGGAACTCACTTAGACCCCCCCTGTTCCCTCGTCTGCTGCTGCCTCGGCCTCTTCCTCCGCCTCGGGAGGAATGTTGGCACCTGCCGCCCACCAAACAGAGGATGTGCCACCGACACCACCACCTGCATCGCCAAGCATCTCCACCATATCACACGGCAGCGTTCAGCTCTCCATCTCACAAACCTTGGAGAGAAAGCGTAAATTCCCACCTACCCACCCTCGAGCCCTGGGCTTGAATGCTAGCATGTCTAAACTACTGGACTTTGAAATGCTGTCATTCAGGCTGGTGGACACAGACAGATTCAAACTTCTCCAAGAGAGCCGTGCCTTCCCTGCACAACCAAGTATCCGATAAATTCAAGTGTGCACTGTGCAACTCCATCTGTGGCAAGGTCCACCTAACCACAGGTATGTGGACCAGTAAGCACGGCCTGGGACCCAATATCTCCCTAACTGCACACTGGGTAAATGCAGTGGCGGCTGGGCCACAGGCGGAGAGTTCTTTGGCGCACGTCCTTCCTCAGCCAAGGATCGCAGGTCATCATTCTTTGCCTCCTGTAGCCTCCTCCTCCTACTCGGCTGCCTCCTCCTCTGCTTCCACCTGCTCATCCAGTCAACCACACATCTTCACCACCAACTTCAGCACAGCCCGGGGTAAACGTAAGCAGGCCGTTCTGAAACTCATATGTTTGGGGGACAGGCCCCACACTGAGCAGGATTTGTGGCGGGGTATTGAACAACAGACCGACCAGTGGTTGCTGCCGGTGGGCTTCAAGCCCAGCCTGGTAGTGTGCGATAATGGGCGAAATCTCGTCGCAGCTCTGGGACTAGCCGGTTTGATGCACATTCCTTGTCTGGTGCATGTGCTGAATTTGGTGGTGCAGAAGTTCATTCACAACTACCCCAACATATCAGAGCTGCTGCATAAAGTGCGGGCTGTCTGTGCGCGCTTCCGGCGTTCACATCCTGCCACTGCTCGCCTGTCTGCGCTAAAGCGGAACTTCGGCCTTCCCGCTAACCGCCTCATATGCAACGGACCCACCAGGTGGAACTCTACCTTGCACATGCTGGAGAGACTGTGCGAGCAACAGCAGGCCATAGTGGAGTTTCAGCTGCAGCACGCACGGGTCAGTCGCACTGCGGAACAGCACCACTTCACCACCAATAATTGGGCCTCCATGCGAGACCTGTGTGCCCTGTTGCACCTTTTCGAGTACTCCACCAACATGGCCAGTGGCGATGACGCCGTTATCATCGTTACAATACCACTTCTATGTCTCCTTGAAAAAACACTTAGGGCGATGATGGAAGAGGAGGTGGCCCAGGAGGAGGAGGAGGATGAGGGGTCATTTTTAGCACTTTCAGGCCAGCCTGTTAGAAGTGGCTCAGAGGGAGGTTTTTTGCAACAGCAGAGGCTAGGTACAAATGTGGCCAGCCAGGGCCCACTACTAGAGGACGAGGAGGATGAAGAGGAGGTGGAGGAGGATGAGGATGAAGCATGTTCACAGCGTGGTGGCACCCAACACAGCTCAGGCCCATCACTGTTGCGTGGCTGGGGGGATACGGAGGACGATGACGATACGCCTCCCACAGAGGACAGCTTGTCCTTACCTTTGGACAGCCTGGCACACATGAGCGACTACATGCTGCAGTGCCTGCGCAACGACAGCCCACATTTTAAATTGTGCGGACTACTGGGTTGCCACCCTGCTGGATCCCCGGTACAAAGACAATGTGCCCACCTTACTTCCTGCACTGGAGCGTGATAGGAAGATGCGCGAGTATAAGCGCACGCCGGTAAATGTGCTACTGAGAGCATTCCTAAATGTCACAGGAGAACAAGTGGAAGCCCAAGGCGAAGGCAGAGGAAGAGCAAGAGGTCGCCAATGCAGCTGTGTCACGGCCAGCTCCTCTGAGGGCAGGGTTAGCATGGCAGAAATGTGGAAAAGTTTTGTCATCACGCCACAGCTAACTGCCACACCACCTGATACGGAACATGTTAGCAGGAGGCAGCATTTCACTAACATGGTTGAACAGTACGTGTGCACACCCCTCCACGTACTGACTGATGGTTCGGCCCCATTCAACTTCTTGGTCTCCAAATTGTCCACGGGGCCAGAGCTAGCCTTTTATGCCTTGGAGGTGCTGGCCTGCTCGTCGGCCAGCGTTTTGTCTGAACGTGTATTCAGCACTGCAGGGGGCATCATTACTGACAAACGCAGCCGCCTGTCCACAGCCAACGTGGACAAGCTGACGTTCATAAAAATGAACCAGGCATGGATCCCATAGGACCTGTCCATCCCTTGTGCAGAATAGACATTTATAACTGCCTCCCCCTCAACCATATATTCTTGTACTCCGGGGCACTTCTTTATTGAATCCTCTTTTTTTAATTTTACCATTATATTGCGGTGCAACCAAAAGTTGAATGAACCTCTCCTCTGTCTAGGTGCCAGGGGCCTAATTATCTGAAAGTGGCGTGTTCCAGTGGTGGGTGACATGAAGCCTGATTCTCTGCTATGCGACCCCTGTCCTCTGTCTGGGTGCCGTGGGCTAAATATCTGGAAGTGGCCTTCTCTATTTCTGGGCGACATAAAGCCTGATTCTCTGCCATGCGACCTCTCTCCTCCGTCTGGGTGCCAGGGGCCTAATTATCCAAAAGTGGCCTTCTCCATTGGTGGGTGACATGACGCCTGATTCTCTGCTATGCGACCTCTGTCCTCTGTCTGGGTGCTGGGGCCTAAAAAAATGAAAGTGGCCTTCTCCATTGGTGTGTGAATTGAAGCCTGATTCTCTGCTATGGGACCTCTCTACAATTGATATTGCTTCATTTTTATTTATTTAATTTTATTTTAATTCATTTCCCTATCCACATTTGTTTGCAGGGGATTTACCTACATTTTGCTGCCTTTTGCAGCCCTCTAGCCCTTTCCTGGGCTATTTTACAGCCTTTTTAGTGCCCAAAAGTTCGGGTCCCCATTGACTTCAATGGGGTTCGGGTTCGGGATGAAGTTCGGGTCGAGCTCGGATCCCGATCCCGAACATTTTCGGGAAGTTCGGCTGAACTTCTCGAACCCGAACATCCAGATGTTCGCTCAACTCTAATCAGACTAGATCATCCATAGTGCCACACCAACATTTTGACAAAAGAGACCAGTTTCTTCTGGCTACCTGCCTCAGCTACTATTCTGATGCTGTCACTGCCTGATGGCACACATCTGATGCCAAGTGCTCCTTCTTTCACTCACTATCTTCAGCAGGTACTGGTATTGCCACCCACCTCCACACTATGTCATCACCTTGCCACTCTGTGGTCTCCTCATGCTGCTGCCACCTCCACACTATGTCACCTTTCCACTCTGTAGTATCCTCATGCTGTTTTCCCCACCACACTATGTCACCTTGCCACTCTGTGGTCTCATGATGCTGCTGCCACCTCAACACTATGTCACCTTGCCATTCTGTGGTCCCCTGATGCTGCTGCTACCTGAACACTATGTCACCTTGCCACCACCTTCAGACTCTGTCATTGGGCCTTTCGGTGGTCTCCTCATTCAACTGTCATCTCTGTTTTGGACCCACTCCTGTTTTTTTGGCATTAGCAATACTAATGGATTACTGACCAAATGCTGACCGAGTGAAGGTCGATGCTCAACAGACAGGATCTGTTTTTTGGGGGTTATTGTTCCGACTAATCAGAGGAAGTACAAAATAATCAGTGACATTGACAAAAAATTACCGCTGACACCCTCTCTACTCTGTCCGGGGGCTCTACTTGTATAAGCGTTTAACAGAACAGGTTCGGTAGACATTTATGTGGAATCAGCCTATGACGGTGTAAAAGGAGTGCACTTCTTCTTGGTGCTAACATCAACCTGTAAGGCTGAGTTCATACTTGAGTTATTTGGCCAGTTTTGGCCCCTTGATTGCCCAAATAAATGAAGTGTGCAGCGATTCTAAGAGCGATGCCTGTCATCTGCATGGCATACGGACTCACAGAATTATTTCACTTCCAGAGCAGACTCACTATGCGTGTTATTGCAAGGCACAGTGTTCTACACCACTATAAAGGCTCTCTGAACTCAGGAAATAGACGTTTTTTAATGCGATCTGCCGCAAATAAATTCGGACCGAATAATTCGCATAATAATTGAAACCAATCAGTTTTTGATGCAGTTTTCAGGCGCGTGGAAAAAAACCTGAACAACAACAAACTACATCACCCTGCAACCATCAGTTTTTCACTGAAGCCCCATTCACTTCTATGGAGCCAGGCCTGTGTGAAAAATGCAGAATATAGAACATGCTGCGATTTTTCCTGAAGGCAGAGGTGAAAAACGACACTCATGTGCACAGACCCATTGAAATGAATGGGTCAGGATTCAGTCCGGACGCATAATAATTGAAAAATTCGCTCATCTCTAGTACCCATCATCAAACCATCTACAGAAAAGGACCAGCCCAGTTCCGCTTAGCCTGAGGGAGCCATTGCACAACCCAATAAAAAACACACATAACGTCTACCCCCCAAACCCCCCTGTCCCACCCAAACAAACCCAATAACAAAACAGACATTTCCCCCTGCAGTGGAGAAGCTATGAAATTCCTGATCCCTGTATGTAGATACAGACTAACAGAGGTAGCATAGAATCTGCTTCAATAGTGCTACCGCAGTGTTGGGACCTGGCACAGCTCAAAACCTGCCTCAGTACAGAACAATAAAAACTAGCCAAAATGAAAAGCTGAAAGAAAGGTCATAATAAAACTTCCCCTGCCCATTGCAACATTTATCTAACAGAGAGTCTTGTTAGGAACTGGTACGTAAACAGCTAACTCACAAAATATTGGACGTAGCTCAAATACCACATAGAGTCTTCAGTGTCCTCAAGGGTTGCCTTGCAGATCCTCTCATGGGCGTCTACCCACTGGCACGCTGCTGCTGGATTATCAAACATATGCGTCGTATCTCCTGCCACCACACGCAGTCTCTAAAATGCAGAACTTTTTTCAGAAGAGGTCTCAGCGGCGCCCCTGGTGGTGGAGGGCTAAATGGTACGTGGTGAGCCCGCTCAATAGCAAATAGCGGAGACAATCTCTTTCTTCCAATTGTATCAGCAAGCCATTTTTCCAGAAACGTAACAGCATCACCCCCCCGCTCCCCTTAGCGTGTTCAGGCACACCAATTATTCGGACATTATTACGTCTTAATCTATTCTCATGATCAGCAGATTTAGATATAAGCAGGGAGACGTGTATTACAAGCTGAAGGTCTCTTTTTACAGGCGGTACCTGATCCTCCATTGTACTTGTCTAATAAGTATAATGTCCTCCTTGAGACCCCCCATATGCTTATTCAACGAGGTAAGCACCACATTGCATTGTGCCACCGCAGCAAAGACATCCTTGATGGCGGGTTCTATCTTAGGAGCAGTCCCCATGTCCAGTACTGTACTGACCTCCATCTCTGTAAGTGGTATGGGGCAGGAGCCGACATTCCCAGTGGCATCTTTAAGTTCAGATGACTTGTCTACCTCCAGATCTGGGACACTTGCTGAGAGTGTCGAGGAGTAGGCAAACTTTTCTTTGCAGCTTGAGCGGCACCATATTGGTGGTTGGCGTAGCAAGGCCGCATTCCTTGACCTCCTTTTGTTATGACTTTTGTCGCGTCATGTTGTCGCTGAGAGGTGTCGAGTCGCAGGGTGAGCAGTTCCACAAAGGCTAATGGTAAGTTGTCCAGGCCACGCCCCCAACTAAGCCAGTTCTACTTTACACTAGTTTGATAAATGACCTTATATGAGACAAAGCATCTGCTTTCATATTACCAGACCCAGGATGATATGTGACGACAAAATTAAAGTGGGTGAAGAACAAGGCCCGGTGTGCTTGTCTAGGATTTAAGCACTTAGCACTGTCTAGATACATCAGGTTTTTTATGATCACTCAAGTACTATGATTTGCTGAAGAGCCCCTCCCAGAAATTGTTGCAACTCTTCGAAAGCCCATTTAATAGCTAGTAATTCTCGATTACCAATGTCATAATTCTTCTCTGCAGAGGAATTTTTTTTCGAAAAGAATGCTCATGGTTGAAGGTTAGTTAACAAAGATGAACCCTGAGACAGTACAGCACCCATTCCTACCTCTCCCACTCCAATGACTGAAAAGTTTGCAATGCATTTTCAATAATAATTTGCAAAACCAAGGAATCTCTGGGGAGCCTTCAGGGCAGTGGGTCTTTCCCAATCAACTATGGCTACAACCTTGGAAGTATCCATATCGAATTTTTGCAGTGATATTACATAACCCAGGAAGGAGACTTCTCAAAAATACTTTTAATTAATTTAGCGAAGAGCTGATGTTCTCTTAATTTTTGAAGAACCTTTCTTATATGGACAACATAAGAGACACAGTCGGGAGAAAGAATCAGAATGTCATCAAGGTAGATGACCACAAATAAAACCAGTAAATCATGAAAAATGCCGCACATCTCAGCCCTGCCTGACATCACTGTATGTCAGGATCACTCGGTACAGTTTTGTCACTGGCTACCAAGACGTGACGTTATGCCCTCCCTGGGAGTACGTAGGGTCAGCTTGGTACAGTTTACACAGACACCTCCTGTCCACACGGGCACAGGGAGGCATGGGGAGTGAGAGAGGGTGGTCCACACTACCTCCGGTGTGACTTGACACTTGCTCACAACCCTGACCAGCTGAGAGGGTCCTGCCCCAGTGAAACAGAGCACTGCCAGCCTGGTAGACTGCCACCAGTTCCTCGTTAGATATAAGTCCGGTCCATCTTATATTTAACGGAGCACAGAGCATTAACGATGCAGCATATTAGTAAAAAAAAATATATGCTGCATCATTGCGGCGCTGTGCTCCGCATTCTGTTTTGCTGCCCTGTATGCTAATGAATAGCATCGATACAGGAAGAAGGAGACTGCCACATTTCTCAGTGGGCATCTCCTTCTCCATGGCTGTGAGCTGTCCAATCACAGCAGACAACATCACAGCCATTGAGAAAAATTAGCTCACCTTCTACCTGGCTGTGACGTGGTCCACTGTGATTGGACAGCTCACAGCCATGGAGAATGAGATGCCCACTGAGAAAAATTGTCTGTCTCCTTCTCCGTGTACCAGTACTATAGATTAATATGTAGGGTGCCAAAACAAAACGGGGGGCACAGCGCCACAACAGAAGAAAAAATATTAGCAATATAACATCTAGTAAACATGCCCTACAGTGCCAGGTATTGAAATAGTAATGTCAAAACAGGTAAGAGGTCTTCAATAAGTGTGTCAGAGAGACCTAGTCTAAATTGAGACCTGAGAGCTGGATCATTCCACCGAGAGACAATACACCACTTGTGGAATTCAGAGCATTATTCTTCTACCAGTTGTCTACCTTTACACAATGACTCTTAACTAGAGTTGAGCGAACCCGAACTGTAAAGTTCAGGTTCGTACAGGACTTTAGGAATTTTCGTACCCAAAACCAAACATTTTAATAAAAGTTCGGGTTCGAGTTCGGTGTTCGGCGATTTAATGGCGCTTGTTGAAAGGCAGCAGGGCAGCCAATCAACAAGCGTTTAACTAGTGTGCCCTTAGAAGCCATCATAGCTACTAATGTACTAAGGGCCTGGCTGTGATTGGCCGGTGCAGCATGTGACCCAGCCTCTATATAAGCTGGAGTCACGTACTGCGGCACGTCACGTCAGCTCTTACTAGTGTAGGGCAAGGATGCTGCTGCTGTGAGGGAGAGATTAGGAAACAATTCTAGTGTACTTGGTGTTGTTAAATCTGCAGACTACAGTGAATATTTTTGTGGGTACTATGCTACATTTTGTACCCATGAGCCCAGTGCCACAGAGAAATAAGCTTTAATCAGGCTATTAGGTGGGCGTTGGCGACCATTTTTGCAACTGCAGTGCACTTGCAACTGCATCTGTGCCAGGGACATTACTTTAATCCTGTTCTGGTAGCTAGCTCAGTGGGTGACATCTAGCCATTTTTTTAAGGACACCTGGACTACATATGTGCCAGGGGAAGGGAAAATAATATAGGTAATCCGTCTGTGACTTCAGGGACCCAGGGGGGACATATTTCCACTTTTTTCTGTGAACTACCCCTGTGCTAAAAATATGACAGGGAAAATCTATTCATTAAATTCATCTGTTAGATTCTAGGGGGACAAATTCCTTTTTTTGGTGGTCAAGTACCCCTGCGGCCTGCAGTGCATACCTGGCAGTGAAAATAATTCAGTTACATTAGTCTGTAACATATTTGTGTGACCTAAAGCAATTTTTTCTCTTTCTGACACCGACACTACATATCTGGCAGTCAAATAAAACCAGTAAATACTGCTGTTACATTGTCGGTTGAAAAATTCCCATTTTTTATGCTAGAAAATACATTTTTTGGCCTGTGCTGCATTTCTGGTAGTCCAATAAAACCGGTAAATACTGCATTTACATTGTTAGTAGAAAAAAAAAAAAAAACTTTTTGTGCTAGATTGTACATTTGCAGCCTGTGCTGCATTTCTTAGAGTGCAATATAACCAGTTAATACTACTGTGACATTGTTGGTGAAAAAAATCACGTATTTTTTGCCATAAAGTACATTTGCGTCCTGCACTGTATTTCTGACAGTGAAATATAACCAGTAAATACAACTGTGACATTGTTGGTGAAAAAAAACACGTATTTTTTGCCATAAAGTACATTTGCGACCTGCGCTGCATTTCTGAGGGTGACATTTATTCAGTAAATCCAGCTCTTAGATTGTGGGTGGACATTTTCACGTTTATCAGACCAGTCATTTACAAGTGGCTTGGAGAGTGTGTTCCTGCTGCACTGCATACCTGACAGGGAAATATATTCTGTAAATTTGGCGGCATTTAGATTGTTGGGTGATCTGTACCCCTTTGTTATTTCACACTACCTCTGCCCTGCATACCTGACTGGGAAATATAGTCTGTGAATTTGGCAGCGTTTACATTGTTGGGTGCTGTAGTTATATGCTGTAAAATCTCCATGATGTCTCCATGATAAATCTGCAGCGTGGGGGCCCTGTGTGGCTTCTACACACTTTCAAAATAATCCTTCAGCAGGGCAATTAGATGCCGGATGACGGGGACGCTCCATGACCTCTTTTTTCTTTCAAGCTACCCCTGCCCTAAATAGTTAACTTTGCTGGGTGATCTGTACCCCTTTTTTCTTTCAAACTACCCCTGCACTGCATACCTGACTGGGAAATATATTCTGTAAATTCGGCGGCATTTAGATTGTTGGGTGATCTATACCCCTTACAAGCGCATGCTGGTAGACACGCTGCTGATAGCATTCCCGCCTGGGCCTCAGTGGAAGCACAAGGCGAAGGCAGCTGGGGTACCACCAACACCTCAAAAGGCAGGGTTAGCATAGCCGAAATGTGAAAAAGCTTTGTCAGCACACCAAAGGAACCAGCACCACCAGCTGATATGGAACATCTTAGCAGGAGGCAGCATTTCAGCAACATGGTGGAACAGTATGTGTGCACACGCCTACACGTACTGACTGATGGGTCTGCCCTATTCAACTTCTGGGTCTCCAAATTGGGCACATGGCCTGAGCTTTCCCTTTACGCCTTGGAGGTGCTGGCCTGCCCTGCAGCCAGTGTATTGTCTGAACATGTGTTTAGCATGGCAGGAGGCGTTATCACAGACAAGTGCAGCTGCCTGTCCACAGCCAATGTGGACAAGGTCACGTTCATTAAAATGAACCAGGCATGGATTCCACAGGACTTGTCCGTACCTTGTGCAGAATAGACATGTATACCAGCCTCACCCAGCCTTTGTTATACTCCAGTGCACTTTCTCTTTGTTTTCTTTTCTATATTTCCCAATGTTTTGCGGTCTACCCAAACAAAATAAAAAACAAAGTAAAAAAAAAAAAACAGTGTCGTTGGTGACTACTTCCTTCCACCTACACTGCCACGTCCACCGCCTCCTCAACCTCATACTCCATATGGACTTCCTCCTCCTAGTTCAAGATTATTATTTTGAATCTTTATTTATTTTATTTCCCTATCCACATTTGTTTGCACTTGTCATGCTCTTGCCCGCATTTTGCTGCCTTTTGAAGCCCTCTAGTCCTTTCCGTGACTCTTTTAGATACATTTTAGTACCCCAAAGTTCGGGTCCCCATTGACTTCAATGGGGTTCGGGTTCAAGTTCGGGCCCCGAACCCGGACTTTGCAGGGAAGTTCGGCCGAACTCGGCAAACCCGAACTTCCAGGTGTCCGCTCAACTCTACTCTTAACATATGCTGTTATCTCAGGTTCATTATATAAAAGACCAAGAGTGGAAAAGATAGCATCAACCAAAAATAAATCAGGGGGATTGGGTAACATAGTAACATAGTAACATAGTATATAAGGCCGAAAATAGACATTTGTCCATCCAGTTCGACCTGTTTCCTGCAAGTTGATCCAGAGGAAGGCAAAAAACCCCTTTGAGGTAGAGCCAATTTTCCCCACTTAAGGGGAAAAAATTCCTTCCCGACTCCAATCAGGCAGTCAGAATAACTCCCTGGATCAACGACCCATCTTTAGTAGTTATAGCCTGAAATATTATTACGCTCCAGAAATACATCCAGGCCCCTCTTGAATTCCTTTATTGTACTCCCCATCACCACCTCCTCAGGCAGAGAGTTCCATAGTCTTACTGCTCTTACCGTGAAGAACCCTTTTCTATGTTTGTGTACAAACCTTCTTTCCTCCAGACGCAGAGGATGTCCCCTCGTCACAGTCACAGTCCTGGGGATAAATAGATGATGGGAGAGATCTTTCTACTGACCCCTGATATATTTATACATAGTTATTAGATCTCCCCTCAGTCGTCTTTTTTCTAGAGTGAATAACCCAAATTTTGATACCCTTTCGGGGTACTGTAGTTGCCCCATTCCAGTTATTACTTTAGTTGCACTCCTCTGAACCCTCTCTAGCTCTGCTATGTCTGCCTTGTTCACGGGAGCCCAGAACTGTACACAGTACTCCATGTGTGGTCTGACTAGTGATTTATAAAGTGGTAAGACTATATTTTCATCACGGGCATCTATGCCCCTTTTGATGCAACCCATTATCTTATTGGCCTTAGCAGCAGCTGCCTGACACTGGTTTTTATAGCTTAGTTTGTTATTTATTAAAATTCCTAGATCCTTTTCCATGTCAGTGTTACTGAGTGTTTTACCATTTAGTATGTACGGGTGACTTGCATTATTCCTTCCCATGTGCATAACTTTACATTTGTCAGTGTTAAACCTCATCTGCCATTTCTCTGCCCAAGCCCCCAATCTATCCAGATCTCCCTCTGTAGCAGAAAACAGTCCTCTTTAGTGTTAATTACTTTACACAGTTTAGTGTCATCTGCAAAAATTGATATATTACTGTGCAAGCCTTCTACAAGATCATTAATAAATATATTGAAGAGAATAGGGCCCAATACTGAACCCTGAGGTACCCCACTAGTGACCGTGACCCAATCTGTGTGTACCGTTAATAACCACCCTCTGTTTTCTATTACTGAGCCAGTTACTTACCCACATACAGATATTTTCTCCTAGTCCAAGTGTTCTCATTTTATATACTAACCTTTTATGTGGTACAGCGTCAAATGCTTTGGAGAAGTCCAGATATACGACATCCATTGATTCGCCGCTGTCAAGTCTAGAACTTACCTCCTCATAGAAACTGATTAAATTAGTTTGACATGACCGATCCCTCATGAAGCCATGCTGATATGGTGTAATTTGCTTATTTTCATTGAGATACTCCAAGATAGCATCTCTTACAAAACCTTCAAACAGTTTACCCACAACAGATGTTAAACTTACCGGCCTATAATTTCCAGGCTCTGTTTTTGGACCCTTTTTGAATATTGGCACCACATTTGCTATACGCCAGTCTGGTGGAACATTCCCTGTCAGTATGGAGTCCGTGAATATCAAAAATAAGGGTCTGGCTAGGACATCACTTAATTCCCTTAGGATACGGGGGTGTATGCCATCCGGTCCTGGCGATTTGTCTATTTTAATCTTTTTACGTCGCTGCTGTACTTCTTCCTGGGTCAGACAGGGCACTTTTAAAGGGGAATTTACTTTTACATTTTGCATTTCATCTGACAGTTTATTTTCCTCAGTGAAAACAGTGGTGAAGAAAATATTTCAGTTTGGCAGTTTTTATTAGTTTTTTACATATTCTATTTTTTTCCTTATAGTTTATCAGTGCTTCCTGGCTCCCCTCCTGTTTTAGTGATTTATATGCTTTCTTTTTGTCATTTATTGCTTTTTTTACGGTTCTATTTATCCACATTGGTTTCTTCTTATTTCTTAGCCTTTTATTTCTATAAGGTATGCATCGATCACAATTTGATGTTACAATGCTTTTAAAAATCTCCCATTTTGTGGTTGTATTTTTATTTTTGAGGACTATGTCCCAGTTAATTGGGCCTATGGCCTCTCTTAGTTGGCTAAATTTTGCTTTTTTGAAGTCCGGTATTCTTGTTCCTCCCTGTAGAAACTCTCGTTTGAAGGATAATTGGAAGGTGGTAATGAAAACATCCACATCCTGGAGATCTCCCTGCAAAAGTGACATAATGATACCTACTTTACGTGTTTCGGTACATCAGGTGTGGGGTCTCAAAGGGAAATACATTTTTCAGCTTTCTTTAAAGGTTGAAAAACTTTTATTGTCACCAGAAAACTGGTCAGGGAGTCTCACCTTAGGCTCTACAGGGGGTGGAGAAGCAGCAGCAAGATTAGGCTGGATATATCTTTTTTGGCCAGTGATAATGTTTAGACTGACAGATAACTAAGGACAAGGAGAGTGAGGCTCTGATCTCACCCCCACCCCCACTGTCTTTACCTACTTGCAGTACACTCCCTAAATGGTTGGACCACAACTGGCTGCTGGGGAGGTTCTTATATACTAAAGGGGTAGGCAACTTTCCTATTGGTTGCTAGGGATGTTCCCAAGCTCAGACAAAGACATTGCCTTCTCATTGGCCCACAAGCAAAAAGGGAGGTTACTGATGTAAAAAAAGTAGAATATTCGAAAATATGAATATATATCACTATATTCTAAATATTCGCGAATTCTCCATGTTGCGATATTCGAGATTAAAATTCGTGATTTGAATATTCGCACCCAACACTATCCTACACCAGCTATTCTAAAGAGGGTTACATTGCAGATGAAGAACCCGTCCCTGTGTACATAAACTGAGATTACCTTGCTGAGATTACCTTGTTTTTCTCTTGGAGATTACTGCTGCAGAACAACAATATTCTGTATTTAATTTCCACTACTCTAGTACTGACAAAATGTAAAAAAAAGTTTCAAAAAATAGTTTACTATAAATATTTTGTTAAAAAAATACTCCTTTCTGGCATATGTTTCCCTTTAAGAGAATGTAAGTCACCACAGTATATTTAGTAGGATTATTTGTTACAACTGTGGCTTTTTTTCTAAAATAAAATGTTAGGTGCTAGATCTCTAGATGTTACACTGCAGTAAAAATTCTCTGGTGTCTTGTTTTAGCTATGCTTCACAGATCTGTTTAAAGTACAAATATTTTTTCATTTATTTTTTTAGCCTCATATTTTTACAGTTTTTTTCACTTGTAGCAATGAACATCTTGTACAGTAGATATTCTTTAAAAATGGATATTTAAAGATAAGACAAAATTAAAAATAAATGTAGCACAAATGAACAAAATGCTCCTGACATTCTCCAATTCCTTTGGTTGCAGCTAGTCACTGACCTGCTTTTCTATTTAACTTGACCGGTTTGCATCTCTCACAGTATGTCAGAATTCCCTGACTGCATCAACCTTTAGCATTAGTTTTAGGAAACTGTTGCCTTGCATCACATCCCATGAAGTAGTGTTTCTTCATATTTCCCATGTGGTCATCGTCCTCCACTTACTGGACTTGACCTTTGAGTTTATCATTTCTCCTTTCTTCTTTATGTATTATTTTTGAATATTTGAAATGACTTATACAAAATATTATGTGTATATATGAATGTAAAGGTAATGGAAACACTTTTTACCATGTACTGTGATTTAGTATAATTTAATTTGTTTTATAACTAGCACTGACTGGGCCCCACAGCAAATGTTTGGATGGGCAAATATAACTTCAGCGGTTAGTCAAGATTACTCTCTCAGACCAGGCCCAGCAGACACCCTGTCCGTTTCCTACACATATATACTGCATGTTCTGTCACTGTATATACTGTCACCGTATATAATGTCATTGTATAATACTGTTAAGAGGCCATGGCAATAAATTATTTTAGTCCTCCTCCTGGGCAGCCCTTTCTGAGTTCAGGACCCATAGCTGCAGCTTCCCCTGCTTCCCTTATAGCTACACCCCTGATTTAATAATATCAATACATTGACTATGAAATCTCTGCTATTCTTTTTTGCTTATTAACAAAAACATGTATTGAAATATGCATTCTATATTTAGAACAAGTAAAAAAAAAAAGTGTGAATAAAATTATCAAAAAGATAAAATGAAAAAGAAAAGAAAAAAGTTGAAGACAGAGTGAAGGCAAAGTTCTAGTTAATCACACTTCAAAAGGTTGTGTGCGGATAAGACATAGATTTTCAATCAAAGGATAACGTTTTGGTTTTCCAAAATTTCAATTGAAAAGAACTGGAAAAAGAGAACATAAAGACTGCAAGGTCTAAACGAAAAGTTGCATCTAGTTGCAAGAAAAAGTAAACAAACCCTTTGAAATGACCTGGAATTCATCAATGCACACCTCAAAGTAGTATCCAAAGCTGAACTTAGCAAGGTTATTAACTATTTAGGTGTTTCACTAGAATTATTGCAAAATCTAGTTGAAATTAAACAATTTAATTTACAACTTAGTTGACACTTGAATGCCTATAAACCTGACCTTATAGGGCCACATAAATAATATATAACTTACAAAAACAAATGTGTTTGCCTAAAAATAAATTCACTAATAAATAGAGTTGAGCGAACACCTGGAAGTTCGGGTTCAAGGGGTTTGGCCGAACTTCACAAAAAAGTTCGGGTTCGGGATCTGAACTGAACCCGAACTTGACCCCGAATCTGAACACCATTGAAGTCAATGAGAACCCGAACTTTTGGACACTAAAATAGATGTAAAATAGCCCTGGAAAGGGCTAGAGGGCTGCAAAAGGCAGCAATATGTAGGTAAATGCCCTGCAAACAAATATGGATAGGGAAATGACTTAAAATGAAATAAAATAAATAAGAATTAAAAACTATTAATTGGCAACTCTGAGGAGGAGGAGGTGGATGTTGACTGTGGAGTAGGAGGTTGAGGAAGCGTCAGGTGGGAATGCCATCAGCAGCGCATCTACCAGCGTGCGATTGTAGTCACGCATCTTTTGATCAGTAACAAATGTTTTTACAAAATTTGGTGTCCTGCCAGCAATGCACAGCAGGGGCTTATCACTGGCAAAACTGGGTTAATGTCACCCACCAATGGAACAGGTGATATTCAGAAATGTAGGCCCCTGAGACCCAGACAGAGGAGAAGTTCATTCACGGCAAAACAGGCTTCATGTCATCCACCAATGAAGCTGGCGATTGTCACTAATGTAGGCCCCTTGCACCCAGAAAGAGGAGAGGTTTATTCATGACAATAAGAGGTTAATGTCAGCCACCAATGGAACAGGCGATTTTCATTAAGTTAGGCCCCTGGCACCCAGACAGAAGAGAGGTTTATTGATGGCAATAAGAGGTTAATGCCACCCAGCAATGAAGTAAATGTGTACCCGAACTTTTGGGCACAAATATGGCTGTAACAAAGTCCTGGTAAGAGGACCATAGGGCTGCAAAAGGCAGCAAAATGTGGGTAAGTGCCCTGCAAACAAATGTGGATAGGGAAATAACTTAAAATAAAACAAATAAAAATTAAACATTATTTACCAGCAACTAGGAGGAGGTTGAGGAGGCGGTGAATGTTGTGTTGTTGGTGGAAGCGGCGATAAAGGAGGAGGAAGAGGAAGGGGTATCTTAAAAGATTTTTTTTTATTTAATGTTTTTATTTTATTTTTTGGTTTTTAAAATTGGGGTAGCCCCCAAAATAATGGTACAAATAAAAAAAGGATTCAATGAATAAGTGCACTGGAGTACAAGAATGTATGGTTGAGGCAGGTATAAATTTATATTCTGTACAAGGTACGGACAAGTCCTGCGGGATCCATGGCTGGTTCATTTTAATGAACGAGAGCTTGTCCACGTTGGCTGTGGACAGGCGGCTGCATTTGTCTGTAATGACGCCCCCCCTGCGGTACTAAATATACATTCAGACAATACACTGGCTGCAGGGCAGGCCAGCACCTCCAAGGCATAAATGGCAAGCTCAAGCCATGTGGACAAATTGGAAACCCAGAAGTTGAATGAGGCAGAACCATCAGTCAGTACGTGTAGGCTTGTGCACACATAATGTTCCACCATGTTGTTGAAATGCTGCCTCCTGCTAAGACGTTTCATATCAGCTGGTGGTGCAGGTTGCTGTGGCGCAGTGACTAAGCACTTCCACATGTCGGCCATGCTAACCCTGCCTTCTGAGGTGCTGCCCATAATACAGCTGCGTTGGCGACCTCTTCCTCCTCCTCCTCTGCCTTCCCCTTGTGCTTCCACTTGTCCCCCAGTGTCAGTTGGGAATGCCCTCAGGAGCACGTCTACCAGCGTGCGCTTGTAGTCACACATCTTCCTATTGCGTTTCACTGTGGGAATTAAGGAGGGCACGTTGTCTTTGTAGCGGGGATCCAGCAGGGTGGCAACCTAGCAGTCAGCACAAGTTACAATGCGGGAAACTCTGCTGTCATTGCGCAGGCACTGCAGCATGTAGTCGCTCATGTGTGCCAGGCTGCCCAGAGGTAAGATAAGCTGTCCTCTGTAGGTGGTGTATCAGCTGTGTCCTCCGTATCCCCCCAGCCACGCTCCAGTGATAGCCATGAGCTGCGTTGAGTGCAACCCTGCAGTGAATCCGGTTCCTCCTCCTCTACGTCATCCTCCTCCTCCTGGTCCTCCAGAACTGTGCCCTGGCTGGCCACATGTGTACCTGACCTCTTCTGGTGCAGGAACACACCCTCTGAGCCACTTCTGAATGACGGGCCTGAAACCCTGTGGAATGCCCCCTCTTCCTCCTCCTCCTCCTGTGCCACATCCTCTTCCATTATCGCGGTAATTGTTTTTTCAAGGAGACAAAGAAGTGGTATTGTAATGCTAACAACGGCATCATCAGCTCTGGCCATGTTGGTTGAGTACCCAAAAGACTGCAACAAGGTACACAGGTCTCGCATGGAGGCTCAGTCACTGGTGATGAGATCACCTGCAAGGTGGAGTTCCACCTGGTGGGCACATCGCAAAGGAGCCGGTGAACGGGAAGGCCGAAGTTATGCTGCAGGGCAGACAGGCGAGAAGCAGCAGGGTAAGAACGCCGAAAGTGCACACAGACGGACCGCACTTTCTGCAGCAGCTCTGACATGTCTGGGTAGTTTTTAAGGAATTTCTGCACCACCAAATTCAGCACAGGTAAGGGATGTGCGTCAAACCCGCTAGTCCAAGAGCTGCAATGAGATTTCACCCATTATCGCACACCACCAGGCCGGGCTTGAGGCTCACCGGCAGCAACCACTCATCGGTCTGTTGTTCTATGCCCCTCCACAGCTCCTGTGCTGTGTGAGGTTTGTTCCCCAAACACATGAGTTTTAAAACCGCCTATTGACGTTTACCCCTGGCTGTGCTGAAGTGGGTGTGAAGGTCTTTCGCTGACCGGATGAGGAGGTGGTAGAAGAGAAGGAGGAGGAAGCAGAGTAGGAGGAGGAGGCAACAGGAGGCAAAGAATAATGCCCTGCTATCCTTGATGGTGGAAGGACATGCGCCAAACCGCTATCCGCCACGGGCCCAGCCGCCACTATATTTACCCAGTGTGCAGTTAGGGAGATATAGCGTCCCTGCCCATGCTTACTGGTCCATGTATCTGTGGTTATGTGGACCTTGCCACAGATGGCATTGCGCAGTGCACACTTGATTTTATCCTCCACTTGATTGTGCAGGGAAGGGGCGGCTCGTCTGGAAAAGTAGTGGCAGCTGGAAATGGCGTACTGTGGGACAGCCACCGTCATCAGCTGTTTAAAACAGTCTGTCTCCACCAGGCGGAATGACAGCATTTCAAAGGCCAGTAATTTTGAAATGCTGGCATTCAGGACCAGGGATTGAGGGTGGTTAGGTGGGTATTTTCTCTTTCTCTCCAGTGTTTGGGAGATGGACAGCTGAACGCTTGCGTGTGACATGGTGGAGATGCTTGGTGATGATGACGGAGGTGGTGGTGTTGGTGGCACATCCTCTGTTTGGTGGGTGGCAGGTGCCACTTTGACTCCAGAGGTGGAGGAAGAGGCAGAGACCGCAGCAGAAGAGGAAGCAGAAGGAGCCTGAGAGCTTTCTTGGTTTTTAAGGTGTTTACTCCACTGCAGTTTGTGCTTTTCATGTAGATGCCTGGTCATGCAGGTTGTGCTCAGGTTTAGAACGTTTATGCCTCGCTTCAGGCTCTGATGTCACAACGTGCAAACCACTCGTGTCTTGTTGTCAGGACATTGTCTGAAGAATTGCCACGCCAATGAACTCCTTGGCGCTGGCTTTGGTGTGCTAGGTCCCTGGGTGCTATGGGCAGTAGCAGGCGTACTGTCTCGGGGAAGGCCACTCTGCTTTTGCAGCCTGTTCCCTTTTTTGCTGTGCTGTTGCCTCTCTGCGACCACCGCCTCTTCCTCAAAACTGCACACGTCACTAGCATGAACTTGAATCCAGTCGGGGTCTAGGACCTCATCGTCCTTCACATCATCTTCCACCCATTTTTTACCCCTGCCCTCTTCGTCAGTCTGCACACTGCAGAAAGCCGCAGCAGTTGGCACCCGTGTTTTGTCTTCATCAGAGACGTGCTGCGCTTGTCCTCCTATGTCCTCATCCTGCAACATAAGTGGTTGAGCATCAGTGCATTCAATGTCTTCCACTTCTGGGGTAGGGCTATGTGGATGGCCCGGGGAAACCCTCCCAGCAGAGTCATCAAAAAGCATTAGAGTCTGCTGCATTACTTGGAGCTCAGGCTGCTTGCCTGCTTTGCAAGGGGGTGAGGTGAAAGACTGATGGGCATGGGCTGCAGGTGCCAACTCTGAGCTTTCTGCAGAGGACTGGGTGGGAGATACTGTGAAGGAACTGGTGCCACTGTCAGCCACACAATATACTATCGTCTGTACTTGTTTTGGCCTCACCATCCGTAGAGCGGCATTCAGGCCTACCAAATAACTCTGCAGGTTCTGTCACCTACTCGCACCTGAGGAAGGTGTTTCATTTGGACCCGTAGTTGGCGCTGAATGGCCACGTCCTCTCCCAGCAACAGGAGCTCCACCAACACCACCATGACTGTGCCCATGTCCCTTATTTGATGTTCTCCTCATTATTTGTGTTAACCCACCAAGCTGACAGATGGTTTATCTCCGGTGTCAATTTAACTGCAAATGCTTTTTGAAGCAAGAATACGGCTTTCATTTCACAAAAATACACTAATGCCCCATTTCACAGCAGAAATGTAAAATAGGTATTTGGGCGTTGTATTTTAAACTGCTTTGGGGACCAGGAATAACACTTTTTCCCCCAAAATTCACAAATGCACTATTTAACAGCTGAAAATTAAACGTAGGTATTTGTACGCTGTATTTACAACTGCTTTGTGCACCAAGAACATGGCTTTTTTCCCCTAAAACATAATAATGCACTATTTCAGTGTTGCAATTTAAAATAGGCATTTGTACGATGTATGAAAAATGGCTTTGTGATCCAAGAACACTACCTTTTCCCCAAAAAATCACAAATGCACTATTTAACGGCTGAAAATTAAACGTAGGTTTTTGTACGCTGTATGCACAACTGCTTTGTGGACCAAGAACACGGCTTATTTTTCCCAAAATTCACTAATGCCCTATTTAACAGCTGAAAATTAAATGTAGGTATTTGTAAGCTGTACGTACAACTGCTTTGGGGACCAAGAACACAGCTTTTTCCCACAAAATTCACAAATGCACTATTGAGCGGCTGAAAATTAAACGTAGGTATTTGTACGCTGTATTCACAACTGCTTTGTGCACTAAGAACATAGCTTTTTTCCCCTAAAACATAATAATGCACTATTTCAGTGCTGCAATTTAAAATAGGCATTTGTACACTGTATGAACAACGGCTTTGTGAACCAAGAACACTACCTTTTTCCCCCAAAATCACAAATGCACTATTTAACGGCTGAAAATTAAACGTAGGTTTTTGTACGCTGTATGCATAACTGCTTTGTGGACCAAGAACACGGCTTATTTTTCCCAAAATTCACAAATGCACTATTTAACAGCTGAAAATTAAACGTAGGTATTTGTAAGCTGTACGTACAACTGCTTTGTGAACCAAGAACACAGCTTTTTCCCACAAAATTCACAAATGCACTATTTAACGGCTGAAAATTAAACGTAGGTATTTGTACGCCTTATGAACAACTGCTTTGTGAACCAAGAACACGTCTTTTTTCGCCAAAATTCACAAATGCACTATTTAACGGCTGAAAATTAAATGTAGGTATTTGTACGCTGTATGCACAACTGTTTTGTGGACCAAGAACACAGCTTTTTTCCCCTAAAGCACACTAATGCACTATTTCAGTGCTGAAATTTAAAATTGGTATTTGTACGCTGCATGAACAACTGCTTTGTGGACCAAGAACACGTCTTTTTTCCCCAAATTTCCCAGAAACGTAAAATAGGTATTTGGGCGGTGTAATTTAAACTGCTTTATGGACCAGGAATAACACTTTGTTCCCCAAAATTCACAAATGCACTATTTAACGGCTTAAAATTAAACGTAGGTATTTATACGGTGTATTCACAACTGCTTTGTGAACCAAGAACACGACTTTTTTCCCCAAAATTCACAAATGCACCATTTAACGGCTGAAAATTAAATGAAGCTATTTGTACGCTGTATGCACAACTGCTTTGTGGACCAAGAACACAGCTTTTTTCCCCCAAAATTCACAAATGCACCATTTAACAGCTGAAAATTAAACATAGATATGTGTACGCTGTATGCACAACTCCTAACCAACGCGTTTCGCCGACAGGCGAAGCCTGTTGGCGAAACGCGTTGGGTAGGTGAGGGGACACTGGGAAGGGGGTGGTAAATTCTAATCTGTCTTATTTTACTGTATTAGATATTTAAGTACACAACCATGTACTATTGATTCATTGTTACTTATCATATTTGATGTATTACTAACCCCCATCCCATTTTGTTCCCTTCACATGTATTTTTTACCCCACAGGGTCCAGTTAACTTCATTATACATGTTTTTTATATAATATATAATAAAGCTTATTTAGTGACTTTATCAGTGTATTTATTTTTGGGCAAACACATTTGTTTTTGTAGGTTTTATATTAATTGACACTTGTCAAAAGTTTCTAAAAGGACGATGCGGCTAAGTGTAGACCTAAAATGCCCCAATATTATTGTTGACATCCCCTACAATTTTGGAGCAAAATATAAATCTAAAGCAAGCCAACCAAGAGTTAGCAAAATAAGAGAAAAGTTTCTAACATGAATGCACAATTCCACCAAGTAAGAGGCGAAGGAGCTCAGTAATAGATCACTATCAAGTACATTAGCTTTTAATTAGATGTGCAAAAAACTAAAAACATCTCCCACTCAAGAATTTGTTATTTGCAGTAAGTCAGTTCACCAATTGTGCTTTTGGGGTCATTTGTCAAATTGATGTAAAATAGAACTGGCTAAGGGTACTTTTACACTTGTTGCAGGATGGATCCGGCAGGCTATTCAGCCTGCCGGATCCAGGGCCGGCGCCACCTGTAAGGCGACCTAGGCAATTGCCTAGGGCGCAATTTAGCAGGGGGCGCCGGAACCCTGCGATAAAAAACAAAAACAAAAACAAGAAAAAAACGTATGTGGTAACGGGGCGGCCAGTGCGCCGCCCCGCTATCATGTTGCACTGCCTGAGGGGGGGGCGGACCGTACCGGGTGACACCAGTCCCTGGGGTGACACCCGGTGCGGTCGCCCCGCCCCCAGGCACCAGAGCAGAGTCGCGGCAGCGGAGCGTGCAGGAGGAGGGCGGGCCGGAGGCGTGTCCCATCCTCCCCTGTTCATCTGATAGGCTGCCGGCCTAGTGCTGGCAGGCAGCCTATCAGAGGCCGGTTCAGGAGGCGCGATGACGTCATCGCGCCGCCTGAGCCGTACAGCGCGGGACACAGGCCGGAAGAGGCCTGCATCGCATCGCTGCCATGGAGGTAAGTATGTGTTTTGAGGTTTTTTTTTTTTTTAAACACAAATCAGGAGCACATATGTGGGGGCTACTGGCACATAAGGGGGTCACTGGCGCATAAGGGGGCTACTGGCGCACAAGGGGGCTACTGGCTCATAAGGGACTGCTGGCACATAAGGGGGCTTGCTGGCACAAAAGGGGGCTACTGGCGCATAAGGGGGCTACTGGCGCATAAGGGACTACTGGCACATAAGGGAGCTACTGGCACATAATGGGGGCTACTGGCACATGAGGGGGCTACTGGCATATAAGGGGCAACTGGCACATAAGGGGGCTACTAGCACATAAGGGGGCTACTGGCACATAAGGGGCTTGCTGGCACATAAGGGGGCTTGCTGGCACATAAGGGGGCTACTGGCGCATAAGGGGCTACTGGCGCATAAGGGGGCTACTGGCACATGAGGGGGCTACTGGCATATAAGGGGCTACTGGCACATAAGGGGGCTACTGGCACATAAGGGGGCTACTGGCACATAAGGGGGCTACTGGCACATAAGGGGGCTACTGGCACATAAGGGGCTACTGGCACATAAGGGGGCTTGCTGGCACATAAGGGGCTTGCTGGCACATAAGGGGGCTTGCTGGCACATAAGGGGGCTTAATGGCACATAAGGGGGCTACTGGCACATAAGGGGCTTGCTGGCACATAAGGGGCTTGCTGGCACATAAGGGGCTACTGGCACATAAGGGGCTACTGGCACATAAGAGGGCTACTGGCACATAAGGGGGCTACTGGCACATAAGGGGCTACTGGCACATAAGGGGGCTACTGGCACATAAGGGGGCTACTGGCACATAAGGGGGCTACTGGCACATAAAGGGGCTTGCTGGCACATAAAGGGCTACTGGCAAATAAGGGGCTTGCTGGCACATAAGGGGGCTTGCTGGCACATAAGGGGGGCTTGCTGGCACATAAGGGGGGCTTGCTGGCACATAAGGGGGCTACTGGCACATAAGGGGGCTACTGGCACATAAGGGGCTACTGGCACATAAGGGGGGCTTGCTGGCACATAAGGGGGCACTACTGGCACATAAGGGGGCACTACTGGCACATAAGGGGGGCTACTGTCACATAAGGGGGCACTACTGGCACATAAGGGGGGAGCTACTGGCACATAAGGAGGGCTACTGGCACATAAGGAGGACTACTGGCACTTAAGGCGGGATATTATTATTGTTATAAGGCCGCCTCTGTACTATTATTATTATAATGGCCCCCTCTGTACTATTCTTATGTTAATAGCCCCCACTGTATTAGTATTATTATTTATACACAGGGGGCCGTTATTATAATAATAGTACAGAGAGGGCCTTTATATTAATAATAATACAGAGCTGTGCTGCCATGTCATGGAGGGGGAGAATTGGGATATACCCTATATACTGTGTATTATATTATGGGGGCACTCGGAGGAAGGCGGGAGAGGAGCACTATGAGGGGAATTAACTAGGGGCACTATATAGGGGTATTTCATACTGGTACATTATGGGGACATTAGCTGAGCTGGGGCATTACAAGGGGGTATTTTTTGCACTGTATATTATAAGGAGAATGATTACTATGGGGGGGGGTATTATGGTGGGCTTTATTACTCCCCCATGTTATGACCCCCCAGTAGCAGCACCAGCCTCTCCCTGCTCTGCTATCCCTCTGATCCTTCTCCAAATCCTTATTCTGATATCTTTCTCTTTAGGATAAAACACATCATCAGCTCCGACGATCCCCACAATATACAGTATACCTCTACACCGATCCCCGGGCCAAAGTGTGAAGTGGGGTCCGAGATCCCCAAGGGCCAAGCCAAGTAACTGTAAGTTTTCATGTGAAATATGTTTGTTATACACATATAGCATACACTGCGCACAGCGTCATTGGTTGCTATGACGCCGTGCGCTTCGTGCCGCCGCTACAGTACTGTAAGGGCAGATCATCTGATGGGGGGGGAGGGGCGTCAATTTTTATCCTGCCTAGGGCGGCAAAAATTCTTGCACCGGCCCTGGCCGGATCCGTCCTGCCACAGGTACCCGTGCACCGCAAGTACCCATTATTGACTATAATGGGGCGGGGGCAGAGCTACGGCGCTGCACGGCCGGAGATCGCCGGACTAAAAGTCCCGCATGTCCGACTTTTCAGTCCAGCGATCTTTTTTCTTCTGCCCCAAGTATAAAAGTACCCTTAGTTGCACATAGAAACCAAACAGATTCCACCTTTCATTTTCCAAAGGAGCTGTCAAAAATTAAAGGTGGAATCTGATTGGTCACTATGGGAAATTAAGCCAGTTCTACTTTACACAAGTTTTATAAATTATCCCACTTTTTTTTTTTTGTTTTATTTGGTGGAAGTAAATTGACAACAAGTGATGTGATTTATGGATGACCAGAGGGGCATGCTTTATAACTATTACAATCTTTCTGATGGGATTAAAATTCTGGGACTTTTTCTAAGACACAGTGGATTTGTTTTCAGCAGAATTATACTGCAGAAACAACCCTGAGATATGTATATACAAACCCAGAAAATAAAGTTATATCATTTTTAATGCACAGTGAATGCTGAAAAAAAAAAAAATGGCAGAAGTGCTTTTTCTTAAAAGAATGTTATTTCCTGTTTTTTTAGTAGAAAATATAGTAAATCAAAAGGAGCAATTAAAAAATACATATAGTAATTTTTTTTTTAATAACATTTTATTGAAACTCTAAAAAGTTTACATAACATGGAGAGAGAGTAAATCAATATAGAGGTTACGCAGACCCTGATCTTGTTTACAAAATGTTTTACATCAAGCTTGCAAAGTCATAGATACTTTGAAAAGACATATCAACATGTCGGAGAGAGTAGTTGAAGGGAGTGCCATATTTAATAGAGTAGAATACTATACTCCATCTCCAAAGACCTGTATCACAAGTCTAAAACAGTAAAAACCCAATCAAAACCGGGTAGGGACAAATAAAGAGAGCATGGGGAGGAAAGGTGGGGGGGGGGGTGTTGGTCTACTGTATATACTATTTCAGTTCCCTTCTACAAGGGAGTCAATCACTGGTTAGTGCATTGTGCAAAGAGCGATATTGTCGCCAAGGGGTCCATGTAGACTGAAAAGTAGCATGGGATCTCGACTCCCAACAACTCGCAATTTGTTCCATCCGGTATATACTATCGCATTTGGATAACCAATGTGAGATCGAGGGGACAACCTCTGATTTACAGTTGTACGCTATCAACACTCTGGCCGCAATTAAAAGAGTGTTAATCAGCGAATGCCAAATTTAAGCAGGGCTCTCTGCATAAATATCCAGTCAACACGACCAAAAGCCTTCTCGGCGTCCGTTCCAAGTAAGATCAAAGGGATATCACGCCGTTTTCGTTTTGCATACTGGATGATGTTCACCAACCTCGTCGTGTTCATACTGCCTTCCCGACCAGCCACGAAACCCATCTGTTCCGCATTTATAAGCTGAGGCATAAGCTTTTGCAGCCTATTGGCTAGACGTTTTGCAAATATTTTTAAATCTACATTTAGTAATGAGATGGGTCTGTAACTGGCACAGGAGGCAGGATATTTCCCCTCTTTGGGGAGAATAGTGATCATAACGGAGAGCATGTGAGGGGGCAAGGTATTGGACATCAAGGCAGAATTACATACTTTCAATAGTCTGGGCAGTAGGAGATCCTGGAAAGTCCTATAATAAGAGGTAGGAAAGCTATCAGGGCCTGGACTTTTGTGGGGAGGTTAATTCTTGGAGGGTAAATGGTTTGATAAGATTCTGAGCTTGATCAATATTAAGAGAGGGTAGGCGTAACTCGGATAACCAGCTATCTATCTATTGCCTCTGTTCTTTGGTGGGTCTGTGAGAAATCTTCCTTGGCTCTAAGGTTATATAGGGAGTGATAGAATTCACTGAACCTGGCTGCTATTTTTTTCAGTGGTCATTAATAATTTAGAGGAAGCATCTTTTATGGAATGGATATAGGAGCGAGTTTTCCATTTTTTCAAGTTTGCCATCATGAACTTAGAGGGTTTATCCCCGTGTGCATAATGCTTATATCTTGCTGAAAGGTATAATTTAGCAGTACGGGAATTTAGAATATTTTTCAATTCTGAGCGAAGGCGAGAAAGTCGGTCGTGTACACTTTGTGTGATGTGTTTTTTGTGAAGGGATTCCAAAGATTGGATATCCTTTTGTAGGGAAAGAATTGTGGACTCTCTCTGCTTTTTTAGATGGGAGCATAAGGAGATAATGTGACCCCAGACAACCACCTTATGCGCCTCCCAAATTGTACCACTCTGTACCTCGCCTTGCTCATTAATGTAAAAATACTCCGAAATACATTTGTGTATATCTTTAACAGTGTCTTGATGACTCAGGATTGTACTATCAAGTCTCCATGTATATTGAGGCTTAGGGAGGAATGAGAATTTGATATCCAGAAACACTGGGGCATGATCAGAGAGTAAAATACTACCAATGGTAGCTTTCGTACATGCAGATAACAAATTTGGGGGAACAAATAAGTAGTCCAACCTCTGGTAAGACTTATGGGCCCCGGAGTAAAAAGTAAAATCTTTTACTGAGGGGTTCAATGTTCTCCATGTGTCCACCGAAGCCAAACAAGATCTAATTCTCTTTAGCGCACCAAACGGCATAGAGGAAACTCCTCCTAATGTATCTATTGTAGGATCTAATGCAACATTAGTGTCCCCCCCAGGATGGTAATCCCTTCAGCAAATTCCTGAAAGGAGGAGAAAGTGCGGCATAGCCAATCTGCCTGGCCCGCGTTGGGTGTATAGATAGAGCTCAATGTGATAGTTTGCGTACCTATGGAACCTTTTATGAATATAAAACGACCATCGTAGTCGGCTAGAGTAGATCTGACCACCATTGGCGTGTTCTTGTGTATGGCTATGGAGACACCTCTAGAGGAACTACTGCGGGAGGGACCATGGAACCACTGATTGAATGTCATTGTGGACAAACTAGGAACATGGCCCCTCCTGAAATGCGTCTTCTGCAACAGTGCAAAGTTCACCTTCTGTTTTTTAAGGACCATACAGATTTGAGAACGCTTGGCAGGAATATTCATACCCTTGACATTGAAAGAGCAGACCCTGATATCAGCCATATCGAAATGAGGGATTTAGCAACCGAGGGATAGGGAGGGGAGGAAAGACAGAGGGAAAAGTAGGGAAAAACAATTTAACAACAAAAAGCCAATCTCGATGTTAATGTATGTTAGGCTTGAAATGCAACATATCAGAAAATAATACATTCCTCTGGAGTGACTGAACAGTCGCAGACCAGAGGAACATGTGGGGGTGAAGTTGGTGT
Organism: Bufotes viridis; assembly: GCA_033119425.1. Taxonomy (NCBI): domain Eukaryota; kingdom Metazoa; phylum Chordata; class Amphibia; order Anura; family Bufonidae; genus Bufotes; species Bufotes viridis. The sequence continues at coordinate 527,060,871 of CM065589.1, read as the reverse complement.
AAAAAGTAACGACCGTAGGAAAGATAAGAGAGCATATAGATTCAAATAGGGTAGATTGTAGGGACTGACACCTGTAGTATTCAGCCATTTATGGGTATCTGTATAGTCACATACTTCAAAGGACTGACTAAAGAGTACTTATCTGCTGTCAGGTGTTAACACAGGTTGTACGCATTTAGTCCACTATAGTGGGTGAGATGAGGGAGTTCATGTATCTTCTCCTGGCAAAGTTGGTTTTCTGGGGGTGTTTCTCCCGGCTTTACTTTTACCCCGTCCTTCCATAGATCTGCCCGTCTGTATCCAGGTAGCTGGTATGGGAAGGTCCGGTAGGTCCGTTAGATCAGTAGCTGAGTTCCAATCAGGGATTTCCAAGTCCGCAATATCCAGGATGTCATAAACCGTCGGGAGGTCTGCTGGAGAGCGCACCACTATTTTACGGCTTGGAGCATTAATGAAAAGGCCAAAGGGCCCATTTATAAGAAATGTTCAGATCCCTGAGCTTCGCCAGGATTGGCTTTAAGGTTCTGTGCTTTTGCAGGGTGATTGGTGAAAGGTCTTGGAAGAGGAGTATTTCCACATCACGAAACGCAATCGTTTTCTTGCTTCTTGCAGCTTGGAGGATGCACTCTTTTGTTTGAAAATTAAGCAAGCGGCATATAACGTCCCTTGGAGGGTCCCCCTGCTTAGGGGGAGGTCTTAATGCACGATGGACCCAGTCCATAGTTAAATCGAGACCGTGGTCTGGCTCTAGAAGCATGTTACACAGTTCGATTATAGTACCCCTAAGCTCCTCTGTTGTAACGGTTTCCGGCAAACCCTTAAATCGCAGGTTGCTTCTCCTACCTCGATTGTCCTGGTCCTCTTCCAGGTTATATAGCTGATTTATATGGGCCTGTGTCTTGTCTAGGCAGCTGGCTACAGCTAAAGAGTGGCCGTTTACCTTCTCCTGCCGGGACTCAATCTCATCTACACGGTTGGCAACTTGCCTAATATCGCACCTGATGTCCGTGAGGTCTTTCTTGAGTGGGGCCAAAGCTTCCACTATGAGTTCTTTCATAAACCGCCTCGAGACCGGGAAGTCTTCTTCTCCTCTCCCGAGATCTGGTTCGCACTCGGCCGAGCCTTCCGAGGGTGCGGCTGTGTCCTGCCGCTGCGCATCTTGGGCCTGGGCTTCCCAGGAGTGATCAGTTGCTTGCGGACAAATTTGGCCATTTCTCCTCTGGTAGCGCCGGGTGTAGGGGCTCCGGCTACTTCTCTGGAGCGATCCCTCGATGTTTTTAGGCTCGATTTTCTCGCTGATTATGCTCTTTTATAGACGGTCGTCTTCAGAGCTCACAGACGCATGTCCTGCTCGCTCTGCTGCCAGGCTCCTTAGTAATTTAAAAGGTAAGCCCAAACATGACTATGTGAACAGGAAAAAAAATGAAAAATGCAAAAAAACAAAACTGGACTGTTTATTTCCTAGCCCCCTTTAGGTGTTGTTCTCAACTCCAAAGTTGAAAAATGTTTGGTCTAAAACCAAAATATGATTTTTAAAATAGGGAAATGAAACTGTATCATTTGGTCTAAAAAAAAATGACCACATGCTGAACCCTTAATGTCATAATTGTTCCACAAAACGGCAGACGTCAAGTGTCTTTTATGTGACAAGAACATTTATAACAACAAAATATGATCAAGAAAAACTGTAAAGCACACATGATGTGTATGTATGAAACATCTGAAGTCGATTCGCATAATACTCTATTCTAAGACTACATGCACACAAACGTATGTGTTTTGCGGTCCGCAAATTGCAGATCCGCAAGAAAACGGATGACATCCGTATGGCATCGGGGTTTTTTTTTGCGGATCAGTTTTTTTTGCGGGTCCATTGTAATAATGCCTATCCTTGTCCTTTTTTTGCGGGGCTACGGAACGGACATATGGATGCGGATAGTACACAGTGTGCTGCCAGCATTTTTTGCGGACCCATTAAAATTAATGGGTCCGCATCCTATCTGCAAAAAAAAAAACAGAACGGACACGGAAACAAAAAGCAGGAGCTCTATACAGTATTAGAATGTATTTTTTTACTTTAAATAAGCAATTCCAGAACTCAGATTTGGTTCTAAGGTACCACTTGGAACTGAACCCGAGTTCAGGAAATGTTTTTTTACAGTATAAATCAATTTCTGAAGTTATTATGCAAAGTCTCGCAAGTAATAACTTCAGCTCATCGGAGCCGATACATTTTAATACTGTATTAAACTTCAGCACGTTTTATGCTAATTGGATTCGCTCATCCCTAGTGTTTATTTTTGATGTTTTTGTGTGTGACGGTACTGAAGTGCCAAAATAAAGCACCTTTTGGACTTGAACCCCGTTGTCAGAGGAGAAGTCTGTGTTAACAACCCCCTGAGAGAGAGTGATTCCTTTACAATACATACTCTAAATTCATCTTATAGGGTTAAAACTACAGTGTATTTACAGTATATATATATATATATATATATATATATATATATATATACATATATCTCAAGTGAGAGGCCTATCTATCTATTTATATTTTTACACTGTGTATAGGCAGTGTATATATGTATGTGTGAGTATCATGTTCAGGCTATCTAGTTATCTAGTTCTGATGAGGTGGAAAGGAGCTTCTTACACATTAACACATTACGGCATCTATGAAGTCAACCTGCTTTGCTGACTGCCACCATCTCTCCTCCAGCAGAGCAGTAGCCTAATGAACTAGTGTGTAAGGGACTGGGCTGAAAGACAGTGCTGCTTGGACAATCTAAGACTACATTCTCCTGCTCTGGGGAGTGACGTCACAGCACTAGTGTTGAGCGCAAATATTCGAATAGCGAATTTTTATCGCGAATATCGCCACTTCGATAATTCGTGAATATTGCGAATATAGCGCTAAATATTCACAATTTCGAATATTCATTTTTTGTTTTTTTTTGGAGTTGTTAATCTTTGTTGCTCTCTGGTTGTCTTCCCACTTCCCAAAAGCTGTTCTTACCTGTCCGGAGGATTCCTGGCTCACTGCCAGCTCCAGTTAATGCCTGTTGCCGCTTCTGCCGACTTCCTGTGTGCATGGAGCGTCCTCATCCCAATGGGAACGCCTCCATGCTAAAATGTACTGTCCGATGTGAGAATCACAATCTCACAAATTTTACTAAGTTGTAATCGCAATGCGATTAATATAACCTGAATTATTCGCATTGCGATATTCGTTATATTCTAGCAATACAACCATTAGGAACCCAGCTTTAAGTTGAATTTGCAATGCGAACATATACTCGCATTGCGAAATCAACTTAGAGCTGAGTTCCTAATGGCTGTATTGCTAGAATATAACGAAGATTGAGAATTTAGTGCTATATTCATGAATTTGTGATATTTGTCATCTTCGTTATATTCTAGCAATACAACCATTAGAAACTTAGCTCTAAGATCAATTCGCAATGCGAGTATATGTTCGCTTCACGAATGAAACTTAGAGCTGAGTTGCTAATGGTTGTTGCTAGAATATAAGGAAGATTGAGAATATAGTGCTATATTCGTAAATTCGTGATATTCGTCATCTTTGTTATATTCTAGCAATACAACCATTAGGAACTCAGATGTAAGTTGTAATCGCAATGCAATGAATATAACCTGTATTAATTGCATTGCGATTACAACTTAGATTTGAGTTCCCATTGGTTGTATTGCTAGAATATAACGAAGATTGAGAATATAGCACTATAGTCTCAATCTTTATTATATTCTAGCAATACAACCATTAGGAAGTTGGAGTCGCAATGCGATTAATGCAGGTTATATTATTCGCATTGCGAACTCAACTTAGATCTGAGTTCCTAATGGTTGTATTGCTAGAATATAACGAGGATTGAGAATATAGTGCTATATTCGTGATATTCGTTATCTTCGTCAATTCTAGCAATACAAGTTACAACCATTAGGAACTCAGCTCTAAGTTTAATTCGCGATGCGAATATAAATTTGCATAACATTCGCAATATATAGAATAATGACGAATATTCGATTTCGACGAATATATGACAAATATTCAAGCGAATATACGCGAAATATCGCGAAATCGAATATGGCACCTCCCGCTCATCACTACACAGCACTAAGCATGAGGGGAGCTTACTGTAAGCCAGCTTGGTGGCGACTCTTCAGAAGAGTTGAGCTATTTACATTGAGGGCATGTGTCATACACACACCAATTACACTGTTAATTGTTTTTTGTTTTTTTTCAATTAGTCATATTTAGAAGTTATATTATATATAGAAATATTATTTCATTGCAATATATAAAAATGGTGACAGTTTCTCTTAAAGGTGTTCCACAAGAATGAATGGAAAATGGAGATGACATTTAAAAATATCACTTTTTTTGCAATTTTTTTATTCTAATTATTTTTTCCTGTAATGCAGAAAGAGTTTATCAGCCCCCAAAAAATGCATATATATTACCCTGATTCTGCAGTTTACAAAAAACACCACATACAGTGCCTTACAAAAGTATTCACCCCCTTGACTTTTTCCGTGTTTTGATGCCTCACAACCTGGAATTAAGGGTACTTTCACACTTGCGTTGGTGCGGATCCGTCTGTTTATTTGCAAATGTTTGTGTCCGTTCAGAACGGATCCGTTTGCATTAGTTAAAAGAAAAATGACAAAGTCCAAAACGGATCCATTTTGAATTACATTAAAAGTCAATGGGGAACGGATCCGTTTTCAAATGCACCATATTGTGTCATTGAAAACAGATCCGTCCCCATTAACTTACATTGTAATTCAAAACAGGTCCGTTAGGCTCCACCTCTTCAGACGGACACCAAAATGCTGTATATTTATTTACAAAAAGGTCACATAGACCTACTAAAGCCTTTTAGGGGTTCAGACATAGTTATTAAAACTTAACCTTTATTATATTTTTATAAAAGCTGATACATTTATTTATACACCCAGTCCCATTAAAATTATCAGGGAAGAAATTAGATATTCCACTCAATACTGGATGTGTGTAATCCTCTTTTACTTGGAGGGGTACTGCTTATGGCTGCAGTTCACTTTGCTGTGTTATAATGTGTGCATCTGCCATAGGTTAATGCATATGTTTTTCTACTTTCCTATCAGGAATCCAGCGCATTCGTTGCTCAACATTGTACTTGATGGCAACCTACAACTTTGGTGCAACACTGGAATGTGTAGCCAATTGCTCACTCTTTGAAGCTTCTTGGCAATCAGATTCAGATTATAAGTCAGTGTTCTTCACATCCATATAATCGTTACCTTATGTAGGAGGGTTATTGTGGTACTTGTAGTTGCTGGCATCTTCCATTGTATGCCATTTTTTGCTGTTGATTGCCATAAGCAACGGACTACAAGTGCAAGATATGCTCCCCTATATATATGCACAACCGCATGTGGGTTTGAGCATATCCTGCCTGTTTAACACCACGTTTTCTAATGGTTTGTATAGTCTTATGTATGGAGGTGTATAAACTACTATTTAAATGTGCCTGTTTTTCATCTACAGGCTACATTCAGGTGCACATGTTTTAAGCCCTGGGCCATATCAGCCAGTCTCGGGTGGGGCTCACAGGCACTTCCCACCTCCCATTGCAGGCATGGCTACATGCTGAAGGTTACTGGTAAGCTGTCTGTGAGTCAGGTCTTATGCTCCCGTAATCCGCCCACTGGGCCCTAGTATTGCCCAAACGGCACAGGTAGGTGAGTGATAGGGCCTAGGGCTACTTTGAGCTTAAGACATGTCCTAGGATATGTCGAACTAACCTCTCAATTTTACATCAGTGTGAGGGTTTATTATTACCGCAGAGTGCACCTGTCTTTGCTTTTGTTTAATCTTTGTAAGTCAGTGTTGCAACAATGTGATTGTATAATAGAGCAGATTTCTATTTGCTCCTACTGCACTTATATTATGGCGCTGGAACCACTTGACTAATTTCTATGTTTGTGCACACATGCTTTGTCACACTATGGTTCAAAAGAGAGGAAATAGATTACTACAAAATTACCAGGGAATGGTTTCCCTACTTTATCGTAAAGGGGGCGCCCACTGCTCACCCCTCTTTACTATGAGCCATATCACACCAACTTTCTCAGCCACGCAGATACACGCTGTTTAGCGCTTACCAACCACACATTCATTCATACAATTGTATGCTTCCGATTCGGTCCCTGTCTAAAGGGCAGCAGGCACTAACTCTCCCGACATGTTTCGCCACTTGTGCGGCTTCATCAAGGAAATAGTATACCCTATGTTGTAACCCCTAAAAGCACTTAGTAGGTCTATGTGACCTTTTTGTAAATAAATGTGTAGTATCCTGAGGGTACAACGTGGGTATTGGTGTGGTTCAAAATGCTGCATGCTGCGTTTTGGTGTCCGCCTCCAAAACAGAATAGAAGCAGAACGGAGCCTAACTGATGCATTCTGAGCGGATCCTTATCCATTCAGAATGCAATGGGGCTTAACTCATCCGTTTTGGACCGTTTGTGAGAGCACTGAAATGGATCTCACAAATGGAATCCAAAATGCTAGTGTGAAAGTACCCTAACATGGATTGTTTGAGGATTTGATTCATTTAATTTACAGCAGGCATGCTCAACCTGCGGCCCTCCAGCTGTTGCAAAACTACAACTCCCATCATTCCCAGACAGCCTACAGCTATCAGCCTACAGAAGGGCATGGTGGGAGTTGTAGTTTTACAACAGCTGGAGGGCCGCAGGTTGAGCATCCCTGATTTACAGAATGTGCCCACAGCTTTGAAGATGTTTTTTTTAATTGTGACGCAAACAACAAATAGGACAAAATAACAGAAAAAGTCAATGTGCATAACTATTCAACCCCCTAAAGTCAATACTTTGTAGAGCCACCTTTTGTGGCAATCACAGCTCCAAGTCGCTTTGGATAAGTCTCTATGAGCTTGCCACATCTTACCACTGGGATTTTTGTCCATTTCTCTTTGCAAAACTGCTCCAGCTCCTTCAAGTTGGATGGTTTGTGCTTGTAAGCAGCAATCTTTAAGTCTGACCACAGATTTTCTATTGGATTGAGATCTGGGCTTTGACCAGGCCATTCCAACACATTTACATCTTTCCCCTTAAACCACTCAAGTGTTGCTTTAGCAGTGTGTTTGGGGTCATGGTCCTGCTGGAAGGTGAACCTCCGTCCTAGCCTCAAATCACGCACAGAGTGATGCAGGTTTTGTTCAAGAATATCCCTGCATTTAGCACCATCCATCTTTACCTCAACTCTGACCAGTTTCCCAGTCCCGGCTGCTGAAAACATCCCCACAGCATGATGCTGCCACCACCATGTTTCACTGTGCGGATGGTGTTCCTTGGGTGATGTGATGTGTTGGGTTTGCGCCAGACATAGCGTTTTCATTGATGGCTGAAAAGTTAAATTTTAGTCTCATCACCAGTAGTGTTAAGCGCGAATGTTCAAATTGCGAATTTTTATCGCCAATATCGGTACTTTGAGAATTCGCGAATATTTCGAATATAGTGATATTTATTCATAAAAACGAATAGTGTTTTTTTTTTCTTCATCTGAACCCATTACCTAGTATTCCTACCTGCTTCTTATAATATTGTAGTCTGTAGTGAATTAGAATATTCTTTCTTATTTAATTTATTTTCTCGGCAATGTAATATTCATGTAATGCGAATATTCTAAAACACGAATATATAGCACTATAGAATATAGTGCTATATATTCGTTTTTTAGAATATTCGTAATTTTTTCCAATTTGATCTCAACAGGAATCATGACTTCAGATGGAAAAAAAATGGTGAATATTCTAAAAAACGTTTTTTAGACTATTTGTCATTTTTTTCCATTTGAAGTCATGATTCCTCCCTGCTTAACCACCTCAGCCCCCCTATCTTAAACACCCTTAATGACTAGGCCACTTTTTACAATTCTGCACTACACTGCTTTCACTGTTTATTGCTCCGTCATGCAACTTACCACCCAAATGAATTTTACCTCCTTTTCTTCTCACTAATAGAGCTTTCATTTAGTGGCATTTCATTGCTGCTGACATTTTTACTTTTTTTGCTGTTAATCAAAAATGACCGAAATTTTTGCAAAAAAATGACATTTTTCGCTTTCTGTCATAATTTAAAAAAAAAAAACTACATTTCTATATAAATTTTTCACAAAATTTATTGTTCTACATGTCTTTGATTAAAAAAAATCCAATAAGTGTATATTTATTGGTTTGGGTAAAAGTTATAGCGTTTACAAACTATGGTGCAAAAAAGTGAATTTCCGCATTTTGAAGCAGCTCTGACTTTCTGAGCACCTGTCATGTTTCTTCAGGTGCTAGAATGTCAGGATAGTATAAATACCCCCCAAATGACACCATTTTAGAAAGAAGACACCCCAAAGTATTCGCGGAGGGGCATGGTGAGTTCATGTATCATTTCATTTTTTTAACAAGTTAGCGGAAAATGACACTTTCTGAGGGAAAAAAAATAATAAAGTTTCCATTTCTGCTAACTTCTGGCAAAAAAAAATAAAATCTCAGACGGGCTCACTATGCCCCTCTGTGAATACCTTGGGGTGTCTACTTTCCGAAATAGGGTCATTTGTGGGGTGTGTTTACTGTTCTGGCATTTTGGGCGGGGCTAAATTGTGAGCAACCTTGTAAAACCTAAAGGTAGTCGGAAATTGGGCCCCTTTATGCACCCAGGCTGAAAAAAAGTGTCACTCATGTGGTATCGCCGTACTCAGGAGAAGTAGAGCAATGTGTTTTAGGGTGTATTTTTACATATACCCATGTTGGGTGAGAAAAATATCTCTGTAAACTGACAACTTTGAATAAAAAAATTTAAAAAATTGTCATCAACAAAGATATTTCTCACACCCAGCAGTGGTACATGTAAAAATACACCCCAAAACACATTGCCCTACTTCTCCTGAGAACGGCGATACTACATGTGTGACACCTTTTTGCAGCCTTGGTGCGCAAAGGGGCCCAAATTCCAATGAGTACCTTTAGGATTTCACAGGGCATTTTTACGCATTTAGATTCCAGACTTCTTCTCACGCTTTAGAGACCCCTAAAATGCCAGGGCAGTATAAATACCCCACAAGTGATCCCATTTTAGAAAGAAGACACCCCAAGGTATTTCGTGAAGGGTATGGTGAGTTCATGTAAAATTTTATTTTTGTCACAAGTTAGTGAAATATGAGACTGCAAAAAACTAAAATAAAAAAAAAAATTATCAATTTCCGCTAACTTGTGCCAAAAAAAAAAAAATTCTGTGAACTCGACATACCCCTCATGGAATACCTTGGGGTGTCTTCTTTCCAAAATGGGGTCACTTGCGGGGTATTTATACTGCCCTGGCATTTTGGGGAACCTAAAGCGTGAGAATCCAAATGTGTAAAAATGCCCTGTGAAATCCTAAAGGTACTCATTGGAATTAGGGCCCCTTTGCGCATCTTGGCTGCAAAAAAGTGTCACACGTGGTATTGCCGTACTCAGGAGAAGTAGGGCAATCTGTTTTGGGGTATATTTTTATATATACCCATACTGTGTGTGAGAAATATCTCTGTAAATGACAACTTTTTAAAAAAATTTATACAAAGTTGTCAATTTACAGAGATATTTCTCTCACCCAGCATGGGTATATGTAAAAATACACCCCGAAACACATTGCCCTACTTCTCCTGAGTACAGCGATACCACATGTGTGACACTTTTTTGCAGCCAAGATGCGCAAAGGGGTCCAAATTCCAATGAGTACCTTTTAGGAAGGCATTTTAACGCATTTTTCTTCTCTCGCTTTAGGGCCCCGAAAATGCCAGGGCAGTATAAATACCGCACAAGTGACCCCATTTTGGAAAGAAGACACCCAAAGGTATTCTGTGAGGGGCATGGCAAGTTCATAGAAGACTTTTTTTGGCACAAGTTAGCGGAAATTGATTTTTTTATTGTTTTTTTCTCATAAAGTCTCCCTTTCCGCTAACTTTTGACAAAAATTTCAATTTTTCATGGACTCAATGTGCCCCTTATCGAATACCTTGGGGTGTCTTCTTTCCAAAATGGGGTCATTTGTGAGGTGTTTGTACTGTTCTGGCATTTTGGGTAGGGCTAAATTGTGAGCAGCCATGTAAAACCTAAAGGTACTCGTTGGAATTTGGGCCCCTTTGCACACCCAGGCTGCAAAAATGTGTCATGTGGTATCGCTGTACTCAAGAGAAGTAGTGCAATGTGTTTTGGGGTGTATTTTTACATATACACATGTTGGGTGTGAGAAATATCTCTGTAAATTGACAACTTTGTATACATTTTTTTTAAAAGTTGTCGTTTACAGCGATATTTCTCACACAAAGTATGGGTATATATAAAAATACACCTCAAAACTCATTGCCCTACTACTGCTGAGTACGGCGATACCACATGTGTGCCACTTTTTTGCAGCGAAGATGCGCAAAGGGGCCCAAATTCCCATGAGTACCTTTAGGATTTCACAGGACATTTTTACGCATTTGGATTCTCACTCTTTAGGACCCCTAAAATGCCAGGGCATATACTGTGACCCCAAGTGACCCAATTTTGGAAAGAAGACACCCCAAGGTATTCCGTGAGGGGCATGGCGAGTTCACAGAAAAAAAAAATGTTTGGCACAAGTTAGCGGAAATTGATATATTTTTTTTTTTTTTTTACAAAGTCTCATATTCCACTAACTTGTGACAAAAAATAAAATTTTGCATGAACTTACCATTCCCCTCACGGAATACCTTGGGGTGTCTTCTTTCTAAAATGGAGTCACATGTGAGGTGTTTATACTGCCCTGGCATTTGAGGGTCTCCGCAATCATTACACGTATGGCCAGCATTAGGAGTTTCTGCTATTCTCCTTATATTGAGCATATTGAGGTAATGAGATTTTTTTTTTTCGTTCAGCCTCTGGGTCCAGCCAGAGCAACAGGACCGCTGGCCGGACGCATCCGTGCGTTAGGCGGTCCTGAGGAGGTTAAGTTGCTTTTGGGCCAATGACTGTTCACATTAAATTGGAAAAAATGACGAATATTCTAAAATACGAATATATAGCATTATATTCTATAGAGTTATATATTCGTGTTTTAGAATATTCGCATTACGCAATCAATAGAATAATCTTGGAAATGAATTTTCACGAAATATCGCAAATTCGAATATTGCCCATGCTGAATTTGTAGAGACTCTTAAGTACCCCTACAGTGGAAACTCCCAAAAAGTGACATTATTTTGGAAACTACATCCCCCATTGAATTTTTTAAGGGGTGTAGTGAGCACTTTGGCCCCACAGGTGTCTCAAAGAATTTAAATAATCTTGGCTTTGAAAATTGAAATCAAGAAAGCCCAAGTATTTTATTTTTACAAGGGTAAACAGGACAAATCCACCCACAATTTGTTACTCAGTATTCCAAAATACAACAACAGCCCATATGTATTTGTAAAGTGCTGTATGGGCATACTGCAGGTCTCAGAAGGGAAGGAGCGCCATGTGCATTTGCGGCCCAGTGTGGTGATTTATACAGCATTGACCGACATGTTATCTTTATTTTATTTTTTACCACTTTTACACAAAGCATTTTTGGAAAAAAAATAATAATTCTGCGTCGCCATTTTCTGAAAGCCATACATATATTTATACATACATATATTTTTTATTTTAATGGTGATGGTCCTTTGTGAGGGCTCATATTTTGCAGGATGAGGTGGCGTTTTCATTGGTACCATTTTGGGGTACAAACAAATTTTTGATTGCAGGGGCTCATTGGATCAGAGAGCTAGTCCGTTAATCTGCAAATACTGTACATGCCATTGTCAGCATTGACCGCGGCATATAAGGGGTTAATACTCTGGCATCTGTGTTTTCACCAATGCTAGAGGCTACAGCAGGAGCTAAGTTGTCAGTTATAGCCTTTCCCCGGTTCTTTTGGATGAGTCCTCAGTATCTGATTGGTGGGGGTCAGACACCTGGGACCCTCGCCAATCATCTGTTTGAGAAGCAATCGGTATTCCTGTGAGTGCCGCTATCTTCTCGCAGCTTACCAAGCACAGTGCCGCACATTGTATAGCCGCTGTGCTTGGTATCGCAGTCAGTCCCATTCAAATCACTTCAATGGGGCTTAGAAAGAACACCAAAAAATACATCCGGAATAAACAAAATTATTATCTTTATTAATATATTCATAGATATAAAAACATGATAAGGACATAGAATTAGCAGTAAACAAGAACTGGTGGTATAAAGAGCACCAGAGGAATATCAGGAGAATAATGATGTGCAAATAATAGCGTATAGCGTATGGTAATCAACCTATATAAGGGAACACATGATACAATGTAAAGTGCCTAGTGCAACATAAGTAAAATGAGAATAACCTCAAAAAAGGTCATACTACCTGATGTAAACACGTAACAATCTCCTGCGGCCCCAACCCGACGTACGTTTCACCAAAGCGGCTTCTTCAAGGGTATAAAGTGCTGTGAGGATACTGCATCCCTCTCCCCTGTTTATATCCCCCACCCTTCACACTGATAGGTCACTAAGATTAAACACACCTGAGTCAGATCGCCTGGTTGTAAAGCGCCGGATGTATAAAAGTATAATGGGCTACTCAAATAACAGACAACGATATAAAAACCTGCGGCATATAATCATATATAAACTCATACTCTTCATTTGATATACAATAAGATGAAATAAAATGTGCAAATTAGTGCAAAAATAAATAGTGCAAGTGCCGTGCAAAGTAAAACATGCTAGTGAAGGTGGTAAGTGACAAACAGTGAGTCGGAGATTGACCACTTCAGTTAAATTAAATGGCACATGACAGAACAATATGTTCACATATATGTGCGATAGTGCACAAAGACAATATAAATTACATAAATATGTGATCGTAATAAAGTACAAAAAATTCCACAAAATACATGATTGAGTGTAGTAGACATGATGTAAATAATTACAAATTAATGTGTAAATACATGTGTGATCATAAAAAAATCACCAGTCAAGAACTACAGGTAATTAATTTAACATCACATGTTCTTACAGATGCCCAGCGGGAAGTTCTAAGTCTGGGTTTGACATTTGTCCCTCAATTGAAATCTGATCTATTTACAGTCATGAAAGATCTGCATCTGTTCGCCCGTCGATTGATTTTTTTAAAAAAAATTCATAAAAATGTCATCCCTGCACTCGATACTCCAGAAGAACAGGAGGCCATTCAGACCCTGCAATATCTTCTGGACGAACAGGAGACAAGTCCAAGTAAGTTACCACTGGAATTGATTCCAAAATCTAAGAAATACCACCCCATTTCTACCTTTCCTAACATCAGGTTATTTGTCGAATTGGTTATGGAGGAGTTGAAAAAAGATAAAAAGAGAGGTGAGAGCGACAATTTGACCCTACCTCAGAGACAGGCTCTGTACGAACTGAGAGGCCTAAAGGGGGTCGTGATCAAACCCGCAGATAAGGGGGGCAATATTGTCTTGTGGCCAGCCCTGATGTATGAAAAAGAAGCCTTCAAGCAACTAAGGGACGCAAAGTGTTACAAAAAATTGACGTATAACCCCCTAACAACGTTTCAATCCCACCTGCAGGCTATACTTCTGACCGCAGTAGAACGGGAGATCATCTCCAGAAAAGAAATGGAGTATCTAATTGAAAAGAACCCTAGGATTCCATCTCTTTACTTGTTGCCCAAAGTGCACAAAAATGAGAAAGTACCACCAGGACGTCCAATTGTGGCAGGGACCGGGGGTATGTGTGTTCCCATTTGCAAATTAATTGATCACGTCTTAAATTCTCTAGTGATAAATGTCTAATCTAGGCTATGCAACCTATCTTGACCCGGGTGTAAAATTTAAAACTTCACTTTTATTATATTATCTATATAAAAAGGTTTCATGTATGTCTTATTTGGAACCAAACAAAAGGGAGGTGATTAAAAATACAGTCACCACTCCGCCAAAGTCTGCCAATATCTATTGTGATACAAGCGAGGTCAGCCCACCCGCATAAGCAAATATCTAATATACCAGTGGGTCAGTTTTTGCGAATACGGCGTATCTGCTCAAGAGAAGAGGATTTTAAGCATCGTGCAAGTGATCTGAGTGACAGATTTAGACGGGGAGGATATGATGAACCCTCAATCAAAAGAGGCCTGGCAAGGGCTATCAGTGTGAAAAGAGAGTCCTTGATATATTCACGGAAAAAAGCCAACACTAAAAATAATGATCAGGTACGCTTCATCACCACATACTCAAGTGACCACGAAAAAATTAGACGAAGCATGATCAAATATTGGGGTGTGCTTACTTCAGATAGTGTCCTAAAAAACTACTTACCGGCGACACCTAGGATCACCTATAGAAGGAATAAGAATCTGAAGGATTTACTTACCAGGAGCCACTATGTGGGGGAGAGACCGGAGGGGGCCTTTGGTTCCAGGGGTCCCAGCTGGGGATGTCGACCATGTGGTGCATGTGTTGCGTGTCCGAACATGAATCGTTCCACTAGTTTTTCTGATTCTGCAAACAAAGAAGAATATACAATTACGCATCAGATCACTTGTAACACTGCAGGAGTCATATATGTGGCGAGTTGCCCATGTAAATTGCTATACGTGGGTATGACCACAAGACAATTGAAAAAGAGAGTACGTGAGCATGTGTTGGGGATCGCTTCAGCTAAAGAAGAACAGGATTTGAGCTCCTTGAAAACCATCCCTAGGCACTTTAAGGACTTCCACAACTGCAATGAACACTTATTGAAAGTAAGTGGTATTGATCGGGTTTTTTTCGATCAAAGGGGTGGTAACTGGAAACAGTTATTAGCGCAGCGTGAGTTAAAGTGGATATATAAACTTGACACGGTGTTCCCGAAGGGTCTTAATGAGGATTTTAATTTTGTTCCGTTTCTATAATTATTGTCCAGGGTTATAGTGGGATATTGTAGGGGTTTCTCTCCTATATCCCCACCTAATGGTGGTTTTTATGATTTGTTCTTATTATTGGTTTTAAAAAAAAAAAATTGTCACTGCCCCCGGTTGCCCTTACATATTGTGATAGGTATGTGTAGATGATACTAATGTTGTCTTTTATTGTTATAGATACCCGGTCGTCCCTTATCCTGGCACTCTAGAACCATGAATTAATAACATCCAACTGCGAGATATTAATTTTTTTTTTTTTTTTTATAATCACACATGTATTTACACATTAATTTGTAATTATTTACATCATGTCTACTACACTCAATCATGTATTTTGTGGAATTTTTTGTACTTTATTACGATCACATATTTATGTAATTTATATTGTCTTTGTGCACTATCGCACATATATGCGAACATATTGTTCTGTCATGTGCCATTTAATTTAACTGAAGTGGTCAATCTCCGACTCACTGTTTGTCACTTACCACCTTCACTAGCATGTTTTACTTTGCACGGCACTTGCACTATTTATTTTTGCACTAATTTGCACATTTTATTTCATCTTATTGTATATCAAATGAAGAGTATGAGTTTATATATGATTATATGCCGCAGGTTTTTATATCGTTGTCTGTTATTTGAGTAGCCCATTATATGTTTAGATCGGGGCGGCCGCCTCATGATCGCTGTGGTTCGCCTTGACCTGGTTCGGCTGGCGTGCGCTCCAAGCTGAGCCGCATGACGTCACATCCGGCGCTTTACAACCGGGCGATCTGACTCAGGTGTGTTTAATCTTAGTGACCTATCAGTGTGAAGGGTGGGGGATATAAACAGGGGAGAGGGATGCAGTATCCTCACAGCACTTTATACCCTTGAAGAAGCCGCTTTGGTGAAACGTACGTCGGGTTGGGGCCGCAGGAGATTGTTACGTGTTTACATCAGGTAGTCTGACCTTTTTTGAGGTTATTCTCATTTTACTTATGTTGCAGTAGGCACTTTACATTGTATCATGTGTTCCCTTATATAGGTTGATTACCATACGCTATACGCTATTATTTGCACATCATTATTCTCCTGATATTCCTCTGGTGCCCTTTATACCACCAGTTCTTGTTTACTGCTAATTCTATATCCTTATCATGTTTTTATATCTATGAATATATTAATAAAGATAATAATTTTGTTTATTCCGGATGTATTTTTTGGTGTTCTATTTAAGTGGGCGGTCCGGTGATAGGTGCTTGCCCAGCGCCACATTTTGGTGTGTTCAATGGGGCTTAGCTACTCCTAGTCCACGTGTCGTCAATGACCTAAAAATAATTTACAGGAGCACCGCTGCCTTCTCAAACAGCTGATCGGTGGGGGTACTGGAAGTCACATCCCCACCCCAATATGCTGCGGTATTATGTCCATCCAAAATGCCTGATCAATCGCCGGAATGCCGGATCCGGCATTAATTTACATTGACTTGCATTAGTGCCGGATCCGGCATTGCAAAACAACTGAAGGACGGACCCGTCCTTCTGGTCTGCGCATGCGCAGACCGGGAAAACTGTGAAAATGACAAGCGGAGAGACGGATCCGTTCTTGCAATGCATTTGTAGACGGATCCACACCCGGATCCGTCTACAAATGCTGTCAGTTGTCACACTGAACGGCGGATTCGGCTGGCAGCTCCGACAACGGAACTGCCTGCCGGATAACACTAACGCTAGTGTGAAAGTACCCTTAAGCAAGGAGGAAACATGACTTCAGATGGAAAAAAATAACGAATATTTTAAAAATGAAAATATAGCACTATATTCTATAGTGCTATATATTCGGGTGTTAGAATATTCGCATTATGCGAAACACGAATATATAACACTATAGAAAATAGTGCTATATATTTGTTTTTTAGAATATTCATCATTTTTTCCAATTTAATGTGAACAGTCATTGGCACAAAAGCAACTTAAGCAGTGAGGAATCAGGACTTCAGATGGAAAAAAATGACGAATAGTCTAAAAAACGTGTTTTAGAATATTCGGAATTTCTTTCCATTTGAAGTCATGATTTCTGTTCACATTAAATTGGAAAAAATTACGAATATTCTAAAAAACGAATATATAGCACTATATTCTATAGTGCTATATATTCGTGTTTTAGAATATTCACATTACGCGAATATTACATTGCCGAGAAAATAAATGAAATAATGAAGAATATTCTAATTCACTACAGACTACAATATTGCTGCCTTTTCAGATTGACCCGCAAGCAATAAGCCGGTAGGTATACTAGGTAATGGGTTCACATGAAAAAAAAAAATAAAAAAAAAATCTATGAATATTTGTTTTTACGAATATATATCACTATATTCGAAATACTCGCAAATTTTTGAAGTACCGATATTGGCGATAAAAATTCAAAATTCGAATATTCGCACTCAACACTACTAATGTGTTTTATCTCAGACTGTTTAGTGAGCATTCTTCTGCCTTTTCATCTCTGTACCTTTGACCTTCTTGTTTTTAACTTGGCTTTTTTCTTATTTTGCAGTTGGATACAGATGACTAACTAATCAGTCAGAAAGTTTGATTCAGGTATAGATAAATTCGATCTGCACTGAAAATGCTTTAGTTGGCCTGAAAATTGGTGTATGACGCTCTGAGGTCTCCTAGGACTTCTGGGGGGAGGGATTTATCAAAACAGGTGTTATGGGCTTAGTTGCCCACAGCAACCAATCAATTCTACCTTTCATTTCTTAGAGCTTCTTTAGAAAATAAAAGGTGGAATCTGATTGGTTTCTATGGGCAACTAAGCTAGTTTTTTCTTTACACCAGTTTTGATAAATCTCCCCCTTGGTCTCTCGTCTTTTTTATTTATTTTTTCCTCTCTCTCGCTCTCTCTCTCTCTGTCTCTGACTCTCTCAGTCTCCTTTCAAACTCTTTTAATCCCTTGTTGACCACCCATTGACTGTATACGTCTGGGCGGTCGGCATATATCTCTGCATGGACAGTTTAAAATGTCTGTGTAGAGATTGCAGCTACACACTAATTGTGATAGCAGGATTTCCCCTACCAATCTATAAACAGCTATAAGCAAGCACTGTGCTGCATACTGATCTGGTCCAGTGGCCATATAAAAAATAAAAATAGAAAATACTGAAATAAAAATGACAAAAAATAAAGCCCTCTGTATCACTGTAAAAATGCACACTACATTATATACATAAACAGGAAAAAGAGTCATAACTTTCAAAGGTGCCTGTACTAAGAAAACTGAAAATGCAAGGGGGTTACTGGCCCAGTCAAGAACTGGTTAATGCAAAGACAGCAATAATAAATAATGTCAGAATAAGGGCTCATTCAGACAAACGTAAGGGTTCCATGCCCGTATTGCGGAGAACAAATGGCGAGTCCACAGTATACGGGCACTCCGTACTGTGTTGCAGACCCATTGACCTGAGTGGGTCCGCCAACCATAAGATACGGCAAAAGATAGGACATGTCCTAGCTTTTGTGGAGCGGAGGCACAGATCGGAAGCCTGCGGAAACACTCGGAAGAGCTTTGTGGCTTTCAGGTCCGTGCTTCCGCACCGCAAAAGATAGGACATGTCAATGGGTCCACACTGCAATACGGGATTAATATGCCCTGGGCCTGTGCATTGCAGACCACTACAGTCATGTGAATGAACCCTAACACTGACATGTACAACTATGAATAAACACAGTAGGGCACATTTACTAAGACTGGCATTTTATGCCGGTCTTAGATTTACCCTCTGTGCTGCCGCTATATACGTCTAATTTATGACGAGGAGTGTGTCTCATCTGTGACACATGTGTGGCAGTCCGTGCACCCTGGCTGGCACAGTTTTTAGCTATCATTTGCGCCGGTTTCCATATGCAAATGTAAGTAAATATGCCAGGGCTGGAGCCCAACTGGAATACAAGGCACAAAACCGGCCGTGCAAACTTTTTTACGTCTAAAGGTGTCGCAAGTCCATTAGTAAATGTGGCCCAGTACCTTGTGTTTTTTGCCTGGGGAAAGGAGGTGAGTCCTCATGCACACCTCCGTATGTATTTTGCGGTCCGCAAAAATGGATCCGCAAAAAATACGGATAACGCTCATGTGCATTCCATATTTTGCGGAACAGAACAGCTGGCCCCTAATAGAACAGTCCTATCCTTGTCCATAATGCGGAAAATAATAGGACATGTTGTATTTTTTTGCTGAACAGAAATACGGACATACGGAAACGGAATGCACACGGAGTACCCTCCGCAAAAAAAAGGAAACTGACACGGAAAGAAAACACGTTCATGTGCATGAGTCCATCTGTGTGATTTCCTAATGACTCACATGGTCCATCTTACCATGGTGATGGACCATGTGATTGGACCATGTGATGTGACGTCATCACAGGTCCTTTAGTTGTTAGCTGATGCTGGAAAAGAGAAGACAGATCGCAACTACGCGATCAAGTGGCTAAGGTAAGTTAACTTTTATTATTTTTAACCCCTTCATCTTCATTTTACTAAGCATTCTTTATTAAGAATGCTATTATTTTCCCTTATAACCATGTTATAAGGGAAAATAATAAATTCTCCAGAATACTCTACCCGAAACCGGACTTCAGTGATGAAGTCCGGCTTTGGGTCTGGGTACCAAACATGGCGATTTTTCACACGCGCGTGCAAAACGCATTACAAACGTTTTCATCCGTGCTGAAAAATCGCGCATATTCCCGCAACGCAACCGCCTCTTATCCAGGCGTCAAACATGACGCCCGTGTGAAAGAGGCCTTAGGGCTCATTCACACAAATGTATTTTGTTTCTGTTTCTGTTCTTTTTTTGCGACCCATATGCGGAATCATTTACTTCAATGGGGTCGCAAAAAGAATGGAAATGACTCTGTGTGCATTCCGTTTACACGTATTACTATTTGGTTTTAAAAACATTTGGTGACACATTTCCTTTAAAATGATCCCTGAGTGACTATCGATTCCTACTGTAGAAGGTTGGAATCTGTATGTGGGCTGGGAATAGAAACATGGATTTATTTTTGTCTATGAGTCCACCGTTACGGCCTCTTTGTATTATGTTCTTGACCTCCTTCCTGTTGGGTCAATGATTAGATTTCTGTAATACTCTGTGTCTGACATGATTCTCATATGCATGTTTGTCTATCATTAATATGATCCCTATTTATCTGAAGGTTTGGTTACAATTGACACTAAAGAGCCTTTAGTACATTTAGACCTTTGGGGAACCACAAGGCCAAGCAATGTAACTTATTGCTATGATTTACTATACTGTAGTACCAGTGTTCCTTAGAGGGGTATTCCAGTTGTTTTAAGTTGTCCCCCATCCATCCGTTATCTGTTTGTCTCCAATATGCATGAAAATTCCTTCCCAAGAAGAAATGTCTTTCGGCTGCAGGGGGAGTCCAACATTAATCAAATACAGTTGCGTTGTTATTTCATGGGATTTTCAGATTTGTCTTTTTTTTTAGTGCTTTGTTCCATTAGTTTTGTTTTTTATTTTTACACCTACATATCAAACAGAATTTGTCATTTTCAACTTGTGAAATTATCATGTTCACAATATTTCTAAAATTAATGTCATAACAGAGAGGTTTTTGTTCTATTCTGCGAAGAAGTAAAATATTACAAAGATCTATTAAGCTTCAGCTGGAATGTTTGATAATTTTATTCTCAAAGTACTGTGGGGGTAATTCATCAAAACCGGTGGTTTCTGTGCTGGTCTTGATATCACTTGTGTTGCCAGAGGTTGTGTCTAATTTTTCATGAGTAGCCCCCCTCTTCATAAATTAGACGCATCCCCCGGCAGTCTGTGCGCCTAAACAGAAATCTATGACATATCAGAGCTGTTGAAGATTTCTGGCTTCATTTGCACCAGAAATTTGGTGAAAATGAAGATGAATTTGTCTCAGCTGTTGGCCACACCCCGTCTCTGCCCTTGTCATGCTCCTTTCAATAAAGTGGCGATGTCGGCGTAAAAAGAGGCACTTGTGGCTTTTTTTTTCAAAAAGTCACATTTAAAAAGTGACAATCACAACTTTTTAAAGCCACTTTTCTGGCAGAAGGTAGATGACAAATCTCCACCTATATCTGGATAGTTGTTCACATGCTCATGGAATCAACAGACCTCTCACCACAGTACAACACTGTTATATTCCCATATTCCCTGCAATATTCCTCCCATTTAAAGTCCCAGATAATTGATTGAGAAGCTCTTTTAGAATTTTTTAGCAAAATAAAAGTAATTCATTTATTCCATTCACTATAATATGATTTGTTAACTGCTTGGAGCACCATCACACCAATTACAGCAAATCCGAGTAGAGAGCAATAAAATACATATCTTTATTACTACATGAAGTTAAAATCACAATATTAACATGGTTAGTGATACAAACACATACAGGGCTTGCAATGCCCTAGCAGGAAATGCAGACTAAAGGCTGAATATAAACATATCGATGGACAACTTGTGAAGCAGAGTATATATAACACCACAGTGTGCCATATTGAACCTCAGTTAAAGTGCATAAATTCAACTCACATCTACATCTTATAATAGCCCAGACAGGGGAGTTATAACTGCAAGGAGGCATTAGAGCTACAAGGTGCGCTGAAGGAGGGGTATTATAAATATTAGGGGCACTGGTGGCATTATTACTACTGGGGGTACTGTAGAGGCATTATTATTTGGGACTATATGGAGGACATTGATGCTAATCAGGGAACTCTTGGGACAATTATCATTATTGGGGACACTATTACTATTTAGGACAGTCTGGGAACCCTATTTCTATGAGGGGATCTGTATGACACTATTATTTCTGACAGTATAGAGTTTGTGGCACAGTAGGAACAGTATTGGAAGTAGCAGCAGGATCACAGTGGCCTGTATAAAAATGGGGGCTTATCTGTGGTCTGTATAAATTTCTGGGCTGATTTGCAAAATCTGTAACAGTCCCCCATGTGCCATGTAGTAATGCTGGTGTCTTCTTACTCTTATATGGCAGAGGGGGCTGCACACTCCTGACTAAAGACTCCTGTCTGTTATGGTCTGGACCAGATAGAGAAGAAAAGGAAAGTGAAGAACTCAAAGCCGTGGAGATGTCACCTGTAAGTCACTGGGTCTGCCCAGGAGGTAATGTCACTTTCAATTGATTTTGAGGGGGAGGGGTGGTGCAATTTTCCTGGGGTCTCAAAATACATCGTCCCAGCCCTCTGAATACCTCAAAGAATTAGCAGTTCGGCTATGCTCTTACCCTGTCATCAGGAAATTACAGTTTGACATTTTTAAGAGTCACTAAGATCTAGAGATGAGCAAACCAAAATTTGTTTTGTGTCTGATTCGTTGAATTTTTCAAAACATTCGATTTGTGTCTGAAGTGATTCTACATTATTTATTATTAAAGCGCCAATCATTCCAGAGCGCTGTACATATGAAAAGGGGTATACATACATAATACAGACAATTGCACTAAGGATAAACAAGACAAGTTACAAACTGGTACAGAAGAAGAGAGGGCCCTGCCCATAAGGGCTTACAATCTACATGGTATGGGAGAAGGACACAGTAGGTGAGGGTGAAGCTGGTCATGTCAGTATATATTCAGCATAGTCACTGGTTGTAGGCTTGTTTGAAGAAGTGGGTTTTTAGGTTTCTTTTGAAAGATTCCACTGTAGGTGAGAGTCTGATATGTTGGGGTAGCGAGTTCCAGAGTGTGGGGGATGCACTGCAGAAATCTTGGAGGCGATTGTGGGAAGAGGTGATAAGAGGAGAGGAGAGAAGGACGTCTTGTGAGGATCGGAGATTGTGTGTGGGGATGTATCGGTAAAGTAGCTCAGAGATGTAGGGAGAGGACAGGTTGTGGACGGCCTTGTAGGTATTTGTTAGTATTTTCAACTGAATTCACTGGGCAATGGGGAGCCAGTGAAGGGATTGGCAGAGGGGAGAGGCAGATGAGTAACAGAGTGAGAGGTGGATTAGTCGGGCAGCAGAGTTGAGGATAGATTGGAGGGGTGCGAGAGTGCTAGATGGAAGGCCACAAAGGAGAATGTAGCAGTAGTCTAGGCGGGAGATGATCAGGGCATGTACAAGCATTTTTGCAGATTCAAAGTTGAGAAAAGCACGGATGCGGGAGGTGTTTTTGAGTTGGAGGCGGCAGGTGGTGGAAAGGGCTTGGATGTGCGGTTGGAAGGAGAGGGCAGAATCCAAGGTCACTCCAAGGTAGTGGACTTGGTTGACCAGCGAGAGTGTGAGAGATAGGTCTGTTGGGAGGGCTGAACAAGATGGGGGAAAGATGATGAATTCAGTTATATTTATGTTAAGTTTTAGAAAGCGAGAGGAGAAGAAGGATGATACGGAAGATAGGTATTGTTGGATTCTGGATAATAAGGTGGTGATGTCTGGACCAGAGAGGTAATTTTGTGAGTCGTCAGCATAAAAGTGATACTGAAAGCCATGGGACTCTATGAGATGTCCCAGGCCCAAAATGTAGATAGAGAAGAGCAGGGGTCCTAGGAGCCTTGCGTAACAGAAGGAGAGAGGGAATGAGGCGAGGAGGTGGTGTGAGAGTGGGAGACACTAAACGTCCGGCCTGTGAGGTATGATGTGATCCAGGAGAAGGGCAGGTCAGTGATACCAAGAGATGAGAGAGTTTGTATCAGAAGGGAGTGATTAACAGTGTCAAAGGCAGAGGACAGGTCAAGGAGAAGGAGGACAGAGTAATGTTTTTTTGTTTTGGCTGTTAGTAGGTCATTGGTGA
The DNA here is from genome assembly GCA_033119425.1 of Bufotes viridis. Classification (NCBI taxonomy): domain Eukaryota; kingdom Metazoa; phylum Chordata; class Amphibia; order Anura; family Bufonidae; genus Bufotes; species Bufotes viridis. The sequence goes on along the minus strand of CM065589.1, from coordinate 527,037,095 downwards.
CTTTGGTAAGGGCAGTCTCAGTCGAGTGGTGGGATCGGAAGGCAGATTATAGCCGGTAAAAGAGGGAGCAGGAGGAGAGGAGAGAGGACAGTTCAGAATGGACATGTTGTTCAAGTAGCTTTGAGGCATACGGCATTTATGCTCTTAAATGCAATGACAGCAATAGCAAATAATGTGACATTGACATATATAGCAATGGGTGAACAAATGATTGACAATGTTAACAAACAACATGTTTTAAAACACACTGCACTGTGACATGTGTTATGCTTTTTTATATTAGAAATCTTCAAAAAATTGTCACTTATCGGGGGCACATGTTGTTTAAACAGTGGAAAAAAAGAGTGGCTTGTTAGGACCAACCATCCAAAAATTATACCCTAATGGGGCAGCTTCTTGACCCAGTTTATACACAGGTTAATGTCAAAAGAAACAGTGGCTTGTTCTGTAAAAGCATGCAAACATTATGCATTAACGAGTACAGAATGCCTGCCTGTATTCATACAGACAAGTGTTAATTGTCAGAAGAAACACTGATTTTTTCTTAACATGTCTGGAAAAATTGTCCCTTTTTATTAGGAGCAGCAGCAGTACAGTGTGTATGTGGAAAGGGTAGGGTAATAGTAGCATGTGGCCACAAAAGTAGTAACGGCATAGAATGGAACAAACAAGGCACTAGATGTGTGTGTGACTGTTTAAATATAGTATAAGTAGTAGTGGCAGCTGTGTAGTGGCAATTGTAGTGGTAGTAAAAGGATTAGCAGCAGGGAGTTTCAGCTGTGAGGTTGCTGCATTCAAACATGTATGCAAGTACTGTAGAAAGAGGCAGTAGCAAGAGGGTAACAGCTGCAGCAATATGGTACAGAATATGATGGTAAGCAGGCAGACAGTGGCAGTGGCATTACAGCGACAGCAGCAGGCAGGCATACAGCGGCAGTTACATGTTTGTTCACCATCAGCAACAACAGATCTATTCATTGGCCTACTCATTGGCTTAAGCCTTACCCTAACCCTGGGTTCAGACCTGAGCGTTCTAAAAACGCGCGTTTTAGCGCGTTTTTGTCGCGCGTATTTCAGCGCGTTTTTGCAAATGGGAAATGCGCGTAAAACGCGCGTTCTTGTGATTGACTACTGTGGTGTCAATCACAAAACGCGCGTCAAACGCCCCAAAAGAAGCTCAAGTACTTGTTTATGCGTTGGGCGTTTTACAGCGCGTTCAAACGCGCTGTAAAACGCTCAAGTGTGAACCACTCCCATAGGGATGCATTGGTTTTAATCTGTTGAGCGTTTTACAGCGCGTTTGAGCGCGCTGTAAAGCGCTCAGGTGTGAACCCAGGGTCAGTTCACACCTGAGCGTTTTACAGCGCGTTCAAACACGCTGAAAAACGCTCAACACATGAAGACCAATGCTTTCCTATGGCCCTGGTTTTCACTTGAGCGTTTGAACGCGCTTTAAAACGCCCGACGTATAAACAAGTACTTGAGCTTTTTTTGGGGCGTTTGTCGCGCGTTTTGTGATTGACACCACAGTAGTCAATCACAAGAACGCGCGTACGAACGCGCGTTTCCTATTTGCAAAAACGTGCTGAAATACGCGCAACAAAAACGCACGTAACACGCGCGTTTCCAGAACGCTCAGGTCTGAACCCAGGGTTAGGGCTCATGCACAGGACCATTGTTGTTTTTCTGTCAGTTTTTCACGGATCCATTGTTCCGCATCTGAGGTTTTTATTCTCTGATTAAAGTCCTCTTCCGTTCCGTTATTCCACAAAACATATCCGTATGGTTTCTGTATGCGATCTGTTTTTTGTGGATCGGAAAAGGAAATAGTAACTTAATAATCACCAAACACATGAGCAATATGGACTGGCATAGCATTTCTACGATATGGTTCCACAAAATATGTGTTCCATGTGCGTTCAGTATTTTTTGCGAACCCATTGACTTGAATGGGGCCTCGGACCGTAATTTGCAGACAATAATAGGACATGCACTACTTTTTTGTGGAACGGCCATGAGGACAAACGGAAATGGAATGCACACAGAGTAACTTCCATATTTTCTACAGCCCCATTGAAGTGAATGGTTCCGCATACAGGCCGCACAAAAAATGGAACTGAAGCAGAAAGAAAATACATTTGTGTGCATGAGCCCTAAAAGTGATGTTTTTTACACTGGGAGAAGACAACTTTGTCCGTTCGGGTGTCACAAGGCCTCCTGCCTTGCCAAAAACCATCTCTGAGATGACACTAATGGCAGAACAAGAGAGAACTTAGATAGGATACTGGGACAGTTCAGACCACTGTTCCAATCTGCCTGCCGAGAAGTCCATTGGACCAGGGAACACAGAATTTGCCAGAGAAAGGACAGAGTCCATGTAGAACTGAACTTGGGTTTTGAGGCGGTACCTTTCTGTTTGCTAATTTACTTCAGCTTGGCGGGACACGTGAAAAAATTGCTCCATCATGGTCCCGAGACTGGACTGACTGCTACTGCTACTGCTGCTAGGTCCAGCTGACCTATGCGTTTCGCACAATCAGTAATTAATCATGGTATACAAGTAAAGCCTCATTGACACGTCTGAGTCCGTTTTCAAATCCGTGAGCAAGTGGTCGGTGATGCATCCGTGAAGCTGTCCGTGAAGGATCCACGATGGGCCCGTGTGTCCTTTTTTTTGCTGTCCGTGTTGCATCCGTGTTTCACTGATACTGAACAACTGAAAAATAATTTTCAAAGCATCTCTTCCTAATGATCCAATTAACATGGATTTAAATCCCTTTAAAATATACCTTTTAATAATCCTATTAAAAAATCATGGACACCCGGTCCAAAATAGATCAACAAACACCCACAACAAAAAGATAATGTAAGATGCTATTTTGACACGGATACTCAGCACCACATATTATTTCAATGACATACGTTAGTCAATCAGTGCTATTATTCCCTGGTGTCACCCTAGGTTTGTCCTCAGCCCAGGGACATCCCCTAATGGTGGGGATACCCTGTCCCCGAACCTAACCTGTGTCACCCTAGTTAGCACCCTAGTCTAAGTAGATATCCCGAGTATCCGTGTCAACACAGACCCCCAACACGGGGTAAGTAAATGATACAACTCGAAAAATAGCAGCAGGATATAGATGTGCACTTTCTAATTCCTGCGCATAAATAAACCTCTAAGACAAGATAGAGTTCAACTCAGAGGATACAGAGTCCTCAACGCGTTTCCCCCTCATTTATACAAGATTAGATATATAGGGTTCATCAGGAGGAAGATAAATCAATTTTATCAGAGCTGTAAGGCCCCTTTCACACGGGCGAGTTTTCCGCGCGGGTGCAATGCGTGAGGAGGACGCATTGCACCCGCACTGAATCCGGACCCATTCATTTCTATGGGGCTGTGCACATGAGCGGTGATTTTCACGCATCACTTCTGCGTTGCGTGAAAATCGCAGCATGTTCTATATTCTATATTTCATAGAAGTGAATGGGGCTGCGGGAAAATCGCAAGCATCCGCAACCAAGTGCGGATGCGTTGCGATTTTCCCGCATTGTTGCTTAGCAACGGGACCCAATCTCTATTATTTCCCCTTATAACATGGTTATAAGGGGAAATAATAGCATTCTTAATAAAGAATGCATTGTTAAATGATGAGGAAGGGGTTAAAAATAATAAAGTTAACTTACCTTAGCCACTTGATCGCGTAGTCGCGATCTGTCCTCTCTTTCCCTGCAGCATCTATGATCTGAAGGACCTGTGATGACGTCACATCACATGGTCCAATCACATGCTCCATCACTATGGTGATGGAGCATGTGATTGGGCCATGTGATGCTGTGACATCATCACAGGTCCTTTACCTAGTAGCTAGCTAACGGAGAGGATGCCGGGCTTCGCGATCAAAGGGACGAGGTAAGTTATGATTAGTTTATTATTTTTAACCCATTCAGCACCGGGTACAACATTAGGAAGATGGCCAAGGGTATTATTTCACATAATAACTATGTTATAATGTGAAATAATACCAGCGGGACCATTTCGGACCCGAACATGCACTTCTGTGAAGAAGTGCAGGTTCGGGTCTGGGTACCAAAAGTGCCGATTTTTCTCCCGCGCGTGCAAAACGCATGACAGCGCTTTGCACTCGCGAAGCAGGAGAGGCTGGCACGTGTGGACGCAGGGAGCTATTGAACCTAAAGGGCTGGAGGATACACAGGCATATCGAATAGCAGCACACATATCATTTATATATGGCCTGATAGCTCCGGACACTGCGTCATTTGGACAAATTGAGTGCCTCCTGTGTTCCACCTGTATATGTGATATCATTAATTTATTGATTATTTATCATTACTAGGAGACCATTAATTTGGAATTGTCTCCATGTTACAGCTCTGATAAAATTGATTTATCTTCCTCCTGATGAACCCTATATATCTAATCTTGTATAAATGAGGGGGAAACGCGTTGAGGACTCTGTATCCTCTGAGTTGAACTCTATCTTGTCTTAGAGGTTTATTTATGCGCAGGAATTAGAAAGTGCACATCTATATCCTGCTGCTATTTTTCGAGTTGTATCATTTACTTACCCCGTGTTGGGGGTCTGTGTTGACACGGATACTCGGGATATCTACTTAGACTAGGGTGCTAACTAGGGTGACACAGGTTAGGTTCAGGGACAGGGTATCCCCACCATTAGGGGATGTCCCTGGGCTGAGGACAAACCTAGGGTGACACCAGGGAATAATAGCACTGATTGACTAACGTATGTCATTGAAATAATATGTGGTGCTGAGTATCCGTGTCAAAATAGCATCTTACATTATCTTTTTGTTGTGGGTGTTTGTTGATCTATTTTGGACCGGGTGTCCATGATTTTTTAATAGGATTATTAAAAGGTATATTTTAAAGGGATTTATTTTGCTGGATCTTGTGTTTTGAATTTTGTCCCTATTCATTGTAAGTATAGTAATACGCTGGATTTTGCTAACATGGATTTAACACTGATAGCATCCGTGCTGCATCCATGGTTTTTACGGACCCATAGACTATAATGGACGTGATGGATCCGTGAACACAGACAAAATAATGCATGCATACGTGCTGAAAACACAGATGCACGGATCGTGCTAAAACACTGATGTCTGAATACACACATTAAAATGAATGGGGACGTGTGCTGTCCGTGGAGAACGCATACAGCACACGTCCGTGGAACACTGACGCGTGAATGAGGCTTAAATCAGGACACAAGACATTTCAAACCAACAAGTACCAATGTGAAAAAATCCAGAAGTAAAATGTTATGATTGAAATGAATAACTTGTATTTAAGTATATATGCCTTGGCATGATTCAGAGAAAATAACAATCAAAAATTAAATAAGCATAAATAATAAAAAATACGATAAATCATTTCTCCAGATCATGCCTATAGGGGCTCTTGTATCTAGCATATGTATCCAGATGGCTTCTCTGGCTAACAACAGCTGCTGTCTATCGCCTACCGTATTAGTTTTTTTACGGCCCAATTCACACGTCCGTGGTGTGTAGTGGACACACCTATCTGGCACCCCCATAGAAATGCCTATTCTTGTCCACATAGTGTGCTCTCCGCTTCACGTCCGGCCCCATTGAGAATGAATGGGTCCACATCCGTTCCGCAGAATTGCGGAACGGATGCGGACCCATTTGCGGATGTGTGAATGAGGCCTAACTCTTTCAATGCCAAAAAAGGAGAAGTATCCTATCTGGCCATCATGCACTTCCAAAAAATGTTCTTCCACACCCAATGCATTAGCTTGGTTCTTGTCCACATAACTAATGTGCTCGGCAATACGTGTTTTCATTTTCCTAGTGGTGTAGCCGATATATAAACAGCATTTGGTGCAGCATACCACATAAACTACATATGTAGAATCAAAATTTATAAACGTTTTGATACTACAGTATAAAGCATATTTCTAGTAGTGTTGATCACGAATTTTTGAATTGCGAATTTTAATCACGAATATCGGCACTTCGAGAATTCGCGAATATTTAGAATATCGAAAATATATTCGCAATTGCGAATATTTGTTTTTATGTGAATTTTATATGCAAAATTTGCATAAAAATTCGCATAAAATTTGCATAAAAATTCGCATAAACTGGCATTTTAGAGATAGCTTTTAAATACCAGTTTATGCGAATTTGTATGCAAATTTATGCAAATTTTTATGCGATTTTTCGCAATCAGAAAACAATGACTGGAGATTACGAATTTGCGAATTTTCAAATATATGGCGAATATTCGCCCAAATATTCGCAAAATATCGCGAATTCGAATATTGCCCCTGCCGCTCATCACTAATTTCTGGTTGCTGAACCAAAATTTACCATTTTTGGGTATTTACACATATTATAACCGCTCCCTCCATAGGGAAAGAACCTGTTTGTGAAAGCCAGATTTTATTTTTTGTATACTGGGACTGAAAAAGACTAGGAGAGAAAATACTCCTCAGTCTTCTTGCACACGACCATATAACTTTTTCAGTATGTTGAGGTCTGTTTTTAACGGATCTATTGTTCCTTTTTTTGTTTCTGTTGTGTGTCCTTTTCCGTTCCGTAGTTCCGTAAAAAATCTCCGTATGGTTTCGGTATGCAATCCGTTGTATGTACAGTAATGTGTTTTAACAGTAAACACATTGGCAAAGTGGGCATGGATCCGCAAAAAACGGAAGACATACGAATGTGTTCCGTATGCATTCCATATTTTTTGAGGACCCATTGAGTTGAATGGAGCCCCAGTTTGTTATTTGCGGGCAATAATAGGAACGGATATACGGAAATACAGAAACAGACTGCATACGGTGTACATTCCACTTTGTTTGCGGAACCATAGAAATTAATAGTTCCGCATACGGACAACAAACGAAATCCTCAAAATCGGAACGGAAACGGAAAAAAAAAAACGTTTGTGTGCAAGAGGCATCAAAGTTGTTTTTTTGCCACACAAATGCATGCTGTTTCTAGGATCTGACATAACTTTTTATCACAATATAAAATAGGAAGGTATTTAAAATAGATGTTTTATCTATTTAAACTGGTTGCTATTACTTGTGGAAAAAACTATTTAGATGCTGACTTTTTATTAGAGGAGAAACGAAAAGAAAGATTGTGTCTTGAACAATCATCCATTTTTTATAGTTGCTCCTATATAGCCTCTCAGATGTCTCCTTGACCATTTGTTCATACATCATATTGTCAAAGCATGCCCTTCTGATCCTACAGAACTCACCAACCGGTACAGCCTTGGGGCTCATGCACACAAGCTTATGTATTATTTCAGTCCGCAAAAAACTGAGGACATTCTTTGCGGATCCATTGTAACAATACCTGTCCTGGTCCACAAAATGGACAAGAATAGGACATGTTTTTTTTTTTTTGCAGAACGGACATATGAACACGGAATGCACAAGCATTTTTTTCAAGCCCCATTGAAATGAACTGTTCCACATACAGACCTGTAAAAAAACGGAACGGAAGCGAAAGAAAAATACGTTTGTGTGCATGACCTATAATGGTGTCAATAAGGTGATTAGATTTAGTATCCAAAAGAGTATTGCCAGACTAGGGTTTGCTGAATATAAAAGTATTGATGCAATTTCTTATCCTCTTTCATCACCAGTCAAAATTAAATCCCAAAAATGTACCACTTTCTCAGATTCCATACCTACAAAAGTTAAGTTCAAATGATTATCATTAACATAGTGTAGAAAATCTGGTATGAGCTCCACACCGTGATACCAAATAACAAGCAAATCATGGATGTAGCACCCATACCAGATAATAGCCTTTACCAAAAACATTGGAAACTGAAAAAACAAAAATAATTCCTTCACATATAAAGGATATCTAGTGATGGTGAAACTTTAGACCCCACTGGCGCACCTTCTGCCTGCAAAAAGATTGTACCATCAAAAATAAAATAAATTAAACCACCATGACAATAAAATAGTACAAATCAGGAGGACAATCAATGCATTTGGATAGATGGTGTTGAATAGCTAAAATAGCTAGATTGTATCCTCGTAATAAAGAATTTTGGCCTCCCTTTCAACAAAAGGAAAACATTCCCCCATTTCTTTGGTGAGGGTTTAAAAGCAGTAATCATCAGATTTCTTGATGATAAGGAGATGCCTGTTTTTGCTGGGGAATGCCATTAGAAACGGGCCACAAGTGCAGAATCTGCTCCCCTGTTTATATATGCACAACTGCATTTGGGTTTAAGCATTTCCTGCCTGTTTAACACCACTCCATTTTTTCAGTTGTTTTGTATATTGAGTTGTTTGGAGGTGTATAAATTCCTAGGTAAATGTGCTTGATTTCCATCCACAGGCTACATTTTGGTGCACTTGTGAGGCTTGGGCCTTATCAGCCAGTCTTAGGTGGGGCTCACAGCCTTCTCCTTCCTCTCATTGCAGGCATGGCGACATGCTGGAGGTGACTGAGGAGTTTTCTGCGAGTCGGCCTTTACACTCCTGTAATTTAGCCCACTGGCCCCTGGTATTGCCCATACGGCACAGGTAGGTGAGTGTTAAGACCCGAGCTACTTGAGAAACCTTGGCGCGGTGCTCAGGCTTAGACATGTCCTCCACAGTAGGATATATTGGCTAATTCTCAATTTTAACATCAGAATGAGGGTTAGTAAGACCGCAGAGTGCACCTGTCTTTTCTATTGTAATTGTTATATTGTAACTCTTGTGTTACGGGGGAAAAAATGGATCCTGTAATTCGTGTGGAACATTTAAAGGGTTAATAAAATTTCTAAATTCAGGTTTGAACAGATTGAGGAGTGTAGTTTCTAAAATAGGATCATTTATGGGTGGGCTAGATTATTCAAGTCCCTTAAAGTCTCTTCAGAACTAATTTCACCCTAACAAAAAAGCTGGGGGGGGTCATTTATCAAACTTGTGAAAAGTAGAACTGTAAACAAAAGACGAGTGACTCCAGCTCTGTAGTTTCAAAAAGTGTCGTAAGAAGAATGTTTTTTCGAAACGCGTCAACAGCCGCAACCGTGTGTCTGTGTATCCTGTGTAATTTTGTTGGAAGCACTTCAATAAAGATAAAGAAACGACACTTTTTGAAACTACAGAGCTGGAGTCACTCGTCTTTTGTTTAAAGTGTGAACAGAGGCTTATCACCTCAGAACTCCGTGCACCTGGGCAGAGAAAGCTATACATCATAGGTGAGCTGGATCTTTTCTTTACATTTGGGAAAAGTAGAACTGGCTTAGTTGCCCATAGCAACCAATCAGATTCCTCCTTTAATTTTCCAAAGGAGCTGTCCAAAATGAAATGTGGAGTCTGATCCATTGCCATGGGAAACTAAGCCAGTTCTACTTTTCACCAGTTTGATGGATAACCCTCTTGGATTTGGAAATTGTCTTGAAAATTTCCAAAATCGGCACCAAAATGATATGTCTTCTAAAAAATTAAAATTACATTTAAAAAATGAGGCCAACATAAAGTAGACATGCGATGAATATTAATTAAAAACTATTTTGTGAGATATGATTATCTGTCTTAAAAACAGAGAAAGGGCTCATGCACACGGCTGTTGTCCTGCCGTGGCAGTATTGCGGCCCGCACACGGCGGGTCCGCAATACACGGGACACAGCCGTGTGCATTTCGCATCACGGATGCGGACCCATTCACTTGAATGGGTCCGCAAATCCAGAGATGCGGTGCGGAACGGAACCACAGAACGGAAGCACTACGGAGTGCTTCCGTGGTGTTCCGTTCCGTGCTTCCGTTCCACAAAAAAGTAGTGCATGTGGTGCGGACCATCGATGCGGATCGTGGACCCCATTCAAGTGAATGGGTCCGCGATTCGCATGCGGCTGGCCCATGGTCGTGCCCGTGCATTGCGGACCGCAAATTGCGGTCCGCAGCACAGGCCCGGCCGGCACACGGCCGTGTGCATGAGCCCAAATTCAAATGGCTAAGGTGACGTGTCAGATCTGCAAAATTAGGCTTGGTTAGGAAGGTGAAAACTGACTTGATCTGGAAGGGGTTAAAAAACTTTCATCCATGTTCTAGTTCTGCAGAAACATTTCTTTTTTATTTTGTCCCTTTTTCCCTATTTGTTATCTGAATACATTTGTCAGGTTTGTACTGTATTTTTAGTGCCAGTTTCTGTTATGTTTTTTGTGTACTATATATTGCTATTAATTACTGCTTGGCTGTTCAGTGCCACAATCAGACTGTATACACACTGATGTAGCTACTGATTACTGCAGATACATGCCCTTGTACTGTATTTTATTTTAGTACGCTGAATACTTGTAGTGCAATGTAACCCTTAATTACGTAGTGTCCCCATATGACATGCACGATGTCCAGGTGCTGAGCTGCACAAAACATTTTTGCAGAGCTATCATTAGTAATAGCATCCACAGCTGCCTAATTCCTTGTTAGCTGCCAGTGCCACAGAACTTTGCTGGTTTCCCTACTTCTGTAAGAAAGAAGAACCTGTGTCATAACAGATATGAATGTTTATTAACCCTTTAAACTTTGCATAAATCCATAGTACAGGTTATTATAATGAATGTATCACAGTCGTATTATTATTATTATTATTATTATTATTACTATAATTATCATTATTAGTAGTTAGTCATCTATTAATATTTTCAATCAAGCATTTAAACTTTCAATTAGGATACAAGACCAGCCACATTTCACTTTCCAGAGTAATCTGTATTCAAGTCTTTGATAGAAGCTAACACTGAGAATTTATTTGTATGTCTTTCCACATATAAACCATAAACTTGGCCCTAGAGTTTGCTACCGGATAGAATTTTGATAAGGCTGAAGTTGTATCTCTATTTCAAAGTGCCACCTGGGGTAATGCAAATGAATACAATAGGTTTGCAGGAGATGAATACTCTGCAACATAACATATAAAATGCATGAATATGAAAAACTAAAATCTCTCAATATTTGAATATATTAAATAGAATTCAGCTGGAATTATCATAAAAATGACAGAAGAGGATATTAATTATAATAGAATAATGAAGGAATTTATCATGAGGGGAATTTATCATGAGAATGATCTAAATCGGTTTCTTTTGCATCTGCATTCCCAAATTTATCAAAAGTAGCACATTGATAAATTAGCACATCTTTAAACATAACTCTTTTATCCAGAGATGTAACTCCGATTTTGTACATTTCCCCCTTATTGGAATATTATTGCGCCTATTTTGCAACTTTGATAAATTTAGCATACATCTAATTAACATAACTGACTAAATCCACTTTGCAAAAGTGGCAACATCAGTGTAAAATCACAAAAAGTTGTAAATCTTTGTACAAAAATGGTGTGCCAAAATTTGCTACTTTTTTTCTGCCAGAATGCCAAATGACACAAATGAAGTAACAAATTCTGCCTGATATTTTTACTATATTAAGGCCTCTTTAACACGAGTGTCGTGAGTGAGGGCCGGATGCAATGCGGGTGCATTGCGGTAAACCCGCGCGAGTAGGCACACAATTTCAGTCAGTTTTGTCTGTGATTTCGTTCCGTTGTTCAGTTTTTTCCACGTGAGTGCAATGTGTTTTGCATGCGTGTGATAAAAAACTGAATGTGGTACCCAGACCCGAACCCGGACTTCTTCACTGAAGTTAGGGTTTGTGTTAGGTATTCTGTTGATTTTATTATTTTTCCTTCTAACATGGTTATAAGGGAAAATAATAGCATTCTTAATGCAAAATGCTAACTAAAATGTCCATTGAGGTGTTAAAAAATAAAAAAAATAAACTCACCTCAACCACTGGATCGCGCAGCTAGTATCGTCTTCTTTCTTCTTCCTGCAGGACCTGCAAAAGGACCTGCACTGACATTATCGCACTAACCACGTGGTGAGCGCGGTTGATAGAGATGTGCATATATGAATATCTTTCTTCAGAAACCAAGATGGCTCCCATATCCTGTAGCTTGAAGACAAGAACAAAGGACAGCATGAGAGTCTGGCCACATGCTGGAAGAACACCCCTCTTGAGGGGTCATTTGTGATATACCTTGTACCACTGCTGACCAAATAAGGACATTACCCAATGAACTCCTCCCCCTCCCCCTTCCTCACTATGTATAGGAATGTGCTGTGTAATAAAGCTAAGAACTGAATTGACCCTGCAGGCGTCAAGTCATCTCTTCTGTGCACACAAAACCTTAAGATCTAGCTATTGATTTGGAGCAGCAAAAGCAAACGTTATAGCTCTGATTAGAGCATCTTTATCAATTTGGCGCTCAACGTGGCTCTCGAGAGAATATAACAGCGGTAGCCGAAGTTTTGGATTCCTGGAGCACGGTGGATGACGCTTGAGGACTGGGGCTGCAGCCCTATAAATATTACGGTAGGAAAATTCGTAATCTTGCCGACCTCTTGTCGTACCCCACCGTGCTGTGGAAATCTTTCTGCTGGTCGCCTGTTACACTGTGTGTTAGCAGCCCTCGACTGATTGTTGAAAATCTCGAGTTCTTTTCGGACCTCTGAGCGGGCTGCAGTTTGCTTTGCTGTGGTTTTGTCTGTTTGTTTTTTTGTGTTGGCTGCTTTTCCCTGACAACAGACAAGCAGAGTGGGATAACTCCCTGCAGGGGGGGGACTACAATAAATTTCTGCTGCAGATCAATTTTTGCAGTGGATGTATTAGTCCAGGACTACAATAAATTTCTGCTGAATTGGGACTGGAGAATCTCCAGAGGCGGTGGCACATGTATTAGCCCAGGCTGGGGTGACCAGACGTGGACACCAGGGTTTATTTCTGTGGGGGGTGAAGTCTACTCTGCTTGCTGTTGAGGGGGGAGGTGCCGTTGTCTTTGTATACAGGTGTGTGAAGTCATGGGCCTGTCTCCATCTCTGCCTGAGGGAGAGTATACTGCTACGCAACTTGTAGCAGGTGAGGGATGCAGTAAGCATGTTAGGAGTTATAAGAAGTTAATGAAGATAGCTGGATGTAATGGAGAACTTAGCTCTGAAGTGTGGAAGACACTCATGAGACAGTGCTATGGAAAGTTGTAGACCTGAGCAGATTCTAGTGAAAATTTGTAAGACTCTGTGAAGTTAGAGCCTGCAGACTGCGGACATCAGAGCTCCTGGGATGTTAAGGGAGTTTATTGATGAGTTAGGCAAACAGAGCAGTGAAGAATGGTCGGTTAAGGAATAATTATTGTACCTAGTGTGTGACAACAGATGTTTGGCTAGCACTAAGAATATGAAGGTGTTAGGCATGGCTTTCTATTACAATAGTTCTACTTTTGGTCAGGAAGATAACAGTATTGTCTGGTATCAATGAACAGTTGAAAGAGTTTGAAAACAAAAAGTTTTAAGTGAGTTGAACGTTGAAAAATACCCCCCTCTGTGTCTGGGCTGCTAAGGGATAAAGAATAATAGACAGTGGTCTTGTATAGTCCCATCCCCCTTATAGTCTGTGTTGACCCCGCAGTCCAAGGTAAGCTGACTATATCCTTTAAAGGGGGGAGGGGCATGAAGTATCAGACAAAGAGAATGTAGAATGTGTTTAGCTATGCTGTGTGTTATACCTTTTACAAGACACTGAAGATTATTTAATAATTTTATTTCTTCTTTCCCAAGCAGCTACCGTAATGTGGGAATCTAGTTTTAAAGGAAAATTCTTGTATATGTGTAACACCTAATAAGACCATGTGGCAGATCAGATTTGAGTTTCACAAAAATTGCGTGATTATAACGTGGGTGCTGTCTTCTATAAGGTTTTACTTAATCACAGATTGAAGACCAGAAAGCGAAAAAACTGCAGAACAAAACCAGTGCTCTTCAGTGATTCTGGGTGGGGTGTGTCTTTCTGTTTCCAGGAAAGCTGTGTTTGTTTGTGCTGCAAGTTTTAGGATGAAACAAAGAAAACTGTGTGGCTGGTATGGAAGCCATAGATTATTCAGTGGAATGTGAATGGGTGTGGCTCTGAGTTGCAGTTGAGTCGACTATGTGAGAAGATGTGTGATGGACGCTTAGCAGACTTGTGTGTGTGCAGTATAAGTGCGTGGTTATGAGCTGCTTGTGGAAATGACTAAATGGTTCTGTAGCAAGCGATGCACAAATGAAGATGTGAGTGCGTATGGAGTGCGATATTTGTTTTTACAATGCGCATAAGGAATTTTTATTTTATTTTTTCTTGGAAGATTTTTGGTTTTTATTGGTGCCAACTTTTTTGATTGAGCACTACATTTTTTTTATGTGAATTCAATGAAACGTTTCCTATGGGCCTTTTTGTGTTCATGTTTGTGTTGTCAGATCTGTGTGTCTTCTTTGTAGTTACTTGTTTTATGTTACATGTGCTAATATCAGAGATCTATCCTCATGAACTGCTGATACAATATTGACTGACAGTGGGAGGAACACACCGTCCGACTGGAAGGGGTGGACTTAGATGACTTAGAGGTTAGACGTCAGGGACACTAAGACTGCCCTTGCGCCCATCCCATAGCTACAAGACAACTCCTATGAAAGATGAGACTTCCTGTGTTCCAGTCTATTAAATTTCACATTAAGAACAGTCGGGTACTTCAGTAAACCGCTCTGTTAAAGGGTATCAAATGCAGAGTAAAAACCGCATTGGGTACCTTAAGAAGGGTGATGACTAATAATGGTATCAGGATTGTAATTGGTTACAAGGTTTACCTTCAAATGATATCCGTGCTTTGCTATAGTTTCATGTGTTGCAGGGTGAAGACTAAATCCAGTGGTGCCAACCACGGGTAGTGTTCCTCGGACATTGCCTCAGTCATGACGCCAAACACCTCAGTGAAGAGAGGAAATAAGCTATTTTGCAGATCCTGGCCCCTCATGAGGTTTCTGCGATCCTCCAACAAACTCGGCCAAAACACTTCTTGGCTGCTAGGCATCTCCACATGCAATGTTCACTTTTCCTGGAAACTGTTATCTTTAGGTGTGATGTGCTTAACCCCTCTTCCCTCCTCCCTTTTCCTCAAGGGGGGATTGACAATGAAGGGGATGTTTATTCTGCTGAGGACTTCTACTCTGGTGACTGCTAAGATTGCATAGAATTGATTGAACGAGAGACTGAGCCTCTTCCAATGACTGAAACAATTTTGGACAACCTTGATCTCAATCTGTGGAACTCCTATGAAAAATGCTGCAGTTGTGCAAACATTGATTGAAGCCTGCCACTCCCCATATCCGAGTCATGTCTCAAGGCTTATTTCAAGGGTTGAACATTGACTTATAGGGTAGTTGTCTTACATCTGGTGGCATCAGAGGAGGAGCTTATTAAGAGCTCACTCATTGCTGCTTGTGTGTGTGGAAAAGGGGGGAGGGCAAGGAGAAAGCAGAGAACAAGGCGAAATTAAGTTTCTAATTTTCCAACTAGTCAGTAGGGAATGAGCATTTAATATGACACAAAAATATGATTATCAAAGCATTGATAGGTATAAAAACAAGGGTTTGGCAAATAGTCCTGATGTACCACTCAGTAATCCTTCTGCTGAGTATTTTGTAGATGGCTCAAGATCATTGGACACTGACCAAGGACGACTCGTCACCGGGTATGCTGTAGTCCAAAATGGTGAGGCAATGATACATAAACCACTCCCGTCTACTTGTATGACACAAGATATGGAGCTGAAGGAAATCACTGCAGCTTGTGATCTGGGTAAGGGAAATGAGGTGAACATCCCTATGGACTCGAGGTAAATATTTAGTGTAGCACATGATTTTGGAGCCATTTGGCGGAGCTGCAGTTTCTGGAGCTCTGTAGGTAAGCCTATATACAATGCTGAGGTTGTATGATAGCTATTGGACGGATATTAAATAAAAGGGCAGCCGTGGTGAAGGTGTCAGAACACACCAAAGAGCAGACCTCTGAAGCTCTGGGGAACACAGTGTCAGATCAGGCAGCCAAAAAGACAGCATTACTCCCCTTGATGGTGACTGCCCCATCGGCCATGCCTGCAGTAGAATAAGAACTGCTACGGGCCCTCCAGAACCAGACATCCCCATATAAATAAGAGGTATGGATGGAGGGAGGTGCCATACAAGGAGAAGGAGGGTCCTGGCATATATACACTAAGGTTTGTCTGCCCTTTTGTTTGTTTTCCATAATGGCCGGTGGTCCATATCTTCAAGTACCGAACTAGTTTGCCCCAGGGTTTCAGAATGCAGCTGAGACAAAGTTATACAGGGATGCCTTACATGTGCAAGGCATAACCCTGGAAAGCCTACCGGAGTACCCAGGAAAAGCACCACAAGAACAGATTACCCGTTTCAGAGATTGCAGGTGGACTACATACAGCTACCTAAGGTGGGTAATTACGTGTATGTCTTGGTCTGAGTAGACATGTACTCTGGATGGCCTACTGTCACGCCCTGCCCTGTGAATGTGCGGAGGTCTGTGAGACTGGCTGCATATGTCTGTCTTCTCTGTTTTGGTTTGGGTTTGAGCTGGATCTACCTTCCCTCAGGTGTACTGGATTTGATGGTTAGTGAGGCTATTTACCCCTCCTTCTCCCAGTGGCCTGTGCTGGTTATAGTTCTTTCCTGTGAGCTCTGGATCTGTGGTGGATCGTCTGCTCTAGATGAGTTATTTCTGTTATTTCTTATTGTGTCTTTCATCTAGGCCTCTAGGGAGACGCTTGCTTCCTCCAGGGTTTGAAGAAGCAGGTTGCCTCTTCCCCTTTCCCTACAGCTTAGGGTTTGCCCAGGGTGTACAGATTTAGGCACGAGGGCATGTGCACATCCACCTTTAGGGTATGCACATGGGCATAGCAGTTTAGGGAAAGCTTTCAGGGATCGTTAGGAGGTGACCTTTTTTTCCTTAGCTTTTGGGCCTAGTCATTTATTCTGTTTGTTTTTCTGTGTTCGGTTATTTCCCCGCTTACCTACCTATCGTGACACCTACCCTGTGAAGAATCAGACTGCAAGGACAATGGTGAAGAAGTTGTTAAATGAAATTGCCTGTAAATATGGGGTACCTGAAGTGATAGAGTAATCAAGGAACCACCTTCATAGCAGATGTGGCTCAGGAAATATGGGCTGCACTAGGGACCCATCTTGCAATCCATACTCCATACAGACCGCAAAAAAGCGGAAAAGTGGAAAGAATGAACAGCACATTGAAGCTAAAAATGTTGAAAATAGCACAAGAGACTGGAAGGCCATAGCCATAGGCTCTTCCTATTGCCCTATTCAGTGTCAGACATACCCCTACAGGGCAATAGAAGCAGTCCCCTTTTGAGATTTTGTTTGGTAGTGCCCCTAAGTTAGAACAGTATTTTCCCCAAGAACTTGCTTTGCAATATCATTGTTTATCTGCCTATGTGTCTGCTCTGTGTAAACACCTGACTGATCTACATTTTCCAGTATTTTCTTCACTTCCAAATCCCAGATTCCTAGAAGTCATACCCTTCAACCAGGAGATTGGGTTCTAGTGAAGAAGTATGTCCGAAAGACTCTTGAGCCCAGATTTGACAGTACCTTCCTGGCTCTGCTGACCACTTCCACCTCAGTGAAGCTCGAGGGCAAGAAACCGTGGATTTAAGCATCTCACTGCAAGAAGGTTTCAGGCTTGGAGCCAGATATTTGTCAAAAATTATATCCTTTTTCTTGCTAATAGTGGGATGGGTGGGACTGAGTGAGGGGACGCAGTCATTATATACCTTATGGGTAAATACTAGTGCTACAATACAGGTGTTTGAGTTTGACTATTATGAAGTGGCAAATTGTACATTAATGCATCAAGGAAGGATGTATGCGCGAAAGGGAGTTCAGTATTACATTTGTGTAACCAGAGAAGGAAATGAATGGTGTTCCTCATGGGGAGATGTAATAGCAAATACGGGAACAGATTGGGGATACCGGCCAGCAGAGAGAATGTCTCGGAAAGATGACAAAGGGACATCTTTGGTGGATAGGCTGCATTTTTCTGACAAAGAAAGATCATGGAAAGAAAGCTGTGATCTGACAAAGGTAGAGCCTGGAGAGTGTCACCCTCTGATTCTGGCCCTAGAGAACCCACAGAAAGTAGACCTGGGAAAATAGGTGTTGGGAAGGTATCAAACATCAAGCAGTCTCCCTAACGCCCCCCTTGTACAGTTCCAATTAGGAGATCTTGAAGCCAGGGTAGAGAGGCCTGACTCCTTATCAGAGAATCCTCTCTTCCCAGGGGAGAGTTGAGCCAGGGCTCCGTATACCATGGAGGAAACTTTAGCTGTGGAAACAGAATTCTCTGATGGCAATTTTTGGTTGGAATGGATGAAGTATATAGCGTCCCAGGTAAATAGGTCAGGATGTATCACCTGCTCTACAGCCAGGCACCATCTGGGGACTGTACCCCTCCACCTAGATCCCAACCATTATTCCTGTTTTATCGGCCCGTATCTAAATCAGACTAATGAAACCATATGTAAATTGTGGAAAGGGAAATTCCCAATCTTAAGGGAAGCACCATCACCTGGAGAAGGCATCACAATATACAAAGGGAATTACACCTGTTTTGAGATAGAGGGGTCAGAGGGAAAGCACCTGGGTAGATTTCCCAAGGGTTACTGTGGAACTGTGGTCAACACCACTGGGACTGATTACCAAACCCACTTATGGAACCAGACCCAAGCTCTGGGAGATGTAATATGGTTGTGTGCGGATATGAGGCTGAGGACAAAATTGAAAATTGTCTGGCATGGACAATGTGCTTTGGCCTTGGTGTTGATGCCGTTCCACATATTTAACCCTCTTGACTGGAAAAAGACTATAGAAATTTTGAGAAACTCGGAATTAGAATATTTCAATCCCTCTGCCAGATGAAAAAACAGTTATGAGAAGGAAAAGGGAAACAAATCCAAGAGGTAGCCTTTATTCTCATGTGTACATAGATGCCATAGGAGTGCCCAGGGGGGTCCCAGATGAGTTCAAAGCTAGAGATCAAGTGGCAACAGGGTTTGAATCCCTCATCCCAATAATTACGGTAGATAAAAATGTGGATTGGATCAATTATATCGATTAGGGCCTTAAAAATTGCGATGGCGATTAATTGCGATTACGATTGCTTTCGCGATATATTGTGCAGGCCTAATATCTATTATAATCAACAGAGATTTGTAAACTATACCAGAGATGCCTTAAAAGGAATAGTAGAACAGCTAAACAGCTAGGGCCCACTAGTGTTATGGCATTCCAAAATAGAATGGCCCCAGATATGCTACTTGCTGAAAAAGGAGGTGTATGTAAAATGATTGGTGAGACCTGTTGTACTGTAATTCCCGATAATTTAGGACCAAATGGCCAGGTCATGAATGCTCTTAAGGGGCTTACCTCCCTTTCAGAGAGGAATTAAAAAGAAATTCTGGTATAGATAATCCATGGGGTGAGTGGTTTGACAGCTGGTTTACAAATTGGAGACAGACCCTACTACAGATTGGTATGATAACGGTTGTATTGTTAATGTTTGCATTAATTGTCTGCTGTGTCGTCCCCTGCATCAGGAAACTTCTGGCTAAAGCTGTGGCTGACGCTACCCCAGAAATGCGTATGGGAGAATATTATGATGAAATTGAGGATGAAAACCAAGGTGCACTACTGACTCTGTCAGTCTTCCCCTTTATAACACCATTTGGAAGGACAATTCAGAGTAGGGACAGATCATCTGATTTTCCAATGCGTAACAGTGTCATGGGACGCTATTCGCAAGGGATAGCTTGTCATGGAAGCTGGAGAAGAGGATTCTAAACATTGGGACAGATGGTTAGGTTTGGGGAAAGAATGATATCCAAGGGGGGACTGATAGAGATGTGCATATATGAATATCTTTCTTCAGAAACCAAGATGGCTCCCATATCCTGTAGCTTGAAGACAAGAACAAAGGACAGCATGAGAGTCTGGCCACATGCTGGAAGAACACCCCTCTTGAGGGGTCATTTGTGATATACCTTGTACCACTGCTGACCAAATAAGGACATTACCCAATGAACTCCTCCCCCTCCCCCTTCCTCACTATGTATAGGAATGTGCTGTGTAATAAAGCTAAGAACTGAATTGACCCTGCAGGCGTCAAGTCATCTCTTCTGTGCACACAAAACCTTAAGATCTAGCTATTGATTTGGAGCAGCAAAAGCAAACGTTATAGCTCTGATTAGAGCATCTTTATCACGGTGACATCAGCGCAGGTCCTGCTGAATGGCATCATTCAGTAGGACCTGTGCTGACGTCACCACGCTCACTACATGGTGAGCACATGACGTCAGCTCAGGTCCTTTTGCAGAAACATTAAATTTCGTATTTTTTGCGAAGCCATTGACTCGAATGGAGCAACGGATCGTTATTTGCGGGCAATAATAGGACAAGTTCTATCGTTTAGTGGAACGGATATACAGTACAGAAATACGGAAACGGAATGCATACGGAGTACATTCCGTTTTTTTTTTTTTTGGCGGAACCTTTGAAATGAATGGTTACGCATATGGACCACAAATGGAATCCGCAAAAATGAAATCGAAACAGAAAAAAAGTGTTTATGTGCAAAAGGCCTTAGGGCTCATTCACATGGCCGTTGCCCGGCCATGGACGAATGGCGGCCCACATACAGGGGGTCCGCAATACATGGGCATTAGCCGTGTGCACCCCACACCACAGATCGCGGACCCATTCACTTGAATAGGTCCGCAATAACGGAGATGCGGAAGGGAGGCACTGATCAGAACCCCATGATGGAAGCACTACGGAGTGCTACCGTGGTGTTTCTGGCTGTGACTCTGCACCGCAAAAAAGTAGTGCATGCACTACTTTTTTGCGGTGCGGATCGCGAACCCCATTCATGTAAATGGGTCTGCGATCCGCATGCGGCTGCCCCACGGTCGTGCCCGTGCATTGCGGACTGCAATTAGCACGGGCATGGCCAGCACACGGCCGTGTGCATTGCCAGGCCAGGTCGATGTTAGCGCCAAGAAGAAGCGCTTTCCTTTTACACCGTCGTCATCTGATTCTACATAGATGTCTAAAGAACCTGTTCTATCAAATGCTTATACAAGTAGAGCCTTCCAACAGAGTGGAGAGGGTGTCAGCAGTAAGTTTGTGTTAACGTCACAGTTTATTTTGCCTTTCTTCTCATCCATCATAAAAACAACCCCCAAAAAATGGATGCTGTCTTTTGAGCATCTGCCTTCACTCCGTTAGCATCGATCAGTATTGCTAATGCCAAAAAAACAGGAGTGGATCCAAATCAGAATGTGAATGGAGTATTTGCATGTCTTCAGTGTTTTGTACCCACTACTGCTTATGGATACCAAATAACAAGCCAACTCTGATGGGACCATACAGGCCTTACAGCTGCTACACAGACAGGATCCGTTGTGCGTCTCATTTTTCCTTGCTTCTGACAGATCAGAAGAAAGGTCAAATAAATGATGATGTCAGCAAGTTTGAAAAGCAAAATAGAGGCCCAGTCATGAAGTGGGGGAGGTGGGAACAGCATGAGAAGTCCACAGAATGGACCTATGACATATATGACATAGTGGTGTGGTGGAAGCAGCATGAGGAGGCCACAGAGTGGCACAATGACAGTGTGGAGGTTGCGGCATCATCAGCATCAGGAGGAAGCCACAGAGTGGCACAATAACAGTGTGGTGCTGGTGGCAGCATCAGGAGACCACAGAGTGGCAATATGACATAGTGTGGAGGTGGCAGCAGCATAAGGAGACCAAAAAGAGGCAAGGTGACAGTGTTGTGGTGGCAGCAGCATGAGGAGACCACAAAGTGACATGGTGACAGAGTGTGGAGGTGGCAGCAGCATCAGGAGGCCACAGAGTGTCAAGGTGACATAGTTTGGAGATGGCAGCAGCATGAGGAGACCACAGAGAGGCAAGGTGACATAGTGTGGAGGTGGCACTACCGTGAGGAGACCACAGAGTGGCAAGGTGACATACTATGGATGTGGCAACAACATAAGGATACCACAGAGTGGCAAGGTGACATAGTGTGGAAGTGGCCGCAGTATCAGGAGACTACAGAATGACCTGGTGATAGAATGGGAAGGTGGCAGCAGCATCAGGAGACCACAGAGTGGCAAGGGGACATAGTGTGGAGGTGACAGAAGAATCAGGAGACCACAGAGTGGCAAGCTGACATAGTGTGGAGGTGACAGCAGCATCAGGAGGCCACTGAGAGGCAAGGTGACAGTGTGGAGGTGACAGCAGCATCAGGAGGCCACAGTGTGGTAAGGTGACATAGTGGTGAGATGGCAGCAGCATCAGGAGACCACAGAGTGACCCGGTGACAGACTGTGGAGGTGGGTGGCAATAACAGTACCCGCTGGCGATGGTGGGTGTACGAAGGAGCATTTGGCATCAGATGTGAGGCATCAGGCGGGTGGGAGCATCAGAATAGTAGCTGAGGCTGGTAGACAGAAGAAACCGGTCTCTTTTGTCAAGGTTTGGGTGAGGAAGCATGGATGATTTAATCTGATGCATCAGCCATTGGTGGGTGGAAATCCTGGCTGATCTATGCCTGATTCATTTTTACAAAGGTCAGTCTCTCCACATTTTGGGTGGACAGGCGAGTTCTTCTTGGGGTATCAATGCCCCCCCTCACTAAACACCCTCTCTGATGCCACACTACTGGACGTACAGGGCAGCTTTTCCAGGGCAAACTCTGCCAGTTGCGGACACAAATCCAGTTTGGCTGCCCAGTAGTCCAGCGGATCTTTAATGTGGGGTGGCAGGGTACTGTCCACGTATGCCACCACCTGCTGGTTCAGGTCCTGCTCCAGGTCTACCTGCTGCTGCTGGTGAGTAGTTTATTCACTAGGCAGGTGAAGAAAGCTGCTCATCAGCATCTCACAATTCAAGTTGCTGCTGATGGAGCTGGAACTGCTCCTACCCCCCCCCCCCCAACCTGCCACAACCTGGCAGAGGAACATGAGTGCAGAGGGCCCCCACAGTCAGACCTGCGAGAGGATGGACAATGGCGCAGATAGGCAGTGGTCAACTGACTACATAGGATGTCTCTATAGTAGTTCAGTTTGTCCTCCCTTTCAGCGGGTGTAAAAAAGGTCCTCATTTTGGACCGGTAGTGAAGGTTCAACAAGGTGGAGAGCCAGAAGTCATCCCTCTGCCGAATGGTGACAATTTGTCTGTCACTACCAAGCAAGTGAGCATGCAATGGGCCATTTCTGCAAGTGACTCGGAGGGACACCCGGCCTCCATCTCCGCTGCATACTGCCACGTTGTGTCTGGGTCCTCTGCCTCCTCCCCCTCATCGCCCTGTAGCTCCTCTGGCTGCTCATGCTCCTCCTCTCCTGTCACCTGTGCAGAAAAACCACCCATTTTACTACACACTGCTTGTGCTCCAATGTCCTCCTCCTGTTCCTCCTCCTCCAGTTTAGCCCCCACAGGGCTCATGAGATCTAGGCACCACATCTCCAGTCCCCTGACCAGCCAGATTTACCAGCATTTGTTTCAAGACATGAAGCAGCGCAATGACATTTTTCATCCCGTAGTCCTGGCGACTGACAAATAACGTGGCCTACCAGTTTATAAGGCAGTAGTTGGCAGGCTAGCAGTTCCAACAAGCCAGCGGCCAGCCGTTGGGCAAGAGGGTTATCCAGCGTCATCAACTTTTTACACTCGAACATTTAGGCCACGGAAGCCTGTCTTCTGCCAGATGAACGCGACGACGGCACAGTGAAAGGTGGAGTGGAGGACAAATTGTAGAAGAAGGAGAAGGAGAAGAGGCAAGACGTGGAGCGCCGGGAGTGTGGCTTTGTGGGTTCTGACGGCATTGCTCCCAGTGGGCTCGGTGATGGGAGGCCAGTTGCCTTCTTAATACAGTCGTCCCTAGGTGAGTGTTGGACTTACCGCGACTTATGGGTAGACAACACAGGCTGCAGATGGTAACACTATTGTCAGCAGTTGACACGTTAAAAAAAGCCCACACTGCCGGCGTCCTGGGAGCACCAGAAGTGACCGTGCATGGTGGATGGCTCGCTCCAGATACATTTGCAATCTGCTTTTTGCCTCCTGTGCCCTGCGAGCTCTACCTGCTTCTCTTCCTTCTCCTCCCTCTCTGCTGCTCCGTCTCTCCCTCTGAACTCCCCTCCTCTTCCTTTCTTGTGGGCACCCACGTGACGTCCATCGACACGTCATCATTAACTAACATTTGAAATCTTGTAGTAGGCAGCAACAGCGGGGATCTCCCTCCTTGTGCTGATCTGGTACTGTCGTCAGACCACTGGGTGGCGGCTATTGCTACCTCCTCTTCCTCATCCGGTGTCAAGAATGGCTGAGCATCAGTAAGGTCTGGGAATGGATGGGAAAAGAATTCCTCTGACTCGATTGGAGGCTTTATGGTAGTTTTGGTGGTGGTGTCTTTGGAAGTGCATACAGCGGAGAGTGAGGAGGGTGCAGATACTGAGGATGAGGACGGTGCAGAAGCGGAAGGCTGAGTGAGCCACTCAACAATCTCTGGTGCGTCTTTTGAAGTAAACGCATGCGATTTTTCCAACTTCCCACTTAGGCTCTGGCCTGGTGCACCTGCCCAACCCTACCACCCCTGCAGGACGGCCTGCCGCTTCCTCTGCCTGTCATTTTCAAAATTACCCTGTCTCTAGAAAAGAGCAGTATTTACGGAAGCAGGTATATCGCAGGCGTCAATCATTATTTTGTGGAAGCAGGTACTGTATATCAAACCTCTTATTCAGTTTTTTGTGGAAGCAGTTATCTAGTAGGCCTCAATCAATATTTGGTGGAAGCAGGTATATCGAACCCCTTAATCAGTATTTTGTGGAAGAAGGTATATCAGACCCCTTAATCAGTATTTTGTGGTAGGAGATATATCGCACCCCTCAATCGGTATTTTGTGGAAGCAGGTATATTGAACCCCTTAAACAATATTTGGTGGAAGCAGGAATATCGCACCCCTCAATCAGTATTTTGTGCAAGCAGGTATATCAAACCCCTTAATCAGTATTTTGTAGAAGCAGGTATATTGCACCCCTCAATCAGTATTTTGTGGAAGCAGGTATATTAAACCCCATAATCGGTATTTTGTGGAAGCAGGTATATCGCACCCCTCAATCAGTATTTAGTGGAAGCAGGTATATAGAATCCCTCAATCAGTATTTTGTGGAAGCAGGTATGACAAAACCTTAATCAGTATTTTGTCGAACTACTCTGAAGGGGGCACAGAGGGCATTACTAATGTGAAGGGGGCACAATGGGCATTTATACTATGGAGGGGGCACAGAGCCAGAGGGCATTACTACAATGAAGGGGGAACAGTGGGCATTATTACTGTGAATGGGGCACAATGGGGATTTCTACTATGAAGTGGGCACAATGGGGATTTTTACTATGAAGGGGGCACAATCAGGATTTTAACTGTAAAGGGGGCACAGATAGGGCATTACAACTGTGAAAGGGGCACAGAGAGGGCATAACCACTACGAGAGGGCACAATGTGGGCATAACTACTGTGAGGGGGCACACTTCTGTACAAAACTATTGTGAAGGTTGTAGAATGAGGGCAACACTGCTGCTAGGGGGTAACAAAAAAAAATAATATGGGGGGGGGGGGGTGCCAGAGAAAGGATGCCCCGGGTGCCAAACACCGTAGGCACGCCACTGAAGCAGGGAACTATTTGCTCCCCGCATTGAGCCACCAGAACTCCACAGCATCATCCTGCTGATCTGTGTAGGAGGAGGAGAAGGGCAGACTGGGAACCAGCCTCTACTCCTACTACACAGCAGCGCGATGTGTCGCAGTATCCTGTTGCTGCTAATGAGGAGCACAGATCATGGGAGGAGCCAGGTGATTGAGGCAAGAAGTGTTTATTGTTAGTTTTTTTCACTTTCTGTGAAGGGGGCACATCTGGGCATAACCACTGGGAAGGGGGGACTGGGAACATATCTTGACATATCTTCTGGGAAGGGGGCACACATCTTGGCATATCAACTGTGAGGGGGCTCATATTTTGGGATATCTACTGTCAGGAGGCACATATCTTGGCATATCAACTGTGAGGGGGCACATAATTTGGGATATCTACTGCGAAGGGGGCACATATCTTGGCATATCTACTGTGAGGGGGCACATATCTTGGCATATCTACTGTGATCAGCGAAAAATGATATATGGGTGCACAGCAGGCTTCAGAGTGGAAGGAACACAATATGGCATTAAGAGAGCCGATTCAACTGGAATGGTAATTGGGAGCTATGTCGCATGTGAAGACACCCTGAGGTGGCTCTACAGTGGAAACCCCCAAAAAGTGACTGAAGGAATATGCTGTCTTGAACTTTGTGTAAGAACATTCTGTCATAACCAAATGTTTTGGGCAGCCGAGTATCTAACCGGAATTCCTTATCTTGTCCGTGTCAGCTAGTACGTGGAGCATGAAGGCCAGGATGTAACTGGGGAAAGTATGTTGTATGACGGTATGTGTCTCATTATGATTGGAGGCTATATTGTTTGGAAAAAGATGATTGATAAATGAAAGGGCGTATAATGTCCTATATAAGCTTGAACCTTATTATCAATAAACAGAGTGATTTTGATCATCATATGTGTCGTGTCTGATATGGTCATATTCACTCTCCTGGCGCCAGAAAAGACTTAATCCAAGCTGATGCATCTAGTCATCTTTTATAATCATCCTATCAGTGACCCCATTCCGGAACCTACACCCCTTAACCACTTCAGCCCCTCTAGCTTAAACCCCCTTAATGACCAGACCACTTTTTACAATTCAGCACTACAATACTTTCACGGTTTATTGTTCGGTCATACAACTTACCACCCAAATAAATTTTACCTCCTTTACTTCTCAAAATAGAGCTTTCTTTTTGTGGTATTTGATTACTGCTGAGATTTTTCGTTTTTCTGATATTAATCAAAAAAGGCCGCAATTTTCTAAAAAAAAGTGTATTTTTAACTTTTTCTGGCAAAATTGTTCAAATATAATTACATATCTATACAAGATTGTGTCAGAATTCATTGTGCTACATGTCTTTGATAAAACAAAAATCCAATACGTGTATATTTATTGGTTTGCGCAAAAGGTATAGCGTTTACAAAATATGGTACAAAAAAGTGAATTTCCGCATTTTGAAGCAGCTCTGACTTTCTGAGCACCTGTCATGTTTCTTCAGGTGCTAGAATGCCAGGATAGTATAAATACCCCCCAAATGACACCATTTTGGAAAGAAGACACCCCAAAGTAATCGCGGAGGGGCATGGTGAGTTCATGTATGATTACATTTTTTTTCACAAGTTAGCGTAAAATAACACTTTCTGAGGAAAAAAAATATTAATAAATAGTGTTGAGCGAACAGTTCGAGCATAGTTCGGGTCCGTACCGAATTTTGGGGTGTTCGTGACACGGACCCGAACCCGAACTTTTTCGTAAAAGTTCGGGTTCGGGTTCGTCGTTCGGCATGTATTTTGGCGCATTTTGAAAGGCTGCAAAGCAGCCAATCAACATGCATCATACTACTTGCCCTAAGGTGCCATCGCAGCCATGCCTACTATTGGCAAGGCTGTGATTGGCCAAGTGCAGCATGTGACTCAGCCTCTTTATAAGCTTGTGCGCACGTCGGGACGTGCTCACTCCCGATGTGAATAGAACAGGGATAGACGCAGCTGATGCTAGGGCGAGAATAGGCAGGGATAATTGAATAACTGGAAGCAAATTTCTCTCCTCCACCTGTGATTCATCTGAACAACTGCAGCTGAGCTGCTTTTTGATAGGGATTGGCTATTTTTAGAGTGGCCAGAGTGATTTTTCCATCCACATGTACCTGGGCTGACCGCCGGCCGCCATTTTGCGACTTGTAGTGCTGCAGCAGAAGCTGCCACAGTGTGCATTCCAAAGCTCCAAACAAGTCAGACATCTACACCTGGGATTCAGACCAATAGCGATTTAGCAGCACAGTCCAAGGCTATTTTTTTTAAAGGTTGTGCAGACCATTTTGTGGCACATGTTACTGGGCTGATAGGCGGCGGCCATCTTGGGACTAGTGCTGCAGCACAATCTCTCCCAACGTCCATTAATCACTTGTAATAGTGGTCTGTGCCATAGAAATCCTACATCAGGGACTTGGGTGTGCTTGTGTCACCCCTACTAATACCAGTCCACCTGTAATCCATACAGTCAAAAGACTGAAAGTATTCCAGTGAGGGAATTTTTTTTATTTAAAAAGGCCAAGTTAGTTTATCTGGCGTTCAATATACTAGATACAGTTAGGCCTGCGTTTTATACATCTGGAATTAGCAAACTAATGTGCTGGGGTTGGGAAAACATATATGTACCCATACTAGAATCTGTCAAAGAAAGCGGTACTCACATATAACAGTCATTCCATCTGTAATCCATACAGTCAAAAGACTGAAAGTATTCCAGTGAGGGAATTTTTTTTTATTTAAAAAAGGCCAAGTTAGTTTATCTGGCGCTCAATATACTAGATACAGTTAGGCCTGCGTTTCATACATCTGGAATTAGCAAACTAATGTGCTGGGGTTGGGAAAACATATATGTACCCATACTAGAATCTGTCAAAGAAAGCGGTACTCACAGATAACAGTCATTACATCTGTAATCCATACAGTCAAAAGACTGAAAGTATTCCAGTGAGGGAATTTTTTTATTTAAAAAAGGCCAAGTTAGTTTATCTGGCGCTCAATATACTAGATACAGTTAGGCCTGCGTTTCATACATCTGGAATTAGCAAACTAATGTGCTGGGGTTGGGAAAACATATATGTACCCATACTAGAATCTGTCAAAGAAAGCGGTACTCACATATAACAGTCATTCCATCTGTAATCCATACAGTCAAAAGACTGAAAGTATTCCAGTGAGGGAATTTTTTTATTTAAAAAGGCCAAGTTAGTTTATCTGGCGTTCAATATACTAGATACAGTTAGGCCTGCGTTTCATACATCTGGAATTAGCAAACTAATGTGCTGGGGTTGGGAAAACATATATGTACCCATACTAGAATCTGTCAAAGAAAGCGGTACTCACATATAACAGTCATTCCATCTGTAATCCATACAGTCAAAAGACTGAAAGTATTCCAGTGAGGGAATTTTTTTATTTAAAAAGGCCAAGTTAGTTTATCTGGCGTTCAATATACTAGATACAGTTAGGCTCATGCGTTTCATACATCTGGAATTAGCAAACTAATGTGCTGGGGTTGGGAAAACATATATGTACCCATACTAGAATCTGTCAAAGAAAGCGGTACTCACATATAACAGTCATTCCATCTGTAATCCATACAGTGAAAAGCCATGAAAGTATTCCAGTGAGGGAATTTTTTATTTATTTAAAAAAGGCCAAGTTAGTTTATCTGGCGTTCAATATACTAGATACAGCTAGGCCTGCGTTTCATACATCTGGAATTAGCAAACTAATGTGCTGGGGTTGGGAAAACATATATGTACCCATACTAGAATCTGTCAAAGAAAGCGGTACTCACATATAACAGTCATTCCATCTGTAATCCATACAGTGAAAAGCCATAAAGTATTCCAGTGAGGGAATTTTTTTTATTTAAAAAAGGCCAAGTTAGTTTATCTGGCGTTCAATATACTAGATACAGTTAGGCCTGCGTTTCATACATCTGGAATTAGCAAACTAATGTGCTGGGGTTGGGAAAACATATATGTACCCATACTAGAATCTGTCAAAGAAAGCGGTACTCACATATACCAGTCATTCCATCTGTAATCCATACAGTCAAAAGACTGAAAGTATTCCAGTGAGGGAATTTTTTTATTTAAAAAGGCCAAGTTAGTTTATCTGGCGTTCAATATACTAGATACAGTTAGGCCTGCGTTTCATACATCTGGAATTAGCAAACTAATGTGCTGGGGTTGGGAAAACATATATGTACCCATACTAGAATCTGTCAAAGAAAGCGGTACTCACATATAACAGTCATTCCATCTGTAATCCATACAGTCAAAAGACTGAAAGTATTCCAGTGAGGGAATTTTTTTATTTAAAAAAGGCCAAGTTAGTTTATCTGGCGTTCAATATACTAGATACAGTTAGGCCTGCGTTTCATACATCTGGAATTAGCAAACTAATGTGCTGGGGTTGGGAAAGCATATATGTACCCATACTAGAATCTGTCAAAGAAAGCGGTACTCACATATAACAGTCATTCCATTTGTAATCCATACAGTCAAAAGACTGAAAGTATTCCAGTGAGGGAATTTTTTTTATTTAAAAAAGGCCAAGTTAGTTTATCTGGCGTTCAATATACTAGATACAGTTAAGCCTGCGTTTCATACATCTGGAATTAGCAAACTAATGTGCTGGGGTTGGGAAAACATATATGTACCCATACTAGAATCTGTCAAAGAAAGCGGTACTCACATATAACAGTCATTCCATCTGTAATCCATACAGTCAAAAGACTGAAAGTATTCCAGTGAGGGAATTTTTTTTATTTAAAAAAGGCCAAGTTAGTTTATCTGGCGTTCAATTTACTAGATACAGTTAGGCCTGCGTTTCATACATCTGGAATTAGCAAACTAATGTGCTGGGGTTGGGAAAACATATATGTACCCATACTAGAATCTGTCAAAGAAAGCGGTACTCACATATAACAGTCATTCCATC
This sequence comes from Bufotes viridis, assembly GCA_033119425.1. NCBI lineage: Eukaryota > Metazoa > Chordata > Amphibia > Anura > Bufonidae > Bufotes > Bufotes viridis. The sequence continues at coordinate 527,006,439 of CM065589.1, read as the reverse complement.
TGTAATCCATACAGTCAAAAGACTTGAAAGTATTCCAGTGAGGGAATTTTTTTATTTAAAAAGGCCAAGTTAGTTTATCTGGCGTTCAATATACTAGATACAGTTAGGCCTGCGTTTCATACATCTGGAATTAGCAAACTAATGTGCTGGGGTTGGGAAAACATATATGTACCCATACTAGAATCTGTCAAAGAAAGCGGTACTCACATATAACAGTCATTCCATCTGTAATCCATACAGTCAAAAGACTGAAAGTATTCCAGTGAGGGAATTTTTTTATTTAAAAAGGCCAAGTTAGTTTATCTGACGCTCAATATACTAGATACAGTTAGGCCTGCGTTTCATACATCTGGAATTAGCAAACTAATGTGCTGGGGTTGGGAAAACATATATGTACCCATACTAGAATCTGTCAAAGAAAGCGGTACTCACATATAACAGTCATTCCATCTGTAATCCATACAGTCAAAAGACTGAAAGTATTCCAGTGAGGGAATTTTTTTTATTTAAAAAGGCCAAGTTAGTTTATCTGGCGTTCAATATACTAGATACAGTTAGGCCTGCGTTTCATACATCTGGAATTAGCAAACTAATGTGCTGGGGTTGGGAAAACATATATGTACCCATACTAGAATCTGTCAAAGAAAGCGGTACTCACATATAACAAGTCATTCCATCTGTAATCCATACAGTCAAAAGACTGAAAGTATTCCAGTGAGGGAATTTTTATTTATTTAAAAAGGCCAAGTTAGTTTATCTGGCGCTCAATATACTAGATACAGTTAGGCCTGCGTTTCATACATCTGGAATTAGCAAACTAATGTGCTGGGGTTGGGAAAACATATATGTACCCATACTAGAATCTGTCAAAGAAAGCGGTACTCACATATAACAGTCATTCCATCTGTAATCCATACAGTCAAAAGACTGAAAGTATTCCAGTGAGGGAATTTTTTTATTTAAAAAGGCCAAGTTAGTTTATCTGGCGCTCAATATACTAGATACAGTTAGGCCTGCATGCTTCATACATCTGGAATTAGCAAACTAATGTGCTGGGGTTGGGAAAACATATATGTACCCATACTAGAATCTGTCAAAGAAAGCGGTACTCACATATAACAGTCATTCCATCTGTAATCCATACAGTCAAAAGACTGAAAGTATTCCAGTGAGGGAATTTTTTTTATTTAAAAAGGCCAAGTTAGTTTATCTGGCGCTCAATATACTAGATACAGTTAGGCCATGCGTTTCATACATCTGGAATTAGCAAACTAATGTGCTGGGGTTGGGAAAACATATATGTACCCATACTAGAATCTGTCAAAGAAAGCGGTACTCACATATAACAGTCATTCCATCTGTAATCCATACAGTCAAAAGACTGAAAGTATTCCAGTGAGGGAATTTTTTTTTATTTAAAAAGGCCAAGTTAGTTTATCTGGCGCTCAATATACTAGATACAGTTAGGCCTCATGCTTTCATACATCTGGAATTAGCAAACTAATGTGCTGGGGTTGGGAAAACATATATGTACCCATACTAGAATCTGTCAAAGAAAGCGGTACTCACATATAACAGTCATTCCATCTGTAATCCATACAGTCAAAAGACTGAAAGTATTCCAGTGAGGGAATTTTTTTATTTAAAAAGGCCAAGTTAGTTTATCTGACGCTCAATATACTAGATACAGTTAGGCTCATGCTTTCATACATCTGGAATTAGCAAACTAATGTGCTGGGGTTGGGAAAACATATATGTACCCATACTAGAATCTGTCAAAGAAAGCGGTACTCACATATAACAAGTCATTCCATCTGTAATCCATACAGTCAAAAGACTGGAAAGTATTCCAGTGAGGGAATTTTTTTATTTAAAAAGGCCAAGTTAGTTTATCTGGCGTTCAATATACTAGATACAGTTAGGCCTGCGTTTCATACATCTGGAATTAGCAAACTAATGTGCTGGGGTTGGGAAAACATATATGTACCCATACTAGAATCTGTCAAAGAAAGCGGTACTCACATATAACAGTCATTCCATCTGTAATCCATACAGTCAAAAGACTGAAAGTATTCCAGTGAGGGAATTTTTTTTATTTAAAAAGGCCAAGTTAGTTTATCTGGCGCTCAATATACTAGATACAGTTAGGCTCATGCTTTCATACATCTGGAATTAGCAAACTAATGTGCTGGGGTTGGGAAAACATATATGTACCCATACTAGAATCTGTCAAAGAAAGCGGTACTCACATATAACAGTCATTCCATCTGTAATCCATACAGTCAAAAGACTGAAAGTATTCCAGTGAGGGAATTTTTTTTATTTAAAAAGGCCAAGTTAGTTTATCTGATGCTCAATATACTAGATACAGTTAGGCTCATGCGTTTCATACATCTGGAATTAGCAAACTAATGTGCTGGGGTTGGGAAAACATATATGTACCCATACTAGAATCTGTCAAAGAAAGCGGTACTCACATATAACAGTCATTCCATCTGTAATCCATACAGTCAAAAGACTGAAAGTATTCCAGTGAGGGAATTTTTTTTATTTAAAAAGGCCAAGTTAGTTTATCTGGCGCTCAATATACTAGATACAGTTAGGCCTATGCTTTCATACATCTGGAATTAGCAAACTAATGTGCTGGGGTTGGGAAAACATATATGTACCCATACTAGAATCTGTCAAAGAAAGCGGTACTCACATATAACAAGTCATTCCATCTGTAATCCATACAGTCAAAAGACTGAAAGTATTCCAGTGAGGGGATTTTGCTTATAAAAATAATATATTTCATTGTGGTGCGAGTTGAATCGCAACAATGAAGAAAAATACTATTAAGGGACGAGGACGCGGTCGTGGTGGTGTCCGTGGAGCCTCTGTTGCTGGTAGAGGACGTGGCCGCTCGGCCCCAGGCGCACACAGTAGGGAACGAACTCCCTCAACTAGCCGGCAGAATGTACCGCAATATCTCGTGGGGCCCAATGCCGCTCTTAGGATGGTAAGGCCTGAGCAGGTACAGGCATTAATCGATTGGGTGGCCGACAGTGCTTCCAGCACGTTCACCACATGGTCTTCCACCCAGTCTTCTGCGGAAAGCGCACAGGTGGCACCTGAAAACCAAGCCCATCAGTCTGTCACATCACCCCCAAGCATATCAGGGAAACGGTCTGAGCCACAAGTTATGCAGCAGTCTCTTCTTCTGTTTGAAGACTCTGCTTCCAGGGTTTCCCAGGGGCGTCCACCTAGCCCTTCCCCAGTGGAGGAAGACATACCATGCACTGACGCACAACCACTTATGTCTCCAGATGAAGAGGACATGGGAATACCACCACAGCAGAGTCACCGACTCTCTGATGATGACGAAACACAGGTGCCCACTGCCGCGTCTTTTGCAGTGTGCAGACTGAACAGGAGGAGGTCAGGAGGGAGACTGGGTGGAAGACGATGCAGAGGACGATGAGGTCTTAGACCCCACATGGACTGAAGGTCGTGGCGATGACTTTCACAGTTCAGAGGAAGAGGTAGTGGTGAGACCGAGACAACAGCGAAGCCAAAGAGGGAGCAGGGGGCCAAAGCAGACGAGCCGCCGCCCCAGAGTTCGCCTCTGCTACTGGACATCGCCAACAGGGACCCAGCCCCACAAAGGCAGCTTCAAAGAGTTCCCTGGCATGGCACTTCTTAAACAATGTCCTACCGACAAGACCCGAGTGACTTGCACGCTCTGCCATCAGAGCCTGAGGCGAGGCATTAACGTTCTGAACCTCAGCACAACCTGCATGACCAGGCATCTACATGCAAAGCATGAACTGCAGTGGGGTACACACCTTAAAAACCAGGCACTCGCTGAGGCTCCCCTGCTCCCTCTACCGCTGCTGCCTCGGCTTCCGCCTCGAGAGGAATGCTGCCACCTGCCGAGCAGCAAACAGAGGATGTGCCACCGACACCACCACCACCGCCACCGTCAACTAGCGCCTCCACTATATCACACAGCAGCGTTCAGCTCTCAATATCTCAAACCTTAGAGAGGAAGCGCAAATTCCCCGAGTCACCCTCGAGCCCTTGGCCTGAACGCCAGCATTTCTAAACTGCTGGCCTTTGAAATGCTGTCATTCCGGCTGGTGGACACAGACAGCTTCAAACAGCTGATGGCCATGGCTGTCCCGCAGTATGTGGTTCCCAGCCGCCACTACTTCTCCAAGACAGCCGTGCCTTCCCTGCACATGCAAGTGTCCGATAAAATCAAGTGTGCACTGCGCAACGCCATTTGTGGCAAGGTCCACCTAACCACAGATACGTGGACCAGTAAGCACGGCCAGGGACGCTATATCTCACTAACTGCACACTGGATGAATGTAGTGGCGGCTGGGCCCCCGGCGGACAGTTCCTTGGCGCACGTCCTTCCGCCCCTAGGATCGCAGGGCATCATTCTCTGCCTCCTGTAGCCTCCTCCTCCTACTCGGCTTCCTCCTCCACTGCTTCCACCAGCTCATCCGGTCAGCCACACACCTTCACCACCAACTTCAGCACAGCCCGGGTAAACGTCAGCAGGCCATTCTGAAACTCATATGTTTGGGGGACAGGCCCCACAGCGCAAAGGAGTTGTGGCGGGGTATTGAACAACAGACCGACGAGTGGTTTCTGCCGGTGGGCCTCAAGCCAGGCCTGGTGGTATGCGATAATGGGCGAAATCTCGTGGCAGCTCTGGGACTAGCCGGTTTGACGCACATCCCTTGCCTGGCGCATGTGCTGAACTTGGTGGTGCAGAGGTTCATTCACCACTACCCCAACATGTCAGAGCTGCTGCATAAAGTGCGGGCCGCCTGTGCGCGCCCGCCGCTCACATCCTGCCGCTGCTCGCCTGTCTGCGCTTACAGCGGAACTTCGGCCTTCCCGCTCACCGCCTCATATGCGACGTGCCCACCCGGTGGAACTCCACCTTGCACATGCTGGAGAGACTGTGCGAGCAGCAGCAGGCCATAGTGGAGTTTCAGCTGCAGCACGCCGCTGGCCAGTCGTACTCGCCGAACAGCACCACTTCACCACCAATGATTGGGCCTCCATGCGAGACCTGTGTGCCCTGCTGCGCTGTTTCGAGTACTCCACCAACATGGCCAGTGGCGATGACACTGTTATCAGCGTTACAATACCACTTCTATGTCTCCTTGAGAAAACACTTAGGGCAATGATGTTAGAGGAGGTGGCCCAGGTGGAGGAGGAGGAGGAGGATGAGGGCTCGTTTCTAACACTTTCGGGCCAGTCTGTTCGAATTGGCTCAGAGGGAGGTTTGTTTAAGCAGCAGAGGACAGGTTCACAAGTCGCCAGCCAAGGCACTGTACTGGAGGACGAGGAGGATGAGGAGGAGGAGGTGGAGGGGGACGAGGATGACGCAAGTTCACAGCGGGGTGGCAGCCCAGGCCCATCACTGGTGCGTGGCTGGGGGATACGGTGGATCGATGACGATACGCCTCCCACAGAGGACAGCTTGTCCTTACCCATGGGTAGCCTGGCCCACATGAGCGAATATATGCTCCAATGCCTGCGCAACGATTAGCAGAGTTGCCCACGCTTTAACGTGTGCAGACTACTGGGTGGCCACCCTGCTGGATCCCCGGTATAAAGACAATGTGCCCACTTTAATTCCTGAACTGGAGCGCGACCGTAAGATGCGCGAGTACAAGCGCACGCTGATAGAGGCGCTCTTGAGAGCATTCCCACATGTCACAGGGGAACAGGTGGAAGGTGAAGGCAGAGGAGTGGCAAGAGGTCGCCAACGCAGCTGTGTCACGGCCAGCTCATCTGAGGGCAGGGTTAGCATGGCAGAAATGTGGAAAAGTTTTGTCTCCACGCCACAGCTATCTGCACCGACACCTGATACGGAACGTGTTAGCAGGAGGCAGCATTTCACTAACATGGTTGAACAGTATGTCTGCACACTCTCCACATCCTGACGGATGGTTCGGCCCCATTCAACTACTGGGTTTCGAAATTGTCCACGTGGCCAGAGTTAGCATGTTATGCCTTGAGGTGCTTTCCTGCCCGGCGGCCAGCGCTTTATCTGAACGCGTATTCAGCACGGCAGGGGCGCCATTACTGACAAGCGCAGCCGCCTGTCCACAGCCAACGTGGACAAGCTGACCTTCATAAAGATGAACCAGGCATGGATCCCACAGGACCTGTCCCTCCCTTGTGCAGAGTAGTCCTTATTAACTGCCTAAAACATGTCTTGTTGTGCTACGGGCCACTTCTTTATTTGATACAAATTTTATGAAACCCACAGTTGAATGAAACTCTTCTCTGTCTGGGCGCCGGGCCTAACCAGATGAAAGTGGCCGGTTAAACTAACGGGTGACATGAAGCCATAACCTCTGCCATGCTACCTCTGTCTTCTGTCTGGGTGCTGAGGCCTAAGTCAAATAAAGCGGTCTTCTGCTGTGCTGGGGGATATGAAGCTAATCTCTGACCTCTCTCCTCTGTCTGGGTCCAAAGGCCTAAATCACTGAAAGAGGCCTTCTCCTGTGGTGTGTGATATGATGCCAGAATATGTGCTGTGGGGCCTCTCTCCTCTTCCTGGGTGCAGGGGTCAAATAAACTAAATTGTGGCCTACTCCTGTGGTGGTTGATATGATGCCTGATTCTCTGATGTGGAACCTCTCTCCTCTGTTTGGGTGAAGGGGTCAAAGTAACTCAATGGTGGCTTCTCCTGTGGTGGTTAGATATGATGCCAGAATATGTGCTGTGGGGCCTCTCTCCTCTTCCTGGGTGCAGGGGTCAAAGTAACTCAATGGTGGCTTCTCCTGTGGTGGCTGATATGATGCCAGAATATGTGCTGTGGGGCCTCTCTCCTCTTCCTGGGTGCAGGGGTCAAAGTAACTCAATGGTGGCTTCTCCTGTGGTGGCTGATATGATGCCAGAATATGTGCTGTGGGGCTCTCTCCTCTTCCTGGGTGCAGGGGTCAAAGTAACTCAATGGTGGCTTCTCCTGTGGTGGCTAGTATGATGCCAGAATATGTGCTGTGGGGCCTCTCTCCTCTTCCTGGGTGCAGGGGTCAAAGTAACTCAATGGTGGCTTCTCCTGTGGTGGCTGATATGATGCCAGAATATGTGCTGTGGTGCCTCTCCTCTTCCTGGGTGCAGGGGTCAAAGTAACTAAATGGTGGCTTCTCCTGTGGTGGTTGATATGATGCCTGATTCTCTGCTGTGAAACCTCTCTCCTCCATCTGGGTGTAGGGTCAAAGTCTTTCAAAGTCGCCTTCTCCTGTGCTGATTGGATATAAAGCTGATGGTTGTGCCATCTGACATGGTTGCCAGGGTCTGATTCAATGGGGCCTACTCCTGTGGTGGGTGATCTAAATGCCTGATTCTCTGCTGTGAAACCTCTCCTCCGTCTGGGTGTAGGGGCCAAAGTCTTTCAAAGTCGCCTTCTCCTGTGCTGATTGATATGAAGCTGATGGTTGTGCCATCTGACATGGTTGCCGGGGTCCCATTAAATTGGGGCCTACTCCTGTGGTGGTTGATATGATGCCTGATTCTCTGATGTGGAACCTCTCTCCTCTGTTTGGGTGAAGGGGTCAAAGCAACTCAATGGTGGCTTCTCCTGTGGTGGCTGATATGATGCCAGAATATGTGCTGTGGGGCCTCTCTCCTCTTCCTGGGTGCAGGGGTCAAAGTAACTCAATGGTGGCTTCTCCTGTGGTGGCTGGGATATGATGCCAGAATATGTGCTGTGGTGCCTCTCTCTCTTCCTGGGTGCGGGGTCAAAGTAACTCAATGGTGGCTTCTCCTGTGGTGGCTGATATGATGCCAGAATATGTGCTGTCGTGCCTCTCTCCTCTTCCTGGGTGCAGGGGTCAAAGTAACTAAATGGTGGCTTCTCCTGTGGTGGTTGATATGATGCCTGATTCTCTGCTGTGAAACCTCTCTCCTCCATCTGGGTGTAGGGGTCAAAGTCTTTCAAAGTCGCCTTCTCCTGTGCTGATTGGATATAAAGCTGATGGTTGTGCCATCTGACATGGTTGCCAGGGTCTGATTCAATGGGGGCCTACTCCTGTGGTGGGTGATCTAAATGCCTGATTCTCTGCTGTGAAACCTCTCTCCTCCGTCTGGGTGTAGGGGTCAAAGTCTTTCAAAGTCGCCTTCTCCTGTGCTGATTGATATGAAGCTGATGGTTGTGCCATCTGACATGGTTGCCGGGGTCCCATTAAATTGGGGCCTACTCCTGTGGTGGTTGATATGATGCCTGATTCTCTGATGTGGAACCTCTCTCCCTCTGTTTGGGTGAAGGGGTCAAAGTAACTCAATGGTGGCTTCTCCTGTGGTGGCTGATATGATGCCAGAATATGTGCTGTGGGGCCTCTCTCCTCTTCCTGGGTGCAGGGGTCAAAGTAACTCAATGGTGGCTTCTCCTGTGGTGGCTGATATGATGCCAGAATATGTGCTGTGGGGCCTCTCTCCTCTTCCTGGGTGCAGGGGTCAAAGTAACTCAATGGTGGCTTCTCCTGTGGTGGTTGAGTATGATGCCAGAATATGTGCTGTGGGGCCTCTCTCCTCTTCCTGGGTGCAGGGGTCAAAGTAACTCAATGGTGGCTTCTCCTGTGGTGGCTGATATGATGCCAGAATATGTGCTGTGGGGCCTCTCTCCTCTTCCTGGGTGCAGGGGTCAAAGTAACTCAATGGTGGCTTCTCCTGTGGTGGCTGATATGATGCCAGAATATGTGCTGTGGGGCCTCTCTCCTCTTCCTGGGTGCAGGGGTCAAAGTAACTCAATGGTGGCTTCTCCTGTGGTGGTTAGTATGATGCCAGAATATGTGCTGTGGGGCCTCTCTCCTCTTCCTGGGTGCAGGGGTCAAAGTAACTCAATGGTGGCTTCTCCTGTGGTGGCTGATATGATGCCAGAATATGTGCTGTGGTGCCTCTCTCCTCTTCCTGGGTGCAGGGGTCAAAGTAACTAAATGGTGGCTTCTCCTGTGGTGGTTGATATGATGCCTGATTCTCTGCTGTGAAACCTCTCTCCTCCATCTGGGTGTAGGGGTCAAAGTCTTTCAAAGTCGCCTTCTCCTGTGCTGATTGATATGAAGCTGATGGTTGTGCTATCTGACATGGTTGCCGGGTCCCATTAAATTGGGGCCTACTCCTGTGGTGGTTGATATGATGCCTGATTCTCTGATGTGGAACCTCTCTCCTCTGTTTGGGTGAAGGGGTCAAAGTAACTCAATGGTGGCTTCTCCTGTGGTGGCTGATATGATGCCAGAATATGTGCTGTGGGGCCTCTCTCCTCTTCCTGGGTGCAGGGGTCAAAGTAACTCAATGGTGGCTTCTCCTGTGGTGGCTGATATGATGCCAGAATATGTGCTGTGGTGCCTCTCCTCTTCCTGGGTGCCGGGGTCAAAGTAACTCAATGGTGGCTTCTCCTGTGGTGGCTGATATGATGCCAGAATATGTGCTGTGGTGCCTCTCTCCTCTTCCTGGGTGCGGGGTCAAAGTAACTTCAATGGTCGGCTTCTCCTGTGCTGGTTAGATATGATGCCAGAATATGTGCTGTGGGGCCTCTCCTGTCCTGGTGCAGGGTCAAAGTAACTCAATGGTGGCTTACTCCTGTGGTGGTTAGTATGATGCCAGAATATGTGCTGATGGGGCCTCTCTCCTCTTCCTGGGTGCAGGGGTCAAAGTAACTCAATGGTGGCTTCTCCTGTGGTGGCTGATATGATGCCAGAATATGTGCTGTGGTGCCTCTCTCCTCTTCCTGGGTGCAGGGGTCAAAGTAACTCAATGGTGGCTTCTCCTGTGGTGGCTGATATGATGCCAGAATATGTGCTGTGGGGCCTCTCTCCTCTTCCTGGGTGCAGGGGTCAAAGTAACTCAATGGTGGCTTCTCCTGTGGTGGCTAGATATGATGCCAGAATATGTGCTGTGGTGCCTCTCTCCTCTTCCTGGGTGCAGGGGTCAAAGTAACTAAATGGTGGCTTCTCCTGTGGTGGTTGATATGATGCCTGATTCTCTGCTGTGAAACCTCTCTCCTCCATCTGGGTGTAGGGGTCAAAGTCTTTCAAAGTCGCCTTCTCCTGTGCTGATTGATATGAAGCTGATGGTTGTGCCATCTGACATGGTTGCCGGGGTCCCATTAAATTGGGGCCTACTCCTGTGGTGGGTGATCTAAATGCCTGATTCTCTGCTTTGAAACCTCTCTCCTCCGTCCGGGTGTAGGGGTCAAAGTCTGTCAAAGTCGCCTTCTCCTGTGCTGATTGATATAAAGCTTATGCTTGTGCCATCTGACATGGTTGCCGGGGTCTGATTCAATGGTGGCCTACTCCTGTGGTGGGTGATCTAAATGCCTGATTCTCTGCTGTGTAACCTCTCTCCTCCGTCTGGGTGTAGGGGTCAAAGTAACTAAATGGTGGCCTACTCCTGTGGTGGGTGATATGATGCCTGGTTCTCTGCTGTGGGACCTCTCTCCTTTGTCTGGGTGCTGTGGTCAAAATAATAGTAAGTGACCTTCTCCATTGGTGGGTGACTTGAAGCCTGATTCTGTGCTATGGGACCTCACTCCAATTAATATTGTTTAATTTTCATTTATTTTATGTTAACTCATCATGTCGCTATCTACATTTGTTTGCAGGGGATTTAACTACAATTTGCTGCCTTTGCAGCCTCTCTAGCCCTTTCCGGTGTGTTTCAGCCTTTGAGTGCCCAAAGTTGGGTCCCCATTGACTTCTATGGGGCTTCGGGTTCGGTGAGTCGGCTCGAGTTCGATCACGAACCCGAACATTTGCTAGTTCGGCCAACTCGTCGAACCCGAACATCCAGGTGTTCGCTCATCTCATTAATAAAGTTTCCATTTCTGCTAACTGCTGGCAAAATGATAATAAGATCTGCCACCTACTCACTATGCCCTCAGTGAATGCCTTGGGGTGTCTACTTCCTAAGTGGGGGTCAAAGTAACTCAATGGTGGCTTCTCCTGTGGTGGCTGATATGATGCCAGAATATGTGCTGTGGGCCTCTCTCCTCTTCCTGGGTGCAAAGTAACTCAATGGTGGCTTCTCCTGTGGTGGTTAGTATGATGCCAGAATATGTGCTGTGGGGCCTCTCTCCTCTTCTTGGGTGCAGGGGTCAAAGTAACTCAATGGTGGCTTCTCCTGTGGTGGCTGATATGATGCCAGAATATGTGCTGTGGTGCCTCTCTCCTCTTCCTGGGTGCAGGGGTCAAAGTAACTAAATGGTGGCTTCTCCTGTGGTGGTTGATATGATGCCTGATTCTCTGCTGTGAAACCTCTCTCCTCCATCTGGGTGTAGGGGTCAAAGTCTTTCAAAGTCGCCTTCTCCTGTGCTGATTGATATGAAGCTGATGGTTGTGCTATCTGACATGGTTGCCGGGGTCCCATTAAATTGGGGCCTACTCCTGTGGTGGTTGATATGATGCCTGATTCTCTGATGTGGAACCTCTCTCCTCTGTTTGGGTGAAGGGGTCAAAGTAACTCAATGGTGGCTTCTCCTGTGGTGGCTGATATGATGCCAGAATATGTGCTGTGGGGCCTCTCTCCTCTTCCTGGGTGCAGGGGTCAAAGTAACTCAATGGTGGCTTCTCCTGTGGTGGCTGATATGATGCCAGAATATGTGCTGTGGTGCCTCTCTCCTCTTCCTGGGTGCGGGGTCAAAGTAACTCAATGGTGGCTTCTCCTGTGGTGGCTGATATGATGCCAGAATATGTGCTGTGGTGCCTCTCTCCTCTTCCTGGGTGCGGGGTCAAAGTAACTCAATGGTGGCTTCTCCTGTGGTGGTTAGTATGATGCCAGAATATGTGCTGTGGGGCCTCTCTCTCTTCCTGTGTGCAGGGGTCAAAGTAACTCAATGGTGGCTTCTCCTGTGGTGGTTAGTATGATGCCAGAATATGTGCTGTGGGGCCTCTCTCCTCTTCCTGGGTGCAGGGTCAAAGTAACTCAATGGTGGCTTCTCCTGTGGTGGCTGATATGATGCCAGAATATGTGCTGTGGTGCCTCTCTCCTCTTCCTGGGTGCGGGGTCAAAGTAACTCAATGGTGGCTTCTCCTGTGGTGGCTGATATGATGCCAGAATATGTGCTGTGGGGCCTCTCTCCTCTTCCTGGGTGCAGGGGTCAAAGTAACTCAATGGTGGCTTCTCCTGTGGTGGTTAGTATGATGCCAGAATATGTGCTGTGGTGCCTCTCTCTCTCTTCCTGGGTGCAGGGGTCAAAGTAACTAAATGGTGGCTTCTCCTGTGGTGGTTGATATGATGCCTGATTCTCTGCTGTGAAACCTCTCTCCTCCATCTGGGTGTAGGGGTCAAAGTCTTTCAAAGTCGCCTTCTCCTGTGCTGATTGATATGAAGCTGATGGTTGTGCCATCTGACATGGTTGCCGGGGTCCTATTAAATTGGGGCCTACTCCTGTGGTGGGTGATCTAAATGCCTGATTCTCTGCTTTGAAACCTCTCTCCTCCGTCCGGGTGTAGGGGTCAAAGTCTGTCAAAGTCGCCTTCTCCTGTGCTGATTGATATAAAGCTTATGCTTGTGCCATCTGACATGGTTGCCGGGGTCTGATTCAATGGTGGCCTACTCCTGTGGTGGGTGATCTAAATGCCTGATTCTCTGCTGTGTAACCTCTCTCCTCCGTCTGGGTGTAGGGGGTCAAAGTAACTAAATGGTGGCCTACTCCTGTGGTGGGTGATATGATGCCTGGTTCTCTGCTGTGGGACCTCTCTCCTTTGTCTGGGTGCTGTGGTCAAAATAATAGTAAGTGACCTTCTCCATTGGTGGGTGACTTGAAGCCTGATTCTGTGCTATGGGACCTCACTCCAATTAATATTGTTTAATTTTTATTTATTTTATGTTAACTCATCATTTCCCTATCTACATTTGTTTGCAGGGGATTTAACTACATTTTGCTGCCTTTTGCAGCCCTCTAGCCCTTTCCGGGTGTGTTTTACAGCCTTTTTAGTGCCCAAAAGTTCGGGTCCCCATTGACTTCTATGGGGTTCGGGTTCGGGATGAAGTTCGGGTCGAGTTCGGATCACGAACCCGAACATTTTTCGAAAGTTCGGCCGAACTCGTCGAACCCGAACATCCAGGTGTTCGCTCATCTCTATTAATAAAGTTTCCATTTCTGCTAACTTCTGGCAAAAAAAAAATAAAAAATCTCCCACCTACTCACTATGCCCCTCAGTGAATACCTTGGGGTGTCTACTTTCCAAAATGGGGTCATTTGTGGGGTGTATTTACTGTTCTGGCACTTTGGGCGGGACTAAATTGTGAACAACCTTTTAAAGCCTAAAGGTACTCGTTGGACTTTCGGCCCCTTTGCGCACCTAGGCTGCAAAAAAGTGTCACACATGTGGTATCACCGTACTCAGGAGAAGTAGGGCAATGTGTTTTGGGGTGTATTTTTACATATACCCATGCTGGGTGAGAGAAATATCTTTGTAAATTGACAACTTTGTATTAAAATTTTTTAAAAGTTGTCATTTACAGAGATATTTCTCACACCCAGCATGGGTATATGTAAAAATACACCCAAAAACACATTTCCCTACTTCTCCTGAGTACGGAGATACCACATGAGTGACACTTTTTTGCAGCCAAGTTGCGCAAAGTGGCCCAAATTCCAATGAGTACCTTTAGGATTTCACCGAGTATATTCACACATTGTGATTCCAAACTACTTCTCACGCTTTAGGGGCCCCTAAAATGCCAGGGCAGTATAAATACCCCACAAGTGACCCCATTTTAGAAAGAAGACACCCCAAGGTATTCCGTGAGGGGTATGGTGAGTTCATGTACAAAAAAAAAATTTGTCACAAGTTAGTGGACTTTGTAAGAAAAAAATAAATAAATAAATAAATTTCCGCTAACTTGTGCCAAAAAAAAAAATCTTCTATGAACTCGCCATGCCCCTCACGGAATACCTTGTAGTGTCTTCTTTCTAAAATGGGGTATTTATACTGCCCTGGCATTTGAGGGTCTCCGCAATAATTACATGTATGGCCAGCATTAGGAGTTTCTGCTATTCTCCTTATATTGAGCATACGGGTATTGAAATTTTTTTTTTCCATTCAGCCTCTGGGCTGAAAAAAAAAATGAACGGCACGGATTTCTTCATTAGCATCAATCAATGTGGATGAAAAAATCTCCACCAAAAAATGTGCAAAAAAAAAAAAAAATGAGGGGAAAGGACATAGGAGTGCTTGTGAAGTAAAGCTGCGATCGCTAATAAAGATCCCAAAATTTCAAAAGTGATCTTTATAGCGCCGCAGCAATTTTACAGTGTTTTTGCAATGATCAGAAGAAAAAAAATTCTGACACTGCGGTGGCGCGGACTGAACGCAAATATGCGCTCAAGATCAGGCCTGATCTGGCGAATATTGCGTTCTTTGTAGAGCCTAAGGTGACCGTAATGTACTGATATAGATCTGATTGCGATCAGTCTTGATCATTTACAGATACTATATAGTACTAGTGCTGATTAGCGACAGCGATGATGCTAATTAGCGACTAATTAGTGACTGCGGTGCGGCGGGCGCTAACTACCTAACAAGTAGCTAACTAACTGGCGGTGATAAGAGACCTTTAGGCCCCATTCACACGTCCGCAATTCTGTTCCGCATTTTGCGGAACGGAATTGCGGACCCATTCATTTCTATGGGGACAGACTTTGTCCCGCTCGGATCCGTAATTGCGGATCCGCACTTCCGGGTCCGCACTTCCGTTCCTCAAAAATATAGAAAATGTCCTATTCTTGTCCGCAATTGCTAGTTTTGGCAATGTGTAGATCTGCAAAATGCAGGAAGCACATTGCCGGTGTCCGTGTTTTCCAGATCCTTGGATCCGCAAAACACATATGGACGTCTGAATGGAACCTTACAGGGGGGTGATCAATGACAGGGGGTGATTAGGGAGTCTATATGTGGTGATCAGAGGTTAATAAGGGGTTAATAAGTGACAGGGGGGTAGTGTAGTGTGGTGCTTAGTGCTACTTACAGAGCTGCCTGTGTCCTCTGGTGGTTGATGTATATACCTATTTGATGCGATTTATTTTACATATACAGCCTGCCAGCGAATGATCATCGCTGGCAGGCTGTAGTATAACTTGTCTGCTGTACGGCGCTATGAACGTGCGCGCATGCGCGCACGCAATCCCAGGAAATCTCGCCTCTCGCGAGATGACGCGCCGATGCGTCAAGGAGGAATAATCCGGCCGCCCGCAGGATGCATCCCTGCGTTAAGCGGTCGGGTAGTGGTTAAGGAATATTTCAAGGTGTGTAGTGAGCACTCTGACCCATCTGGTGTTTCACAGAATTACGAAACACTTGGCTGTGAAAATTAAAAATTACAAATTTTTCCCAAAAAATTGCTTTACACCCACCTTTTTAACTCTCACAAGGGATAACAGGACAAAATGCACCCCACATTTTGTTCCCCATTTTCCCCCGAATATGCCAACACCCCATATGTGCCCAACCATATGTGGTGGATATGAACTCCAGCAGGCTGTTCCTCTGCCGTAACTGCCTGCCAGATGCTTTTAACACCAAGCCATTTTTTGGCAAATCTGACGTGTCAATTTATGTGGTAATAACTCTGGAATGCTTTTATTTACATAAGTTATTCTGAGATTGTTTTCTAGTAACTTATTGTACTTCATGACAGTCATACATTTGAGTCAATATATTTCACCTTTATTTATGAAAAATCCAAAATTTACCAAAAATTTAGAAAAATTCACAATTTTCTAAATTTTTATTTCTCTGCTTTTAAAACACAAAGTGATACCTCATAAAATATTTATTACTTAACATTCCCCGTAGCCGAATCCATCTTCAAATGCTTTCCCTTGGCATGCAGATGCTTGCCTGATCACTCTGCCGCAGGTGTGAAAGTAGCCTTATGTTGGCATCATTTTGTAAACGTCATTTTATTTTTAAGTTATTCTGAGATTGTTTTCTAGTAACACATTGTACTTCATGACAGTCATACATTTGAGTCAATATATTTCACCTTTATTTATGAAAAAATCCCAAATTTACCAAAAATTGTAAAAAATTCTCAATTTTCTAAATTTTAATTTCTCTGCTTTTAACCACTTAAGGACACGGCCCTATTTCACCTTAAGGACCAGGCCATTTTTTCAAAATCTGACCATTGTCACTTTATGTGGTGATAACTTTAAAACGCTTTTTCTTATCCAGTCCATTCTGAGATTGTTTTTTTGTCACATATTGTACTTCATGACAGTGGTAAAATGAAGTCGAAAAATTTCATTTTTATTTATAAAAAAATACCAAATTTACCAAAAATTTTGAAAAATTTGCAATTTTCCAAGTTTCAATTACTCTACTTCTATAATACATAGTAATACTGCCAAAAAAAGTTATTGATTTACATTCCCCATATGTCTACTTCATGTATCGATCATTTTGGGAATGCTATTTCATTTTTTGGGGACGTTACAAGGCTTAGAAGTTTAGAAGCAAATCTTGAAATTTTTCAGAAATTTTCAAAAACCCACTTTTTAGGGACCAGTTCAGGTCTGAAGTCACTTTGTGAGGCTTACATAATAGAAACCACCAAAAATTACCCCATTCTAGAAACTACACCCCTCAAGGTATTCAAAACTGATTTTACAAACGTCATTAACCCTTTAGGTTTTCCACAAGAGTTAATGGCAAATGGAGATAAAATTTCAGAATTTCGATTTTTGAAAAATTTTCCGCTTGAATCCATTTTTTCCAGTAACAAAGCAAGGGTTAACAGCCAAACAAAACTCAATTTTTATTGCCCTGATTCTGTAGTTTTCAGAAACACCCTATATGTGGTCATAAACTGCTGTATGGCCAAACTGCAGGGCGCAGAAGGAAAGGAGCGCCATATGGTTTTTGGAAGGCAGATTTTGCTGGACTGGATTTTTGACACCATGTCCCATTTGAAGCCCCCGATGCACCCCTAGAGTAGAAACTCCATAAAAGTGACTCCATCTAAGAAACTACGCCCCTCAAGGTATTCAAAACCAGTTTTACAAACTTTGTTAACCCTTTAGGTGTTCCACAAGAGTTATTGGCAAATGGAGATAAAATTTCCGAATTTCTATTTTTTGTTACCTTGTCTCAAAAAAGTGTAATATAGAGCAACCAAAAATCATGTTTACCCTAGAATAGTACCAACAAAACTGACACCTTATCCCGTAGTTTCCAAAATGGGGTCACTTTTTTGGAGTTTCTACTGTAGGGTGCATCAGGGGGCTTCAAATGGGACATAGTGTCAAAAACCAGTCCAGCAAAATCTGCCTTCCAAAACCATATGGCGTTCCCTTCCTTCTACGCCCTGCCGTTTGGCCATACAGTAGTTTACTGACCACATATGGGGTGTTTGTGCAAACAAGAGAATCAGGGCAATAAATATTGAGTTTTGCTTGGCTGTTAACCCTTGCTTTGTTACTGCAAAAATGGATTAAAATGGAAAATTTGCAAAAAAATAGCTGTTTTGGGACTGTTTTTATTTTTTGTTATTTACATAGTTGAACTGACAGGTTAGATTGTGTGCTATTTCTATAGAGCAGGTTGTTACGGACGCGACAATACCAAATATGACTACTTTTTGGGGTTTTTTGTTTCAGTTTTACCTAATAAAGCCTTTTTGAAAATAATTTTTTTTTAGTGTCTCCACATTCTGAAAGCCATAGTTTTATTTTATTTTTTTGGGCGACTGTGTTATGTAGGGGCTCATTTTTTGCGGGATGAGATGGCGGTTTGATTGGCACCATCTTGGGGTGCATATGACATTTTGGTCGCTTGCTATGACACTTTTTGTGATGTAAGGTGACAAAAATGGCTTTTGACACCGTATTTTTTTTTTTTTTTTTGCTGTGTTCAGCTGAGGGGTTAGGTCATGTGTTATTTATATAGATCAGGTTGTGATGGACGCGGCCATACATAATATGTATACTTTTTATTTATTTATATAAGTTTTACACAATAATATAATTTTTAAAACAAAAAAATCATGTTTTAGTGTCTCCATAGTTTGAGAGCCATATATATTTTCTTTTTGGGCGATTGTCCTATGTAGGGGCTCATTTTTTGCGGGATGAGATGGCGGTTTGATTGGCACCATCTTGGGGTGCATATGACTTTTGATCGCTTACTATTACACTTTTTGTGATGTAAGGTGACAAAAAAATGGCTTGTTTGACAACGTTTTATTTTTTATGTTTACGGCGTTCATCTGAGGGGTTAGGTCATGTTATATATTTATAGAGCAGGTCCTTACGGACACGGCGATACATAATATGTATACCTTTTTTTATTTATTTTGGTTTTACACAATAATATCCTTTTTGAATGAAAAAAAAACATGTTTTAGTATCTCCATAGTCTGAGAGCCATATATTTTTCAGTTTTTAGGCAATTGTCTCAGGTTGGGTATCATTTTTGTGGGATGAGGTGACGGTTAGATTGGCACTATTTGGGGGGTCATATGACTTTTTGATCGCTTGCTATTACACTTTTTGTGATGTAAGGTGGCAAAAAAATGGCTTTTTGACAAAGTTTTTATAAAATTTTTTTTACAGTGTTTACTTGAGGGGTTAGGTCATGTGATATTTTTATAGAGCATATTCTTACGGACGTGTAGATACCAAATATGTCTACTTTTTAATTTTTTTTTACATTTAACACTAAAAGCATTTTTGAAACAAAAAAATCATGTTTTAGTCTGAGAGGCATAGTTTTTTTATTTTTTGGCCAATTGTTTTAGGTAGGGGCTCGTTTTTTGCGGGATGAGATGGCGGTTTGATTAGTACTATTTTGGGAGGCAAACACCTTTTTGATCGCTTTGTATTACACTTTTAGTGATGTAATGTGCCAAAAAATGGCTTATTTACACCATTTTTGGTTTTTTTTTATGGCGTTCACCTGAGGAGTTCAGTCATGTGATATTTTTATAGAGCAGGTTTTTACGGACACGGCGATACCTAATATGTGTAGTGTATTTTATTTTTTTAATTTTTATTCAGTGTTATGTGTTTTTTCATTTTTACTTTTTTTCACTTTTTTACATTTTTTTGACACAGACCCACTTGGTTCTGAAAGATCCAGTGGATCTGGTGTCTGTATAATACAGTACAGTACACTATATAGTGCACTGTACTGTATTTTGTACTTTAGAAAGTCTGAATAGACCTTTAGCAGGTCTATTCAGACTTTCAGCACCATGGAGAGCAGGACGCTTCTGAAAGCGTCCTGTCTCCATGGCAACCATCACCCGCTGCCATAACTGGGCAGGGGTGATGGATGGGGAGGGAGTGGAGCACCCTCCCTCTGCGATCCCATCCTGTTGGGGGCTGCAAAGGCACAGCAGCCCCCGATGGGAGAGGGAGGGAGCGCTCCCTCCCTGTTAACCCCTTCCATACCGCGGTCCGTACGGACCGCGGTACGGAAAGGGTTAAGCGGCTGGCATCTGCAGCACAGATGCCAGCCGTTTCTATCAGAGTGTCAGCAATGTGCTGACACTCTGATAGAACCACTAGACACCAGGGATAGATTACAGGGAGGCGGGCGGGGATCGCAATCGCGATCCCGCCCGCCGCACCGCTCCGCCTCCCGCCGCCCGCAACCACCCCCTGCACCCCGCAGCCACAATATGATTGGGGGCTGCAGGGGGTTAAAAACAGTTTGGGGGCATTAGCTCTCTGATCCCCGCGGTCATAGACCGCGGGGATCAGAGATCGCACAGAAGCGCTGCAAACCGCAGGTCTGAATTGACCTGCAGTTTGCAGCGATCGCTTCATATGGGGGTCACAGGACCCCCCTGGGCATTGTAACAAGGTACCTGCTGAATGATTTCAGCAGGTACCTTGTTCCGATCACTGCCAGCTGAGCAGCAGTGATCGGAACAACTCATGACGTACCGGTACGTCATGTGTCCTTAAGGACTCGGGAAACATGCCGTACCGGTACGTCATGTGTCCCAAAGGGGTTAAAACACAAAGTGATACCTCATAAAATATTTAATACTTAACATTCTCCGTAGCCGAATCCGTCTTAAAATGCTTTCCGTTTGCATGCAGATGCTTGCCGGATCACTCTGCCGCAGGTGTGAAAGTAGCCTTATGTTGGCATCATTTTGTAAACGTAATTTTATTTTTTTAGGACGTTAGAAAGCTTACAATTTTTGAAGCAATTCTTAAAATTTTTAAGAAAATTTCCAAAACCCACTTTTTAAGTACCAGTTCAGTTCTGAAGTCACTTTGTGGGGCTTACTTAGTAGAAACCACCCATAAATTGCCCCATTTTAGAAACCACACCCCTCATGTTATTCAAAATGGATTTTTACAAACTGTAACCTTTTAGGTGTTCCACAAGAATTAAAGGAAAATGGAGATGAAATTTCTAAATTTAACTTTTTGGGCTGATTTTCCAATTTAATAAAAAAAAATTCTGTAACACATCAAGGGCTAACAGCCGAACAAAACTCAATATCTATTACCCTGATTCTGCAGTTTACAGAAACACCCCACATGTGGTGCTAAACTATATTTTTATAGAGCCAGTGGTTATGGATGCGGTGATACAGTACCTAATATGTCAGCTTTTTTTATTTATTTCACTTTAACACAATAAAAGCATTAGTGTCTCCATAGTCTGAGAGCCATAGTTTTTTTTTATTTTTTGGGTAATTGTCTTATGTAGGGGCTCATTTTTTGTGGAGGGAGGTGACGGCGTGATTGGTACTATTTTGGATTACATACAACTTTTTGATCGCATGGTATTGCACTTTTTGTAATATAAGGTGACAAAAAATGACATTTTGGCACTTTTTCTTACAATGTTTATCTTACGGGGTAAATTATGTTTAGCCGGTAATTAAGGACGTGGCAATACCTAATATGTGTATTTTTTCTTTTTTTTCTATTTTTTATCATAAAATTAGGGGAAAGGGACTTCTTTTTAACTTGAAACATAATTTTTTTATTATTAAGAACCTTTTTTTTGTTTTTTTACTTTTTTTTTCTTTTTTTTGGTCCCACTCTGGGGCTTTAACTTTTTGGTGACTGCTTCCCTGTGCAATGCATTACAATACATCAATGTAATGCACTAACAGTTGCCTGGGAGACCCAGCCAAGGGCTGGATCTCATAGGCTTCCATAAAAGGCAGGTCCCAATGCCTCTGCAAGGCATCGGGCTGCCTTCTCATCCATTGGGTCCCCGTCACTGCAGAGCGGGGACCCAATGGGATCCCTCATCTGCCGCAAACACCTTCTATGCCACGGTCAGCGCTAACTTCAGCATAGAAAAGGTTAATCTGCTGACATATGCTTTTACAGCGATGCCGGTGGATACAGCAGGAGGAAGGCTATCAGTGACTGCCAAGCCCCTGCAGTAATCACCATGACGTAATAGTACTTCATATTGTGGGAAGTCACTTACCACTATGACGTACTATTACATCATATGTCGGAAAAGGGTTAATGCTAGTATGAAATTAGCCTTTGCCCCTTCAATGGTGTTTGCATTGAAGGTTGTTGTGACATTTATTTCTCTTCACCGCCATTCATCCATTCTTCCATTCTATATCTGTATCGTTATATGTATACCAAGACCACCTTTTTCTCTTCCATTGCCTGACTCCCATCGTCGTCATTGTTTGTGTTGTCATTCGTTTGGTTCCTGTCATCTATCGGTCACTTTACTTCTGTATATTGTGGCCTGCCAGTGTTGATGCATGCTTCATAATATTACTCTTGTGGCCATCCGGTTGTTGGGTTCCAAAATTCCTGGGTACTAAGAGACTCGTTTGTACCCTGGAAAAGCATCTTCTATAGTTTGAGTCCGATTGTATAGTCTTGTGAAAAACAGCATTGTTACATTTTATATTTCATGGCTTTATTTTTTATGTTTTTCCGCATACTATATAAACCATAATCTTGGCCCTAGAGATGTTTTGTTGTGAATCTTGATAAGGCTTAACGAGTATCTCTATCTCATAAGGGCACCTGGGGCAATATAAATGAACACAATAGGTTTGCAGGAGATGCATATGACGGATATTTTTTGATGAATATGAAACAACATCTCTTTCTTAGAATTCATTTAATCCAATTCAGCAGAAGATGTGATCAATTATTATGAAGTAATATGTTCACTATACTGATATTATGTACTGGTACTCACCAGCTGCAATTGTATGAGACGGAATGACACTTGTCTCCCCAAACTCATTATTCCCATATATACAATGCATCTAATGTGCGTAAACTGAATGGAAATTATTCAGATTTTATATAAACAGCAACTACACAATATTAACCCTTAAAACTGAAAAGGTTTCCACCTTTTTAATATATTTTTGGTGCATATAATTGTATTTTAAGGTTTTCAGATTATTTCTTATATCATGTCCATAACTTCTATTATCTAGCACCATCCACAATTTTACCGCTACTAAGTACATCTTCCTCATTAAACATCACAATGTAAAAACCATTTGTTATTTAGTGCTGCACAACCACGTTTTATATAACCTAAGGTGCATCCGGTGATCTTACAACAATAATAAGAGATGAATATATTATTGCCTGTGACCAGAATTAACCCTTTCACCCGGCTAGGTTTTTTCATTGTTTGCGTTTTTGTTTTGCACTCCCTGCCTTCCCAGAGCCATAACTTTTTTTTTTGTCTGTTCACACAGCCATTTGAGGGTTTGTTTTTTGCGGGACAAGTTGTACTCGCCACCATTTAATATTGCATATGATGTAGTGGGAAGCGGGAAAATAATTCCAAATAGGGTGAAATTGCAAAAAAAAAAAGCTATTCCATCACAGTTTTTTTTATTTACAACGTTTGATGTGCAATAAAACTGACCAGTTACTTTTATTCTACAGGTCAGAATGAATCCGGAGATACCTTAAATATGTATAGTTTTTCTTGCATTTTAATAGCGATAAAAAAATGTAAAAGTCAATTTTGCTGTTTGCCGTATGAGGAATATATTTTTATATTTTTATACTATGGGCGTTTTCATACATCACGACACCCATGATGTGTATTTTAAATTTTTTTTTAGTTCTTTCATTTTTATTTTGAGAAAAGGGGTGTGATTAGAATTTTTATGTCTTTTTGTTTTTTTTTTTACTTTTTTTTTACTCTTTTTGTATAGTTCACATGAGGAACTATAACATGCAATCATCTGATTGCTATTATCATAGACTTCAATGCACTTGCATTGGAGTCTATGATGATTTTACTACTTTCCTATGGAGCCCTATTACAGGCAAATACTATACACCAGCCTTGTGTAATTCACAAAGACAGGGCCTGCTGCACACACGCTCTGGCTCCTCCAATCACAACATGGGGGAGCCGGAGCACCAACAAAAGTTACAGTTTTGGTTTTCAGCGCACTCAGATGCCGTGGTCAGGATTGACCACGGCATCTGAGGGATAAATGTCCGCAATCGCCATTACTGCCAGTTGCGGACATGAGCGCAAGTGTCTGCTATAAGAAGCAGGTGGCCACCAGCGGCTATGGCTCTCAGGAGCGGGCGCCATCTTTAACCGCTTCAGCCCCCCTAGCTTAAACACCCTTAATGACCTGGCCACTTTTTACAATTCCGCACTACACTACTTTCACCGTTTATTGCTCCGTCATGCAACTTACCACCCAAATGAATTTTACCTCCTTTTCTTCTCACTAATAGAGCTTTCATTTGGTGGTATGTCATTGTTGCTGACATTTTTACTTTTTTTGCCATTAATACAAATTTACTGACATTTTTGCAAAAAAATGACATTTTTCACTTTCTGTTGTAAAATTTTTCAAAAAAAAACTACATTTCTATATAAATTTTTCTCTAAATTTATTGTTCTACATGTCTTTGATAAAAAAAAGTCCAATAAGTGTATATTTATTCGTTTGGGTAAAAGTTATAGCGTTTACAAACTATGGTGCAAAAAAGTGAATTTCGGCATTTTGAAGCAGCTCTGACTTTCTGAGCGCCTGTCATGTTTCTTCAGGTGCTAGAATGTCAGGATAGTATAAATACCCCCCAAATCACACCATTTTAGATAGAAGACACCCCAAAGTATTCGCAGAGGGGCATGGTGAGTTCCTGTATCATTTCATTTTTTTTCACAAGTTAGCGGAAAATGACACTTTCTGAAAGAAAAAAAAAAAAGTTTCAATTTCTGATAACTTCTGGCAAAAAAAAAAACATATCTCAGATGGACTCACTATGCCCCTCAGTGAATACCTTGGGGTGTCTACTTTCCGAAATGGGGTCATTTGTGGGGTGTGTTTACTGTTCTGGCATTTTGGGCGGGGCTAAATTGTGAGCCGCCATGTAAAACCTAAAGGTACTCGTTGGAATTTGGGCCCCTTTGCGCACCCAGGCTGCAAAAAAGTGTCACTTATGTGGTATCACCGTACTCAGGAGAAGTAGGGCAATGTGTTTTGGGGTGTATTTTTACATATACCCATGTTGGGTGAGAGAAATATCTCTGTAAATTGTCAACCTTGTATAACATTTTTTAAAAGTTGTCGTTTACAGAGATATTTTTCACACAAAGTATGGGTATATATAAAAATACACCCCAAAAGACATTGCCCTACTTCTCCTGAGTACGGCGATACCACATGTGTGCCACTTTTTTGCAGCCTGGGTGCGTAAAGGGGCCCAGAAACCAATGAGTACCTTTAGGATTTCACAGGGCATTTTTACGCATTTGGATTCCAGACCTCTTCTCACGCTTTAGGGGCCCCTAAAATGCCAGGACAGTATAAATACCCCACATGTGACCCCATTTTGGAAAGAAGAAACCTCAAGGTATTCCGTGAGGGGTATGGTGAGTTCATGTAAAATTTTATTTTTAGTCACAAGTTAGTGGAATATGAGACTTTGTAAAAAACAAAATGAAAAAAAAATATATATCAATTTCCGCTAACTTGTGCCAAAAAATAAAAATTCTGTGGACTCGCCATGCCCCTCAGCGAATACCTTGGGGTGTCTTCTTTCCAAAATGGGGTCACATGTGGGGTATTTATACTGCCCTGGCATTTTAGGGGCCCTAAAGCGTGAGAAGAAAAATGCGTAAAAATGCCCTCCTAAAAGGTACTCATTAGAATTTGGGCCCCTTTGCGCATCTTGGCTGCAAAAAAGTGTCACAAATGTGGCATCTCCGTACTCAGGAGAAGTAGGGCAATGTGTTTTGGGGTGTATTTTTACATATACCCATGCTGGGTGAGAGAAATATCTCTGTAAATTGACAACATTGAATAAAATTTTTTAAAAAGTTGTTGTTTAAAGCGATATTTCTCACACACAGTATGGGTATATGTAAAAATACACCCCAAAACGCATTGCCCTACTTCTCCTGAGTACGGCGATACCACATGAGTGACACTTTTTGCAGCCAAGATGCGCAAAGGGGCCCTAAAACCAATGAGTACCTTTAGGATTTCACAGGCCATTTTTACGCATTTGGATTCTCACGCTTTAGGACCCCTAAAATGCCAGGGCAGTATAAAAACCCCACAAGTGACCCCATTGTGGAAAGAAGACACCCCAAGGTATTCTGTGAGGGGTATGGCGAGTTCACAGAAAAAAAAAATTTTGGCACAAGTTAGCGGAAATTGATTTTTTTTTTTTTTTTTACAGTCTCATATTCCACTAACTTGTGACAAAAAATAAAATTTTGCATGAACTCGCCATACCCCTCACCAAATACCTTGGGGTGTCTTCTTTCTAAAATGGGGTCACATGTGGGGTATTTATACTGTCCTGGCATTTGAGGGTCTCCGCAATCATTACACGTATGGCCAGCATTAGGAGTTTCTGCAATTCTCCTTATATTGAGCATACGGGTAATGAGATTTTTTTTTTCCGTTCAGCCTCTGCGCTGAAAAAAAAAAAATGAACAGCACAGATTTTTTCATTCGCATCGGTCAATGTGGATGAAAAAATCTCTGCCAAAATCAGTGACTGCGGTGCGGTGGGCTGGGCGCTAGCTACCTAACAAGTAGCAAACTAACTGGCGGTGATAAGGGACCCTCATGCCCCATTCACACGTCCGAAATTCTGTTTGCGAACGGAATTGTGGACCCATTCATTTCTATGGGGACAGACTTTGTCCCGCTCGGATCCCGAATTACGGATCCGCGCTTCCGGGTCTGCACTTCCATTCCGCAAAAATATAGAACATGTCCTATTCTTGTCCGCAATTGCAGGCAAGAAAAAGCATTTTCTATATAGTTCTGGCAATGTGCGGATCTGCAAAATGCGGAAAGCACATTGCCGGTGTCCGTGTTTTGAGGATCTGCGGATCGGATCTGCGGATCCGATCCGCGGATCTGTGAATCCACGGATCCGCAAAACACATATGGACGTCTGAATGGAGCCTTACAAGGGGTGTGATCAATGACAGGGGGGTGATCAGGGGGTCTAGATGGGGTGATCAAGGGGTTAATAGGTGAGGGGGGTTAGTGTAGTGTTTGGTGCAACTTTACAGTGTTACCTGGTCCTCTGGTGGTCGATCCCAGCAAATGGGACCACCAGAGGACCAGGTAGCAGCTATATCAGACGCTGTTCACAAAACAGCGTCTGATATAGCTGTTTGATGCGATTTAATTCGCATCTACAGCCTGCTAGCGATGGATCATCGCTGGCAGGCTGTAGCCTAACTGCCGAGACGCGCTTCTCTGTGAACGCGCGCGCGTTCACAGGAAGTCTCGGCTCTCACGAGATGACACGCCGACGCGTCATCTCAGAGCTACAGGACCGCCCGCAGGACGCATCCCTGTGTTAGGCGGTCCTGTAGCAGTTAAAGACCCGGCCAGCGCTGTACTATTACGGCTCTGGTCGGGAAGGAGATAAGAAGGGTTTTCCGGGTGTTTGATATTGATGATCTATACTCTTATAGCAACAGTAAAGGACTGGCACAATGGTTGTTTGGCGGGTTATTTAAATTGCTTTGTATTGGGAGTTTTTCACTGTTTGATAAAGGTACAGTTTGTGCCGAAACGCATCACAGATACAGACATGTGGCAATAAAGAAATATCTGCAAGACTTCAAGAGTGAGTGCCGGTCCTTTACTGTTACTATTTACATGAGACACCCATCCTAGGACACGTACATTGCCACGCCATATCCGCATTGCCAACTGATCTACAACACTATACTCAGGATAGGTCATTAATATAAGATCACTTGTAGGCCAACACCTGGCACCACCGCTAATCAACTGTTGGAGGAAGCTGCGATGCTATGGTGAGTGTTGAGGCCTCCTCGCAGCTTACCAAGCACAGCTCCATCCATTGGATAGCACTTGTGCATGGTTTTGCAGCTCTCCCTCATTCACTTGAATGGGACTGTGCTGTACGTAGGCCACAGGACTAATGAATGTGACATCACTGACCTAGGAAGAGGGTACAGTGCTCACCAGAACGTCACAGTCTACGTGGCCTAAGGATAGACCATCAATATGAAAATCTCGGACAGCCTCTTTAATATTTTAACATTCTAACAGAAAGGCTTTATCCATTCTGTAGTCTACAGATAGTAATTCCACGGACAACAGAGAACATTTCACAATTTCTCAGTCTAGTCTATCATTCTACAAAGGGATATATAATATTCCAACTTTTGTAAAAAAAAAAAAAAAAAAAAGCAGCCCCAGCCTCATCATTTCTACTCGGTACATAAAAGTGCATATTCAATATTGGCAATGTACTGCTGTTGCCATGGAAATAGACTACACTGACATATTGGGATGTTTAAGAAATGTAGCAAGAACTGGAGGTTACACTTGGAAATCATTTCATACTTCAACAATATAATAATACAGTACAGTGAATTAAGGGGATGAATACAATTGATTTTAAAATCTGAAACAAATCTACTGTAAATATAGCATGAAATCATTTAATGCATCTCTTGAATGGCAGAATAAAAACACTGAAATCTTACCACTGAAAAGTGTATGATTTTTACTGTTGGACTCTTTGTCGTATTTAAAGATGACCTATTTTGCATTTACAATACATCTTAAAGGTTTCTTTAGATTTTTGGATTCTAAGGGATACATATTCAGTCATCCTTTTTTCTTTTTTCTTCTAAAACCCAGCCTCCATTGTTTTCCACCCGATCATTTCCGGCATCTATTGTAATAAAGATGCCTCTCTGTGCTGGATAGAAAAGAACAGTATGGCAGTATGTATCCAGCTATTTCCGTGAATGGACGCTTAGTCGGTGCACAAAGTGTACAAAAATGTCATGAGTTGAATCAGGCTTAGGCATAAAAAAATTGGCTAGACTCAAATTATACAGAAATGGCCATCTCTAAAGCCTTATTCACACATTAATGTTTTGATCAGTGTTTAATCAATGATTTCCATTGATAAATGTGAGCCAAAAACAGAAATGTAGGCTACACAGAAATGAGGTATAAGGGAAAGATCTGTACCTGTTCTGTTTTTAGGCACGGACCTGGTTTTGGATCACAATCACTAATAGAAATCACTGATCAAACACTGAGGCTCCATTCACACGTCCGCAAAATGGATCCGCATCCAATCCGCAATTTTGCGGAAGGGTTGCAGACCCATTCATTTCAAAGGGGCAGGAATAGATGTGGACAGCACACTATGTGATGTCCGCATCCGCATTTCCGCATCTGTGTTTCCGCATCCGCGTTTCCGTTTCTGCAAAAAAATAGAACATATCCTATTCTTGTCCGCAATTGCAGACAAGAAAATGCATTCTCTATATAGTGCCAGCAATGTGCGGTCCGGAAAATGCGGAATGCACATTGCAGCCATCAGTGTTTTGCGGATCCGTGTTTCCGCAAAACACACTACGGACGTGTGAATTAGGCCTGGCTGTTTGAATAAGGCCTCTTGCACACCATATGGCTTTTTCAGTGTTTTGTGGTCCGTTTATAACGGATCCGTGGTTCCGTTTTTAGTTTCCGTTGTGTTTCCGTTTTGGTTCTGTTCTGTTTTTCCGTATGGCATATACAGTATACAGTAATTCCATAATAAAAATTGGGCTGGTCTTAAAATTTTCAATAGATTGTTCGGCAAAAACGGAATGGATACGGAAGACATACGGATGCCTTTCCGTATGCTTTCCATTTTTTTTGCGGACCCATTGACTTGAATGGAGCCACTGAACATGATTTGGGTACAAGAATAGTACATGTTCTATATTTAAAGCCTAATTCACACGTCTGTAGTGTGTTGCGGATCCGCAAGTTGCGTATCCGCAACACACCTTGCCACCAGCCCTATAGAGATGCCTATACTTGTCCGCAATTGCGGGCAAGAATAGGACATGTTCTATATTATTGCGGAGTGTGTGCTCTCCACATCCATCTCGTCCCCATTCAAAATGAATGGGTCCGCACCCGTTCCTTAGATTTGCGGAACGGGTGTGGACGAACATTGCGGACGTGTGAATAGAGCCTAAACGGAACGGAAAAGCGAAAATGGAAGGCATACGGAGAAACTTCAGTATTTTTTGCAGTCCCATTGAAGTGAATGGTTCAGTATACTGTCAGTATACTGAACTGAAAAAAACGGCCAGTATACGGTCCGCAAAATACTGTCGTGTGCAAGAGGCCTAAGGCCCCATTCAGACGTTTGTAGTGTGTTGCGGATCCGCAAAACACCATGCCGGTACTTCCCATAGAGATGCTTATTCTTATCTGCAGGCTGCGGACAAGAATAGGACATGCTCTATCTTTTGCGGAGCCGTGGCCGGATGTTTCGGGCCGAAACCCGGAAGTTCGGGCCGCGGCTCCGCAAATGCGGAAGCGGAAAGCACATAGTGTGCTCTCCGCATCACGTCCGGCCCCATTCACAATTAATGGGTCAGCAGAATTGCAGAATAGATGCGGACTAAAATGCGGACGTGTGAATGGGGCCTTAAGGCTTAAAGGGAACCTGTCATCAACATTCTGCTGACCTCACTCAGGGCACCATAAAATAGTGACAGAAATGCTGATTTCAGCCGTATGTCACTCGTGAGCTAAAAGTAAGTGGTTGCCAAGAACCAGCATCATAATCATTGCAGCCCAGGCCTTCAAAAGAGTCAAATCTACCTGAGAAGGGTCATGGTTATTCACAATCTCCTTCTCTCTCACGCCCATCTGCTAATGATTGGAAATTCTCTCCTAGAGAGAAAGGGAGGAAACTAGGCAGAAGACTGTTAGTCATCAGCAGGTGGGCAGGAGAGCAGGAATTCATGAATAACCAGGACTCTTCTCAGGTGGCCGGGACTCTTTTCCAGGCCCAGTCTGCAATGATTGTGATGTTAGTTCTCGGCAATCACTTACTTCTAACTTATAAATGACAGACCGCTGAAATAAACTCACCTGTCTCTACTTTATGCTGACGTTAGTATGGGCAGCATAAAGTTGATGACAGGTTCTCTTTAAGGCCGCTTTCACATAGTCATTATTTGATTTGTGATTTCCATCAATGATTGTGAGACAAAACCACAAGCGGATCAAAAACACAGAACAGGTGCAAATCTTTCATTATGTCTGACTCTTATTTATAAAGTCACAGAAAATATTGTACTATAATAATAGATGCAAACATAACATATGGACTAAGCCCTCACTCCAATGAAAAAATCAGAGACCCTTGGCCAAGACATTTTGATCAAAACACATCTGTGCCCACCTACCCAGCGCCAAGGTGATCTCCGTTCAGGCAGGTCCTACGCTAACAGAATTAGATACACCTGGGTTCCTAGTATTCTAACGACTCAGATGCCATGGTAAATAGGAACTGCAGCATCTGGACAGTTAAATGGGGGGCAGGGCTCCCTTTGACCTCCAATTTGTAACCCCCCCCCCCTCACCCACCTAAGTTGTAAGGTTCTGATTGCTTGCTAGGGCAGCTTGGTGCATTGTGAAGGCTCCCAGTCCTGCCATAGCAAATTATGCATGCATTCAATCTTAATAGGGCACTAAAAACCGTATAAATTAAACAACATGAACATGGCATGACAAAAACTCCTTTACAAACTCCTTTAATAAGTTACATATTGAAAGTACTGTCTCCCCACAGAAACCAACTAAAAGGTGGCATGAAGCAGGATGTGCTCAACCCAAAAATGCAGTTGTGCATATATATACAGGGGAGCAGATCCTGCACTTGTGGCCTGTTGCTAATGGCGATCCCCAGCAAAAATGCATACGGTGGAGGATGCCCGCAGCGGACCACAAGTACCACAATAGACATCCTACACAAGATGGCAATTGTGTGGATGTAATAAGTAATATAACAATATAGCAATAACAAATGACAAAACAGGTGCTTACTAAGCCCTCAAACTGATGTTAAAATTGAGAGATTAGTCAGCATGTCCTGCAGTGGAGGACATGTCTTAAGCCCGAGCCCTGTACCTAACACTCACCTACCTGTGCCATATGGGCAATACCAGGGGCCAGTGGGCAAAATTACAGGAATGTATTAGGCCGACTCGCAGCAGACTCCTTAGTTACCTCCAGCATGTAACCATGCCTGCAATGGGAGGAGGGAGAAGGCTGTGAGCCCCACCCAAGATTGGCTGATATGGCCCAGGCCTCACAGGTGCACCTAAATATAGCCTGTGGATGGAAAACACGCTACATTTACATGGGATGTTATGCACCTCCAAACAATTATATATACACACAAACCAACTGAAAGGTGGCATGAAGCAGGATGTGCTCAACCCAAAAATGCAGTTGTGCATATATATACAGGGGATCAGATCCTGCACTTGTGGCCCGTTGCTAATGGCGATCCCCAGCAAAAATGCATACGGTGGAGGATGCCCGCAGCGGACCACAAGTACCACAATAGACATCCTACACAAGATGGCAATTGTGTGGATGTAATAAGTAATATAACAATATAGCAATAACAAATGACAAAACAGGTGCACACTGCGGTCTTACTAAGCCCTCAAACTGATGTTAAAATTGAGAGATTAGTCAACATGTCCTGCAGTGGAGGACATGTCTTAAGCCCGAGCACCACGCCAAGGTTTCTCAAGTAGCTCGGGACCTAAAACTCACAGGCTATATTTAGGTGCACCTGTGAGGCCTGGGCCATATCAGCCAGTCTTGGGTGGGGCTCACAGCCTTCTCCCTCCTCCCATTGTAGGCATGGTTACATGCTGGAGGTAACTGAGGAGTCTGCTGTGAGTTGGCCTAATACATTCCTGTATTGCTCATATGGCACAGGTAGGTGTTAGGTCCCGAGCTACTTGAGAAACCTTGGCGTGGTGCTCGGGCTTAAGACATGTCCTCCACTGCAGAACATGTTGACTAATCTCTCAATTTTAACATCAGTTTGAGGGCTTAGTAAGACCGCAGTGTGCACCTGTTTTGTCATTTGTTATTGCTATACTGTCTCCCCACAGCTTTCGAAGTGTAGTGCTGTCCATTAGATAGGGGCTGTGCTTGGTATTGTTGCTCAGCCCCATTAACTTGAATGGCACTGAGCTGCGCCTAGCCCATGTGACTGATAAATGTGATGTCAATTGCCTAGGAAGAGGCTGGGGAGCGCCAGTGATCTCTTCAAAAAGCTGATTAGCGGGGATGCCAGGAGTCGGACTTCCATCGAACGGATACTGATGACTAGGGATGAGCGAATCGGCTTAGTTTTTTGATTCGCTAAAAACTTTGTTGTAATATTGTGCAGAGTTCCCGCTCCTTACAGTATTAGAATGTATTGGCTTAGATGAGCCGAAGTTATTACTTCATGAAGTCTCACGGGACTTCATGTAATAACTTTGGAAATTAGTTATTACTGTAAAAACCCAAGGTTTTTTACAGTAATAATTAATTCCCAAATTTATTACATGAAGCTTGCGAGACTTCACAAAGTAATAACTTCGGCTTATCGGAGCCAATACATTCTAATACTGTAAGGAGCGGGAACACCGTACGGTATTACAACAACATTTTTAGCAATGTACCATCCGAAGTCGATTCGCTCTTCTCTACTGATGACCTATCCTGAGGCTCGGTCATAAGTATTAAACACTCCGACTAATCCTATAAAAAGAATATAAAATGATTTGATTTTATTTTGTGGTTCACCAGATTAATTTTTATGTAATTCACGCTTCTATAAAATGTTATTACAATAATCTTTTTTTTTTTTCATTCTCTTATAGCTGTGAGTTTCCCCTTAAGTGTAATAGTTGAAGGCATTAACCTGATGATGATTGCTCCAACTGCTATATTTGTAAAATGACTCAAATATACTTGTTCTCATTTTCATTTAGCATCATGGATTTTATTCAATATTGCAGTTTTTCAGTTTTTTCATCTTTTAATGCATGCTTGGTGATTTTGCCAGGACATGGATTTTGTGGTTCCCATGCCGAGGATAATTATGCCCATGACATTAGTGCTTATTTTTATTGCTCATAATTTTAATTAGATCCATTTGATTCCGTTTCCTTGAGTGCAGGGCACATGTGGGTACCCCGCTGTGTGTAATTGTACTTATAACATGACATCCTTGGGGTTGCTACCTGATTAAATTCATTTAGGCCATTTTAATAAACTTTTATTGTTTTCTGGTCTTGTTTTTCAGTTTTGTATGATCTTAGATGTTTGAAAACTGTGTTACTAGTGTTCATTACAGTCCATGACCAGAAAGAAAATATTATGCATTAAGATTTGGAGATTTTTGATATTAAAATTTATTGTCATACTAATGATAGCGTAATGGCAACCAGTGCAGCTTTAAATCCATGGAGCATTAAATGTGTAAGTGGTTTATGACATGTGCATTATGAATGATAGACTGTTACTATTTCAGTGTTTCACAAAAAAAGCATTAGCATTTCAGTTAAATTTGCTATAGTTACTTGTTTTTATCTTAGGCATGATTCAAATAGGCAGTTTGGTGAAGATTTATTTTTTTTGCTTTTCATCTTTATAGTCTTTTTTAAAGACAAAGCTGAGAGTAGTGAAAAAGTATTTAAAAAAAAATCTCCACCTTTGTATAAACTTTTTGCTTTTGGAAATGTAAGCAGAGCCTGTAATGGGGCCCTTGGATTTCCTAAAGCTATTAAAGAGCCATAGACACTTGTGCATTGCAATACAGTAATTTCATTTTATTGTATGGCATTATTGAATATATCACCTAATGGAGCATTTTGGAGCTAATCTATTGGCACATCTTATATAATGCCAACATATGCAGCAGTAGTTTACAATTCAGAGGGAACATGAGTAAGGGCTCATGCCTACGAATGTAAGGGCTCTGTACATGTGCTGCAGACCACAAATTGCGGTCCGAAATGCACGGGCACAGACCGTGGGGTAACTGCATGCTGATCACGGACCCATTCACTTGAGTGGGATCCGCGATCAGCATCCGACTGTCCACACTGCAAAAAAGTCGTGCATGCACTACTTTTTTGCGGTGTGGAGGCACGGCCAAAACGACCACGGAAGCACTCTGTAGAGCTTCCGTGGGGTTCCGCTCTCTCCTTCCGCACCGCATCTTCTGGATCGCGGACCCATTCAAATGAATGAGTCCGTGATGCGGCATGCACACGGCCGGTGCCCGTGTATTGCGGACCCACCATATGCGGGCCGCAATACGGCCACGGGGGGCACATGGTCGTGTGCATGAGCCCTAACAGACATTACACATTAATAAACGAATCAACAATTTAAACCTTAAGAGTGAGGACCCTGCTCATAAGAGCTTACACGCTATGAGTAAAAAGTGGTGAAACTAAAAGTGCTTGTTTTGTACATTGTCCAGTCATCTCTTACTAAACAGGATAGTACACATAAGGCTGCATGAACCAAGTCAGTAACTGTGTATGTACAGGTATCAAGTGCTTTGAAAGTGTGGGAATACAGATTAACAGATCAGGTTCTATGGAATAATGTACTAGGGAATGAACAGAGAAGGATAAGTGTCAATAATTCATCTAGCCAAACCAGTACACTTTGCTGTGATGGGAGAGTTGCTATCTCGACCAGCCAAGTGCCACCTGTTTGACTTGTTAGTGTGACTGGAAGCCGAGAAAAACAGACTTCTGATTTTGTGTCCAATCCCAGAGCTAGGTGGGTGATTTAAGACTGATTTTGGATGGACTTGCTTGTGATTTCATTTGTATGAGGGCTCTAAATTGTGTAACTTCCTATTAAATTTTTTGGTGAACTGACTTCTGGCTTGTTTCTGGATTTACCCTGTGGCTGCAATTCCTGCTTATTCTTACTCTCCTGGTAACTGACCTTGACTTACCTCTGGATTAACTATAATGGCTATAGCTATTTGCATATATTATTTTAGGGTCTAATATCTTCCCACCAAAAGTGCACCGCAGGAGTAACAACGCCACTATCCCTGGTCTATTAATATATGTATAGACCAGTGGATGATAACTGTAGTTTCCAAAGTAAAAACTCAGGAAAGTCCTATGAGCATAGAACACTTTACATTTATTGTGCAACAGCACTCACAGAGTGCCTGGGTGACTAAAGCACCCTGTTGATGCACTCTCAGTTAATAGGCTTGACGCGTTTCTGTGCGGGAGTAATCCCGCAGTTCATCAGGAGCACGAGAAAGTCTGCCTGTTGTCGGCTAAATTAATGTAGTGGCATTGAAAGCTGCCCGTATGAAGCAGTATGTGGACAGCATGGTAACCGGCGCTCCTTAGTGACATTAGTGGAGAAGAGTGGATTGCATAATGATTGGATATACAAATCACCTTCAAACCAACTAGTACCAATATAAAGACACCACTGTAAGGCCCCTTTCACATGGGCGAGTTTTCCGCATCGGTGCAATGCATGACGTGAAAGCATTGCACCCGCACTGTATCCAGACCCATTCATTTCTATGGGGCTATGCACATGAGCGGTGATTTTCACGCATCACTTCTGCGTTGCGTGAAAATCGCAGCAAGCTCTATAATGTGCGTTTTCGAAGCGACGCAGGCCCCATAGAAGTGAATGGGGCTGCGGGAAAATTGCAAGCATCCGGAGATGGGGACCTAATCTTTAACATGGTTATAAGGGAAAATAATAGCATTCTTTAATACAGAATGCTTAGTAAAAGGACAATTGAGGGTTAAAAATTAAAAAAAATTAACTCACCTCCTCCAATTGATCGCCAATTGATCGCGTAGGTGCCGGTCTCCTGTTCTCTCTTCAGCTATGTATAAAGGACCCATGGTGATGTCACTGAGCTCATCACATGATGAAAAATTGAAGACCGGCACTCGCTGTAGATATGCAGGGTAGGGTTTATTTCAGTCACTTATTAAATCATAGTGACGCGTTTCAGCACCAAAAATGTGCTTTCTTCAGACTACATTTAAGCATCCTACCATTGTGCCTTAAATACATTATCAGGATAACAACGGAACTGACGTCATGTGATGTATAGCTCCTCCCACCTGGAGGCCGATACAGAGACAGGGGTAGACATCATTTATCATAGGAACCAATGGAATGCGGGGAAAATTCAAGTCCGCTAAAAAATGAAACATAATTAAAGATGTCAATGATAAGCAAACATCATAGTTATATTTGTAATCATTATTACATAAACCCAGTAATATTGTAGTCTCTATTGAGACCTCTTGGTTCCACCGTTTGTAGTCGGTGGATCCAGTATGCTTCTCTCTTCAGTAGTAGTTTATTTCTATCCCCACCGCGACGTGGTAGTGATACACTTTCGATAACCTGGAAGCGTAGTTGGGATATTGCATGTCTTTTTCATGAAAGTGATACGGTATTGGAAGTAACAAGTTCTCAGTGCGGATGGTCGATTTGTGTTTACTGAGTCTATCCTTCATCCGCATGGAGGTTTCACCTACATAGAGTAGGCCACAGGGACATTTGAGTACATATATGACATATTTACTGTCACATGTGAACATGCCCCTAATTGGGATCTGTTCACCTGAATGGGGATGGTTCAGGTAGGCACCTTTGATTACACTAGAGCAATTAACACATCCCAAGCAAGGCAATGTGCCCTGACGTGGGGTGGTCAGTGTGGTCTGTCTAAGGCCAGGTTTGTTAGTGCCTATGTCGGCTCTAATGATCTTATCGCGGATATTTTCCGCTCTCTTGAAACACATCATAGGAGAATTCTGAAATTCTTCAATCTGAGGATATGACCTGGAGACTATGTGCCAATGTTTGTTCACGATGCCCCTGATTTTTTGTACCCATGGGTGATATTTTACCACTAATGGAATGCGTGGTGGTTTGTCGGTTTTCTGTCCCTGTGGATTGTCAAGTTTGTTCCTTTGTGTTTCCAATAAATGTTTAGGATAACCTCTATTGAGAAATTTGTTAGTCATTTTTGTCATTCTTACTTGACAGGTATCAGGGTCAGTTACGATCCTTTTTACCCGCTGGAATTGTGAGAAAGGAATAGATTCTTTTGTCGCTGGGGGATGACTACTTGTGAAAGTGAGTAAACTGTTGCGATCAGTTTCTTTTGTGAATAGGTCTGTGTGAACAGTGCCATCGTCGTTGCGTATAACCCATGTGTCAAGAAAAGCTATTTTTTGATGATTAAACTGCATGGTAAATTGTAATTCACTCCAAATGGAGTTAAGGTGGTGATTAAACTCCGTGAGGGATCGAACGTCGCCCCGCCAAACGCAAAATACGTCATCAATAAATCGACGCCAAAATATACAATGTTTCAGAAATAGTGAATTAGAATAGATAAATTCGTTCTCCAAAGATGATATATAGCTATTTGCGTAAGGCGGTGCGACGTTCGATCCCATCGTGGTCCCACGGCGCTGTTGAAAAAACGTGTCTTGGAAGAGAAAATAATTTTTTTCAAGTACAATACCTAAAAGCATCAGAAAAAATTATTTTTGTGATGCAGTGTGATTGCTGGTATTAAGTAGCCTGGAGGCTGCTTCCAAGCCTTTTTCATGAGTGATGGAAGTATAGAGACTGCATACGTCAAATGTGACCAGTATGCAGTCTCCATCCATCTTCAGGGGGCGGACCTCAGACAAGAAGTGACCTGAGTCACGTATATAGGAAGGTGACTGTGTTGTTAAAGGTGTCGGGATTTTCTCCAAAAAGATAGCTGGAGGAGAGAGGATGGAATCAGAGGAACAAACATTGGCACATAGTCTCCAGGTCATATCCTCAGATTGAAGAATTTCAGAATTCTCCTATGATGTGTTTCAAGAGAGCGGAAAATATCCGCGATAAGATCATTAGAGCCGACATAGGCACTAACAAACCTGGCCTTAGACAGACCACACTGACCACCCCACGTCAGGGCACATTCCCTTGCTTGGGATGTGTTAATTGCTCTAGTGTAATCAAAGGTGCCTACCTGAACCATCCCCATTCAGGTGAACAGATCCCAATTAGGGGCATGTTCACATGTGACAGTAAATATGTCATATATGTACTCAAATGTCCCTGTGGCCTACTCTATGTAGGTGAAACCTCCATGCGGATGAAGGATAGACTCAGTAAACACAAATCGACCATCCGCACTGAGAACTTGTTACTTCCAATACCGTATCACTTTCATGAAAAAGACATGCAATATCCCAACTACGCTTCCAGGTTATCGAAAGTGTATCACTACCACGCCGCGGTGGGGATAGAAATAAACTACTACTGAAGAGAGAAGCATACTGGATCCACCGACTACAAACGGTGGAACCAAGAGGTCTCAATAGAGACTACAATATTACTGGGTTTATGTAATAATGATTACAAATATAACTATGATGTTTGCTTATCATTGACATCTTTAATTATGTTTCATTTTTTAGCGGACTTGAATTTTCCCCGCATTCCATTGGTTCCTATGATAAATGATGTCTACCCCTGTCTCTGTATCGGCCTCCAGGTGGGAGGAGCTATACATCACATGACGTCAGTTCCGTTGTTATCCTGATAATGTATTTAAGGCACAATGGTAAGATGCTTAAATGTAGTCTGAAGAAAGCACATTTTTGGTGCTGAAACGCGTCACTATGATTTAATAAGTGACTGAAATAAACCCTACCCTGCATATCTACAGCGAGTGCCGGTCTTCAATTTTTCATATTGTTCGTTGGGATGCCCGCCCGCTGACACGTGCACCGCTAACATCCAAACGCAGTGCCGACCATCATCTACAAATATGAGCTCATCACATGGTCCATGACATGATCCATCACCATAGGATCACATGATCCATCACCATGGGATTACCATGGTTATGGACCATGTGATGAGCTCAGTGACATCACCACAGGTCCATTACCCACAGCTGAAGAGAGAACAGGAGACCGGCACCTACACGATCAATTGGAGGAGGTGAGTTCATTATTATTTTTTTTTAACCCTCAATTGTCCTTTTACTAAGCATTCTGTATTAAAGAATGCTATTATTTTCCCTTATAACCATGTTATAAGGGAAAATAATAAAATCGACATAACACCTAACCCAAACCCGAACTTCAGTGATGCTGATTTTTCTCACGCCCGTGCAAAACGCATTAAAACAGTTTGCACTCGCGCAGAAAAATCACACGTTTTCCCGCAACGCACCAGCATCTTATCCGGGCGTCAAACTTGACACCTATGTGAAAGAGGCCTAAGAAATGCATCAATGTGAACGATGCATGATAATTGAGAGGTGGAGGGTCAGTGACACAAAGTATATACGTACTTCCCTGAGGGCTTTTTTGAACCCACCAATGATTCTAATAATGTTCTGTTGCGTGCCTCCCAGGGGGTGGGGTTATCAGCCACTAAACACCAGCGTACATGCGATCACTGATGGCCACTACAGCACCGGTTACCATGCTGTCCACGTGCTGCTTCATACGGTTGAGCTATCAATGCCTCTACATTAATTTGCGAGCAACGGGCAGACTCTCTCGTGCTCCTGATGAACTGCGGGATTACTCCGCACAGAAATGCATCGAGCATATTAACTGAGAGCACATCAACTGTAACCCACGCACTCTGTGAGCGCTGTTACACAATATATGTGAAGCACGCTATACACATAGCACTATTCCTGAGTTTTTACTAGGGGAACCACAGTTATCATCCACTGGTCTATACATATATTAATAGACCAGCGATAGTGGCATTGTTACTCCTGTGGTGCACTTTTGGTAGGGTGATATTTGACCCTGAAAGAATATATGCAAGCTGCTGTAGTCTATTTCAGGGGGTGCCTCCATGTATGAGGTGAATAAGTGATTTATACAATCATCCTCAGTTACACTTCTGCTACTTATAGAGTTGTAGGAGAATATCTATATACCTTTCATTATTTTGTATGCACCCCTAAGGCCCCTTTCACACGGGCGAGTTTTCCGCGCGGGTGCAATGCGTGAGGAGGACGCATTGCACCCGCACTGAATCCGGACCCATTCATTTCTATGGGGCTGTGCACATGAGCAGTGATTTTCACGCATCACTTCTGCGTTGCGTGAAAATCGCAGCATGTTCTATATTCTGCGTTTTTCACGCAACGCAGGCCCCATAGAAGTGAATGGGGATGCGGGAAAATCGCAAGCATCCGCAACCAAGTGTGGATGCGTTGCGATTTTCCCGCATTGTTGCTTATAACATGGTTATAAGGGGAAATAATAGCATTCTTAATAAAGAATGCATTGTTAAATGATGAGGAAGGGGTTAAAAATAATAAAAGTTAACTTACCTTAGCCACTTGATCGCGTAGTCGCGATCTGTCCTCTCTTTCCCTGCAGCATCTATGATCTAAAGGACCTGTGATGATGTCACATCACATGGCCCAATCACATGCTCCATCACTATGGTGATGGAGCATGTGATGATCCATGTGACCATGTGACATCATCCAGGTCCTAAACACTATCCTCAGGCTGTGGATAGTGGTTGGGACCTTGGATGATGTCACATGGTCACATGGACCAATCACATGCTCCATCACCATAGTGATGGAGCAGGTGATGGGCCATGTGATGCTGTGATATCATCACAGGTCCTTTACATCTTTCAAGCTAACGGAGAGGAGGCCGGGCTTCGCGATCAAATGGAACAGGTAAGTAATTATTAGTTTATTATTTTAACTCAGTCTGCACCAGTTTAAACATTAGGGAGATGGCCAAGGGTATTATTTTACATTATAACTATATTATAATGTGAAATAATACCAGCGGGACAATTTCTGACCCAAACATGCACTTCTGTGAAGAAGTGCAGGTTCGGGTCTGGGTACCAAAAGTGCCGATTTTTCTCCCGCGCGTGCAAAACGCATGACAGCGCTTTGCACTCGCAGGGAAAAATCGCGGCGATTCCCGCAACGCACCCGCACTGTTTGACGGAGTGCACCCGCAACGCCCGTGTGCAAGAGGCCTAAGCCTG
Organism: Bufotes viridis; assembly: GCA_033119425.1. Classification (NCBI taxonomy): domain Eukaryota; kingdom Metazoa; phylum Chordata; class Amphibia; order Anura; family Bufonidae; genus Bufotes; species Bufotes viridis. Next base: position 526,965,063 of record CM065589.1, on the reverse strand, counting down.
ACGTTTGTATCCTACTTTGGGCTGTGTACTACGGTTCTTAAATAATTTATTATTAAACATTTTATTGATCATTGTTCCATTCAGACTTTGGTTAATTTAATTATTGGGAACAGAAAGTTTTGGTCTCAATGGATGCCTAACAGCAAGGATGGCAAATAGTTTCATGGGAATAGGAGGAGAGCAGAACTTCATTACTGATATCATGTCTTTGTTATTGGTTAAACACAAGTAACATAGTAAAATAGTAACATAGTATAAAAGACCGAAAAAAGACATTTGTCCATCCAGTACGGCCTGTTTCCTACAAGTTGATCCAGAGAAAGGCAAAACAAAAACTGTGAGGCAGAAGCCAATTTTCCCCACTTAGGGGGAAAAAATTCCTTTCCTTCCCTAGCTATAGCCTGTAATATTATTACATTCCAGAAATACATCCAGGCCCCTCTTGAATTCCTTTATTGTACTCACCATCACCACCTCCTCAGGCAGAGAGTTCCATAGTCTTACTGCTCTTACCGTGAAGAATCCTTTTCTATGTTTGTGTACAAACCTTCTTTCCTCCAGACGCAGAGGATGTCCCCTCGTCACAGTCACAGTCCTGGGGATAAATAGATGAAAGAGATCTCTGTACTGACCCCTGATATATTTATACATAGTTATTAGATCTCCCCTCAGTCTTTTTTCTAAAGTGAATAACCCTAATTTTTATAACATTTCAAGCTACTGTAGTTGCCCCATTCCAGTTATTACTTTAGTTGCCTTCCTCTGAACCCTCTCCAGCTCTGCTATGTCTGCCTTGTTCACAGGAGCCCAGAACTGTACACAGTACTCCATGTGTGGTCTGACTAGTGATTTGTAAAGTGGTAGGACTATGTTCTCATCATGGGTATCTATGCCCCTTTTGATGCAACCCATTATCAAGTATTATTGTTTTAGAGCCTTTGAAGAAAACAAACACTTTCTTCATGATTGCTGCATCTGGTCTTTCTGGGAGTTAGGCTCCATTCACACGACCGTATGTTGTCCGCAAAAAAACGGATCTGTTTTTTTGCGGATTAGATGCTGTCCCATTCACTTTTCTTCCATTGCACATCTCAGCAAAAAAAAAATGAAACATGTCCTATACTTGTCAGTGAAAATCAGGACAAATCCCTATTGAAGTCTATGGATCAGCAAAAAAACGGAATGCAATCCGTTTTTTTGCGGACACGGATCCGTTTTTTTTGCGGACAACATACGGTCGTGTGAATGGAACCTTATAGTGTGGAGGACTTCAGCATTGTATTTTACATTTTATGTAAAAAAAAAAAAGTTTAAATAAGTATAAACAGTAAATAAATTCTATTTGGTATAGGCAATCTAAATCTGACAGAAAAAACTCTATGAATTCAGAGGCATATAGAGATACAATATGCCCCCTTTGACTTCTATGGGTACTCTGCTCTACTTGTTTGTATGGAACCCTAATATAGCAATGTGCATGAGCCCTTGCTGTATATACAGGTTTACCTATGGTTCCATGAAAGTTTCATTGTAACAGCTAGTGGAAAAGGTGCAGAGAAATTTATTTTCTCCTGGTCAGTCAGTTGCTTCTATGCAGAAATTCTTGGTAGCTGTTTCCCGGTATGTCTCTTATACAATTAAATGCATTTTTCTCATTTCTTTAAAAGAGTTTTCAGGGATTTTAATATTGATGGCCATCAGTATCTGATCTGTGGGGGTCTGACACCCTACACCCCCACCAATCAGTTGTTCTGCAGTAGCTCCTACATGGAAAGTCAGCAATGTAAACACATAGCTCTGTTTATTGTCTAGTAGACAGAGCCTATTCTGAGGATAGACCATCAATATTAACCATTAGAGGACCTTGTGATTTTCCTTTTTTGCGTTTTTGTTTTTCACTCCCCACCTTCCCAAAGTCACACATTTTTTATTTTTACATAGCCTTATGATGGCTTGTTTTTTGTGGGATAAGTTGTACTTGCGAATGGCTCTATTTAATGTTGCATATGATGGGTAGCTGGAAAAAAAATCAAAATGGGATACAATTCGTATCGAAAAAAAACACAATTCTGCCATTGTCTTATGGGGAGGGGGGGGGGGTAAATGCGGTAAAGTTGACCTGTTACCATCATTGTCCAGGTCGGTCTGATTAAAACTAGGGTTAAGCGAATTGAAGTATCCATGCTTTGTGGTAAAGAATCAATTTTCCCTGAAATGTAGGTAAAAAAAATTCATACTAACTTCATACATTTGAGCGCCAGGAGACCACCATGGCCATCTTGATTGAAGATCCTGCTTAAAATATTGTGCCCGGTGACGTATTACATCATCACACACCACGCAAGATTTTTAATCAATTTGGCCACTGCAGCCTCTTCGAGTTCAAATGGATAAGGTGAGTATTATTATTTTTTCCTCAACGGATTAACCCTTGAAAGTCCTCACTATTATTTTCAGATGCCAAAATCAGCGATGAACGCGTCATCTGAGGGGTTCAATGACTGGGAGCAATGCAATCGCCATCATTGTACCCGCTACTTACAAAGAAATGAGCTACATGAAGTCAGGCCTCTTTCACACGAACGATATAGATTCTTTCAGGATGCATTCAGTGAAACTCGCACCATTTGACAGGCAAGTTCAGTCACTTTTGTCTGCAATTGCGTTCAGTGTTTCAGTTTTTTCTGCACAGGTGCAATCAGTTTTTTATGCGTTTTTCAAATTAGTGAAAAAAAACTGAAGGTTTAAAAACAACATCTTCTAGCAATGTTCAGTGAAAAAAAAGCATTGCAACCGGACTGCATCCGGATTACATCCGGATGTAATGCGTTTTTCACTGAAGCCCCATTAACTTCTATGGGGCCAGGGCTGCGTGAAAAACGCAAAATATAAAACATGCTGCCATTCTTATGCAACGCAGAACTGATGCATGTGAAAAAAAAGCTCATGTACACAGACCCATTGAAATGAATGGGTCAGGATTCAGTGCAAATGCTATGCATTAACTTCACGCATTGCACCCTCACAGAAAACTCGTGTGAAAGAGGCGTCACAAAGCAAATTTTTTTGTGAAATTCGGCAAAGCACGCAATTCGAATTTTTCTTAACTTTGCTCGTCCCTAATTACAACGATACCACACTTGTAAGTTTTTCTTGAGTTTTAATACTGAAACTTTTTAATACTGAAACATTTTTTACAGGGCGATCTGTACTTTTCAGTGATACCATTTTAAAGTGTGTGTGACTTTTTGATCACCTGTTACGGGCGCAGGAACGTGCGGCTCCTGCATCTGCACCACTCAGATGCTGTGGTCACATTTGACCATGGCATTTGAGGGGTTAAATGTATGCGCTCGGCCTTATGGATGATCACATACATCCTCCACAGTCTCTGCTGTTTGAAACAGCAGAAAGCCTGTGGCTATGGCGCCCACTGCATGCACAAGCAGATGCCATCTTTAAAGTGCTGACATGTACGGGTTAAACTCCTGGAAAATAACTTTTTGGAAACTTCCACATCTAATAGATTAAGTTCATGTAGAATTTGTTTTATTTAGATCATTAGCTCCTCACCCACTCAACCTAGGAAAAGTCTGAATTTGCCATTTTATCAAATTGTTTGATTATCCAAAAAAAAAGACCAAAAATATAATTAACGAAACCTTTTGATGTTCTGATTGCTTGAGTCATACTTGAATGTGTGTTGTATAATTTACCAAGGAAATTTTACATTGCAAGAAATTGATGAGAGGGATAAAGAGACAGAGGTATGATATAGATAAATATATATATATTGTGGTAAGGTGCAAGGTACCGTTATCGATGGGAGGTACGTGTCACCGAGGTTCCTGGCCTCGGTGAGGTGAGAGCCGGGTTTTATGTGTCAGCAGCAGCTAGTGCTGCTTGACATTTATAGTTAGTTTGGCTGCAAAGCCAATCCGGGCCGGCTCTTACTGGGAGTAGGCAAAGAGTTGGGTGGGTGCCTACTCCCCACGGTCCAGGCCGGACTTTGCTGGGCTTTAAAACACAGCCAGCACCAGCAGGTGGGTGTGATTGTCCTGGAGCTGCTGTTAGGCTGTGGAGTCACTTGTGTTTGGAAGTTCTCTGGGCTGGACACAAGAGCCCAGCAAGGAGGAGTGCAGACGACCTGGAAGCCTGACGGCGACTGTCTTGCGGCTGGACTGACAGCCAGGTGCGAACCTGCACATAAAACCTCCCAGGTGACTAGAACCTGATTTGGACTGTTTTGTTTTGCCTCATGATTTCTAGTATGTGTGAACAAACACCAAGAGACTGTTTATATCGTTTGTTTTTGTGCAAGTGTGAATAAAACACTGTTCATAGCACCTTCTGGACTCCCTGTTTTGCCTCTGTACTGCACCCACACCGCTATCTACCAGAGCGACTCCCCACATTTGGTGGAGCATGCGTGCATGCGCAGTGAGGCTGGCGTGAACGCCGAAGTTTGTTTGTTTTGCTGGGCACGAGTGCATGGAATATATTAAACCAGCAAAGCTACAAGTAGGAATTTTTGGCAACATGGAGGCGGCTGTGAAAGCAGCAGCGGGAGACCAACCAGCTACTATTACAGCATGTGATGGCTTTACAAGCTGCAGGAGCGTCCCACCATGTCCATGATGCCCGGAAAGCGGTCCGTGCGGCGATCCCAAAAATGACCCCCTCGGACGACGTTGAGACGTATCTGGCGGTCTTTGAGAAGGTAGCCGTGAGGGAGAAGTTACCCCGTGACCAGTGGGCCGAGGTGGTCGCTCTGTTCCTGGCATCCGGACCCCAGCAGGTTTTTTTTGACCTAGCAGATGACTAGGCTGCTGATTACCCCACGGTGAAGGGGGAGATCCTGGCCAGACTGGGGGTAAATGTGTTGGTCCGGGCTCAGCGGGTCCACCAGTGGGACTTTAAATCGGCTGAACCCGCCAGGCCGCAGTACTATGAGTTGCTGCACAGGTTGCAAAAGTGGCTGCAGCCTGAGGTTCTAAGTCCGACGGCTATACTGGACCGTTTGCTGGCCGACATGTTCTGGAGGGCCCTACCTTACCCCCTTCAGCACTGGATCGGCCAGGTATCCCCACTAATGCCCTTGAAATGGTTGATCTGGTGGAGCGTTATGAGGCCACCAGAAACCTGCAGGGAGTCTTGCTGGGAAGGGCCAGTCAAACCCCGGAGGCCTCCACCCCAGTTCCGACGACCGGCGACAGAGAGACCTGCACGGAATGTGCCCCTGCGGTTCCGCCTCCCATGGTATGCTGGAGGTGTCAGGAGCCAGGCCACCTCAGGGTCGACTGTCCGCACCAGGGTGAGCCGATGGAAGTGAACTACGGCTATCGCCACTCCCTGTATGCACAGAAGCTGTGTGCAACTGGCACCCGTGAGGTGCAGGACAATAACCACCTGTGTCAGGTAGAGGTGGGAGATTCTCTGGCGGTGGCCCTGCTGGACTCCGGGAGTCTAGTCTCCCTGGTAAGGGCTGCCCTGATACGGCCTGTGGAGTATACCGGCCGTAAAATCGGGGTCCTGTGCATCCACGGAGACCTAAAAGACTACCCCACTGCACTAGTGACTTTGTCCACAGCGGCTGGTAAGTGGACCCACGAGGTGGCTGTCGCTACTAAACTCCCACATGAACTGATACTTGGGAGGGACTTCCCAGGTTTCCCGACGCTGTGGCCGGCAATAAAAGTATCTGATGGACCCGAGACAGGGGTAACCCTAGTAGAGTGGCCTGATACCACTGGAAGGCCAGAACCCTGGGAGCCCGAATCTGAAGGGCCAGCGGTAGGGGTGACCACTGCTCCAGCGGTAGAGGGGAGGCAACCCCACTGAGGGTAATGGTGGGAGACACGGAGGACTTGCCACCGGGACCTGAGTTGGCAGACCTCAATGTCTCCGGGGAAAATTTTGGGACCGCACAACACCGGGACCAAACCCTAACCAGGGCCTGGGAAAGTGTTGTAATGATTGATGGTAAACCCCAGAAACCTGGGGCTGAATTAATGTTTCCGCGATTTATTGTTCTTCAGGATATGTTGTATCGGGTGAACCAAATCCGAGGTGAGCCAGTTGAACAGTTGGTGGTGCCCACCGCATACCGCAAGCTTGTTATGGAGCTTGCCCACCAACATGTTCTTGGGGACACATGGGGTGGCAGAAAACGCAGGACCGCGTACTACAGCGATTTTACTGGCCCGGTTTGTTTAAGGAAGTAGAGGAGTTCTGTAAGTCCTGTCCGACCTGTCAGGTAAATAGCCCCCAGCCGCATTACAGAAGTCCCCTGGTCCCTCTCCCAATAATTGAGGTCCCATTCGAGCGTATTGCCATGGATCTGGTCGGACCCGTACCGAAGTCTGCTAGGGGTCACCAACATATCCTGGTGGTTCTGGACTATGCTACTCGGTATCCAGAGGCGGTGCCTCTGCGACATACCTCGGCTAAGCTCATTGCCAAAGAGTTAATGGAAATGTTTTCCCGTGTGGGCCTGCCAAAAGAGATTCTGACCGACCAAGGGACCCCTTTTATGTCCAAAGTTATGAGGGAACTGTGTAAATTGTTGCGTATAAAGCAGTTACGGACGTCCGTTTACCATCCGCAAACAGACGGTCTTGTCGAAAGGTTCAACCAAACTCTAAAAAATATGTTAAAAAGGGTGGTGTCCAGAGATGGGAAGGACTGGGACCTGCTTCTGCCCTATCTCATGTTCGCTGTGCGAGAGGTGCCCCAGGCCTCTACTGGGTTCTCGCCCTTCGAACTGCTTTATGGCAGACACCCTCGGGGCCTGTTGGATATCGCCAAGGAAGCGTGGGAACTACAGCCATTCCCCCACAAAAGTGTCATTGAGTATGTCACCCAGATGCAGGACCGGATGGAAAGGGTGTTGCCGCTGGTCCGGGAGCATATGGAGGCAGCGCAACAAGCCCAGAGTAGGGTGTATAATCGTCAGGCTCGGGTACGGAACTTCAACCCGGGAGATCGGGTTTTGGTTCTGGTGCCCACCCTTGACAGCAAGTTCCTAGCCAGGTGGCAGGGCTCCTATGAGGTTATCGAGAAGGTAGGGGAAGTAAATTACAAAGTACACCAGCCAGGGCGGCGCAAGCCGGAGCAGGTGTACCACGTGAATTTACTGAAGCCGTGGAAAGACAGGGACACGGCCGACGACAACAGCCCCGGCCAGGGCTTCTAGGTGACAAGGGTCCAGCCCCACAGTTCGAGGCCTGCGAGCGGTAGCCACGGTAAAATTGCAGACAGCCTGTCTTCCAAACAAGTTCAGGAAGTCAGGGAGTTCATCAGTCGGAACACGGATGTGTTCTCGGACCTCCCTGGCCGCACGTCTCTCATCCAACATGACATCGTCACTGAGCCTCAGGCCAAAATCCAGTTAAAACCATACCGGGTACCCGAGGCTCGGCGACGGGCCATCGCGGAGGAAGTGCAATTAATGTTGAAGCTTGATGTCATTGAGGAATCGAAAAGTGAGTGGGCCAGTCCCATAGTTCTAATACCCAAGCCGGATGGGACGTTGCGGTTCTGCAACGATTTTCGCAAATTAAATGAAGTGTCCAAGTTCGATGCCTATCCCATGCCCCGGGTAGACGAGCTTGTTGAGAATTTAGGGCAAGCCCGTTATTTTTCTGTGCTAGACCTCACTAAAGGATACTGGCAAGTACCCTTAACGGAGGCGGCCAAGGAAAAACGCTTTGTTACTCCGCAGGGCCTGTATCATTACAAGGTGTTACCCTTTGGCCTGCATGGCGCCCCCGCCACCTTCCAAAGGTTAATGGATATTGTGCTGCGACCTCATCGTCGGTACGCCTCGGCCTACTTAGATGATGTAATCATCCACAGCACCGACTGGGAAAGCCATTTGCCCAAAGTGCAGGCGGTAGTAGATGCCCTGAGGAAAGCTGGTCTAACCGCCAATCCAAAGAAGTGTGCGATTGGGTTGGAAGAGACCAAATATCTGGGATATGTTATTGGGCGCGGAGTCATCAAGCCGCAGGTAACTAAGGTAGAGGCCATTCGTAACTGGCCCCGACCGGTCACCACCAGGCAGGTAAAGTCCTTCCTGGGAATTGTAGGGTACTACATGCGGCTTGTGCTCCACTTTGCCACAATAGCAGCGCCGTTGACAGACCTGTTGAAGGGGCGGAAGTCGGGGAACGTTAGCTGGAATGAGAAGGCGGAGGAGGCTTTCTCCGCGTTGAAGTCGGTTCTGTGTGGGTCCCCGGTTTTGGTGACACCCGACTTCAACAGGGAGTTCATCGTTCAGACGGATGCCTCGGAGGTAGGTCTCGGTGCAGTACTGTCTCAGGAGGTCAATGGGGAAGAACATCCCGTTGTCTTCCTGAGCCGTAAACTCACCCCAGCCGAGACCAGGTATAGTATAGTGGAGAGGGAGTGCCTGGCTATCAAGTGGGCACTCAAATCTCTCCGCTATTACCTGTTAGGGAGGAGGTTCCGTCTGGTGACCGACCATTCCCCTCTCAAGTGGATGAGCCAGGCCAAGGAGAGGAATGCTCGGGTCACCAGGTGGTTCCTATCATTAGTGATGTCGCGAACATAAAATTTTCAGTTCGCGAACAGCGAACGTGAACTTCCGCAAATGTTCGCGAACAGGCGAACCGGGCGAACCGCCATAGACTTCAATAGACAGGCGAATTTTAAAAACCAAAGGGACTCTTTCTGGCCACAATAGTGATGGAAAAGTTGTTTCAAGGGGACTAACACCTGGACTGTGGCATGCCGGAGGGGGATCCATGGCAAAACTCCCATGGAAAATTACGTAGTGGACGCAGAGTCGGGTTTTAATCCATAAAGGGCATAAATCACGTAACATTCCTAAATTGTTTGGAATAACATGCTTTAAAACATCCAGTGTGTGTATACGATCAGGTATGATGTTGTATCGATCAGGTAGTGTAAGGGTTACGCCCGATTCTCAGACATTGACAGACCAAACTCCCTTTTAATGCACTCGCAAACAGTCCATTTGCACAACCGCAAACTCCCCATTTGCACAAGGTTGGATACCAAGCTAGCCACGTCCCGGTGATGTCATTGAAGGTTTCTTCCTCCACCCAGCCACGTACAACACCAAGGGTCCCCGAAAGGTCAATTGAATTGATTTTTCGAACGGGAGATGGTTAAAAAACGCTGGCTCCCTCCACTCTGTTTTAATCCACGGTCACTGCGTCTGCGCCGTGCAATTTACTGTCACACTCGATATGAGTGGTATTTTCTGTAGTACTATTCTCATCAGTTTAATCCCTGTTACATCCCATATCAGGGATTGCCTTTTGTGAAAAAATTTTAGGCCTGGTACCTTCGACTGCCTTCACAATGACAGACCAAACTCTCATACACCAAACTGAATTGATTTCAGGAACCGGGAGATGGAAAAAGCAGCTTGGTCGGTCCTCATACTCCCAAATTGGGGCACTGCGCGTGCACAGAGCAATGTGCTGTGACACCCTATATGAGTGGTGTCTTAACTAGTACTATTCCTATCAGCGGCGGGCGGGTGCGTGGTAACTTGAGAGCAGGTGACCAAAGCTGAGCTGGAGGAAGATGGTGCGTCAAGGTTCTTAGCGGAAGCTGTTGAAGATTGGGTGTCCTGTCTAAGCCAGTCAACTACGTCCTCAGAATTTTTCGGGTTCAGGGTACATGGCCTCTGAACACTAGGCATTATTCCAGGGACAGTGGAAATCACAGCACCACGACCACGACGGCCCCTGCGGGTCTGGCCTGCCTCTGCCTGTCATTTTTTTTCGATAAGTGGTACTGTGCCACCCTGTATCAGTGGTGGGCACTGGCAGTGGGCACACTACAGTCTGTGGAAGTGGGCCTGACACACACTGGCAGCAGGCAAGCAACTGAAATTAGACTAATGTGTAAAAATGAAATGCCTTATTTATCGTCAAGCTACTGTGCCACCCGGTATCAGTGGTTGGCACTGGCAGTGGGCACACTACAGTCTGTGGAGGTGGGCCTGACACACACTGGCAGGAGGCAAGCAACTGAAATTAGACTAATGTGTAAAAATGAAATGCCTTATTTATCGGCAAGCTACTGTGCCACCCGGTATCAGTGGTTGGCACTGGCAGTGGGCACACTACAGTCTGTGGAGGTGGGCCTGACACACACTGGCAGGAGGCAAGCAACTGAAATTAGACTAATGTGTAAAAATGAAATGCCTTATTTATCGGCAAGCTACTGTGCCACCCGGTATCAGTGGTTGGCACTGGCAGTGGGCACACTACAGTCAGTGGAAGTGGGCCTGACACGCACTGGCAGCAGGCAAGCAACTGAAATTAGACTAATGTGTAAAAATTAAATGCCTTTTTTATGCAAAGTCCTGTGCCAGCCGGTATGAGTGGTGGGCACTGGCAGTGGGCACACTACAGTCACTGGAAGTCAGCCTGACACACACTGGCAGGCAACTAACCTTAGATTAAAGTGTAAAAATTAAATGCCTATTTTGATGCAAAGTCCTCTGCCAGCCGGTATGAGTGGTAGGCACTGGCAGTGGGCACACTACAGTCACTGGAAGTCAGCCTGACACACACTGGCAGGCAACTAACCTTAGATTAAAGTGTAAAAATGAAATGCCTTTTTTTGATGCAAAGTCCTGTGCCACACGGGATGACAGAGGTGGGCACTGGCAGTGGGCACACTACAGTCAGTGGAAGTCGGCCTGACACACACTAGCAGCAGGCAAGCAGCTGAAATTACACTAAAGTGTAAAAATTAAATGCCTATTTTGATGCAAAGTCCTCTGCCAGCCGGTATGAGTGGTGGGCACTGGCAGTGGGCACACTACAGTCACTGGAAGTCAGCCTGACACAAACTGGCAGGCAACTAAACTTAGATTAAAGTGTAAAAATTAAATGCCTATTTTGATGCAAAGTCCTCTGCCAGCCGGTATGAGTGGTAGGCACTGGCAGTGGGCACACTACAGTCACTGGAAGTCAGCCTGACACACACTGGCAGGCAACTAAACTTAGATTAAAGTGTAAAATTTAAATGCCTTTTTTTGATGCAAAGTCCTGTGCCACATGGGATGACAGGGGTGGGCACTGGCAGTGGGCACACTACAGTCACTGGAAGTCAGCCTGACACACACTGGCAGGCAACTAAACTTAGATTAAAGTGTAAAAATTAAATGCCTTTTTTGATGCAAAGTCCTGTGCCACACGGGATGACAGGGGTGGGCACTGGCAGTGGGCACACTACAGTCACTGGAAGTCAGCCTGACACACACTGGCAGGCAACTAACCTTAGATTAAAGTGTAAAAATTAAATGCCTTTTTTGATGCAAAGTCCTGTGCCAGCACGGTATGACAGTGGTGGGCACTGGCAGTGGGCACACTACAGTCTGTGGGCCTGCAGCTCCTCACACACAGGCAGGCCATGCAACTGCAATATGCATATAAAGGAAAAAAAGCAGACTAATGTTGCAGCCCTAAAAGGGCTTTTGGGGTGCTGTCAGGACGCTGTCCTTACAGCAGAGATCAGATGAGTCTTTCAGGACTGGAGTGGACACTGAATTCACTAGCCTAGCTATCGATTTCCCAATTAAATCAGCAGCTACTACACTCTCCTTCCTCTCACTAAGACTGCAGCTTCAGAATGAATCTAAAATGGATGCTGTTCAGGAGGTGGGAGGGTCTGGGAGGGAGGGTATGCTGCTGATTGGCTGGAATGTGTCTGCTGACTGTGAGGTACAGGGTCAAAGTTTGCTCAATGATGATGTATAGGGGGCGGACCGAACATCGCATATGTTCGCCCGGCAGAGGCGAACGCGAACAAGCTATGTTCACCGGGAACTGTTCGCCGGCGAATAGTTCGGGCCATCTCTACCTATCATTGCAAAATTTCAAATTTTCGGTGAAACACAGGGCAGGCCGCTTGCAGGGTAACGCAGATGCCCTGTCCCGCGTCCACTGCCTCACATGTGTTCGCCCCCTCAGGGTTGAACAAAGGGGGGGGTATGTGGTAAGGTGCAAGGTACCGTTATCGATGGGAGGTACGTGTCACCGAGGTTCCTAGCCTCGGTGAGGTGAGAGCCGGGTTTTATGTGTCAGCAGCAGCTAGTGCTGCTTGACATTTATAGTTAGTTTGGCTGCAAAGCCAATCCGGGCCGGCTCTTACTGGGAGTAGGCAAAGAGTTGGGTGGGTGCCTACTCCCCACGGTCCAGGCCGGACTTTGCTGGGCTTTAAAACACAGCCAGCACCAGCAGGTGGGTGTGATTGTCCTGGAGCTGCTGTTAGGCTGTGGAGTCACTTGTGTTTGGAAGTTCTCTGGGCTGGACGCAAGAGCCCAGCAAGGAGGAGTGCAGACGACCTGGAAGCCTGACGGCGACTGTCTTGCGGCTGGACTGACAGCCAGGTGCGAACCTGCACTTAAAACCTCCCAGGTGACTAGAACCTGATTTGGACTGTTTTGTTTTGCCTCATGATTTCTGGTATGTGTGAACAAACACCAAGAGACTGTTTATATCGTTTGTTTTTGTGCAAGTGTGAATAAAACACTGTTCATTGCACCTTCTGGACTCCCTGTTTTGCCTCTGTACTGCACCCGCACCGCTATCTACCAGAGCGACTCCCCACAATATATATATATATATATATATATATATATATATATAATTTTTTTAAATTATTATTATAATCATAACATGCTTGTCAAGATGAGTGACAGTCTTTATATTGCCACCACCTAAACAGTGTCTTAACATGTGTGCTTTGTATGCCCTGCATTGCACCTGTTGGCCCTAATGTATAAATGGCTGGTGGCCCTGTTAGATCTCAGCACCCCTGTTCAAAAAGTTTTTGTGCCAACATCTAGAGAAATACACATTTTGTTCAACCAGAAAAGGTTTGCACTGGATAAAGCTCCTGGGTCCATGTTAAATGGACCCATAGGCATCAATTATATATAAAGAATGATTTTTTTTGGCCTATGTCAGGTGGATATCCACTGGGATTTCTGTATTTTTTACTGCATGGAATAGTGCTATCTCATAAAGAACCATCCAGTAAAAAAATTAATAAATTAATGAATACAGCTTATATATCTGCCTTTGGATGACAGATACCACTTAGTGCCATCACATGCTTGGGGTTTCCATCTGGAAATACTCCTGATAGAAACCTACAGTAGAAACTGCAGAAAAAGGTACAGATTTACTAAGCAGGTAGATGGTGGAAGCTTTGACTGGCTGTCTAGACCTTTATCAGATTTATCACAGGGGCTCAGGCTGGATAATGAATCTGGTGTAGGCATAGACAGTTTTCACTGACTCTATACCAACTACTGGTTGGCTTACTTTGATACAAATTGTTACACCAGAATTGTAGCAAAATGGCACATCTTAGCTCAGCCCCCTTTTTGTTTGAAGCAATGCCCAGTTTTTCCTAAGACCTGCCCCCTTTTCAAGCATGTCAGAAAGAATAGTAGAAACTCTATGTATCAATATGCACCCTTTTCTGACACTTTTTGTAGACTGATTTTTGGCACAGTTACATTAATAAATCAGGGTCACATTGTGAAAAGAGCCTAAATGTGTTGTGTTATACTGGAAACAAAGTTACGATGTAGCAGCCTAGAATTGTGTTATATTGGAAACAAAGTTACGATGTAGCAGCCTAAATTTAATTCTATATTAAGTTAATCATGTATACAACAATACAATAAAAATATGTCAATAATCTTCTACATTTCTGTAAATGGACCCCTGAGGACAAAAATTTAGCGACCAAGCAAATATCTTATTCTACACAATATTCTACACAGACTGTTGATCAGATTTTGAGACAGGGAAGACTGCAGTGTTTACCTGTTACAATGTTATATTATATTAATACTTAGTGTTTAAGTAAGACTTCCCAGGTTCCTTTTGAGAACAGTTTATCCATGTGTGAGTCAAAACTAAAGGATCAGTAGAGATAACCAGATTTTTACACTTTTTTATGTTCCTCTTCTGTGCAATAAATCTCCAAATCTTTCTTTCTTCACACAAATAAAAAAACTAAATTTCATACTCTACTGAAAAGCTTGAAATACTTACAAATTATTTCTAATGCATATCTCTATAGGAAGACTAATATAAGGATATATAATAATGGAATAAAATAGAGGGCTATAAATATATAACACATATGTGTAAGAGCTCATTCACATGAATGTATATTTTTTCTGCACTCGTTACATCATTTTTGCTGCCCATATGCAGAATCATTCATTTGTATGGGACCGCAAAAAAAAAAAAAAAAAACGGGAAATACACCATGTGCCTTCTGTGTCTGTATGTCCACATGGCCATGGCGCAAAAAAAACATGGAAAATGTCCAAAACTTTCCATTTTGCCGACAAGGAAAGGACATTTCTGAAGGAGTAAAAAAAAAGAATGTCGGCAGGCTCTCTGCCGGGATCCGCATTCATGAGCCTCAAGAATGAGGAGTGGAGGCAACGGTAACCGAGATAGAGAAGAATTTTGCTAATGAAGCAGTCTCTGCAAAATGTCACAGAAGCTGTCAAAGTTCTCAGCCAGTATTTCTTACGCTGACTTAGGATTTTTTTCTGGTCCCTCCTCTATGCCTAAGGTGCCCTGTTTCTCTCGCGCAGCTCTCTCCGCAGCATGGTTATCACCCCCATGTGTTCACTGCACCCCAGCCCACATCACTGCATGTTCATTTTTAATTGTATCGTCAGAGGTCGGATGTATGCAACAATTGTTCGTTGACTATACTGTGAACCATCATCAGTCAAATATTTGAAATTAGTCATTTCAGCAAAAAATACCCCAACCAAAACACTGGCTTTTTTGACTCAAGAGACCTGCCCATACACTGCCTGCACTACACAACATGCTCTTCAGATTATCCAGCAGCTCCCCTGACCAGCTCAATTGCCAGATCTCTCCCCTATTAATTTCTGGAACTGATTCGGGCAACAGATCTCCCATGCACAGCAGCCAACAACCACCTTGGCTGAGCTACAGCTCCAAGTTGAAAGAGCTTGGAATGACTACCACAGGAGGATATCGAGAATCTGTATTATCGTTACCATGCCAGAATGGCAGCCTATATAACAGAAAAGGCAGATGCCACCCAGTATTAAAGTATTTGTGTATGTATGGATTTGGCTCCTGGCTGCATCAGTGACCTGCTCACTTTGCGTAGTGACAAATGGTCACGTGATGTAATGGAAGCAGGTCAATGCTGCAAAAAATTATTGGCTGTAGCAATGTTAAACTGTAAGTTTACATCCAGGGACCCAAGCAGAACAGTGGAGTACAGGGAGCACACAAGCCAGGAGCCAGCCTCAGGAAGCAGGTACCATATGAATGCTTTCCTTCACAGGTTGCCCTAGAGGGGGTTGCCAACACCCCCCGAAATGGTACAAACCCTTTAATGTGACCCTGTCTCAACATATACCCTGTTTCAGAACCCAAAATAAAGAGTGCACCACCTTAGTTATGTGATAATTGGCCAAGTACTACACTGGGTGCACAATTATTAGGCAAGTGAGTGTTTTGACTATATCATTTATATGCATATTCTCCAACTCCAAGCTCTATAAAGTTGAATGCTTATTTGATTGAAGCATATCAGGGGATGTGCATTTGTCTATTGAGGAAGGATGTGGCCCAGGGGCATTGCTAGGGCCTTTTATCCAGGGCCAGGGCCCCAAATCAATCTACCACTGCCCTGAACCTCGCGCCAGCAGCAGCCCCAACAACTAGTATCAGTTCCGTTTCCACCCCATGGCAGGAGGCAGGGCCGCACAGCACGTCCAGATCACACAGCACGCTGTGACATCAAAACAGTCATCAGCGCTGCTGCACCCCCGGCCAATTCTTGTTTCTGTAGGCGGGAACAGACGAGCATGGTGCCGGTGCCACTGCAGTGCCAAATCCAATGTACTCACTAGCGTCTGGTCCAGCCATATTGTTGAAACGGTCGGTCGCCCTCCTTCTCTGACTCCAGTGTTCAGCAGGCAGCACTAGTTGATTCAGTATGAGCCAGCCAGCCCACTAGGCGCAAGGACCTATGCCCAGGTAGTAGGTACTACTGGTATCTTCTCCTGTATATTATTATATTCCACCCTGTTCCAAATTATTATGCAAATTCTATTTAGGTGTCACAAAGATTAAATATTTTGTTTTTCAGTTTAACTCATGGAAGGCATTGTGTCCCAGGGCTCTTTCGATCACTGAAAACAATCTCGGACACCTGTGATAATTAGAGATTGCCAGGTGAGCCCAATTTAAGGAAAAACTGCTAAAGAAGGGTGTTCCACATTATTAAGCAGAGCACCATTTTCAAGCAATATGGAACTCTCTGCTGCTGAAAAAAGTGAAATAGTTCAATGCCTTGGATGAGGTAGGAAAACATTAGATATTTCACGAAAACGTAAGCGTGATCATCGAAATATTAAGAGATTTGTGGCTGATTCAGAGCACAGATGGGTTAGTGCAGATAAAGGAACATTGAGGAAGATTTCTGCCAGATCCATGCATCGAATCAAGAGAGCAGCTGCTAAAATACTCTACCATTACATAGCAGCAAACAGATATTTGAAGTTGCTGGTGCCTCTGGAGTCCCAGGGACATTAAGGTGTAGAGTCTTGTAACTGTGCATAAACCTTCTATTCGGCCACCACTAACCAATGCTCACAAGCAGAAACAGCTGCATTGGGCAGAAAAATACATGAAGACTAATTTTCAAACAGACCTGTTCACTGATGAGTGCCGTGTAAACCTGGATGGTCCAGATGGATGGAGTAGTGGATGGTTGGTGGACGTCCATCCTGTTCCAACAAGGCTGCAACGTCAGCAAGGCGGTGGTGGAGTCATGTTTTGGCTGGAATCATGGGACCCTTTTAGGGTCCCCGAAGGTGTAAAGATGACCTCTGCAAAGTATGTGGAGTTTCTGATTGACCACTTTCTTCCCTGGTACAGAAGGAAGAACCATGCTTTCCGTAATAAAATCAGACTTAGAGAATTGGGCCATATTCATTGGGGCTTGTGCCCCGGATCTTTTTCGACCCTAGCAATGCCCCTGATGTGGCCTAAGGAGATCAATAACCTAAATAAATGTGTGCATAATTATTAGGCATTGTTTTTGTCAGTTAAATTGGCCAAAAAAGAGATTTAACTAACAAGTCAAAAATTGTTAAAATTGTTTCTGAGAGATGCAGCACTCTTCAAATTGCTAAGATATTGGGGTGTGATCACAGAACAATTAAATATTTGGTTTCTCCTCTATCTCTCCTCTCTGCCCTGTGTCTCCATCTTCTCTTCCACTTCCACCCTTATTTTAAGGATCCTCCACCTATCTCTTTGTCATTGGTGCCAATGTGCACCATGACCGCTTGGTCTACATCAGCCACTCCCGGTAATCTATCAACCCAATCAGCAATATGTTGAACTCAAGCAGCAGGAAGACAATGCACAGTCCCATTATCCCATTGTTTGTGCAGTTTGCCGTATCTGTACCGCCAAATGATCGAATCTCCCACTACCAGCACTCCTTGTTGAAGCTGATATTCCTTTCTATACTGGTTTTGCATTTTGTTAGTACTCTTGTCAATACTGAAACATGAGGCAGTACCTGCATCCAAGTTATGCCATCACAAGAAGGTTTTCTGCATCTGCCTCAAGTGCATGGAGAAGATACCAGGATACAGGCACCTACACAAGGGGAGCTGGACAGGGCTGTAGAAGGGCATCAACTCAGCATTAGGAATGGTATCTGCTTCTTTGGGCAAGGAAGAACAGGTGGAACACTGTCAGAGCCAGACTCCATGAGGGTAGCATAAGGACCCAATGTTCTCTAGTGGGACCTATACTCACAACCCAGTACCATTCAGCTCAATTGGCATTCGGCAGAGAACACCATAATTGGCAAGTCTGTAATTGGTGGCCCGTTCTCTTCAGAGATGATCGCAGGTTCACATTGAGCACTTGTGATAGAAGTGAATGAGTCTGGAGATGCCACGGTAAGTGTTATGCTGGCTGCAACATCATCTATCAGGCTGGGTTTGGTGGTGGGTGAGTGATGGTATGGGAAGGCATATCCTTGGAGGGTCACACAAACCTTCATGTGATAGCCAATGGGATTCTGAATGTTGTTAGGTACCAGGATGAAATCAGAGCCATTGTCAGACCTTAGACTGGAGCAGTGGGGCCTGGGATCCTCCAGATGCAAGGCGATTCCTAGCTTCATGTGATTACAGTATATAGGCAGTTCTTGGATGATGAAGGTATTGATGCCATTGATTGGCCCTCTGGTTCCCCAGACCTGAATCAAATTGATAGCCTCTGTGACATTCTGTATAAGTGCATCCAAAGCCATTAAGTAGTGCTACAGACTGTCTATGAGCTCACTGATGCCCTGATCCAGGTCTGGCCGGAAATCCCCCAGGACATCAACTGCCATCTTACCAGGAGCATGTCAGTAGCACATACAGGCACATGGGGGCCAGACACCCTACTGAGTCACATTATGAGTTGCTGTGGTGAAATTAATGCAAATTGAATCTGCCTGTGATTTGCATTTTATACTTTGAATCCAGCTCACAGTTAGTTGACGATGTTGGTTTTCATTGACAATTCATACATCATTTTGTTCTCAATGAATTACACAATTTATATATGTAAAGATTTTCAACTTGAATGTTGAAAGAAAGAACCAATGTGTGGTTTAAATGTTCCCTTACTTTTTTTAAGCATTAAGCAGTGTAATTTGGCAAAAAACTTGTGCAATAATAACTTTGATAAGATATTTTGGAACATCAATACAGTTAGACAGTCCGGAGCACATATTATCTAATAAACCTGCTTATATTTATTTGATTCTTCTATTTTAACACAACCTTGAGCATTTGTTACCAATAAATGTCCATTAAAAAAATCAATGAAGTTCTGTAAGTATGTTCATTTACCTTTTGCTAAGCGATTGAAGGATAAAACTTCACCTGTCTCTGACCGCAATAGATTGTGAAATTCAGATCTGATATAATAATGGTCTCAGATTATATTAGAGAGCTGAATACTTTTACCTATGAAAATGTGGCATGTGTGAGAAAATTTGATAACAGCTAGTCTGTATTTTAAGAAAAAACAGGACATTCTTTTACTGCTAAACCAGGAATGTGCCTGAATGTATTTATAATAAATTCAGGAATTTATAGACAGTGTTAGAAATGACTGTCCACTTGTAAGGTTAAAATATATTTGTATATCAGTGACTATAGGTGATGATTTTCTGCTATTTATTTTATTTAGATTATTGCCTTTGCAAGCCTGTTTTGCTTCAGGAAGAACTGTGATCTGTGACTGCAGGTTAGAAACAGTGAATTCAGGTGAATAGTGCAGTACCCCAGACATGTTTTGTCTGTGTGTTCAGCAGGGGAGGTAATGTGGTTTGCAACGGTTGACAGGAATAAGGCTAACCTGTCACAGATGTTCCCGCAACAGGTGGCAGGAGATCAGTGAGACTGGCAACACGTGGTTTGATCTGACAGGTTTTCCTTGTGGATCAATAGGTGTCTATGTTGTTTCTGGTAATGGTCACACCTCTTGCCTCTGGTGTTGCTAATGTGGTCATTTAACCTTCCTTATTTATTGTTGCTTCTCCCACAATGCTGTGTGGTTTATAGCTTCAGATTCAGTTGTGGATAGCTGGTGTGTGGATCTCGGCAGAGTTGCTGGTGCTTCCATTGCTCTTTGAAGTTAAGTCGTTCCTTTCCCTTTTTGTATTTTGTTTGGGTTCTGTGTGTTGCATTTCCCTATTGTTGGTATTAGGCCTGAAGGAGACTTCTGTTCGTCTTTCCTTTTGGAGAAACAGGTAGTCTCGTCCTTGTCATTAGTACCAGGGTCCTATAGGGCTATATAGGACTCTAGGTATTCCCGTGTATGAACACACCTACCTCTGTGGTCTGTTCTAACTGGTAGTCAGTCAGGATTTTGGTTAGGGTTTTACTAGGAGGTGTCCATCTTCCTTCCCTAGTTCTTTGGCTTGATTTCCTGTTCCTCCTTTGCCACTTATGCTCAGTGTGGTGTTTCCCTCCCTCACCGAAGAGTGGCATAACCACTCTGTTCCTCCCCTCTTGGAAGGAGTGGGCTGGTCTCCTGAAAGCCATGGATGTATATGGTTCCAATTTTTCATTCGGACCCAGAACGAAAATCATAATGTCTAGAAGTCTGTGCATTTGAAATGTAAATTACAACAAATGAACACATGGGATATAGAAAACGATTGGGGATATCGTATTGTATTGTATTTTAATTGGATTTTTTTATTTTTTTATTTTTTTATTTTATTTTATCTATTATTTATAGTTCATGTGTTCTCTATAGATCCTAAAACCCCAATATGTATGTTGATAAATGTTTTTATATGATTTTAAAACAAAAGTGGAATAACTGGATTTGGGAATCCTGGTTTTCCAAAGTAACACCCGGAATGCTTTGCACAGGAAGTCTTCCTTTAAATAGCCTCGAATTTCCTCACTGTTTCACCACTGATGAAGGGGCCGGAACATAGGAGCCCCGAAACGCGTTTGGGCAGAACAGTGAGGCTACTTAACAGAAGATCGTGTTTCCTTTGGACTCTGGATATTGTACTAAGTACTATACCGCTGTACCGCTGTTGCCATTCAAAGCGAGAAACCAATAAGACGCTCTGACAATCGCCAAGTAAGGACCAATAAGGCGCCCGAGTCACCGTCACGTGGGACGCCACTGTATGACGACGGTGATCACGTGGGCAGCTGCGGCAGGTCCTGGCAGGTCACAACACCGGCCAGCGAGAGAGCGGAGGACACGAGAAGACCGCGAGGAGCGGTAATGTATGAAAAGATAATAACGTATACACATTATTGTGAAACACAAATATCTTGAACGGAAATAGTACTCCTATCCGTATACCAACACATTTAGCCCATACATCAGGACTGAAGGCATAGTGCTACAAGAGGGAGCAGGGCAAAAGGAGGACGTTGCACCTTGGGGTGCACCACGAGGAGGCCCCATATTCTACAAAAAGTAAACTGCTGCATCTCCCTTGGGAGAATAATTACCGGATTGCGGCCTTAGAGGATCCCTGTGTGGACTCTTGGTGCATATGCACAATTGATCCTTTTGCACATTCGATTTTATATTCGATTTTATATGCATTTTATAAATTGTCATTAATTGATTTGGGTACCCAGAATTGATTACCTTGGAGAATATATGTTGTAAGATTTTTATTATTGATCTTTCTATTGTGGCCGATCACATAATAGGGCTACTTGTTTTTTGTTTTTTGTTTGTTTTAGATATTTTGTAATAAACTCATTGATTTTTTAACATTATATCCCTGGTTTCCATATGCCTGAGTGGAAGTTGAGTGCCCTCCCTTATCTATTTTTATAACATGGTCCCACATCCTGCCAGGAGAGGGAGTTCCAGTCTAGGGGGAGAGAAGAGTTCCTGTTATGATAGTGGGGGAGTCAGGAAGCACATGTGAGAGCTCCCTCACCGAAGCGTGACATTATAAACCGCCTAAACCATCATTTTTTTGTTTGTGTGCAGCCATGGATCCTATTGCTGTACTGGCAGGTCAGCTGCAAGGGCTGTTTTTGGAGGTAGCTGACCTCCACACGACCGTCTCACAGATGCAGAGACCACAGGCTGCTGGTCCTGGTGGTGGTGGTGATTACCAGGCCTGTCTTGAACCTAAAGTTGCCCTCCCGGACAGATTCTCTAGGGGACGTGATAATTTCATTTTGTTTAGGGAGGCGTGCAAACTGTATTTTAGGCTACGTTCATACTCATCTAGGGATGACAAACAGTGAGTCGGTGTGGTTATTTTCTTGCTTAAGGGGGATGCGCAGTCATGGGCTATTTCTCTGCCGACCTGATCACAGAGTCTCCAGTCGGCAGATGAATTTTTCAAAGCTTTGGGTCTTATCTATGATGATCTGGATCGGACCTCTCTAGCCGAAACCAAGCTGCGCAGCCTTCGTCTAGGTGATCGTTCCACTGAGATTTATTGCTCTGAGTTTAGGAGGTGGGCTAAGGATACGGAGTGGAACTACAGTATCCTGCCCTCCATAGCCAGTTTTTTCAAGGGTTATCAGAGCGGCTGAAGGACACCTTGGCCTTTCATGAAACCTCAGTTTCTCTGGAGGCTGCTATGTCTCTGGCTATATGCATGGATAGATGCCTGAGAGAGAGATCTAGGGGCCCGCACTCTCAGTATGTACTATCACATGATGTATCATCCTCCTCTGATACTTTGGGTGAAGCCTGGGTTTATGTCTGCGGACGAACCCATACAATTAGGGGGAGCTACTCCTGGATCCGCTTTTAAGCATACTGCTAATAGGAAGGGATTGTGTTTTTTCTGCGGACAAAAGGGACATTTTATCAGAGTATGTCCATGCATTTAATGGCAAAAAAAAAAAAAGGGACATTTAATTCCCATCTGACTCTTGGAGGGGTGAGAGGAGAGTCATAAAATGTGCATTTGTCTTTTACTGGTAGTACCCAATTTCTCCTGACTGCTGAGGTGGCGCTAGAGTAAAAAACTGTGGGGATTGCGGTGTTTATTGACAGCGGGGCTGGGGTGAACCTGATTGATGCTCAGTTTGTCACCGAGTGCATTAGAAAAAAACAATTCAGTTTTTGCTATTGATTCTGTACCTCTAGCTCAGAAGTGTTTATCCCAAGTGGTGCTGGATATTAGATTAGGAGTGGGTGACTTTCATCAAGAGTTTATCTTGTGTTTTGTGTTGGAGGCTCTCCCTGCACCTGTGGTTCTGGGTTTACCGTGGTTAAGCAAGCATAATCCAACCATCAATTGGCAAGCTAGACAGATTCTGGATTGGGGTGATTATTGCATTGACAATTGTCTGAATAAATATTTTTCTGTTTTAACTACTAAGACATTACCCTCTTTTATATCTGATTTTGATGACATCTTTTCACTAGATTCAATTTCATTATCACCTATTCTCCTGGGGTTAAGAACGTCAAGGCAGATGCCTTGTCACGTAGTTTTCCTGGAGGTGGTGATTTTGAAAATCCGAGTCCTATTCTGTCGGAAGGGGTGGTGATATCCGCTCTTTACCCTTACCTAGAGGTGAAGGGCCCAGGGAGATGCACTGGATTCTTGTCCCTCTGGGAAACTGTACCATTGGAATTGCATCACAAGGTGTTTGAGGAACATCACTGTACAGTTATTACGGGACACCCTGGGAGTAGATCCACTGACGACCTCATCTCTTGTAGATTCTGGTGGCCGGGGTTGCGTAAGTGTGTTGAGGACTATGTGTTAGCCTGTAGTACCTGTGCACGTGCTACGGTGACACATACTTGGCTGTCCGGATCTCTACTTCCATTGCCCCTCCCGTCCATGGACTCACTTATCCAGGAATTTTATCACTGATCTACCTAATTCTTCAGAAAATACAGTTATTCTGGTGGTACTTGATCGCTTTAGTAAAATGGTGAACTTTATAGCGTTGTCGGGCCTACCTAATGCTGAAACACTTGCACAAGTGTTTGTTGAAAACATTGTGAAACTCCATGGCATTCCCTCTGACATGGTCTCATGGTTCTGGAAGGCGTTCTGTACTCGACTGGGGGTACAACTGTCCTTTTTTTCGGCTTTTCATGCTCGAACGGACAGACGGAACGCACTAATCAAAGTCTGGAGATTTACTTGAAATGTTTTGTCTCTGAGAACCAGGAGGAGTGGTCTTCGTTTTTGTTTTTGGCAGAGTTTGCCATAAACAATCATAGACAGCAGTCCAATGGTAAGTCGCCGTTTTTTGGGGCATGCATGTTTCACCCGCAGTTTGGCACATTTTCTGGTTGTGATACTTCTGGTATCCCTGAGGAGGAACGTTTTTCGTCATCATTGTCATCTATATGATGGAAAATTCAAAATAACTTGATGAATATGGGCAACAAGTATAAAAGCGTGGCTAACAGGAAACGTATGAGTGGTCCGGACCTAAGAGTGGGTGATTCTGTGTGGCTGTCCACAAGAAACATTAAGTTAAAGGTAATTTCTTGGAAGTTGAGTCCAAGGTTTATTAGTCCTTATAGGATCCCTGCTATTATTAATCCTGTAGCTTTTCGTCTTGCACTTCCTCACTCCCTGAAAATTCATAAATCTTTGTTGAAGAGATATGTTGAACCTTTGGAGCCATCTTCCTTGCCACCCGCTCCTGTCATGGTGGAAGGTTGTTTCAAATTTCAGATTGCCAAGATAATTGACTCTCGAGTTCTCCGTAGATCTCTTCAGTATCTTGTTCACTGGAAGGGTTATGCACCAGAGGAGAGGATGTGGGTACCGGCATCTGACGTGAATGCCAGTAGTTTGGTGAAAGCTTTTCACAGGTCTCACCCAGATAAGGTCAGTCCTAGGTGCCTGGCGGTCCCCCGTAGAAGGGGGGTACTGTCACAGACGTTCCTGCGAGAGGGGCAGGAGATCGGAGAGACTGGCAACATGTGGTTTGATCTGACAGGGTTTCCTTGTAAATCAATAGGTGTTGCTAATGTGGTCATTTAACCTTCCTTATTTATTGTTGCTTCTCCCACAATGCTGTGCGGTTTAAAACTTCAGTTTCAGTTGTGAATTGCTGGTGTGTGGATCTTGGTGGAGTTCCCGATGCTTCCATTGCTCCTTTGAAGTTAAGTATTTCCTTTCCCTTTTTGTATTGTTTGGGTTCTGTGTGTTGCATTTCCCTATTGTTTGTATTAGGCCTGAAGGAGACTTCTGTTCATCCTTCCTTTCGGAGGAACAGGTAGTTTCGTCCTTGCCATTAGTACCAGGGTCTTATAGGGCTATATAGGATTCTAGGTATTCCTGTGTATGAACACACCTACATCTGTGGTCTGTTCATACTGGTAGTCAGTCAGGATTTTGGTTAGGGTTTTACTAGGAGGTGTCCATCTTCCTTCCCTAGTGCCCAGGCCTTATTCCCTGTTCCCCCCGTCTTATGCTCGGTGTGGTGTTTCCCTCCCTCACCGAAGAGTTACATTACCACCCTGTTCTTCCCCTCTTGGTAGGAGTGGGCTGGTCCCACTTCCTGCCAGGAGAGGGAGTTCCAGTCTAGGGGGAGAGTAGAGTTCCTGTTTTGATAGTGGGGGAGTCAGGAAGCACATGTGAGAGTTCCTACTCCCAGGAATTATATCTTATTCTCCTGTGAGGGAAACTCAGAAACCTGATATTCTTTTCCTGTGAGAGCAACTTAATCCTGCCTCAAGGAAAAAATTGAGAGACAAGACAGCAGAGTGATCAGCTAACTATAGTTTTCCAGACACTGATGAAAGATGAGGGACAACAGCTCAGACACCAGCACCCATCTGAACCATCACTAGGCCAGACAAACATTAACCCTGTACTACAGTGGACACCTATATTCACAAGTGCTTGTTAGTGTCAAACTATTGCCATCTAATCAGCGACTATACCTCCTTAACTGGTGCCAGAGAAACTACACTTTGTATTTATTTCTGCTGGATGTGCCACAAGTTATATTTTGTACTAAGTAAAGAGAGACTGTTATACAGATGTAGCATGGTTAGCACTCCTTTTTTCTGAGATTTCTGAGTTTGGTTATCTAATCTAAGCAAACACCTTCAATTGCTTTTCAATGGCTTTTTTCTCAAGATAATGAAATGAGTTAAGAAATTTTAGTTAACAGCGGGAGTGCTAACCCTGCTACATCTGTATGTTTACTTCTGAACTGATTCTTTAAACTACCTTTTCACTGCATTGAACCCCAGGGAGTGACGGCCTGAGGGAGTACAACGTGACACATCATCTCATCAGGGCCACTACCATCCTCTGCACTGGTTTCCCTGGGGCTTGCTGCAATATGGCCATCAGCTGCACAGCCTAGCCTATTTTTATTATTGGTAGCCTCATGACTCAGTAAGGGTGCTGGCACACAGTGCAGTTGGGATCTTGGCTATCTTAAATAAATGTGTCCTTAGTAAATGCACTTGTTTTAAGGTGATACACGTTTCATAGCAGTTTACCTTGATATTTAAAAATGCAGTCTATAAAATGCACTGAACTTATTAACTGTAATACCACATTTGTTGTGTACTTGGTCACATGTGATGTAATGTCACCTTTAAAATGTCTTCTGTACTATGGACAGATTGGGAATCATCGCCCCATCCCCATGCCAGTTTCGTGTTTGCGAATTTTAAACAACAATGAACCTAAATCAAGGTGTGAGTGGTATTTCTACGCTGCCCTCCCCACTTTCCCGAAAAGTAATGTCACCTTTAAAATGTCTTCTGTACTATGGGCAGATTGGGAACAGATTGGGAATCATCCCCCCATCCCCATGCCAGTTTCGTGTTTGCAAATTTTAAACAACAATGAACCTAAATCAAGGTGTGAGTGGTATTTCTACGCTGCCCTCCCCACTTTCCCGAAAAGAGGGAGTGGTGAGTGCAGGTGGGGGGAGGGGGTTCCTGGTGTAAAAGATGACTAGAATCTATAGCAGCTCGGGACTGCCATAGATTTTAGTCTAGGCACACTGAATGCCAGGGGATGCAACTAGTTTATGACTAGACATTCACCTCATCATGAATTAGACAAACGCTTTGGAGGCACAGGGGATATTATAGACCAGAATAAAACACAAGTCTATGATAAATTCCCCCTTAAAATGACCCTGGAAAAAAACTACAAGTGGACCTATGTTGTAGGTTTGTCCAAATTGGCAGAAAGCGAGGCCAAAACAAATATGCGGGGGCAGTAATACCATAGTGAAGCTCAAAATGCTGTTCATGCAGAATCAAATACTAAACTGAAGCACAGAATACTGCCGCAAAAACCAGAAGCAAAAAATACCTCGTAAATCCCCTTCTATGGTGCCCAGACTGCTGCCACGACTGTTCTGTCCTTCCCTCATTTGAATTTCCTTATTGCAAAGTAGAACTTGAAATATATACAGTAGCAGCAGGCTTTAGTGCAGTTCTTCTCTGCCACCAGCTGAGGAGGTATGGTGACTGGTAGTGTGGCAATTGATGGGCACTTGCAGATATAGGTGTCCACTATAATACTGGCTTGATGTTTGTCTGGCCTGGGGTTGTCTGGCACATTTTTACTCACCTCACAGCAGTGTATGTAAAGCTGTAATTTTGCTGTTCCTCTGCTGTCTCCTGCAACTGATGGTTGCGTTCTGAATTCTGTGGTGGTGTATGGTTTTCACAGGAGAACTGGGTCTGGTTTCTCCATATCCCTCTGGAGTGTTGGTCTCACAGGGGAATGGGATACAGTTCCTCGGAGCAGGAGCCCTGCCATGTGCCACCTCACTTCTTGCTGTCTCAACTGGAACTCCCCCTCCTGTGATGAAGCAGGACTAGCCCACTTGTACCAAGAGGAAAGGAATCTAATGGTAAGTTCCACTCCTGTTACCACACATTGCCAACCATTCCTCCTCTTGGTGGAATAAAGGCATAAACATGAAATTACATAACAACAATACATAATAAATATTTGCAGATACCTCCAGGTCTAGGGTACTGCAATTGCGGTTCACTACCACCCAACCTGGTCCTAACAGACACTGAGTGTACTGATTTCACCAGGGTCTCAGTACCACAGGACCAAAAATAGAACATATAAAAAAAAAATTATAACAATCCACAACAGATACCACAGTCTAAATGATAAATTGTCCAATTATAAAATGGTTCTTGTGCTTGTACATCATAAACCTATAGAGAGATTGTATGTATTTTACTCACTGTCCTTACATATCTTCAAAGAGCTGCATGCTTCCTGCAGTTCAGTGGCTAGTAGTGTGATCTGTGCCTGTGCAGTGGTGTAGTGTGGTGATGGATATGGTAGCTGTTTGTCTGCCTGTGCAGGTGATCAATGGCATCAGCTGATATAATTGTCATGCTAGCCGGCCTCTCAGTACCACTGTATGATATTGGGTACATAAGATCCTGATGCTCCCAGCGTTAATGATGGGAGCATCAGTATTTTACATATGTACTTAGCCAGAGGCCATGAGGAGGTGCCTGCAGTTTGAAAGCACCATGTGCTTCTACCTGCAAGGAACTTTTCTCTAGGGTCTATGGCCAATTCGCCCTTGATTATGGGAAAACTGAAAGTCAGAGTACACTGTCCCACTTGACTGACATTACCAATATTAAAGCATCATGCACACTACTGTATCTTTCTTGGGGTCCGCAAATTATGGATCAAGCAAATACGGATGTGGTCCATGTGCATTTTATTTGCGTAGTTTTCAAGGGGTCAGTGTGCCACATTTTGCATACATGGGGTCATTTATCATTTCAAGTTCTTTTTATGTCAATTTTAAGTCTGGCTTTGTTTAGCATGTCTACACAAAATTTATGAAATTATGCATCATGAGTGCAATGTGGTTTACCCTTTTAGGTATAAAAGTACCCCAGGCGGTTGCCTTGTGTGGGTTGCAACTAGAGATGAGCGAAGTTTTGAAAAATTTGACAACTTCGCAAAGTTCACCTCGAAATTCGATTTGTCCTTAATTAATTTGTCACGAATGACTATAAATCAGGTATACCGAGGCCACTCTGGCTTAGGGTACAGCACACGAAGCCAGTGGCTGTGCTGCAGGTAAGTTGTGTCCCATTAGGCCAATTGACTTTTCAGAACAGCTGATCGGCAGAGGTGTCGGCCCCCACTATTCAGATACTGATGACCTATCCAGAGGCTCAGTAAAAAAAAAATTGGAAAACAATTGCGGCAAACTTTTCATCACAGAGGCCCTTTGGATGTTTTGTTGAGGAGCATGTGTGCCCAAATGTCCGAACCACCGAGAGGACCTTATACTCCACTGCTAGATACAACATGCAATGTATTTATATGTATGTTATAGCTACTATATAATCTTCCCTGCTGTAATATAGATACTGTACTTGTTTTAACTATTTGTGTAGCATGATTGGCTTTGTATTGTATTTACAGTGCCTTGCAAAAGTATTCACCCCCCCCCCCCCCTTGCCTTTTTTTTCGTGTTTTAGTTCCTCACAACCAGGAATTAACATGGATTGTTTGAGGATTTGCATCATTTAATTTACAGAACATGCCCACAACTTTAAAGATGTTTGTTTGTTTCTTTATTGTGAAGCAAACAACAAATAGGACAAAATAATAGAAAAAGTCAATGTGCATAACTATTCACCCCCTAACGTCAATACTTTGTAGAGCCACCTTTTGCGGCAATCACAGCTCGAAGTTGCTTTGAATAGTCTGTATGAGCTTGCCACATCTTACCACTGGGATTTTTGCCCATTCCTCCTTGCAAAACTGCTCCAGCTCATTCAAGTTGGATGATTTGAGCTTGTGAACAGCAATCTTTAAGTCTGACCACAGATTTTCTATTGGATTGAGATCTAGGCTTTGTCTAGGCCATACCAACACATTTATATGTTTCCCCTTAAACCACTCAAGTGTTGCTTTAGCAGTGTGTTTGGGGTCATTGTCCTGCTGAAAGGTGAACCTCCGTCCTAGCCTTAAATCACACACAGAGTGGTACTGGTTTTGCCCAAAAATATCCCTGTATTTAGCAACATCCATCTTTCCCTCAACTCTGACCAGTTTACCAGTCCCGGCTACTGAAAAACATCCCCAAAGCAGGATGCTGCCACCACTATGTTTCACTGTGGGGATGGTGTTCTTTGGGTGATGTGATGTGTTGGGTTTGCGCCAGACATAGCGTTTTCTTTGATGGCCGAAAAGTTCAATTTTAGTTTCATCAGACCAGAACACCTTCCTCCATACATTTTGGGAGTCTCCCACATGCCTCTTCGCAAACCGACAATGTGCCTTTTTTTTTTTTTTGCTGAAAGTAATGGCTTTCTTCTGGCTACTCTGCCATAAAGCCCAACTCTATGGAGCGTACGGCTTATTGTCGTCCTATGTACAGATACTCCAGTCTCTGCTGTGAAACTCTGCAGCTCCTCCAGGGTTACCTTAGGCCTCTGTGCTGCCTCTTTGATTAATGTCCTCCTTGCCCGGTCTGTGAGATTTGGTGGGCGGCCGTCTCTTGGCAGGTTTGCTGTTCTTTCCATTTGGTTATGATAGATTTGACGCTGCTCCTGGGGATCATCAAAGAGTTGGATATTTTTTATAATCTAACCCTGACTTTTACTTCTCAACAATATTGTCCCTTACTTGTTTGGAGAGTTCCTTGGTCTTCATGGCAGTGTTTGGTTAGTGATGCCTCTTGCTTAGGTATTGCAGCCTCTGGGGCCTTTCAAAAAAGGTGTGTATATGTAATGACAGATCATGTGACACTTAGATTGCACACAGGTAGACATCATTTCACTAATTATGTGACTTCTGAAGGTAATTGGTTGCACTAGAGCTTTTTATGGGCTTCCTAATAAAGGGGGTGAATACATACGCACATGCCAATTTCCTGTTTTCTATTTCTAAACAATAGTTTTATTTATATATTTTTCTCATTTCACTTCACCAACTTCGACTATTGTGTTCTGATCCATCACATAAAATTCAGATTAACAAAACATTGAATTTAAATCTGTGATGTAACAAAACACGAAAAAAGGCAAAGGGGGTGAATACTTTTTCAAGGCACTGTATATGTATTCTGTACATGTCCTGCGACCTGTGTTCTATGACTAAGGGCACTATGTGTACCTGAAATGCATAAACAGTGGTTTTCTTCCCTGCTATATTTTATTGGCGTCCCATAAAAAACCCTGAAATTATTTTTATCATATGGACCCAGGAGCCTTTTTCTTTTATGTAGTCATACATGTGTGCCTCACATCTCAATTCAGCACTCTTTTAGGAGTGAGCTGGTTATAAAGCATCGAACTTCTGTGCAAACATACAGTGGATGCAGGTGTCAGAGGAGTATGTTCTACAGGCTATTTCAAACCATCCCATGGAAAGTAATCGCTGATCACTATATGAATTTAGCCTTAGGTACAGCCACACACTCGGGTTTCTTGATGCAGTTTTCAAAGCCAAAACTAGGAGCGAATTAAGAAAAAAAAGAAGACATTATATTTGTCCTTTATACTTTCTCTCCTTTTTTATCCACTCGTGATTTTGGCTTCCAGAACAGAATCAAGAAACCTGATCATGTGGTCATACCTTTATAGTCACACATAGTGATTGCTTAGCCCATTTTAAAAATACCTAATAAACATGCAGCACCAGAGGAGAAAGTAAAGTATTTTAGTAATTTTGTCATTTTGTCATTTTCTAGATAAAATTCATAGATTCTTCTAACCAATAAGGGAATTAGCATTGGAAATTCCATTATATCCCTTTAGCAGTATCGTTGTAGCATTGACATGGTACTGTGTGGGCACATATGTGATGTGGAAGCTCTATAATGAATGTTCATATATATCCTGCATTACTGAGTAAAATAATGGAATGATGCATGAGTCAGGATCTTTGTCAAGAATAGAAACACTTCCGCTCATGTTTATAATGCATAAATATTTCAGCTAATACATATGAAGCCATTATCGTGAATGATTGTGCATTGCAGTACTAAAAAATTGCAGAATGGACAATAAATATTGTGGCTTAAATTACAGGGAATGTCATGATGGCTATTCTCCTGTGGCCTATGATTATGGTAATCGTATGCATCTGATTCAAGAATCTCTTCAGATAATGCTTTTATTTATTATCCAGGTCATTGCCTTTTACAAGTCATCAGTTTTTATTTTTGGGCTAAACCCAAACTAGAATTAATTATATTTACTTTCTTGATATTATTTTGTGATATACGAGCTACATTTCATAATTATATTGTATGTACATATTCTATATACTTGTGATATGATTAAACAATCTATAGCTTTGCACTTATTTTTTGAGTTTGGTCATTTTGTAGATGTACAGGGGATTAAGGCTTCTTTCACACTGCCGGCAGGAGTTCCAACAAGCTGTTCCGGCAGAGACCTGCCTACTGGAGTACCCTGGATAGCTCCCAGCCCAATTGACCATAATGGGGTCCGGTGGAGATCCAGCCGCTACCTGGCAAATATGATGGGATTCGGCCGAACAAATATCGCTACATGCAAACTTTAGACAATTGCTAAAAGCTCATTATTTCCAGAGAACCAATTGAAGGTGCTCTGAAAGCATTAAGTAGGTTGTCTAATCATTTTTAGGTCCTATAAAACACAACGTTAAAAAAATTGATGACCTGGTTCGCGCAATGCACCATCAGGTCTCTTGGAAGGCAGTATATACAAGTACCCCTAATGAGCTTAGTGTTGGTGGACACTCATGCTCAATCACTCTCCCCAGAGCCAGGTTTCTATGTAATTTTCTACTGTCCACTGAAATACCTTTCTGCCTTGCTTTTCAGAGAAGGACCAGAGACTCCTTCTCAGCATGTGAGAATTGTAAAGCTGATATAAACCCTGCACGTCCCAACACAGGCTTTATAGTTTTCTAGTTCATACTGTGGATATCACAGAATATATCACAATGCTGGAACCAAATTACCTATCTGCAGGGAAAATGATAACCGAATTTGCTACACAAGCAGGATGGAGAATGCTCAGAGCCTGCTTTTATCTGATGGCTATTTGTATAAAAAACACTGATTAACAGTCTTTTGACATGAAAGTAATTCATTGGATAACCTCTGTGAGATAAATATAGAGTATGATATCGTGTGGGAAATGAGGTGTACACATATTATAATGAACTTGGCAACTTTCTTGCTCACCTTTCTGGGGTTGCAAACAGTTTTCTCTTTCCCTTTACAGAGGTCTGTGATGGATGCTTTACAGGGTCTTCGATCACCCAGTAGGTCCCATTGTGAAAAATGTACACCTCACTGTACTTTTTTCTTGCGCTAAGAAGAAAGTTTGGTTTGCTGCTCCCTTATATACAGTTGGAAAAGCAGTTATGCTGCCAAATACCCAAACACTCTAGTTGGCCATGTGATGAATGGTGTGGGATTAAAAGTTAATGCTTATGCCAGGAGCTTTTCCTTGTACATGTGCTAGATTTAGTGTAGAGATACAGTGTACACTTAGCCTTAGGCCAGTGTTCCTCTTAAGGGTTCTTAAAAAAAAAAAAAAACTATAGAGCTATAGTTCATACCCTACAGACAGATAGAGCTGTTATTGGGCTCATTGACTTTTGATCCCACACCTTTGGACTTAATTCCGAGGATGTTATTTGTTTTTTTGTTGTTTTTTTTTGTAGTATTACTTGTGTTTTTTTTACTTTGCTATTTGTCTAGTAAACGATGAATGAAGGTGTTCAATAAATTTTTTTACAATGCAAATATTAGGGAGACTAAGGTGACCGTCAAGACCAAAAATAGCGAACTCCAAAACTGCTACCAGCCTTCCAAAACAACTCTGGATGGTATGAAGCAAAGCTACCCCTAGGTTTTCACCAGAGCCCTCTGCCAGGCAGGAAGGACTTTGCTGGTGAAAACTGGTGAAGGGCAGGGCACGCTAATGGCAGACCTTCCAGAAAGACCAGGGAGATACAGAGGGGGGTCAGCAAGTAGGGTCAAAATAAAGAAATGCAGACATGGAAAAAGCAGTAAATGAGAGATAAATTCAGAGGCAAGGTCAGTTAACAGGAGAGTCAACATTAGCAGGAACAGCAGTCACAGAGTAAATCCAAAAGCAAACCAGAAGTCAGTTCATCAGAGAAGTCAACAGGATCACACAATATAGATGAAATATAGATGAAAACAAATTAACAGACAAGTAAATTAGGAATCAGCAACCTTAAATCTGCCTAGATCTGGGATTGGATCCAAAGGCAGAAACTTGATTGGTTAAGCTTCCAATTACATTGACAGGCTGACCACCTGGGACTAGACTGGTAAACATAGCAATGCTCCCAGCACAGCCATGTACAGTGATTTGGCTGGGAGAACTCCTGACAGTATCCCCCCATTCTAAGGGGGGCCATTGGACCCTTAGACCTAGCACCAAGGTTAAGTGGAAAATTTTTATAAAGATCTAACCAGGCAATCCATATGTACTGATCGATCTGGTACCCAAGATTGTTCTTCAAGTTCGTAACCTTTCCAATGCATAAAGTATTGCAGAGAACCATGGGCAGCATTGAGGCTCAGTGGTTAGCATTGGTGCCATTCAGTGCTAGGGTCCTAGGTTCAAATCTGACCCAGGACAACCTCTGTATGAGTGTGTATGTTGTTTCCTCCAGGTACTCTGGTTTCCTCGTACACTCTAAAGACATACTAATGGAAAACTTAGATTATGAGCTCCATTGGAGACAACAAGCAATTATGTCAGTAAAGCGCTGCTAAATATGTGAGTAAAATTATACAATCTACAAGAATCAACAATATGTTTCACTTCATACTATTTATCTCCCTTCACTTGGATAGGAGGAGGAGGGTCCATAGGTGAAGTCACAGGCAAAATGTACGTTTTGATAAGGGATTTGTGCAACACATTGTGAATCTTAAAGAAAGAGGGCAGAAGCAATCAGAAAGACACAGGATTAATAACTTCCACAATCTCATAGGGACCAATGTATCTGGGACCGATTTATGTGAAGGTCTTTTCAGATGCAAAGATTTAGTAGGCCCACAGAACAATTCTTATGAGCAATTTTCTTCTGAATAAATTGGGCTTTCTTCAGATTTACTTGTGCCCAAACTGTGCACAGTTAACATTGTTCTCCACTCACGAGTTTCCAGTAACAGAGGCAAATAAGTAACCCATTCAGATTGGTGATTGGCAATGTAACACTTAAGATACTGCTCAAGGGTTTAATTAAAGTGCTCAGTCTGAATTATTTCAAGAAATTAGCTTTGTTCCGAATTAATTCGTCATGAAGCTCTTTAAATCATCTATATTCCGGCCTGCAAGGAGAGTGTAAATCGGTGTACATCACTATGTGTTGCTGCAATATGCATAGCTAGTCCTTGATTGATGCAAACTGTGCTGTCTTCTATGGATCCCTTGAGCTTTAGATTACAGTCCCTGCAATGTCCCTGCAGTCTCACTATGCTTTCCTTATGTTCTCTCTAAAGTGTGTAATAACGCAGCCTACAATCTACGTACACTGTCCCTGCACTCTTCTTATCCAATATTCTACAATTAAAAGCTTTTAGCAACAATATCCCTAGTTCTTGTCACCTCTCTCCCTCTGCTCAGCTGACAGTGAAATGGAGGAGACTGTTTCAGGATGAGGCTTTTAAAGGGCTGTGACCTCACAGGGGATGGCTAGCTGCTGACTGGCTGTCTGCATGACATTATGGGTGATCTCACGTTCCCGAGCTTCTTACGGTTACTTTGTAACACGTATATTTTCCATTTTAAGAAAAAAACTATTTGTTACCACAAAGCCAAAGGAAACACAGATTTGTTGCAAACCTAAACTTCTGATCGAATTCCACTTCAAATGCTTTGATTCGCTCAACTCTAATTTTAGCACCCATGATGCCTGGATGTCCACATAAAATAGAATTGTGCAATTCTCTTAGCAACCTGAGTTTAAATCGGGTGGGCATAAACAATATCCTGGCATAGACTCAGGGGAAAATTGTTGACAATCTCTGATATCATTAGCTAAACCAGGAGCAATTACAGATATCACAATGTCTCTAGGCTCTGGATCAGAGGTCAGGAACCTGAGATAAACAAAAACTTTGGGACAAGGCGTTATACTCAATGTTCATAGACCTGGGTCTATACTGTAAGTCACTACAAAGCAGCAAGTGAGAGGCTAGCCACAGAAAGAAGACTTGTATATATATTATTGCATGTATATTGAATCCTGCAATAACACGTGGCCATGAACAATGCAGACCAACTAAACAGTGCAGTCCTAGTCAGGGCTGTTTCTGCCATGAGGCTAGATGAGAATCTCGCCTCAGGTGGCAGTTTTCAGTATCTTTGAGGGGGCGGAATTCACACAGCAGTTAAACACTGACACCAGTATTACCTTTAAGCCACGCCCCCACTCCTGGAGCACAGGCAGCTGCGGTCCTGTCACTCACCGACTGCTCAGCTCCCTGCGCTCCTCCTCTCCTTCAGGCCGTCAGCGCACTGAATGGTAAAGCAGGGAGGGTTCTCCACCATTCAACCTGCAGGTACAAATCTCGCTGCCAGCCTGTGCTGACGGGGCCTGCAACCCGTAAATCTGCATAAGCTCTGCCCACACAGTGCTGCAAAGCCATCTGTGTCTGCAGGGGAAAAAGGACTGTGAGCTTCAGGAACGGGACAAGGGGAGCAGTTACTGTGTTTTTGTTGTATTTTTTAACACAGAGAGGGCATTACTACTAAAAAGGGGGCACAGTGGGAGTTACTACCATAAGGGGTTCACAGAGGGCATTACTACTACAAAGAGGGCACAGAGGGCTTTTCTATTATAATTGGGGCACAGAGGGCATTGCTACTATAAAGGGACACAGAAGGCATTATGACTATAAAAGGAGCACAGAGGGCTTTACTACTGTGAAGGAGGCACAATAGGCATTATTACTATAAAGAGGGCACAATGGGCATGTGATAGCGGGGCTCCTCCATTCAAAGCCGCCACCTCCACATCCAAACATCAGCAGCACATGCGCAGTTGGTATCTAGGCTGCTCATATTCAAAGAGATGGAGTTGGCGTAATATTGACAGGGTCAGGCGATATGTTTGGTTGTGTCAAGCCAGGGGAACGCTGGGGGTCTCTTGAGCAATGGGGCCAACCCTTTTGCTAGTACACCAGAAGGCTGATTCTGAACAAATTTGATTAGTTGGAATCAATTCACTCATCTCTATATATACAGTTAGGTCCATATAAATGTGGACACTGACACAAATTTAGTTTTATTACCTGTTTACTAAAATATATTCAAGTTATAATTATATAATGGACATGGACATAAAGTCCAGACTTTTAGCTTTCATTTGAGAGTATCCACATTAAAATTGTATGAAGGGTTTAGGAGTTTCGGCTCCTGGCACCCTGTTTTTAAAGGGAACAAAAGTAATCAGACAATTGACTCAAAGGCTGTTTCATGGGCAGGTATGGGCAATTCCTTCATTATTTCATTCTCAATTAATCACATAAAAGGCCTGGAGTTGATTTGAGGTGTTGTGCTTGCATTTTGAAGATTTTGCTGAGAAGAATACGTGCGGTCAAAGGGGCTCTCCATACAGGTAAAACAAGCCATCCTTCATTTGCAAAAAAAGAAAAAACTAATTCGAGAAATTGCTACACTATTAGGAGTGGCAAAATGTACAGTTTGGTACATCCTGAGAAAGAAAGAAAGCACTGGTGACCTCAACAATGCAAAAAGACCTTGCCGCCCATGGAAGACAACAGTGGTGGATGATCCAGAATGATTACCATGGTGAAGAGAAACAGCCAGGCTTCACAACAGCCAACCAAGTGAACACCACTCTCCAGGATAAGAGCATCAATATCCAAATCTACCATAAAGAGAAGACTGCATGAAAGTACTGTAAATACAGAGGGTTCACTGCACGGTACCTCAAGAATAAGAAGGTTAGATTGGACTTCGCTAAAAAACATCTTAGAAAACCAGCACACTTCTGGAAGAACAATCTTTGGACAGATGAAACCAAGATGAACCTCTACCAGAATAATGGAAAGAAAAAAGTATGGCGAAGACATGGTACAGTTCATGATCCAAAGCATACCACATCATCTGTAAAACACGGCGGAGGCAGTGTGATGGCTTGGGCATGCATGGCTGGCAGTTGCACTGGGTCCCTAGTGTTTATTGATGATGTGACACAGGACAGAAGCAGCAAAATGAATTCCGGGGTTTTCAGAGACATACTGTGTGCTCAAATCCAGCCAAATGCAGCCATACTGATTGGTCAGCGTTTCTTAACACAGATGGAGAATGACCCAACACATAAAGCCAAAGCAACCCAGGAGTTTACTAAAGCAAAGAAGTGGAATATTCTTGAATGGCCAATTCAGTCATCTGATCTGAACCCAATAGAGCATTCATTTCACTTGTTAAATACTAAACTTCAGACAGAAAGGCCCTAAACAAACCACAACTGAAAACCGCTGCAGTAAAGGCCTGGCAGAGTATTAAAAAGGAGGAAAGGGTTTTTAACCATGTATTAGAAATTAAAATTTTATTTACAATTATTTAATATGTCCAATTACTTTTGAGTCCCTGAAATGAAAGGATTGAGTTAAAAAAATGCTTTAGTGCCTCACATTTTTATGCAATCATTTTCTTTAATTCACTGAATTAAAGCAAAAAGTCTGAACTTTAACTGCATCTGAATTCTTTTTTTCAAAATCCATTGTGGTAATGTACAGAACAAAAATTAGAACAATGTTGTCTCTGTCCAAATATATATGGGCCTAACCGTAACTACACTAAATATATAAGAAAAGGATTGTGGTTGCTGATATCTCTGTTTTAAATAAAAAACTATTGTTAATTAACAATTCAATCATACAAAATTGTTGCTAACTCTAAACTGCTAATGACAAATAGAAAAATTTGACTCACTAAGTAAAAACAAGTAATAACTTTTTTTGTTTTCCAAAATAAATTTTTCTTCCATTTATTCGTCAAAATTTTCCTCCAACACAGCTCACTCCAATCATGTAAATTATTGATGGTAGATACCATCTGCTCTAGTTTGTTGTCCAAATTATTTGTAACAAATTCTACAGAGCTATACTTACAGTGTGGTTCATGCCAAGGCATTAAACATTATAATTCTGGTCTCAAGATGGAGTTTTGTCTCCAAACCACAAGGAATAGGAACAGATTCTCATTCATTCTCATGTTAGAAATCTATTTCTATTTGCTCCAGCATGCCCTTTCCAAATTTAGTATTCTGGTGTCACCATGAATTTAGGATTCCAAATTATAATAAACTAGTTCTATTATTATCCCTATTATACTTTTTTCATTAATAGGACAGCTTGAATAAAATTAAATTAACTTGACATTTACCCAAGTAGAACTTTCAGAGTGTGAAATAAGAGATGATTATTATAATGAATAAAACTGGAGAGTTATAATTGTAAGACACTTTAAAAATACACTTAAAAAAGAGAAAACACAGCGTTCATCATTGCACCCCTCACATATTTGTCTAGTAAAGCCTCATTCACAAGCCAGTGTTCCACATATATGTAGTATGCGTTCTCCATGGACATCACACATCCCCATTCAGTTTTATGTGTGTATTCACACATCAGATTTTTTACCATAGTCCGCGAGTCCGGATGCATGCTCTATTTTGTCCATGTTCACCGATCCATCACGCCCATTATAGTCATCCCATTATCTATGGGGTCATGTAAACCACGGATGTCATCCGTGTTTCATGGATCATTAGGAAGAAATGCTTTAAAAATTATTTTTCAGATGTGCAGGGTCAGTGGAACACGGATGACTCATGGACAGCAAAAAACTTACACACAGACCCAACACAGATCCATCATGGACATCTTCACAGAGGCATCACTGACAACCTTTTCAGGGATTTAAGCACGGCATGTCAATGAGACAACTCTGGGCTCCTTTTATGCATTTTGTAGGTACAGTACCTCTATGCAGTGTAGCTGTCACTACCAGAGTTTTGAGGAGTTCTCACAGCTCTGTTTCTCTGCCCCTGTGATGAGGTCTTTACTTTCATTTTCACTCCTTTCCCTCTTCCCAGCTGTTCCTTCTCTGATTGATTCCTCTTCCTTTAAATCACCCCTCTTCCTGTTTCACCTTGCGGGTTATATTTCTCATCTTGAGTTGTGTCAGCCGCTGGAGCATCTACACTGCTGTGGTCTCTTTACACTGGACGTGTGTTTTGCTGAAGCAAGCAACATCAGATATTGTCTGCTGAGATTGGATCTGTCTTCACTGCTGCTGCAGCCCCTACAGATAAGTTTGCAGACATTGTTGGTTTTGTTTATTTGCTGACTGGATCCGAGGCGACCCCGGTTCCGTCCGTATACTAAGCAGGGAGCCGGTGGCCGTGCCCCTCCCCCCCTTTATCATAGGGGTTTCAGGTCTCACTCAGCCTTAGGTACGCGGGCATGCCTCGACCCACCATCAGGGTCTGGGCATGTGCATAGCAGCGCAGGGAGAGCTCGTAGGGTCTGACAGGGTTACCTTTTATGCTCCCTAGTTTGGGTCCGCTCAGTAGCTTGTGCACTGATTGTACTCCTGTTGTTCGCATATACTCGTGACAGTAGCGTCCTGTATGCTTCTGATCAGATCCCATGTTAAATTTTAGATTTCATTCTTCCTTTTAGTTTTCTGCTATCCTATCAATCCCATGATGTCACAAACGGCATCATAAAAGAAGTTTGGAACCAGTACCATTGGGCAGGCATCGTACATATAACAGGAAGTAATAGCGGGTGTCTCAGTGGTTAGCCCTGGTATCTTGCAGTGTTAAGGTTCATGTCTGAACATTTTGCACAGGCAGATTTCCTGCTCGTAACAAGCGCCAGTCAGTGATATAGCATATGCTGCTTACTGCCATTTAAACTGCCTGTCCCAAAAAAAAAGTCGCCACCTGGATTTAACTAAGCAAATAGGTATGAGCTTCCTATTGGATAATTACTGCATGGACGATTATCTTTCTCCTGGCAGCAAGTTATTTAACCCCAACTGGTGCAATGAGTTGCTTCTCATTTTTTTTTTTTTTTTTATCAAATAGTTTTTTATTAAATGATTATAATAAACATATCGGAAAGTACATCGTCTCTTCAGTAATCAGACTTGATACAATAAAATGAACTGTCAGAAGTCAGCATCATCCAATGACAGAGCGATCCATCAAAATATCAGTGTACACGACCAAGAGCAAACACTACATGGTGCAGACAGAAAACATAAGTCTAATACCGCCCCACCGCACCCCTCCCCTCCCAGACCCCTCCCCCCACTATAAACAGATGCGCAAACACTTCAAAACTGTCTTATACTACTATATGAGTATGCGACAACCATTCATTCCACAATTTCTCAAATTTCTGAAAACAGCCTCACTTCACAAACACACTTCTCTCCATTTTCAACATGTCATGCACTTTCCGCACAAATTCGCCCAGCTAAAAACTTGTCTAGCAAAAGAGCATATACCTGAGATATCAATCCTCTCTTTCCCACTTTCGGCAGAATGAGCTTATATACCACATCCATCTTGGCTATAACACATCCTTTCCTCTGTCGGAGTAATCTTGTTAGTCAGGTAGAAATTTATTAAATAAATCGGCCGAATAAATCACAGACATAAAACACCTCTTTATGCCTGGAGAGATCTGAGGTCTCCCTCCCAAAGTACTTTATTATATACACCTGTCTTAGACATGGGAGTACAAGGAGCATATGGAGGTACAAGACATTTTCAAGGAATACAATTGGATAATACAGATTGCACAATCCCACGTGATACATATTGGCAATACAAGCAGTTATATAACTAGGTTATAAATCATCCTGACAAAAGATGAAGCTAAAGGCCACATTACCAAGACAGATTTGGACATATATGCTAACCATCTGTGTTTGTTATCAACACCATTTCCTAGAATTGGGGAGTACATTGTATCTCAACATCTTGATCCAATACTCACTCATCCTGGAATGGTCCTAAAAGCTATTTTGGACAGATACTCCTATTTTCTTGCAGAGACATGTCTTCACAATGTTCTAGGTGGCCTTGACCTTATCTTTGTTACAGTGGAATATATGAAAACAGAATATGTGCACTTCTTATACTTAAAGTAAGCGTATAACATAGATCTCAAACACAATACATATATAGTGTATATAATCAGAAGCAACTGATCACTCTCACAATTCCCCTCTTTTTATCATTATTCCACTGGTTGCATGGATTCCCTTATCTCCCTTGCGAACATTTGACAGTTTGGAAAAACATCCTCCTTACCCAAAGTACAAGACCTCTAATTCCTGCAGATTGTGGGATGACCCTGCATCCATCCAGATGATTTTCTTACACAAACCGCCCTTTCTACCTTTCTACCCCGTCCATACAGTCCAATGGAATAAGTTCTTCCTACTTTATCCTATCGGGGAGTGTCAGTCACTGAATTAGTGTTTAATAATTTTAATCAAGCACTGGAGTGCCACAATATATACAATTTGCTAAATTCTCCACAACTTTTTGATTACAATAGGTACAACAGTCTTTTGGCAATATTGAGCTTGGGACTGGAGTCACAATCGTATTTTCGACAGCAGTAGTAGGAGTTGATGGTGGAATCATCATTACCATCACTTGGGTAGGTGGGGACTCATCTTTTATTACGGTAATCTTTTTAGTTTTTCCTGGAAAACAGTTAGACTTTAGTATCTTCTTACAAATCAACAGGATAAGTTTTATGACAACGAAAATAATGAGAATAAGAAAACATCCCTGTATCAACATGTGGAAAAGTCCAGATAGCCACCTGCCTATTCCACAAAACCAGTTCAGGGGGTTGAGCCATGTTAGCCAATCGGGCCATCCTAAATCAGCGGGTGCCTGATGAGCATCTTGGAATCATTCTCTTAATTTTTCTGCTTGCTGCAATTCATGTGTTATTCGGTACACTCTGTTGGGATCGATATAATGACAACAAGCAGGACCTACTATTTGGCATAGCCCGCCTCGAGCGGCTGTAAGATAGTCTAATACAACCGCATGCTGATTTGTTACAATAATTATCTGTTTTAAATATATAGAGTTTACCTTTACAGCATCAAAAAGATAATCAGTGATATTATCGAACAGTTCACCTAGATCTTCAATTTTTTAGCATTATTTACCACTCCTGTAGACAAATAGTAGTTACTCAGATAGGGAAGATACATTCCTACTTTTTGCCATGCAGATGGTTCGGCATGAATTCATTTTGTTGGGTGCTTAAAAGGAGGTCTCTCTGGCATGGTGGGTAAAACTGGGGTTTCAACATTTCGTCTCACGAGCATGTGACCAGGCAAATGTTGGTAAGGTATGTCTTCAGGCTGCCATGTCCAAGTTGCCGGTTCTAGTCTAACTGTGAAATCATAGGCATTCCTTAGTTGAAGATATTGGTAAAACCAAACTTTGGGAACATTGAATTCTTGCTGCAGCCCCTCAAATTATTTAAACACGTTGCCAACCAACAGTTGACCTATCCTCCGCACCCCAAGAGATTTCCAATTCCGAAGTCCTGACAAAGACATAAACTCCGGCAGTAAACTGTTGTGCCATATTGGGGAAAGCTCTCCAATTCCTCCCACACCTCTAAGCTGTTTAACTTTTGCCCATACCTTCTTCATAAGCTCAATAAGCAGGGCCTTCTCCCTCCCCACATGCATGCCCGCCCCCTCTAGTATACACATAAGTTCCCGACTGCACAACCAGTGCTGTAGTATCTTACCCGTCATATCCGGGAGCTGACAATCTATCCAGCCAAAAAATAAATCCATGCATTGGGAACAGCCAAGCCTCCTTCCGTCTTAGGGTACCGTAACATTTCCAACTTAATCCTCGCTCGACCACATTTTCAAATAAGGTCCCTGAACATAGAATGTATCCTCCTGAACCTATCCAAGGGTATCCATACTGGGGCGTTGTTGAGTACATAAAGTAGCTGAGGCATCATTACCATTTTTAAGAGATTCACTCTACCCACTACAGAAAGAAAGAGCCTACACCAAGTCCTCACCTTAAGTCTGAAGGTGGCAAGTAATGGAGTCAAATTCAACTCCTCAAAATCCGACAACCTAGGCATTATATAAAGCCCCAAATATTTGAATTTATCCACCCAGGGTACAGTACTGCCTAACGGCTCGGCTGACAGAGCCTGTCCATCCACCGGCATTAGAGCACACTTTTGGCACTTAATAGTAAGCCCAGAGTATCCCTCGAACCGATCAATTAGAGACATGGCCACAGCCAGGGATGCCCCAGTATCACCCAGGAACAGCAAAGTGTCGTTGGCATACATAGCCACTTTGTTCTGCACCATGCCGTATCTGAACGCCATAATATGAGGCGACAGGCGTACTAAAGCCGCTAATGGTTCAATGGCCAAGGCAAATAGCAAGGGCGACAGTGGGCATCCCTGCCTGGT
Organism: Bufotes viridis; assembly: GCA_033119425.1. Lineage (NCBI taxonomy): Eukaryota > Metazoa > Chordata > Amphibia > Anura > Bufonidae > Bufotes > Bufotes viridis. Next base: position 526,920,959 of record CM065589.1, on the reverse strand, counting down.
GCCCCTTGCCAGAGTAAAACTTACGGTTCGGATTCAAGCATAACACCTGTACCCATTGAATAAACCGGGAACCGAAGCCATGGCCCTCAGAGTCCCCCACAGATAACTCCATTCTACACTATCAAACGCCTTAGCGGCGTCAAGCATTAGCAAGGCCCTGTCTCCACAATTATCTGCTGGAAGATTCAAACTGGCGTACAATCTGCAGATGTTTATAGCAGTTGACTTCCCAGGCATGAAGCCTGTCTGATCCAGGTGCACAATGGTCAGAATCACACTAGACAACCTGTTCGCCAACATCTTTGCTAGGAGCTTTACATCCGGTGTTAAAAGCGAGATCGGCCTATAGGAGTCTGGCAATTTGGGATCTTTTCCAGACTTTGGTATGACTACAATTATAGCCTCCTGTATAGAGTGCGGTAGCGAACCTGTCTCCAGTGAATGTTCAAACACCTTAAGCAATTCAGGAAGTAATACCCCCTGCAACTTTTTATATACTTCCACCGGTAGACCATCAGCCCCCGGAGCCTTACCATTCGCCATGTTCCCAAGCGCTGCCTCCAATTCCCCAAGTGAGATCGGCTCTTCCAACTTCTCCCTATCCGCATCTGACAACACCGACAACTGCGTCTCCGCCAGAAAGGAAGTCAAAGCGTCCTCAGAGCTGGAGACAGTGGATGCATAAAAGGAAACATAAAAATCTGAGTATATCTAATATTCCCTTTGTGTCCTACCTAATAGTCCCAGTCCCATCTCTCAGTTCCTGTATACAGGAAGATCCCAGCTGAGCCTGAGAAACAACTGACAGTAGATGGCCTACATTTTCACCCTCCTCAAAAAAACATTGTTTATAGAAACTACGCTTTCGCTCTGCGGCTTGCATCAGATGACACCTCAACTGCTCCTGAGCTACTGCCAGAGCTTCACTGTTAACTTCCACCACCTATACGTGCGCTTTCACATCCGCCTCTCTAGACTTGGATTTATGCTTACTAATCTCTTTTCTCAATAAGCCCCCTAAGAACGCTTTTATAGCATCCCAGATTCCATGTATTGAAGCCGTCCCCTCATTAATAGCAAAGTATTCCCTAACCGCAAAAGAAACCTCCGACAGGTCGCTCTGTATATTTAACCAATGCGGGTTACATTTCCACAGCCTCGTTCCCTGCCTGAGCGCCCCAAGACTCAAGTCCTCCTGCAACAAGGAATTGTCAGACAGCGATCGAGGGTGGTAGGTAACATCCTGAATCAATGGCATAACATAACGTCATTGACAAGAGCCAGATCTATGCGTGATAATGAACGGTGCGTAGCAGATCTGCACAAATATTCGCGTCTATCAGGGTTGTGTACTCTCCACACATCAAGGAGACCAGTTTCGGTCATAATATTCTTTAGAGCTGCACTCCCCGGTGATCTACCCGACCCCACCACCCAGAATCTATCCAGGCAATCGTTTGGTGTGCAATTAAAGTCTCCTACTAGTAGCCATGGTAATCCAGGGAAGTCCGCCACAAAGGTCAAAATTGACCGCACCAAAGGTGAAGCAAACGGTGGAGGCACATACACCGTCACCAACACCACTTGAGTCCCATCTATCTTACACACAACACAGACAAATCTGCCCTCAGCATCCACCCACTGCTGGACATGGTCATACCTAATACTCTTATGCATTAACACACATACTCCCCTGGAATGTGAGGACAAGACAGCATGTACCGCTTGGCCCACCCAAGTTTTGCTTAGCCACTTTATAGTGTCACTAGTCAAATGCGTTTCCTGCAGGCAACAAATGGTAGGCTGAAAACGCCTCAAGTAGTGAAAAATACAATGTCGTTTCCGTGCATCAGCTATACCTCTCACTTTACAGCTCAGAACTTTAATCACCTGTGTCATGGTAAAACACCGTTACATAACCGCATTGCACACCCCATTCAAGCCACAGCCATCCAGAATTCACGCCTACAAACATGCACTCAAATATCACCCTACAACCCCCCCCCCTCGCCCCCCCCTCCCCTAGCCAAAGTACAAAAAAGGAACACACAATCCCAACATCCCATACTGGAAACCCATAAATGGGGAAATCCCATAGAACTTGCCCACCAATAAGCAGTAAACATCACTGAACATAGAAACACACTCCCTCCAAGAGAGATTTCTCTCCACTACATGGAAACACACTGTAACCCCCAAACCACCCACTCCTACCTCAGAATCTACCATGTGGTAGCGTTATATAAAACACATCTTAACTGGTGTAACAAGAAATGGCATTCAAGTGCAAACATAGATATAGACTAAACCAAATTGCAGATCTGTCGCCTTCAAGTGTCCAGGACCCCATCTCTCAATTGCCGTTCGTGGATGTCCAGCCACTGTGCCGCTTCATCTGGATCCTCAAAAAATCTGGTGGATCCAAACGCCACCACTCGCAACTTGGCAGGAAACAGCATGGCATATGGAACCTGTAGACCTCTGAGCCTCTTCTCAACATCCATAAAACGACTCCTCCTCCATTGCACCTCGTTCGAGTAATCCAGAAAGATGGAAACTTTAACACCATTCAGGACCATCTCTTCATTATCTCTGGACTGACAGAGAATAGTGTCCCGTTCTTTAAAGTGTAAAATCTTCGCAAGTAAAGGGCGAGGAGGTCTGCCTGGTGGAAGCGGCCGCATGGGCACTCTGTGCGCTCGCTCCGTCGCATATAAGTAAGACAGGCCTTTATCATGAAATAACTGGTACAACCATTTCTCAATAAATTCAGTGGCATTTGCTCCCTTCGTCTTCTCAGGCACTCCTACAATGCGCAAATTATTTCTACGGGATCTGTTTTCTAGATCATCCGTTTTAGCATACAAAGCAGCGATATCCTTCGTAGTCGTCTTAGACACCATTTGCAAAGGCTGCACTCCCTCTTCCAGCGATGACACCCTTTTTTCAAGCTCAGGGGTGCGCTCCAAGATTTTGTGCAAATCATGCCTAATGATGGAAACATCAGATCGCAAACTGCCGACCTGTACTGTAAGTACCTTGAGGGTGCTGTTACCGCTCGCCACAGCCGTCATAATATCTTTCAAAGTGGGCTCCTCTGTAATCGCGGCCCGAAGGCCCTCCATTCCCTTTTCAGGGCTTGCAGGAGCAGACATAGGCTGACTAGCCTCCACCGGGCCGTCACCATCTGAGGAACCATCCTCCTGGTCAGAGGAGGTAAGTATAGCAGTCCCCTTGTCTTCAGACCAGTCGCCCACACTACCTTCCACACGTGCGAACTTGCTGAGCCTGGCTGCCACGCTCCAACTCACCACTTCCTTCTGCGCCATCACCTCTCCACCATCAGCACCATGTTGGCCAGCCTCCACTCTATCTTGCCTCACAGCTTTACTCGCCTTCTTCAGCATTGTCGTGCACCCCAAATCGGCACAGCGGCTTCGAGATACTCTTCCCACACCAGGTAAGGTCGTATGGCGAACCAAGGTTGCGCTACCCAGAGGTTTAATCAGGATACCGGCAGGAGCAGGCCACGCCCGCTTCTCATTTCTTAAACAACCATGTTGAAAGACACATCTTGTGGTCATGGAAAAGATGTTAGTCTGTTTGAGAAGGGTCAAATCATTTGCATGCATTAAGCAAAGACAACATCTAAGGAGATTTCAGAAACTACTAAAATTGGATTAAGAACGGTCCAACTCATTATTAAAAACTGGAAGGATAGTGGGGACCCATCGTATTCAAGTAAGAAATGTGGAAGGAAAGAAATTTGTATTCAAGGAAGAAAAACGTTTGGTGAAATCAAATCGAAGAAAAACAACAGTAGAACTCAGGGCTATGTTTAATAGTGAAAGTAAGAGCATTTCCACATGCACAATGTGAAGGGAACTCAAGGGATTGGGACTGAACAGTTGTCTAGCCGTAAGAAAACCACTAATCAGTGAGTCAAACCAGAAAAAAAGGCTTCAATTTGCTAGGGTGCAGATTTACCCTGTTCCAGAGTGATGGTCACATCAGGGTAAGAAGAGAGGCAGATGAAGTGATGCACCCATCATGCCTAGTGCCTACTGTACACGCCTGTGGGGGCAGTGCTATGATCTGGGGTTGCTGCAGTTGGTCAGGTCTAGGTTCAGCAACAGTATGTGCTCCAAGAATGAGGTCAGCTGACTACCTGAACATACCGAATGACTAGGTTATTCCATCAATGGATTTTTTCTTGCCTGATGGCACGGGCATATGCCAAGATGACAATGCCAGGATTTATCGGGCTCAAATTGCGAAAGAGTGGTTCAGGGAGCATGAGACATCATTTTCACACATGTATTGGCCGACACAGAGTCCAGACCATAACCCCATTGAGAATCTTTGGGATGTGCTGGAGAAGGCTTTGCGCAGCGGTCGACTCTACCATCATCAATGCAAGATCTTGGTGGAAAATTAATGCAATACTGGATGGAAATAAATCTAGTGACATTGCAGAAGCTTATCAAAACAATGCCACAGTTAATGTGTGCCGTAATCAAAGCGAAAGGCGGTCCAACAAAATATTAGTGTGTGACCTTTTTTTTTTTGGAAAGGCAGTGTAAAAGCATCAACCATTAGTATGGGGAAAAGGAAACAGTTTACACACAATTTGTATGTTGTTGGCCTGTTTATACAAGGGGATGTGCTGGTGACAAATAACTGTATAATTTTTTTATGATTTTTATAAAAGTTGTGATCAGCCAGCAAACAAAAGTTCGCTCATTTTTCAGTGCATTGCTGGGCATGTTTACATGTTCAGCCTATGTAATAGGGTCTTACTATGCAAAAAAAATAAAAAATAGGGGATTTTAAATGATGTATTATTGCAATATACATGCTATTAACCCTTTAAGGACCGGAGGTTTTTTACTTTTTGAGTTTTCGTTTTGCGCTCCCTGTTTTCCCATAGCCATAGCTTTTACATTTTTCGGTTCACATAGCCATATGAGGGCTTGTTTTTTGCGGGACAAGTTGTACTTTCCAACGCCACCATTTAATATTGCATATGATGTAGTGGGAAGTGGGGAAAAAATTCCAAATGGGGTGAAATTGCAAAAAAAAAGCAATTCCAACAAAGTTTTGCGGCTTTTTAAATTCCGACGTTCGATGTGCGATAAAACTGACTGGTTAATTTTACTCTACAGGTCAGTACAAATCCGTCGATACCCTATATGTATAGGTTTTCTTGCGTTTTGATAGTGAAAAAAAATTCAAAAGTGCAAAAAAATCTGTTTTACTTTTTTGTCACCATGTTTTGACCCCTATAACTTTTTTGTAATTATTTGTACAGAGCTGTATGGGGGCTCATTTTATGCGGCATAATCTTATCTTTTTATTGATACCATTTTGGCGTGTGTATGAATTTTTGATCAACTTTTATGTAATTTTTTGTGGAAAATAAAGCGACTAAGAATGGCGAATCCGCCATTTGGACGCTTTTTTCCGTTTTGCTGTTTGACGTATGGAGAATATTTTTTTATATTTTTATACTATGGACGTTTTCGTTTCGCACATTGCGACACCCATGATGTGTATTTTCTTAAATTTTTTAATTCTTTAAATTTTTATTTTAGCAAAAAGGAGGGTGATTTGAACTTTTATGGTGTTTTGTTTATAAATTTTTTTAACTTTTTTTTTTTTTTTTACACTTTTATATAGTTCCCATAGGGAACTATAACTTACAATCATCTGATTGCGATTTTCATACATTCCAATGCAATAGCATTGGAATATATGAAAAAAATCGCATATTTCCTATGAAGCCTATTACAGGCAAGGCTCCATAGGAAATACTATACAGCAGCCTGGGTTTCATTCATAGAGACCCAGGCTACTACAGGCGCGCTCCAGCTCCTCCGATCGCCACACGGGGGAGCAGGTCACGGACATTGGCCACGGGTGTCTGCTACAGGAACCATGCGGACACCCGCAGCTAAGGCGCCCGCATGGAGCAGGAGCGGGCGCCATCTTTAAAGACCGGACACAGGACGTACATGTACGTCCTGTGTCCTTAAGAGGTTAAAGTATTGTTAGTTTATTTTTATTTTTTTATTTTTTAATATATACACCACATTTTCCTTTCTGGAATCGGCCTCTGCTGTTTCTCCTGTGGCCAAAATTTTAGTCCAATTTATTCTGCATTTGGTGGTGGACTGACATGCTCTATAGTTCACTTCGCCCCTCCTATCCTCTCAATGCTGGTGTAGTGATCTCAAAGTAAAGCAGGGTAAGCAGCCCAGACACCTTTAATTCATTAATCCCTACCTTTGAGGCTTGTCATAGCGTAATGCATTTCAAGCCCTGCCAGTGCCAGGCTTCATAGAAACATAGTGATTCTCCCAGATGCTGCAATGGTAAATGGTAAAGCAGTCATGGTTGACTAAAAATGAAAGTAAAAAAAAGTTTTTAAAATTATGAAAAAATATATAAAAAATCTAATCAGCCTTTTGTTCATTTTACAAATAAAATAAACAATAAAACATAAAGATCATTAACAATGCCGCATCAAATTATTATGATAACCACCAAATATCCAGAATAAATGCCCTGTGCAGCACAGATAGCAGCTAAATGTTAGTGATTCAATAAGGTCATGAAAGGTTGTAACAGATATCTGGTTAAAGATGAGGGAACCAGTTAGGATTAGTTTCAGGTCAGGTTCGCTAAATGTTTGAAAAAAGTTCGGTTTGGACGCAAATCGGTTTGGACTGAACCAAAGTTGCCCCAATTGCCCTGAACATTGGGGTATAACCCGCTTTAGCTTTCTAGGAAATTTAACTCTTTTTGTTTATTTTTTATCATTTTTTTCCCTCTTCCTCCCGCCTCCACAAGCTCTGGAATGCAATGACAGCAACAGTACATGATGTTACACATAGCTATAGATAAATGCACATTTGACCACGTTAACATACAGTGTGTTTAAAAATGCACTGCGTCGGCACGAGTTATGCTTTTTCATATTCCAAAGCTCCCAAAAATTGTCCCTTGTCGGGGGCAAATGATATTTAAACACACACTGTGTTATGAGATTAAAAAAAAAACTAGCTTTGGGGACCAAAAGTCCAAAAGTTATGCCTTGATAGGGTCAGAATGCCTGCCCATATGACACGCACAAGTGTTGACTGAATGTGGCTCAATGTGAACAAGCCTGAAAAACTTGTCGGTTTTAATTGACAGTAGGGGATGGATTAGCAGAGAGGCAGGCATATGGTACATATTGGAAGAAAGGCAGCAGCTTGATGGACACGGCAGCAGCCTTATGAAAGATAATGGGTGGCAGGCCGTAGTAGTGGCATGATGGTGGCGGTGGCATGATAGAGGCCGCTGCGTCAGCAGCAGCCATACAGAACATGAGTGTAGGCAGGTTGCGGCAGTGGCAGGAAGTAAGCAGCAGAAGTAGCCACATGGTACATGTTGGAAGAAAGGCAGCAGCATGATGGAGGCAGCAGCAGCCTTATGGAAGATGACGGTCAGCAGGCCGTAGCAGTGGCATGATGCTGGCAGTGGCATGAAGGAGGTGGCAGCAGCTGTACGGAACGTGATGGTATGCACTAGGCAGCCGTGACTTGATCCGTTTGGGTTTTTACCACACCTCTCACAGGCTGAAAACCCTCCCGCCTCCCGAGATGACACTAGAGGCTGGGCAATAAAGAAGAAAAAGCACCCTATGCCAATTCAGCCACTGTTCCAGTCTGCCTTTTCAGGAATCCATTGTCAGGAAACAGGGTATGCGCCAGAGACTAGCCAGAATTAAGGTAGGCCTCAACCTGGGCTTTATGGCAGGAGCTGTTGGCTTGCTGACTGGCCTCAGTCTGGTGTGGCACATGGAAACACTGCTCCATCATGTTGAGGAGACTGTATGGCTGCTGCTGTGGCTTCTGCTGCTCATGGTGGCGGTGATTCTGTGGAGAGAGACCTTCCTTTCAGAATCATTAGCAGCAGGTTGTGTACTTAGTGTTTCGAGTCATTTGTCCTTCCTTCCTGCAAAAGGAAAACATTCCCCCATTTTGCCTTGGTAGCAAGAGTCTAAAAGCATAGCTATCCAGTAATCATCAGACTGCTTGATGTCAACGATACACCTGTAACTGTGTAAAAAAGCATACTCGTCACTATTCTGGCCACCGTGCTCCAGTAACCACTTCTTTCCAGCTTTGCCCCCTATTGAGTTGGGTGTCTTGGCCGATGGCATTCTAATCATTGTCCCCTTGTTGATCCAACTCCTCCTCCTCTTTTAGTGGCAGCTCCTCATCCTCATCTTGATTATCCTCTCCTCCTTGGCAGATTCCCTTTGTATGTCTTCAACAACTTGTTACAGAGTGGACTGCCAGATGAGTCAGCTGCTCTTCTTTCGCTGTGGTCCTCTGCTGCATGAGTGTCAGCATCTGTTTTAAGATAAATATGAGAGAGATGACATCCTTCATGTCGCAGTTGTCCCTGCTGACAAATGGAGCATGTGTAATTTCACCCAGGTTCAGGATGGCCACAATGTTGTGAATGTTGTCACTGACCACCTTGCCCAGATGGAGTTGGTGGATGACAGCAAACGGGATGTTTACTGCTTGATGTACTTGAGCAACTGCTCACTAGTGTGGCTACTCTTTCCCAGGTAAATTGTTACCCTAGTGTGTGTTGGTGTACTGATCACTAGAGATGAGCGAAGTTTTGAAAAATTTAATTTGGACAATTCGTCGAAGTTCTTCAAAAAATTTGATTAGTTCAGAATGAATCTGTCACAAATCATGATAAATCTGGTATAAGTAGGCCACTCTGGCTAATCATATGCATCCCACTTGATAGCAAAATTTCATTGTGAAGGTTTGAAACAGTGCAGGGAGAGTGCAGAGAGAGGGTATCGCTGCATGTATTACGTTCTAGTTAACCACATTGATAGTTATTACATTCTGTAGGTACTGTTCCGTCAGTTTTACAGGCAGTTGTAATTTATTGCCATCTTCATCAGATCCATAGCTAATCCCTTCTGTTAGATGTGGAAGCACAGTGTGTCAGTATTACAGGTCAATAAAAGCACCATGTCTAATTTATCACTATGGGCTGAACCATGCAGTGCCCCAAGATTCAAGTAGTGGTCGCATAAACAGTACATTAACATTACTGTTTAAGTTTCCATTCTTATGATCCATTACAAGTAAATTAAACAAAAAAAAAAGGAAAAAAAATTGGAGCATCCATTAAGCCTCTTTCAGACTTTAGGCATTTTTTCAGTGTTTTGCATCAGTATTTGATCAGTAATCGTAAGCCAAAAACAGGAGCGGGTCCAAAACAGATAGAATGTAATGGAATTATTTGCATCTCATCTGTGTATTGGACACACTCCTGCTTTTGGCTTACAAATACTAATCAAATACTAATGCAAAACAATGACCAAACACTGACTAAAAGAATGTATTAGCTACAATGAATTTTGGTCGAGTTGGTGGAGTGATTTGTGTGGTTCATTCCAATAATCAATGACACTCCTCCCAATGGAAATAATCCAGTTGTCATGTTTGATCTATCCAGCAAGTTCAGCCAATCTGGTTTTAATCCTAACACATGTTGAAAGCAAAATATTATTAAGAGTGACGCCGAATAACATTTTTCATAACAGAATAATGAATTTAATACCATTCTAGTTCCGACCATAAACGATTGCAATTAAGATGTAGACAAATTGTTTTGCTAAACGAACATATTAGCTATGATGAATTTGGGTCGTGGGTGGAGAGATTTGTGTGGATCATTCCGATAACCAACAGCAAAGCCCTAATATTTCCTTCTAAAATCACTGATTAAAAAAAAAAATATATTAACCCCTTAGTGACCAAGCCTGTTTGGGCGTTTATGACCAAGCGTTTTACTTCCTTTTTTCATGGTCTCGTTCCAAGAGCTATAACTTTTTTATTTTTTCGTCTATATAGCTTTATGAGGGCTTGTTTTTTACGGGACAAGATGTAGTTTTTAATGGCACCATTTTAGGGTACATGTAACTTTCTGATTAACTTTTATTAACTCTCTCTGGGAGGGAGATGGGGAAAAATGCAATACTGCCACTGCGTTTTTACATTCTAAATTTTACGGCGTTCATTTTTCGGTACAAATAACATAATATCTTTATTCTCTGGGTCAGTACAATTACAGTGATACTAAATACTTATAATTTATTTTACGTTTTACTACTTTTTTTTCCAATAAAACCCCTTTTATTAACCCAAACATTTATTTTGCATTGCCACTTCCCAAGACCCATAACTTTTTTTATTTTTTATTCTATGGAGTTGATTGAGAGCTTTATTTTTGAGGGAAGACTTGTATTTTTAATTGGTATCAATTTGGAGTAAATGCCGCTTTTTGATCACTTGTTATTACGTTTTTTTTCGGTGGAAACTAAGAATAAATTAGAAATTCTGTCTTTTTTTTTATTTATTTTTTACGGCGTTCACTATAGGGGATAATTTACATAATATTTATGTAGTCCGGGTCGTTACGGACGCGTCAATACCAAACATATGGGGGATATTTTCTTTTTGCAATTTTTTTCATTGAAAAGCGCATTTTCAATGGAAAAAAAGCATATATTTTTATTTTATAGAATTTTTTTTATTTAATAAATGTGTATTTTTTTTCTATTTTTTTTACTACTTAATAGTCCCACAAGGGGACTATAATATACAGTATTTTGATTGCTTTTAAAATGTAATGCATTATGTCTATAATGCATTACATTTTAATAGCAATGCTATTCCAACTTTGACCAGCAGGCTGCGCCAGAGAGGCACAGTCTGCTGGAGATGTTGGAAGACAGGCTCGGGGCCCTGATCGGAAGCTAGGTAAGCTTCCCAGCAAATCAGCACCCCGCAATCGCATTTACGGGGTGCTGATGGGAGACAGAGGGAGTCCACTCCCTCTGTTACCACTTTACATTCAGCGGGCGCCATTGCGCCCGGCATGTAACATAGTAACATAGTAACATAGTATATAAGGCCGAAAAAAGACATTTGTCCATCCAGTTCGACCTGTTTCCTGCAAGTTGATCCAGAGGAAGGCAAAAAACCCCTGTGAGGTAGAGCCAATTTTCCCCACTTAAGGGGAAAAAATTCCTTCCCGACTCCAATCAGGCAGTCAGAATAACTCCCTGGATCAACGACCCATCTTTAGTAGCTATAGCCTGAAATATTATTACGCTCCAGAAATACATCCAGGCCCCTCTTGAATTCCTTTATTGTACTCACCATCACCACCTCCTCAGGCAGAGAGTTCCATAGTCTTACTGCTCTTACCGTGAAGAACCCTTTTCTATGTTTGTGTACAAACCTTCTTTCCTCCAGACGCAGAGGATGTCCCCTCGTCACAGTCACAGTCCTTCTAAAGTGTTAAACAGCCCGGATCGGCACTCCTGCCGGTTCGGGCTGTTAGAGCAGGGCCCCGGCTCTCATGTGAGAGCCTGGTCCATACTCCCCGCAGCCTAAGGCCCCTTAGTGACCGCCGTAAAAACACGTATGGGTGGTCACTAAGGGGTTAAATATGTGAGAGGATCTGACACAGAGATCTCACTAGTATTCTAAAGTACAGTGCTAGATGATGATAGAACACGTGTTGGTACAGTTTTCGCTTATTATTACTTGGAAGTCTTAGCCTTTTCTGCTGATGCAACTTTTGAAGAATATTGGAGCAGGTTGGTTGGCGACAGTTCAGCACTTAGGTGATACTGGCCTAGTGGTCATTTGGTGAAAGGTGGCAAAGCTGTATCCCCTAATTTCACAGAAGAAGTAGAAGCTGAATATAGCAGGCCTATCTGCTGTCTTGCCTCTTTACTTGAGGCAATTTAGTGATTTTTTTTCCCTGGACAATCCTCTGTAGGACAAGGAGCAATGCAGTCTGCATCCTCTCTACTCTGTGTCTATACAGAAACTCCTAGCAGGAAGCAAGAGAAGCCCATTCCTACTAAGAATGTTATACTTTTTTAGGGGGGTGTATAAATAAGAAAAGGAATACATCTTCTGCGATGAAGTTACATTGTACTACAGCCATTTACTGGGTGTATCAATACAAAATACAGTGGTCCCTCAATCACAATATTAATTGGTTCCAGGAAAATCATTGTAGGTTGAAACCATTGAAAATTGAGTAATCGGTTCCAAAGCCCCAAAATGTCATCCAAGATAAGAGAAAATGAAGATTTAAGAAAAATAAACAGATAACTAAAACAGATAAAACAAGTCCTTACATATAACAGTCAGGATTAGCTAATAACTAGCAACTAATCCAGCTATTTTACCAAAGACGTGGTTTTGATTGGATCTGAACCTGAGACATTGTATGTTGAATCTAGCTTCAACTTACGATGAGTTCAGAAAATACTATTGTATGTTAACAATATTGTATCCTGAGGCCATTGTATCTTGAGGGACCACTGTATACGTATGTCCTATTAGACGTTAAGCGGTCTACTTTGCTCCCAGTGTTATTTAGCGGTAGTGTCTTGACCAGCAACCCAGCGGTGCTTGAATGGTTGACTCAGTCTTCTACTTCATCGCCAGTGACATCAGACACTCCCAGCCAAGAGTCAGTGGGTTTCTCTGACACATCGCTTAGTTGGCATGGTTCGGGAGCAGACCCTGTGCTCCCAACTGTCCTCAACCTGCCTCTGTCATTTTCTGTTCCCACACCCTGCCATCCCACATAGAAGATCCCCTGGACTACTAGGCAGCCAAATTCGATTTGTGGCCACTAGCAGTGTGGCATCAGAGCGGGTTTGTAGTGCGGTGGGAGCCATAGTTGCCCCAAGGAGAACTCGCCTGTCCACCCAAAATGTGGAGAAACTGACCTTTGTGAAGATAAATCAGGCATGGATCAGCCAGAATTTCTACACACCAGTGCCTGATGCATCGCACCATGGATAATCTAGTCACTAGATTATCCATGGTGCCAAACCTAAACTTTGTCAAAATAGACCTGTTTCTTCTGGCTACCTGCTTCAGCTACTATTTTGATGCTGCCACCTGCCTGATGCCACACATCTGCTGCCAGGCGCTCCTACTGCCACCCACCATCTTCAGCTGGTACTGGTATCTCCCCCCACCTCACCACTATGTCACTGGACTACTGTATGGTCTCCTCATGCTGCTGACATCTCACCACTCTGTCACTGGGCCACTCTGTGGTCTTCTCTTGTTGCTACCACCTACCCACTCTGTCACTGGGCCACTCTGCCTTCTCATCATGCTGCTGCAAGCTCACCACTATGTCACTAGGCCACTTTGTGGTCTTCTCATGCTGCTGCCACTTCACTACTTTGTGGTCTCCTCATGCTGCTGACACCTCACCACTATGTTACTGGGCCACTTTATGGTCTCCTCATGCTGCTGCCACCTCACCACTTTGTGGTCTCCTCATGCTGCTGCCACTTTATAAATCACTAGTCAGACCACACATGGAGTACTGTGTACAGTTCTGGGCTCCTGTGAACAAGGCAGACATAGCAGAGATAGAGAAGGTTCAGAGGAGGGCAACTAAAGTAATAACTGGAATGGGGCAAGTACAGTACCCTGAAAGGGTATCAAAATTAGGGTTATTCACTTTAGAAAAAAGACGACTGAGGGGAGATCTAATAACTATGTATAAATATATCAGGGGTCAGTACAGAGATCTCTCACATCATCTATTTATCCCCAGGACTGTGACTGTGACGAGGGGACATCCTCTGCGTCTAGAGGAAAGAAGGTTTGTACACAAGCATAGAAAAGGGTTCTTCACGGTAAGAGCAGTGAGACTATGGAACTCTCTGCCTGAGAAGGTGGTGATGGTGAATACAATAAAGGAAATCAAGAGGGGCCTGGATGTATTTCTGGAGCGTAATAATATTTCAGGCTATAGCTACTAGAGATAGGTCGTTGATCCAGGGAGTTGTTCTGACTGCCTGATTGGAGTCGGGAAGGAATTTGTTCCCCTTAAGTGGGGAAAATTGGCTCTACCTCACAGGGGTTTTTTGCCTTCCTCTGGATCAACTTGCAGGAAACAGGTCGAACTGGATGGACAAATGTCTTTTTTCGGCCTTATATACTATGTTACTATGTTACTATGTTACCTCCTTACTCTGTCACTGGGCCACTCTGTGGTCTCCTCATGCTGCTGCAAGTTCACCACTATGTTACTGGGACACTCTGTGGTCCCCTCATGCTGCTGCCACCTCACCACTCTGTGGCCTCCTCATGCCAGCTTACTACTATGTCACTGGACCACTCTGTGGTCTCTGAATGCTGCTGCCAGCTCACCACTACATCACTGGGCCACTCTGTGGTCTCCTCCTGCTGTTGCCACCTCACCACTCTATGGTCTCCTCATGCTGCTGCTACCCAACCACTCTGTGGTCTCCATATGCTGCTGCCAGCTCACCACTACATCACTGGGCCACTCTGTGGACTCCTCATGCTGTTGCCACCTAACCACTCTATGGTCTCCTCATGTTTCGGCCACCCACTCACTTTGTGGTCTCCTCATGCTGTTGCCACCTCCTCGCTCTGTCAGTCGGCCACTCTGTGGTCTCCTCATGCTACTGCCACCTCACCACTCTGTGGTCTCCTTATGCTGCTGCTATCTCACACTCTGTGGTCTCCTCATGTTGATGTTAGCTCACGACTCTGTCACTGGGCTACTCTATGGTCTTCTCATGCTGCTGACACCTCCCTACTCTGTCACTGGGCCACTGTGTGGTCTCCTCATGCTTCTGCAAGTTCACCACTATGTCACTGGGCCACTCTTTGGTCCCCTTATGCTGCTGCCACCTCACCACTCTGTGGCCTCCTCATGCTACTGCCACCTCCTCCATCTGTGGTCTTCCCATGCTGCTGCCACCTCACAAATTTGTGGTCTCTTCATGCTGCTGCCAGCTCACCACTATGTCACTGGGCCACTCTGTGGTCTCCTTGTGCTGCTCACAGCTCACCACTCTTTCACTGGGCCACTCTCTGGTCTCCTCATGCTGCTTCCAGCTCACCACTATGACACTGGGCCACTCTGTGGTCTCCTCATGCTGCTTCCACCTCACTATTCCATGGTCTCCTCATGCTGCTGACACCTACCCACTCTGTGTTCTTCTTATGCTGCTGCCAGCTTACCACTATATCACTGGACCACTGTGTGGTCTCTGAATGCTGCTGCCAGCTCACCACTACATCACTGGGCCACTCTGTGGTTTCCTCCTGCTTTTGCCACCTCACCACTCTATGGTCTTCTTATGCTGCTGCTACCCAACCACTCTGTGGTCTCCATATGCTGCTTCCAGCTCACCACTACATCACTGGGCCACTCTGTGGACTCCTCATGCTGTTGCCACCTAACCACTCTATGGTCTCCTCATGTTTCTGACAACCAACCACTCTGTGGTCTCCTCATGTTGTTGCCACCTCCCCACTCTATCAGTCGGCCACTCTGTGGTCTCCTCATGCTACTGCCACCTCACCACTCTGTGGTCTCCTTATGCTGCTGCTATCTCACCACTCTGTGGTCTCCTCATGCTGATGTTAGCTCACGACTCTGTCACTGGGCTACTCTATGGTCTCCTCATGCTGTTGCCACCTCACCACTCTATGGTCTCCTCATGCTGCTGACAGCTCGCCACTCTGTCACTGGGCTACTCTGTGGTCTCCTCATGCTGCTGCGAGCTCACCACTATGACACTGGGCCACTCTGCAGTCTCCTCATGCTGCTTCCACCTCACCATTCTATGGTCTCCTCATGCTGCTGACACCTCCCCACTCTGTGTTCTCCTTATGCTGCTGCCAGCTTACCACTATGTCACTAGACCACTCTGTGGTCTCCTAATGCTGCTGCCAGCTCACCACTACATCACTGGGCCACTCTGTGGTCTCCTCATGCTGTTGACACCTCACCACTCTATGGTCTCCTCATGTTGCTGCCATCCAACCACTCTGTGGTCTCCTTAAGCTCCTGCCACCTCACCACTAGGTCACTGGGCCACTCTGTGGACTCCTCATGTTGTTGTCACCTAACCACTCTATGATCTTCTCATGCTGCTACCACCCAACCACTCTGTGGTCTTTTCATACTGCTGCCACCTCCCCACTCTGTCAGTCAGCCACTCTGTGGTCTCATCATGCTACTGCCACCTCATCACTCTGTGGTCTCCTTATGCTGCTGCCACCTCACCACTCTGTGGTCTCCCCATGCTGCTGTCAGCTCACCACTATGTCACTGGGCCACTCTGTGGTCTCCTCATGCTGCTGCCACCTCATCAGTCTGTGATCTCCTTAAGCTGCTGCCACCTCATCAGTCTGTGATCTTCTTAAGCTGCTGCCACCTCAATACTCTGTCATTGGGCCACTCAACAAAAATTTAAAAGGAAAATTGCGGTGTCAGGAAGGGGTTAAGAGTGCCTTTATACTCAGAGCTTTCAGGCGAATTTCTATTCAGTCAGAGCAATGTTAATCTCAATTTGTGTGTGGTATATAAATTGCCAAGGGATCTGATTTAAATCTGCCTCATCCGCCAGAAAACTTATCTGACGTGCTAAAAATCTGAAAGGTTTGAAAGAAAACTATGTTGTAGGGAATAGGAAGGCTTTATCATAGGGTGATCATAACAAATTGAGACCTAGTTCCATCCTTACAAAGTATCTTTCCATTATATTTCTCTGTAGGTTCCACTGCTGGTTTTGGATACTGACACAAAACCCTGATCAAATGCTGACCATCTTAATGTGGTCTAACAAAGATTTTTAAAAGAAAAATCACAGAAAATAATGCGTTAACACAATAGATGCAAACATTATATATGGCCTAAACTCATTCTGGTATGATAAAATCTGAAACTCTCAGCCAATATATTCTGATTAAAACACTTCTGTGCCCGCCTATCAGCACCAAGGTGGTCTCAGTCAAGCACGACCTACTCTAAACCTATCTATGCCATTGGGCATCTACATTACGGAGAGCAAACTCTGCACATAGTGTGCTGCTTCTAGTTACCTCTGTGTTCATCCAGCAACCAATGAGAGGAGGAGCACGCACAGCTATATGTACCACCTAATCAAGGTAATCTGTGGGATAGGCAAGGCAAAAAATGCACAAAAATGCTACTCCCAAGACGAATTTGAAGCACACTCACACTTAAAGGTGACACTCTTTGAAGTGTATACTATAGACTAAACTAAAGTCACAGAAAAAGATAAATTAATATGCATGGCTACATTTATAAAAGAAAAATCACAGAAAATATTTACCTTGTGTATAGTAGACCCACAGTTAGGCTGTAACATTATAAATCATTATAATACATTAACTTCACGTCATTATTCTTGGGGCCCAAACCCCATATCATCAATAAAGTCTAAAAGATTTTGATTCAAAGAAATAGAACCCTAGTTTTTTTTCTTTTTTTCCTGTATCTTTGGGGACCAGCCCGGCAACTCTGATACTCTGGTATGCCAGTCTGATCGTGGACGACCCGAGATGCAACACAATTATTAAGAGGTGTATAACTGTTTATAACTGTGGTGCATCTGAAGCAAACTAACCACAGATTAAGATGTCAGTCTTAAAGGGAATCTGTCAAACTAGAGTAAGCAGTGTATAGGTTAAGTGACGTCTCCGGTCATTTCATTTTTATCTTCATAATCACTTACATTCTGACACTGTGCTCCAACAAATAAGAGGAATCCTGAGCTCATGTACATCATAGAGAGAAGAGTAAGAGGAGTGCAGCATTTCACTGCTAGTTTGTAGGAGCACAGTGTCGGAATGTGAGTATAAAGATAAAAATTACATAAACAGACTCAGCACCACTTACACTATACACTGTTTACGCTAGTTTGGGGTGTGTTTTGGGGCTGACAGATTCGCTTTAACCCCTTCATTTTTTACCTTCCTGACGCGGTGAAATTTTGCAAATCTGTCAACATGCTTTTACCTATCCAAGCAATTCTGATATTGTTTTCTCGTGACACATACTTCATGTTAGTGGTGAATGTAAGTCAATATGTTTTACCTTTAGTTATAAAAAAAATCCCAAATTTTCTAAAATTTGGAAACATTAACTTTTTTCTAAATTTGAAGTGGATAGCGATAACTCATAAAATAGTTATTAATTAACTTTCCCCATATATCTACTTTATGTTGGCATCATTTGTTAAATTTAAATTTTTTTTAAAAAATCTTAGAAGGCATACAATTTTAGAGGCAGTTTTTAAAAGAATTTCCAAACACACTTTTTTAAGGACCAGTTCAGTTATGAAGTCACTTTGTGGGGCTTACATAGTAGAAACAACCTGTAAATTAGCATTTTGGAAACTACACCCCTCAAATTATTCAAAACTGATTTTAACAATTGTGTTAACCCTTTACAAGTTTCACAAGAATTAGGAAAATTTCCAAATTTCACTTTTTTTTTAGATTTCCTATTTTTGCAATGCAGCAAGGGTTAACAGCAAAATAAACCTCAATATTTATTACGCGGATTCTGCAATTTATGTAGGGGCACACGTCAGGGCTCAAAAGGGAAGAAGCACAAATGTTTGTTGGACGGCAGATTTTGCTGGATGCCAGGTCACATTTGAAGAGACCCTAAGGTACAGTGGAAACCCCTTATAAGTGACCCCATTTTGGAGACTACACCCCTTAAAGGTACTTTCACATTAGCGGCAGGGGAGTCCATCACACTGTTCCGGCGGGTGAATAGCCTGTCGGATCCATCCTACCATTGACTATAATAGGGTGGGGGCGGAGTTCCGGTGGCAGCATGGCAGCACAAGGCAAGAGGCCGCCGGACCAAAAGTACGACATGCAGTACTTTTAATCCAGCTGCCTTTCACAGTGCGCTGCTATGTTGCCTCTGGAACTCCTCCCCCTCCCCCATTATAGTCAATAGGGACGGAGCGGCAGTCCAGGGGCACACGTGAACTAGCAGTAGGACGGATCAGACAGGCTGTTCACCCACCGGAACAGCCTGATGGACTCTCCTGCCGCTAGTGTGAAACTAGCCTATGGAATTTATTGAGGGGTGTACTCACCAATTTGCCCCAACAGAATTTAGAAACTCTTGACTATAAAAATGAAACATTTATTTTTTCCAATAAAATGTTGATTTACCCCTATATTTTTCATTTTCACAAGGGGTAACATGAGAAAAGGACCCTACAATTGGTTACGCAACTTCTACTGAACATAGCAATACATTCTCTTCCTCTCTGCCTTTGTCAGGGATAACATGAGAAAAAGACCCTACAATTGGTTACACAACTTCTACAGAACATGGCAATACCCATATGTGCTTGTAAATTGTTGTATGGGCACATGGCAGTGCTCAGAAGGGATCTGGCATTGTAGTAGGGTTTTTGCAGAGACTGAGAGGGTTTAGCCATCAAGAAGTGGGGTCGCCAAGGAAGAAATCAGGGATATTTTACCTGACTCCAGTGCCAACTTTACAATTGGGACCCCATTTCTCTGGTGGAACCAGAAGCTACTATTGGATTTTAGATCAAATTACTATATAAACCTTATGGGAGCTGAAAATATCGACTCATCTTGGACTACTACCGATGTAGAAGTATTCGAACAAGGTAGAGCTGTGTGTAAAGATGGGCTGGATATGAGATATATCTATGCCCCACCTTAGTCCCTGATACTAATAGTAACCTGAATCGATACATTGGTACTAGACCTGCATGTTTGTTATAATTAGAAAGAATATCAATAATAATGTGGGGTTTTAATTGGTGTAATTAAAAGTTATATTTTAATAGGGGTTGTTGTCTCTAGTCAGTAATAATTTTGAGATAGTGATTTATTTTACATCAAACAGCCGGCCATCACTACTGAGTAAGGAGAAAATACAGACCAAAAGATCTTGGGAGCAAAAACACCCTAGCATACGTTTTGCCCATCTTCTTCTTGGGTGAAACCACTTACATGTGGTCCTAATGTTTTGCCTGGATATACAAGAGGGTTCAGTAGTAAATGAATACCCTCCATATTTTAGGACCAATGCGGTGATTCACGCATCTGCTTCTGACTACTATAGAGGGTCTGGGGTGAAATGATAAATGGGACCCCTGATAAGTGACCACATTTTTGAAACTACACCCCTCAAGGTATTTATTGAGGATGTAGTGAGCATTTTGACGCCACAGATATTTGCAGAAATTAATGCGCAGTTGTGCAAAGTGGAAATTGCAATTTTGACATGGATATGGCATTTTAGTGCCCAATATGCTGTTCCTAGCTGAAGCCATCTGTAACTCATACTATTTTAACTGATAGGCGGGTTCTGCTGGGTGCTGAAGTGCCATAAACATGGACATGAGCTGCTGTATGGACACATGAGCTCAGAAGGGAAGGAGTGCCATTTGGATTTTGGAGCCCAGATTTTGCTGGAATGATTTTCGGGTGCTCATCACATTTGCAGAGCCCCTAAGGGAGCCATACAGTGGACTCCCCACTATACGTGACTCCATTTTGGAAACTACACCCCTAGAGTTATTTATCAAGGGGTGGAGTGAGCATTTTGATACTACTTTTGCAGAAATGAATGAGCACGCAGGGAATGGTGCAAAATGAAAATTGCAAGTTTTCCACCGATATAGTATTTCAGTGCCCAATATGCTGTGTCCAGTTTATGCCATCTGAGACACAGCATATCCTTTAAATTGTTAGCTGGGTGCTACTGGGTACTGAAATGCCATAAATGTGAACGTAAACTGCTGTTTGGGTACACTGCAGGGTTTAGAAGTGAAAGATCACCTTTTGGCTTTTGTAGCACAGATCTTGATGGATTGGTTTAAAGACTCCATATTGCTTTTGACATGAAGTCCTTACTGTGCAGCTCAATGTGATTTGCATAATTTTTGTTTTGTTTTATTACTTTAAAAAAATAAAAACCTTTGGAAAAATCTAAATTTTCTTTACATCACCTAACTCTAGTTTTTATTGGTACCATTTTTTTGGTATGTACAGCTATTTTTCCACTGTTCGATTCAATTTTTTGGGGGGACAAATTGACTAAGAAATAGCAAATCATGTGTTTTTAATTTATTTTCTGTTACAACATTCACGATGCAGGAAATTTTTTCAAATAATTTAAAAGTTCCTACATTTCTAGACACAGCGATACCTAATATGTTATATAATATATATAATATATATTTTTGTATGTAAAATTTGGAAAGGGGGTGATTTAAACTTCTAATATTTTGGTGGTTTTTTAACTTTTTTTATTTTATTTATTTAATAACTGTTTGCCCCTTTAGGGGGCTAGACCCTGGGATCTTTTGATCCCTTGTCCTAATCACCTTAATAGAGATCCATTAGGGTGAATAGGCTGTCATGGTGACCAATCGGACCCCACGATTTCATTGCTGAGGCTCTGATCGGAAGGAAGGGGGAGCCTCATCACCCTGTGCCGGAACTGAGGGGTGAAATCAATGGGATCGGTGTGAACCCAGTTAACACCCGCCGTGTATGGAGCGGACTCACCATAGCAACCCGCTCCATACAAATGGGGGCGCATAATGCGTGTACAGCATTATTCGTTAAGGGGTTAAAACATTCTACCATTCATACATAACACAATATCTTTTGAAAAAAATACATTCTCTTCCTCTCTGCCTTTGTCGGCCCTTGCTGCATGATTAGCAGAATATGTTGACCGTAAGTGAATTGTACGTTTCTGACATAAACCTTTTTGAAGATTCCATTTTCAATCAAAGCATTTTTTGCCATCCTAATGGCTGGAATGAATAATATGATGAGATCAAATTGAATGTCATATTTCTTCTGTTCCATTTCTTATTTAGAAACAAAATTCAAAATCATGTTTATTAAATTCTTTAGAGTTTGAATTAATCTGTAGTTTGCATCACAATGATGGCTGGTGGCTCATGTCTTTTCCATTAAATTGCTTTTCTGGATTGTGTTCTACTGTAGTTATAATTATGTTATCAATCATCTGAGTGCTGGAAAATGTGAATTAATTATTCTGGAAATTCATTGTTCTTTTTAAAGTACCTTATTAAAAGGGCAGTAGAGGGTATTGCTCAATGCACATTATCAAGAGTAGCTTGAAATACAAAATAGAAATGGTCATATGCCTTAAAAGTGCAAGTTAACATTTAGGCAAGTTGAGACCAACAGCTATAAAACATAAAAAAATATGCCATGTTATCTTAAAGTGGTTCTTTTCCTCTATAAAATTAATGGTCTATCGTTAAGATAGACCATCAATACCAGATTGATGAGTGTCCCCCTCTCTGCCCCCCTGCCGATCAACTGATTGGAAGTCCATGGAGCTCAAGCTCTGCGTCCCCTTTATTAGGCACAGTTCTAGCTTGCTTGCGTTAGTGGCTGTGTCTGGTACTACAGATCAGTCCCATTCACTTGAATGGGACTGAGTTGCTCTGCGCCACAATATCAGGCACAACTACTATTTAACCCTTGAGTTCAAAAATAATTTTTTTCATTTATGCATTTTCATTTTTCTTCTTTCTGTTCCTGGAGCCATAACATTTTATTTTCCTATCCCCATAGCTGTAAAAAGGTTTGTTTATTAAGGGACAAGTTGTAATTTCTAATGCCACCATTTAATAGAGCATAGATTGCAGTGGAAAGCTGGAAAGAAAATTTCAAATGGGGTGTACTTGAAAATAAAAACACAATTCTGTTACAGTTTTAGGGATTTTGTCTCTGTGGCATTCCCTATGCTGTAAAACTGACCTGTGCCCACTCTCTGGGTCAGTACAATTACAACAATACCACATTGATATAGTTTTTCTTGTATTTTTATACTGAAAAGAAAAGAAAAACTTTGAAAAAATTGTTTTATCTTGTTGTCGCCATATTCTGACCCCCATAACTTTTTGATAGTTATGTCTACAGAGCTGCATGGGGGCTCATTGTTTGCTGGACGATCTGTAGTTTTAATTGATACCATTTTGGATTGTGTATGACTTTTTGATCACATCTTGTTCAATTTTTTTGTGTAAGTGAAGCGATGAAAAAATGGCGAATCAGCAATTTCGATTTTTTTTCCGTTACATCATTCGCTGTATGGGATAAATATTGGTTTATTTTCATACTTCAGGCATTTTGGGAAGCACTAATATGATTTTATTTTAATTCTGGGGAAAGGGGGGGGTCAACATTTTTAGATTTTTTTTGTTTAAACTTTTTGAACTTTTGAAACTTTTTTTTAGTCCCCCCCCTCCTCATACAGGAGGTGACAATATGCAACATTCTGATTTATTTTAGCTTAGACTGTATTTCAATAGTACCATCCACTCTACATTTGCAGGTATCCTGCAAATGTTTTCAGTTTTTTAGGATTTAGATGCCTTGGTGACCATGGCAACTAAAGGGTTAAATGTTTGTGATCTGCATTAATTGCAGACATTTAACCCGGGCCTCTGCTGTTTGAAACAGAAGAAACTCACTGGCTATGGTGCCCACTGCGCTCACAAGCTGGTGCCATAAGTAAAACCCCCTCCTTCCAATGTACATGTATGGCACTGGGACTCAAGGGGTTAAAAGTATGAAGCTGTGCATGTGAAATAATAATGTAGCAGGTGCATCACTCACTGGAGCACGGTGGCCACTTCAACCAATTGATCCGCAGGCAAGCTGAGAGGCAGGACCCTAGTAATCTGATATTGATGGTCTATCTTAGGGATATGCCATCAGTGTTACAGATCTGGAGTATGCTTTTAACCCCCTAACGCAAAATGCCATGCATGTATGGCGGGGGATGCTGTGCTAGAACGTATTTCGCTGTACATGCATGGCGGGATGATCGGGTGGGTACAGGAGCTGCGCATGCCCGATCACTGCAGGGGTCTGGCAGTCCCTGGTAGCCGGGCCCCTGATGTATCCGCCGACATCACTGTTTACAGGGATGCCAGCGGATTAACCCTTTCTATGCCGCGGTCAGCACTGACCGCTACATAGAAGTGGTTTGCGGCGGGTAAAGGACCGCATCGGGTCGCCACGCTGCTGTCGCAGGGACCCGATGCATGAGAAGGCAGCCTGATGCCATGCAGAGGTTGCCCAATGCCTTGCACGGCATCGGGCCTTCTACAGGTGCCCAGGAGATCCAGCCTCAGGCTGGGTCTCCTAGGCAACCTGTTAGTATATTACTCAGTGTAATACACTAACAGGCAATGCATTACAATACAGTTGTATTGCAAGGCATTGCAGAGGGGATCAGAACCCCAAAATATGAAGTCCCAGAGTGGGAAGAAATAAAGTTAAAAAAAAAAGTTAAAAAAAAGTGTTTTTAATAAAAAAAAGTTTTAAGCTAAAAAAAGAAAAAACTGCCCCTTTCCCTTGATTGTATAATAAAAATAGAAATAAAAATAAAAAACACACATATTTGCATTGCTGCGTCCATAATGACCGTCTCTATAAATATATCACATGATCCACCCCGTCCGATAGACACCATAAAAAAAAAAAAAAAAACTGTCAAAAAAAGTCATTTTTGTCAAATTATATCACCAAAAGTGCAAAACCAAGCCATCAAAAAGGTGTACGCGCCCCTAAATATTACAAATCTAACCGTCACCTCATCCTGCAAAAAATGAGCCCCTACGTGATTTTTTTTGTTTCAAATAAAATGTAAAAAATAAATAAAAAAGTATACATATTGGGTATTGTCGCGTCCATAACAACCTGTTCTGTAAAAAGTACCACACCCCTCAGCTAAAAACCGTCAAAAAAAAAAACGGTGGCAGAAAAGCCATTTTTTGGTCACCTTACATCACAAAAAGTGTAATAGCAAGCGATCAAAAAGTCAAGCGCACCCCAAAATTGTACAAATCAAACCGTCATCTTATCCCGCAAAAATGATACCCTACCTAAGACATCGCCCAAAAAATGAAAACAACTATGGCTCTCAGACTATGGAGACACTAAAACATGATTTTTTTTTTGTTTCAAAAATGATATTAGTGTAAAAAACGTAAATAAATAAAAAACGTATACATATTGGGTATTGTCGCGTCCATAACAACCTGTTCTATAGAAATACCACATGACCTAACCCCTCAGCTGAACACCGTAAAAAAAAAAAATTTATGGTGTCAAAAAGCCATTTTATCACCTTACATCACAAAAAGTGTAATAGCAAGCGACCAAAAAGTCATATGCGCCCCAATATTGTACCAATCAAACCGTCATCTCATCCCGTAAAAAATGAGCCCCTTAATAAGACAATTGCCCAAAAAATAAAAAATACTATGGCTCTAAGAATATGGAGACACTAAAACACTATTTTATTTGTTTAAAAATTGCTGTTATTGTGTAATACTTAAATAAATAAAAAAGTACACATATTATGCATTGCCACGTCCGTAACGACCTGATCTATAAAAATGTCACATGACGTAACCCCTCAGATGAACACCGTAAAAATATTTAATAAAACGGTGTCAAAAAAGCAATTTTTTTGTCACCTTACATCACAAAAAGTGCAATACCAAGCGATCAAAATCAAATCATATGCACCCTAAAATAGGACCAATCAAACAGTCATCTCATACTGAAAAAAATGAGCCCCTACATAATCTGGACCATACAGAATAAATTAATATAAATTTATTTCAATAATTGATAAAATCAAGGTTATGCACACTCTAAAAGCTCAAACCAATATATAGCAGCAACAGTCTTGCACCAATTTGATTATAAAAAGGAGCAATGTCCCTGATAAATGTACACGGCAACAATCAAAATTGAATAGTAAATAGGTAAATGCCTTAGCAGCAAAGTCCCAGATTTATACACCGGATAATAGGTATATGGACCGCAATTGGTGTGGGGAAATGGTCTATCTAACGTACTGTTCGTATGAGCAGTTTATAGTAACCAATGTCCAGCCAACAAAATAAGTTACTCCAAATCCTCCAATACTAGATAGTCACAGTCCTCAGAGGATCGCAAGTTGAATGAGCGGCGTCGCGCTCTAGGCGATTATGTGGCGGCGTCCCGCCACTACACATGTTCTTCCAGCTAGCTTGTTAAAAGTATGAAACAATCTTACCTGGACCTTGGGTACCGATTCTCCCTTCGATATGCTGTAGTATTCATCCGAATCTACATCGATTTCAGGAGTTCTCTGCTGTAGTGGCAAGTCTCAAGCCAGCGGTGTATACTCACACGTGGGGCGCATAGTTCGTTCGTGCCTCTTTCCGTGCTTCTGCTGTACACTCGCACAGTTGGTTTACAGCAGCAGTACTATGATAGTACTATACCCTCCTGGTCCGTGTCGGTAAGAAATATTAGAGCCGTTTGGTCATTACTTGCAGGGAATATGTACCAGACGCGTTTCGGGGTCCTGTAGTTCACCCCTTCCTCAGTGGCAACCATTTCCCTGCAGACACCCCACCTATATAGGGGTCACGGTCCCATAAAAAGTCCGGACTGGATCTCTAGGACATTGGAAACACATAGTGTTTAGTCTCTTTTATATACATATGTTGTTGCCAAATTTTATATTAGCTGCTAATACCAGATTGTGCTGAGACATATTGGCGTGGTATAATATAGGAATGAAGACCGGCACTCGCTTCTTTGGTTTTCAATGTTGCTGCTTTATTGGTCACATAATATTCAAGTGACGCGTTTCGGCACTGATTCGTGCCTTCATCAGACTCATAACATCTATAACTAATAGCGGGTTTATATACACAGGTCATCAAGACAATTGATAAGAGCAAACAATGGGAAGTGATGTCACACAGTGGCCCCTCCCTCTAGACAAAAAAATGTTAATCAATGGATTTAACACCGGAAGAAATACTTATGAAGAAAACAAGGATCCAGATATATAGTAGTGTTACATCTTATTGGCATTTTGCTAGAAATAAAGAAAAAAGAAAAAAGTATTTAGAACATAAAATGAAACCATTATGAACGCTGTCTCACAAGAAACTTTGTATACTGTAGTCCCGATTCAGACCACGGGGTTCAATAGTCTGTAAGCGATGAATCCAATAAGCTTCTCTTTTAAGTAACAATTTGGTCCTGTCGCCCCCTCTACGTGGCAATTGAACACTCTCAATAATCTGAAAACGTAGTTGTGCTATTGAATGGCGCATACGGTGGAAGTGGTGTGGGATTGGTAGTAGAAGATTTTCCTTCCTCATGGTCGACTTGTGGTTACTTAGTCTATCTTTCATGCGTGTTGTGGTCTCGCCAATGTACAATAAGCCACAAGGGCATTTTAATAGGTACACCACAAATCGACTGTCACATGTGAAATGACCCTGTACTGGTATTAATTCCCCTGTATGCGGATGGGTAAAATGTGTGCCTCGTATGACACTTGAACAATGTGTGCAACTCAAGCAGGGAAAACACTTGTTGCCGTGAGGAAATTTTTCCACTACCAATGTCAGCTCGCACTATTCTGTCCTTAATATTGGGATTCCTTTTGTAGCAAAGCATCGGTGGTTTTTGAAACTCAAGAGTACTAGGATAGGACCTAGATATGATATGCCAGTGATGATTGACTATTCCACGTAATTTGCCTGTCCATGGGTGATATTTGACCACTAGTGGTATGCGCGGTTCTGCTTAACCTTTCGGAGGTTGTATGGTGTCAAGTTTGTTTCTCTGTTGTTTTAACACTGAATCGGGATAACCCCTAGCCTGAAATTTCCGAGTCATTTCTTCTAGCCTTATTGTGCATAACTCTGGATCACTGACAATCCGCTTAACCCTTTGGAACTGAGAGTATGGTAAGGATTTTTTAGTAGGAGCTAGGTGATTACTGCTGAATGCCAACAGGCTATTTCTGTCAGTATTCTTGGAGAATAAGTTGGTGTGTAATTGACCATCAGCGCCTTGAATGACCCAACTATCTAAAAAAGATACCTTCTCAAAGCTATAATGTAGCGTAAATTGTAGTTCGGGTTGTACTTTATTGAGGAAGTCCGCAAATTGTTGTAGGGATCGAACGTCGCCTCGCCATACGCAAAATATATCGTCGATAAATCGACGCCAAAATATGCAATGTTGTAGATACAATGGATGCGAGTAGACATATTCAGACTCGAATTGTGCCATATAACAATTTGCGTACGGCGGTGCGACGTTCGATCCCATCTCGGTCCCGCGGCGCTGTTGGTAAAATGAATCTTGGAACAGGAAATAGTTCCGTTCCAATACCACCCTCAATAATGACAGAAATAGCTCCTGTTGTGGTCCAGAGTATGCACTAGATGCCAGTAAATGTTGTACTGCCCTTATGCCCTCTTGATGGGTGATGGATGTATATAAGCTGCATACATCAAGTGTGACTAAAATGCAGTCACTCCCCGATGTAATGCATACAAGCTCCTGTAAAAAAAGCTGTGTATCCCGTAAATAGGAAGAGGCTGAAACAGTCAATGGTATCAATATCTTTTCCAAGAGAATCGCTGGAGGAGAAAGGATGGAGTCAGTAGACGCAACAATTGGGCGCCCCGGGGGGGGGGGAGTAAGCGATTTGTGAACCTTGGGCAAAGTATAGAACACAGGAGTTATGGGGTGTTGATTAATCAGAAAACTGCTCAAAGAGGCATCAATGACTCCATCCTTTACAGCGACATCCACAATATTCTGTAACACAGCTTTTACTTGAAATACTGGATCGTATGGCAGTAATTCATAAGTATTAGTGTCTTGTAATTGACTCATAATTTCAGATACATAGTAACTTTTATCAAGTACCACAAGCGCTCCCCCTTTATCAGCGGGTTTAAATACCAGAGACCTATTATCAAGCAAGTGATCCAGTGTATTTTTTTCATCCTTAGTTAAATTGTGGTGCAAATGAAATTTGCCGTCTCTACATTGTTGCAACCATGTATCAACATCTGTCTGCACAAGCTGGATAAAGGTCTCTATAGGATGGTATGAGCGAGGTGGTGAAAAGGTGCTCTTGATTCTGAGGCCTAAGTGTTTTGCTGATAAGGGGTCAGAAGCTATAGAAACATCAGGGGTGGGGTTAATCTGTCCCGAAGAAAAGTGCGCTTTGAGGCGCAAGTTTCTATAGAAACGTTGTAAGTCCATATCAAGTGTGAAAGTGTCCAAATTGCTCGTGGGGCTAAGGATAGACCTTTTTGTAGCAAGTTCATTTGCAATGGATTCAAATTCACTGAGGACAGGTTTAACACTAAGTTATCGGCCGTACCTGTGATCGGGTTGTTCGGGGTGCGTCCGCTCCGCCGATAATGGCGCCCTGCTCGCCTGGTCTTCCTCTGTGGGGTCGATTGCGCCGGCCTAAAAAAACATTTCGGGAACCAGCAGAAGTGTCGCTCCCGGAACCAGAGGACGCTGAACCTACTCGTCGGTCTCTTGTAAATGCCGATGGGACTGCGGTGCCAGTTGCATCCTGCCATCTGTAGACTTGATGGTTCAAATAGTCCTCGGTATCGCAAAGGTATTTGGATCCTTTCGTAGCCTCTATCTTGCTCCGCAAATCGTTGCATTGCTTCTCTAATTTTCCGTGGAGCGATGATAATTCCTCAGGCTTTAGACAGCCTTTAGCTGGTCTTTAATTGATTGTATGCCTGCCTGGCGCTCTTTAATGGCGGATGAGAGGTGTTTCAAAGTCAGAACTATAAGATCCAGCGAGCATTTATTTATTATCTGAGCGAACTTGGTGCAATAATCCAAGTTGTTACAAAATAAGGTAGGTCGCAATTTCACCCTTAATCCACGCGGAATTTTCTGAGTGCGGTAATATTCCGCCAAGGTGGCGGCATGGAGTTCAAGAGAGACAAGTTGCTTGGTTTCTTTTTCCAAATCCCTGCTTTTTAATTCGCTGGGAGCAATTCTCAGAAAGTCCGAAGGAACGGTAATCTGTGTCACAATTTCTTGTGCAGTCTCGTCCGTATAAGCAAAAGTATTCATTTGAATGGTATGGTAGACAAGATGTATAGCGTGCTCGCACCGGAATACGCTTACAGACACGTGCACCGCCACTACTATTGCAGCAGTGCCGACCAGTCCAACATTGAACATATTGGTGGTGGTGTTATATTGCCATACAATGCCAATATGGATGCATTTATTCATACATATAACTGCATTTACCTTAACAAAAAATGAAAAAATGAAATTAAAACTAGTTAGCAGTCGGAAAATTGGAAAACCTTTCATACAATTCCCTCTTGGTCTCTTAAAAATGTAATGCACCAAAAAACGCAATTGAACATCTGTTGCGTTTTTGATGCGGTTTTGGTGCGGTTCTCGGTCAAATTGCTTCAGAAATATCATTTTTCAAAACCAATATACTTTTCTAATGTATTTGATGGTTCAAAAAGTGCATAGATAATCATAAAATACGTATGAAACCTAAAAATAAATTTTAGTTAATTTAAAACCATATTAAATAAAAGTCCAAAAACTAGGAACTTAAAATCTTATGGATCGATTAGTGTAGGGATGGGTGGAAACCTGTCCATTAAGGACAACCGGACTGTGATAACCACACATCCGGTTAATCGTCAACGGACAGGCGTCCACCCAGATCATAAAAATCCAGATAGTTCAAATTCAGAGTTCAAACCCTGTGGTATTAATTTGTCCAGTTCAAAAATTCTCCTAGTTTCTAGTCTAGACATCTTTTCTATGTGATTGCCGCCCCTACATTCCTTTTCGACCTTGTCTATAGCTGCAAATCTAATGCCTGTAGGGTCCTGATTGTGTTCTTTCTTAAAGTGGGAAGACAAAGAGTGATTTTCAAAGCCTTTTCTGATATTTGCGACATGTTCCGCAATCCGCTTTTTCAGAGTCCTCTTTGTCCTCCCACATACTGGCAACTACAGGGACGCTCTACAATATATATGACATTTTCGGAAGTACAGGTAAGGAATTCTGAAATGGTGTGTTTATGGTTATTTGTGGTTGACACTATTTCTTTTGTAGATTTCGGGAAAGACGTTATCTTGCAATTCCCACACTTCCCACATCTATAAAAGCCCTGTAAGCCTACCCAACTAGAAATTGTGTGTTTCTTGTGCCCAGGATTTTTAACTGTTGGTGCTATCATCAGTCCCAAATTTGGTGCTTTCGTAAAAAGTAATCTTGGGGACATTAGGTAACATTAATCCTATTGTTTTGTCCCTCTGTAGTAAATGCCAATGCTTTGAGATGATATAGCGGATCTTCTTGTAATCATCACTAAATGGTAGAATAATCCATATAGGTTCTTGTTCTATAGTGCCTGTTATTTAATCTTCAAAAAAGATATTCCTATCCATGCCCCTTACTTTTTCCAGAGCTGTGCTGAGGACTTCAATTGGATAATTTTTTTCAATAAACTGTTTTTTCATATTTTCAGCTTCACTTCCGTTTTACAATTGGCCTTGGGGGATGTTAACTAACCAATTTGGCAAATGACAGCTGTTGAATGGAGTGAAACTGTTTCTAGCTGTTGATTTTACTAATGTATTACATATAAAACGGTTATCCTGGACTAAAATTCTCAGATCTAAAAATTCTATGGATTCTTGACTGGTGGTTCCTCAAAATTTCAGATTTTTATCATTAAAATAAATCTCCTTTAAAAAGTTCTTTAACTCTGTTTCTCCTGAACGCCAAATGAAAAAAACATCATCAATATAGCGCTGCCAGAGCACTAGGTCCCCCCCAGTCTTGGGGCAATTACCTGTTCTTCCCAATCTGCCAAAAACAGGTTAGCGTAACTAGGGGCGAACCTAGTGCCCATGGCAGTGCCTGGAACCTGTAAATAAAAATCTCCATTAAAATTAAAATAATTGTGCGTAAGGATAAAAGATTAAATTTTTAAGAGACCAAGAGGGAATTGTATGAATGGTTTTCCAATTTTCCGACTGCTAACTAGTTTTAATTTAATTTTTTCATTTTTTGTTAAGGTAAATGCAGTTATATGTATGAATAAATGCATCCATATTGGCATTGTATGGAAATATAACACCACCACCAATATGTCTCAGCATATTCTGGTATTAGCAGCTAATATAAAATTTGGCAACAACATATGTATATAAAAGAGACTAAACACTATGTGTTTCCAATGTCCTAGTGATCCAGTCTGGACTTTTTATGGGACCGTGACCCCTACATAGGTGGGGTGTCTGCAGGGAAATGGTTGCCACTGAGGAAGGGGTGAACTATAGGACCCCGAAATGCGTCTGGTACATATTCCCTGCAAGTAATGACCAAACGGCTCTAATATTTCTTACCGACACGGACCAGGAGGGTATAGTGCTATCATAGTACTGCTGCTGTAAACCAACTGGGCGAGTGTACAGCGGAAGCACGGAAAGAGGCACGAACGAACTAGGCGCCCCACGTGTGAGTATACACCGCTGGCTTGAGACTTGCCACTACAGCAGAGAACTCCTGAAATCGATGTAGATGCGGATGAATACTACAGCATATCGAAGGGAGAGTCGGTACCCAAGGTCCGGGTAAGATTGTTTCATACTTTTAACAAGCTAGCTGGAAGAACATGTGTAGTGGCGGGACGCCACCACATAATTGCCTATAGCGGGACGCCACTCATTCAACTTGCGATCCTCTGAGGACTGTGACTAATATTGGAGGATTTGGAGTAACTTATTTTGTTGGCTGGACATTGGTTACTATAAACTGCTCATATGAACAGTACATTAGATGGACCATTACCCCACACCAATTGCGGTCCATATCGTGATTGCTGAACAGTGTGCTGTCTTCCTGGCGCTAGAGTTCAACACATCGTGGATCGGGTTGACAGATTACTGGGAGGGGCTGGAGAAGACCCAGCGGTCATGGTCCATATCGGAACCAATGACAAAGTTAGAGGAAGGTGGAGAGTACTTAAAAATGATTTCAGGGTTTTAGGTCAAAAGCTTAGGGCAAGGACCTCAAAATAGTATTTTCTGAAATACAGCCTGTACCAACGAGCCACACAAGAAGGGCAGCGGGAGATTAGGGAGGTTAACAAGTGGCTCAAGAGCTGGTGTAGGAAGGAGGGGTTTGGGTTCCTGGAGAACTGGGCCGACTTCTCTGTCGGCTACAGGCTATATCGTAGGGACGGGCTGCACCTCAATGGGTAAGGGGCAGCTGTGTTGGGGAGAAAGATGGCTAGAAGGTTGGAGGAGTGTTTAAACTAGGGACTGGGGGAGAGGGTAATTACATTATAGGAGGGGAAGATAGTGCAGATAGAGACCAGGGGCGAGGTAGTATGACTGGGGGAGGAATGGAAGGGGGGACTAGAACAGCTCAGAACGAAAGATGTAGCTTAAAAAATACACATAAACCTGTCAAATGTACGTATAATAATGCCAGAAGCCTGACTAACAAGACTTGTGAACTGGAATTAGTGATGTGTGAGGAGGACTATGACATAGTGGGAATAGCTGAGATATGGCTGGATGATAGCTACGACTGGGCAGTTAATATAAAAGGTTACAATCTGTTTAGAAAGGATTGTCAAAACCGGAGAGGTGGAGGGATCTGCTTCTATGTGAAGTCATGTCTAAATCCCGTAATTTGAGAATACATCTCTGAGGGACATGAACATGTGGAGTCACTGTGGGTAGAAATACATGGAGCAAAAAACAATAATAAATTACTAATAGGAGTGTATTATAAACCACCTAATATACCAGACTCCACAGAAAATCTACTACTAAACGAGATAGACGAGGCGGCAAATCATAATGAAGTCGTTATTATGGGGGATTTCAACTACCCAGATATAGACTGGGAAACTGAAAGCTGTACATCCCAAAAAGGAAACAGGTTCTTGGCAATAGCCAAAGACAATTACCTTTCCCAACTGGTTCAGGACCCCACTAGAGGGACGGCTATACTGGACTTAGTATTAACCAATAGACCTGATAGAACAACAGATGTGCAGGTTGGGGGACACCTGGGAAATAGTGACCATAAAGTAATAACCTTCCAATTATCCTTCAAACGAGAGTTTCTAAAGGGAGGAACAAAAATACCAGACTTCAAAAAAGCAAAATTTAGCCAACTAAGAGAGGCCATAGGCCTAACTAACTGGGACAAAATCCTCAAAAATAAAAATATAACTATAAAATGGGAGATT
Source organism: Bufotes viridis (assembly GCA_033119425.1). NCBI lineage: Eukaryota > Metazoa > Chordata > Amphibia > Anura > Bufonidae > Bufotes > Bufotes viridis. The sequence continues at coordinate 526,886,870 of CM065589.1, read as the reverse complement.
TTTAAAAGCATTGTAGCATCTAATTGTGAGAGGTACATACCTTATAGGAATGAAAGGCTAAGGAACAATAAGAAACCCATGGGGATAAATGGAACCGTAAAGAAAGCAATAAATGACAAAAAGAAAGCATATAAATCACTAAAACAGGAGGGGAGCCAGGAAGCACTGATAAACTATAAGGAAAAAAATAGAATATGTAAAAAACTAATAAAATTTGCCAAACTAGAGGCCGAGAGATTAATTGCCAAAGAGAGTAAAACTAACCCTAAAATGTTCTTCAATTATATAAATAGTAAAAAATATAAATCTGAAGGAGTCGGTCCTCTACTTAGCAATGAGGAACAAGGATAAAGCAAAACTATTAAATATTTTTTTCTCCACTATATTCACTGAGGAAAATAAACTGTCAGATGAAATACAGAATGTAAAAGTAAATTCCCCATTAAAAGTGCCCTGTCTGACCCAGGAAGAAGTACAACAGCGACTTAAAAAGATTAAAATAGACAAATCGCCAGGACCGGATGGTGATGTCATAGCCAGACCTTTATTTCTGATATTTACGGACTCTATACTGACAGGGAATGTTCCACAGGATTGGCGCATAGCAAATGTGGTGCCAATATTCAAAAAGGGTCCAAAAACAGAGCCTGGAAATTATAGGCCGGTAAGTTTAACATCTATTGCTGGTAAACTGTTTGAAGGGTTTCTAAGAGATGCTATTTTGGAGTATCTCAATGAAAATAAGCAAATAACGCCATATCAGCATGGCTTCATGAGGGATCGGTCATGCCAAACTAATTTAATCAGTTTCTATGAGGAGGTAAGTTCTAGACTTGACAGCAGTGAATCAATGGATGTCGTATATCTGGACTTCTCCAAAGCATTTGACGCTGTACCTCATAAAAGGTTAGTATATAAAATGAGGATGCTCGGACTGGGAGAAAATGTCTGTATGTGGGTAAGTAACTGGCTGAGTGACAGAAAACCGAGGGTGGTTATTAACGGTAGATACTCAGATTGGGTCACTGTCACTAGTGGGGTACCACATGGGTCAGTATTGGTCCCTATTCTCTTCAATATATTTATTAATGATCTTGTAGAAGGCTTGCACAGTAAAATATCTATTTTTGTAGATGACACTAAACTGTGTAAAGTAATTAGCACTGAAGAGGACAGTTTTCTGCTACAGAGGGATCTGGATAGATTGGAGGCTTGGGCAGAGAAATGGCATATGAGGTTTTACACTGACAAATGTAAAGTTATGCACATGGGAAGGAATAAAGCAAGTCACCCGTACATTTTAAATGGTAAAGCACTCGGTAACACTGACATGGAAAAGGATCTAGGAATTTTAATAAACAGCAAATTAAGCTGTAAAAACCAGTGTCAGGCAGCTACTGCCAAGGCCAATAAGATAATGGGTTGCATCAAAAGGGGCATAGATGCTCGTGATGAAAACATAGTCCTACCACTTTACAAATCACTAGTCAGATCACACATGGAGTACTGTGTACAGTTCTGGGCTCCTGTGAACTAGGCAGACATAGCAGAGCTGGAGAGGGTTCAGAGGAGGGCAACTAAAGTAATAACTGGAATAGGGCAACTACAGTACCCTGAAAGGTTATCAAAATTACGGTTATTCACTTTAGAAAAAAGACGACTGAGGGGATATCTAATAACTATGTATAAATATATAAGGGGTCAGTACAGAGATCTGTCCCATCATCTATTTATCCCCAGGACTGTGACTGTGACGAGGGGACATCCTCTGCGTCTGGAGGAAAGAAGGTTTGTACACAAACATAGAAAAGGATTCTTCACCGTAGGAGCAGTTAGACTATGGAACTCTCTGCCTGAGGAGGTGGTGATGGTGAGTACAATAAAGGAATTCAAGAGGGGACTGGTGTATTTCTGGAGTGTAATAATATTACAAGCTACAGCTACTAGAGAGGGGTCGTTTATCCACGGAGTTATTCTGATTGCCTGATTGGAGTCGGGAAGGAATTTTTTCCCCTTAAGTGGGGAAAATTGGCTTCTGCCTCACATGTTTTTTTTTGCCTTCCTCTTTATCAACTTGTAGGAAACAGGCCGAACTAGATGGACAAACGTCTTTTTTCGGTCTTATATACAGTACTATGTTACTATGTTATATACCTATTATCCGGTGTATAAATCTGGGACTTTGCTGCTAAGTGCATTTACCTATTTATTATTCAATTTTGATTGTTGCCGTGTACATTTATCAGGGACATTGCTCCTTTTTTAATCTAATTGGTGCAAGGCTGTTGCTGCTATATATTGGTTTGAGCTTTTAGAGTGTGCATAACCTTGATTTTATCAATTATTGAAATAAATTTATTTTAATTTATTCTGTATGGTCCGGATTATCTGAGTGTGCCCAGCCACTTTTCCAGATTTTTTAATAGATTAAGTGGGTGTTTCTTGATCGGCGTGGTGCACCCCGTTTGGTTCTAGCTGACCTTATGCGACATTTAGTTATACGTTATACGTACTGTAAGACACTAAAAAATCATTTTTTTTTTAAATGCCTCATTATGTAAAGCTAAAAAAAAAAAAGTTGTCACAAAGTGACTTCAGACCTGAACTGGTCCTTAAAAAGTGGGTTTTGGAAAATTTCCGAAAAATTTCAAGATTTGCTTCCAAACTTCTAAGCCTTCTAACGTTCCCAAAAAAGAAAATGGCATTGACAAAATGATCCAAACATGAAGTAGACATATGGAAAATGTAATAACTATTATATGAGGTATCACTATCTGTTTTAAAAGCAGAGAAATAGAAATTTGGAAAGTTGCGAATTTTTCCACATTTTTGGTAAATTTTTATTTTTTTTATAAATAAAAATGAAATATTTTGATTAAAATTTAGCACTGTCATGAAGTACAACATGTGATGAGAAAACAATCTCAGAATAGCTTGGATAAGTAAAAGCATTTTAAAGTTATCACCACATAAAGTGACACACTTTAAGTGGTGAAAAATGCCCCGCCCCTTAAGGGGTTAAAGGGGTTCTTCAAGAATGTCCTGCTCACATTGTAAATCATTTTAAATCATTCCCGGAAAACCCCTTTAGGCACCTGTTTGCCTTCTTTGTGCTGTTTCACTAGTGTCTGAATTTTTTACTGCTGTAGAGAATGAACTAGTACAGGCATGCTCAACCTGCGGCCCTCCAGCTGTTGTAAAACTACAACTCCCACAATGCCCTGCTGTAGGCTGATAGCTGTAGGCTGTTCAGGCATGCTGGGAGTTGTAGTTTTGTAACATCTGGAGGGCCACAGGTTGAGCATGCCTTAACTAGTAGATTCTAATGAAAGTCTGTAGTCAGGCTCTATCAGTAGAAGCCAACCTTAGGCTGAGTTCATTCAAATTCAAATCATATCCATAGGGATCCATGGCAAAATTGGCATGTGTAACTTTTTACTACAGAGTTGCCGTGCATTGGACAATCTCTGTATGGAGGAGTGAATTAAAGTTCCAGAAGTTGACTTTGATCTGAATTTCAGGAAAAATTTGACTGTGAACTGTGAAGTCAAATTTCCTCATGCTTCATGGTAATTCATCAATTTTCCCTAAAATGGCGGTAAAAAAAAATTTATGCTCACCCATTTGCGCGGAAGTGTCCTCCATGGCTATCTTGATTGAACATCCCGTGTGAAAACTCATGCGTGGTTATATATGACGTCATCACTCACCGTGCGAGATTTTGCGCTGGATCTTCAATCAAGTTGGCCGCAGCGGACTCTTCCTGATCAAATGGATAAGTTGTGTATTAATATTTTTTGTTTTTTAACATATTGACCCCTGACAGCCCTAAATGGTCACCTCAGATGCCGCGATTAGCGATGAACGCAGCATCTGAGGGGTTCAATGACAGGGAGTGGTGCAATCACCGTTCCCCATCATTGCGCATGCTACTCAAAAAGAGGTGCGTTTCGTGATGAAGTTATTCATCGCAAAGCGAATTTGTTTGTTAAATTTGGGGAAGCAGCCAAATCGAATTTTTGAGAATTTCGCTCATCTCTAAATATCTCCCTATGTACAGATACGTAAATTTTATTAGTAGCAGTTTCATATTATGCACATTATTTTTCCATATCCACTTTTCAAAGTTAGTTTGGCATTTTTCCTTTTAGCTGTACCTATCTAATTCACAAAAGGACACTTGTAAGGTAAATGATATCTGATAAAAATACGTCCCTTTTATTTTCAGCAATAACTTGGCATAATGTGTAAGCTTGTAAATTAAGCTAAGACAAAAAGTAAGGACACAATTCTGAAACCAAGTCATATGTTATGTTAGGAGAATATGAAGTAGCTCTGTCTGGAGAATTTCTGCATTGGTTTGACCCATGGCCCTCAATAAATGACTCCTTATGTACGATCATTTGTGGATCATCATTTATGTTAATCACAATGAAAAGAACATTAACAACAAAATATTTGATGAGTTCACTTTCCTTGCCCCAGGAATGCTAGGTGTCCTGCCAACTCATTAATTAGTGGCAAAGTAACAGCTGACTTCTCAGGGACAATCTCTTAATTAAAAGTCTAGCCCTGCCAGTTTGCTATACAAGGAGCAGAGTACTATTGTGAATTGGCACATCAACTCAAACACCTGCATTAAGGCGTGCTAAAATTCGGGTAGTCAGATTGAAGCAGTGTGTGTGAGATAAAGCAGTACAATTGGGAAGGAACGCTAACCTTTCTTTGCTTTTATATACCGGTAGTTTAACACAATCTGAATGTTCAATTAATAATACTTCTGTAAATACAATATTATATAGTTGATTGTGGTGATTCTCATGGTCTTCACAAAATCTGCTCCATACTCATTATCTAGTATTGTTATTAGGGCTCATGCACATGATCTTTTTTTTCCATTTGCGTTCCGTTTTTTTGCGTTCCGTGTACGGACCGTATTTGGAACCATTAATTTCAATGGATCCGTAAAAAATACTGAAGGTACTCCGTATGCCTTCTGTTTCCGTTTTTACATTTTTCCGTTCTGTTCAAAGATAGAACATGTCCTATTATTGTCCGCATAACGGACAAGCATAGTACTGTTCTATCAGGGGCCAGCTGTTCCGTTCCGCAAAAAACGGAATGCACACGGACGTCATCCGTATTTTTTACGGATCCGTTTTTTGCAGACCACAAAATACTGAAAAAGCCATACGGTCATGTGCATAAGCCCTTAGAGATTTAAAAAAATGTGTGAGTTATTTTAAAAACTCAGGCAAGACAGCATTTGAGATGAAATAATAAAATAAGATATACGCACCTATTTCACCCAAAGGCACCTCCAGCGCCTGCCAGGCTATGTTTGTTCGGCTGCAGCGATGATGTCCTCGTTTACTCCACGTGACCGCTGCCAATCTCTGACAAGCATGTGCTGTATACTGCTGAGGCCAGTGATTAGGATATAGGGCTCGTCAGCAATGCAGCAAAGAAGATAACATTGTGACTACAGTGGAGGAGAGGATCGATGCGGTAGTGCTGGAAGCAGCAGGGGATAAAATAAAGGATAATATTATATCATTACAAATTCTGTCTTTCCCAAGTTTTTTTAATAACTTGGACAATCCCTTTAAGGGTGGGTTCACACTATAACAGAACATAACAGAATCCATGAGACGGAATGACGGATCCATTCTTTTGCCCATAGACTTCTATTATGACGGAATGCAAAACGGAAGCCTTTAAAAGGCATTCCGTTTGCTTTCTGTCATAATACAAGTCTATGGGAAAGCATAACGGATCCGTCTGTTTCCCGTTATGCAAGACGGAAAACAAAGTACTTTGTTTTCCGCCTTGCATAACGGGACCCAGACGGATCTGTTATGCTTTCCCATAGACTTGTATTATGACGAAAAGCAAACAGAATGCCTTTTAAAGGCTTCCGTTTTGCATTCTGATTGGGCATTCCGTTATTTTCCGTTATAACAGATTATAACGGAAAGCAATAACGGAATCCCTAACACTAGTGTGAACCCACCCTAAGAAAACAATACAAATACTTGAGCCAATATTGAAGCTATATGCCATTGCTTTTCAAATGTGAGGTAAAATATTTCCTTTCTTTGGCTATGGCTTAAGAGATACATTGTGACTATTGGGGATGGGGCCTAAGATGGGTAAACATCCCTTGGCCTATGATACACTTAATCAGTTCCTGCTACTCCTATTTAGGGCTCATGCACACAAACGTATTTTCTTTCCGTGTCCGTTCCGTCTTTTTTGCGGACCATATGCGGAACTATTCATTTCAATGGGTCCGCAAAAAAAACGAAAGGTACACCGTGTGCATTCCGTTTCCGTATGTCCGTTTTTCCGTTCTGCAAAAAAATAGAGTATGTCCTATTTTTTTCTAGTTTGCGGATAAGGATAGGCATTATTATAATGGATCCGCAAAACACATACGGTCGTGTGCATGAGGCCTTAAGTGAATGGGAGCAGTTTTGCAGTTGCCAGCTTCATACAGTACACAGTGAACAGTAGTTCTAGTGCTGAAGCGACTGCAGAATAGCAAATCAGTGGGGTGCAGGGTGTTGGACTAGTGCCAATACGACAGTGATGGCCTATCCTGACGACAACCCCCTTAAAGACCATTAACTTCCCCCTAGCAGGATATTTCTCCACTTTTGCCACAATATTTTACCCCTTTGCCGTACATTACCCCAACTCACAGTACAGTACCCCAGGCCCTACTTAGCTTAGCAGCACATCCATCTCCCTCACCATCTTCATATTGCAAGGCCCAGTAAGCTTTTTTTCTGAAAGCCTGGTTGCTCCCTATTGACAAGAATTGTTAGACCTGCAGTATATAAGCTTTAGGCCTCTTTCACACGAGCGTGTCCGGATTAGGTCAGTGAAAACTGTGCGATTTGGCAGGCAAAACCATTCAGTTTTGCCCGCGATTGTGTTCAGTTGTTCAGTTTTTTCCGCACGGGTACAATGCGTTTTGATGCGTTTTTCATGCGCGTGATAAAAAACTGAAGGTTTACAAACAACATCTCTTAGCAACCATCAGTGAAAAACGCATCGCACCCGTACTTGCTTGCGGATGCAATGCGTTTTTCACGCAGCCCTATTCACTTCTATGGGACCAGAACTGCCTTGAAAAACTCAGAATATAGAACATGCTGTGATTTTAACGCAATGCAGAAGTGATGCGTGAAAAAAACACTCATGTACATAGACCGATTGAAATGAATGGGTCAGAATTCAGTGTGGGTGCTATGCGTTCACGTCACGCATTGCACCCGCGCGGAAAACTCGCTCGTGTGAAAGGGGCCTTACTTTCATAAAAGCTGACTGCAGGTAGAGACAATTCTGTGGAACAATAACATAGTATCTGAGTAATTATCTGGAGATCAACAGGAGTGATGAACATGGTGCATGCGTTTGGCAACTTAAACCAGATACAATGCAAAATACACTTTCCTGCCACTTACAATGTCCTAATTCAACTAATCCCAGAATCCTGTATATTTAAATAGTCACTACAATTTAACACAACTTAGTTTAACCCCTTCACACATTATCAAGTACATGTACGTGATAATGTGTAAGCCGTTGTATGGAGTCTGCTCCGCTGAGTCTGCCCCATACGCGGCAGGTGCTGGCTGTCTAATACAGCAGGTACCCAACCACAACGATGGGGAACAGTGAATATGCCGAACCCAGTCATTTAACCCCTTATTTGCCACATTCAAAAGTGATCAACTCATCTGTAAGGTAGGAAGAGGCATGAGACTGCCTCTGCCTTCCGATCGGAGCTCCCATAGTGAAATTGTGGGGCTTCGATCGGTTATCTGTCATGGCAATCTACTAGCATAGCTGTGCATGAAGCATTGCTCAGTAAGCAGAGAGGCAGAATCCCATTCACCATAATAGATTTCTATAAATGGTGAATGGGATCAAAAGACTTCAGGTTCTAGCCCCCTAGGGGGGCTAAATGTAATTATATTGAAAGTTTAAATCCTATTCCTTTCCCAATATAAAAAAGGTGATCATGCAGGTAGGTAGGGATAGGGGGTCCAGGCAGTTTAGGGCTGCACTATCGCTGTTTGCATGTAATGTAGTGCCCTGGAGCAGGGGTATTGTGAACTCTGGACATTTGTGGACATTTGCCCCTGTTTCCCTTATGCAAAGTTATAAGCTTCCTACTTTATGCCACTTGACAGGGTTGGGCTACTTTCGCACTTGTAGTAGCCTTTTCCAACAGGCTGTTCCGTGCTACCACATGGGAAATGACATATTTCATATGTATCTTGTTCATTTGCACTGTATTTGTGAGGCCCTGTGGAAAGGTTTAATGAATACTGAAAGACTTTTGGGACTTTGAATGAGAAGTGATTTAAAAAAGAGCATGTTTTGGGAGCGAGAAAGTCAGACTTGTTTACCACAAAAAACAGACTGACCTTTTGAATGTCTGGTTTAACTCTGGGGTTACGTCTGAAAACCTGTTTGTGTCTGGAAAAACTGCTGTGTCATTGCCATTGAGTATCATTGAAGCTCTAATGTAAGTCTATGACAGATAGGAGATGTGAAACTGTATATATTTATGCTGAGTTTCTCCACTCCACCCCTACCACTAGAAGGTTCTAGTTCAGGCAGAAGCTTTATATATGGAGAGAAGTCAGAGCCCCTAGTGTTCTGCAGTTAGGGATCAGTGCCTGGAGGGGGAGACTCATGTCAGTCTGCATGATTCACCAGAAGAAGAGGCTGAGATGGGGTTGCTGAGCCACAGACCATGGGTCATCAGTCCTTAGACCAAGGAGGCACCTGGACTACTGAGCTACAGACTGTGGGCCTCCAGATTTTGACCAGGGTACCAGCCTTCTGAGAAAGAGAGAGAGAGAGAGAGAGAGAATGGGATAGCTAGCTCAGGCCTTTCCTCAGCATCAAACCCTTCTTTTGCCAGGGAGGAGACTGGAGAAGCCAGCCCGATACCTCACCTATATTGTTTTGCACCTTAATTCCTCTAGTAAAGAAGCACACTGGTTAACTGGAGATCCTGACTCTCTAGACTTATTTCCCATTGGGGTGCACCACATCTCAATATCCCTTCCAGAGAGCAGCAACATGTGATGACACCTTGACAGTGCCAGGGGGAACCCGTATATCGCTGGAGCCACCCAGAACCCAGCCACTGCAGTAACGGTAGTTGTTATCCTGGCAGATGGCTGTTCTGAACTCTATCCGCAAAATACAGACATACACTGTATATTGTCCGGGTGTATCCGTGTGCATTCAAGTCTTGGATGGAAAATGGAAAACACTGTTTCATGCTGTTGCAAGTTTTTCTGCATGAACCAACAGTCCGTGTGGAAAAATGAATGTGCGGATTGCCTATTTCTTTTACTAGGTCCATGTGCTATGTAGGTGCAATCCAGATAGTACATGGAAGTACACTGTCATCTGAATGAGGCCATAGAAATAGAGGCGCTGGGGGAAAGTACACCTGACCCGAAAGTGCGCGCTTATGGCTTTTAGCCTCCTCAGACGCCGTGGTCACATTTAACCACGGCACCTTAAGAGTAAAATGTCCATGGTCAACATTACTGCCAATCGCAGATATGAAACAGCAGGCACCCCATGGCTATGGTGCTGCCTCCGGAGCTGGATGCCAGGTGTTGGGAAAGGGTTAAATGTCCAAAATGGGAACCAACACAGCGACATTGTTTTTCTATTCAATTGGAATTACTTAAAGGCTGTTATATAAAAGTCTATAAACTTATGTAAATTCATACAGCAGGTCTTTAGTGGTTTATAACACTCAATTCTTTGTAGACTTTAAGTTCAGGAACATTCTTGTCTTGCTGTAGGGTGCAATAATTGAAAAATATGAAAGAAAATTGACAAACAATGTGTTATGCCAGTAATTATGTAAAACTTTATTCTCATTAACGATTATTGTTTCTGTTTTTTTTTTTTCAGTTTTGGATTTTTTTGGCTTGATTTTGAGGCTTAGCGAGACGATTAATTATTTTACCTCTTGATCAATCTCTAGTGAATCCAGTACATAATTTTGTAGTCTCAAGCCAATTTGCCTAGATAGTTCAAAGATCAAGCCAAAAACCCATATGTCCATGACTTTTGTTTGATATTACGTGCCAATTTTGAATGAAATTTAATTATGCTTGTTTTTAAAGAGGAAAGTTGCCAAATGAACGTACTTATAATCCTGCTGTTTTATTAAAGGAGAAATACAATATTATAACACTTGTATATACAGCTTAATGTGTACCCAGTGCAGTGAGATATGATGCAGTATAGTTAATAAAGTGTTGTTTGCATATAATTGTTTTCATTTAACTCATAGGATACCAGTGCCGTACATGTACCACGCTGTTATCAGGGTCACAAATCCCAGTGCTGTACAGCTACGGCACTCTGATCGGGCGGGCGCAGGAGCTGCGCCTGCCAAATCACCTGCAGGGGTCTGGCAGTCACTGATAGCCGGACCTCTGCTGTATGCGCCGGCATCGGTGAAAACACAGATGCCGGCACATTAACCCTTCCACTGCTGTGGTCAGCGCTTACTGCGGCACATGCAGTATCTTACCGGATGCGGGCTGGCCATCGTGTCCCCACGCTGCTGTGATTGGGACCCGAGGGCAGGGAACGCAGCCCGATGCCTTCCTTAGGCATCATGGCTGCCTTCAGTGAAAGTGCGTGGATCCCTGGATCTCACAGGCAGGAAGGCTGTAAGTGTATTACAGTGTGTAATGCACTTACAGCCAATGCATTACAATACAGAAGTATTGTAATGCATTATAAAGGGGATCAGGCCCCCAAATGTATATGTTCCAGAGTGGGACAAAAAATAAAGTGAAAAAAGAAGTTAAAAAAATAGTTAAAAAAAGTTTTACAAAAAATTTAAGTTTCAAAGTTTCAAGTACAAATAGGGAAAAATAAAAGTAAAGTAAACTCCATAAAAAAATAAAAATAAAAACTGTGTACAAAAAGCCATTTTCCGGTCACCTTGCCTCACAAAAAGTGTAATACCAAGTGATAAAAAAGTCTTATGTACCCTACAATGTTACCATTTAAACTGTCATGTCATCCTGCAAAAAATGAGCCCCTACCCAAGACAATCGCCCAAAAAATAAAAAAAATTGTGCTCTCAGAAAATGACACAAAAACAATATTTTATTCTGTTCAAAAACGATTTCACTGTGTAAAACTTTGAAAAAATAAAAATGATAGACATATTAAGTATCGACGCGTCCGTCACAACCTGCTTTATAAAGATATCACATTATATGCACCCTTAGGTGAATGCTGTTAAAAAATGTATTTAAAAACTATGCCAAAACAGCCTTTTTTTTTTACCTTGCGTCAGAAAAAGTTTAATACCAAGCGATCAAAAAGTCTTATGTACCCTAAAATGGTACCAATCAAACGGCCACCTCATCCTGTAAAAAAATGAGCCCCCACATAAGACAATGACCTAAAAAATAAAAACCAATGACACCCATAAACCAATCCATCAAAATCTGCGCTGCAAAAGCTATGGTGCTCCTTTCGTCCTGCCATGTGCCCCCACAGCAGTTCACCACCACATATGCGGTGTTGCAATATTTAGGAAAAAAATGGGTTATAAATTATGGGGTGCTTTTTCTCCTGTTACCCCTTGTGAAAATGAAAAATTTGGAGCTAAAGCAACATTTTATTGGAAGAAACAAAACTTTTTATTTTTATAGCCAAGTGTTTCAAAATTCTGTAAAACGCTTAGGGGTCAAGGGGTGTAGTTTCCAAAATGGGGTCACTTTTTGAGGGTTTCCACTGTAGGGGTATGTCAGGGTCTCTTCTAATACAAAATGGTGCCTAAAAACCATTCTAGCGAAATCTGCCTCCAAAATCCATATGGCGCTCCTTTTCTTCTGACCGGTGCCACGTGCCCATAGAGCAGTTTACCACCACATAAGGGGTATTTCTGTAAACTGCAGAATCAGAGTAATGTACATTGAGGTTTATTTTGCTGTTAACCCTTGCTATATTGCAAGAAAAAATTGATTAACATAAAAAATCTACCAAAAAAGTGAAATTTTTTAAATTTTTTCTTTTCCTTTAATTCTTGTGGAACACCTCAAGGGAAAACAAAGTTTGTAACATCAGTTTTTAATAACTTGAGGGGTGTATTTTCTAAAACTGGGTCTATTTATGGGTGGTTTCCATTACGTTAGCCCCTCAAGATCACTGTATAACTGAATTGGTGCTAAAAAAAATGGTTTTGTAAATTTTGTTGAAAATTTGAAAAATAGCTTCTAAACTTCTAAGCCTTCTAACACCCTAAAAAAAATAAAAATGAAATTTACAAAATGATGCCAACATAATGCAGACATATGGGGAATGTTGATTGATAACCATTTTATGAGGCATTACTATCTGTCTAAAAAGTAGAGAAATTCAAATTTAAAAAATTGTGAATTTTTCTAAATTTTTGGTAAATTTGGGATTATTTTTTATAAATAAAGGTGAAATATATCGACTCAAATTTACCACTGTCATGAAGTACAATTTGACACAAGAAAACCATCTCAGATTGGCTTGGATAAGTACAAGCGTTCCAAAGTTATTACCACATAAAGTGACACATGTCATATTTGCAAAAATCGGCCTGGGATTTCAGGTAAAAAGTAGCCCGGTACTGAAAGCGTTAAAGACAGATGCCATGTGCAAAAATTTGAAAAAGGACCTGCCATGTCCTCACAGAACCTAAACAGGCTGCATACAATCACAGCTGAATTATCGCTGACTAAAGCCTCTAACAGCAGTAACTTAGCAGGTGGGTAGTTCCCATCATTCAGTGTAAATGGCTGAGGTAAAATTGTAATGCCAATGCCATTTAGTAGTCATAGGGCTTTCCACCTGACAATTTACTGCTATAGGGTGCTGAAACTAATGTCACCAATAGAGGTGGAATAGGAAAAGCTAGAAGTGCAAGAAAAAAATCCACCAGATTGAGAGATAGCGGTTTGCAGCCTGTTGAATTTCTGTGAGAATATTACAGGTCCTCTTTAATGTTCTAGATGGAACTGTGGTTAATATAGGAATGTGAAAACTTGGCTACTATGAGTTGTACACTAACCATTTAAAGTGAATGTCTGCACTTTTTATGACTTTGTTATGACTGTAGGTAGGGACAAACAAGGACAGTGAGTCCTAACGCTAGAACCAAGCCCGCTTTTCCTATCTACTTGCAGAACAAGCCCTAGATAGCTAGACTGCAACTAGTTGTGGGTCCTTACGCTATTTAAGTGCAAAGACGGACTAACAAACAAAGACAGACAAACACAATACCAGAGTGATACATAAATGGGCCAGAAGTAGACAAGCTACACAGTACCAAACGAGAGAGAGAGAGCAATCTGATGACAAGGTGGGGTCAGAGTGGTGAGAAGAAAAACCAAGATCAAAACCAGATGGACAATGCAGCACCAAATGGGAGACAGAGAGCAATCTGATGACAAGGTGGGGTTAGAGGAAAGGGCAATCCAATAAGCACAGAAACCAGGAACACAAAAAGTGAGTCAGATCACTGGCAATGGTGTATGGCCAGGAAGGGGTTTAAATAGAGAGCTGAGTCCCAGGATCAGATGCTCCATTAGTCAGAAACACTGGCACACAGTAATAGAGAAGCTGATCTAATCAACCCACTCCTAATCTCTTCCAGCACACACCCACTGAAGGGAGAAACAGAGCATTGCATCCTGTTGCTAAGGATGTTGTCACATCACCAGGGGGCATGCCTCGCCAGCGTGTCTTTCGTGGGGCAGCTGTGCTGAGGATCGCTCCTCACTGGAGCATGGATAGGTACGTTTCTTACGGACGTAAAGGGAATGTGTCAACAAAAATTGACCTAGTATTTAAATCAAGTTTTTATATTCAATGTATTTTTAAAGCATTGTTGGTTTTATTATATTTAATTTTTCATGTCACTTTCTACATTTTAAAAATCCTAAAATCTTGCAGTGTTAGCATATACCGCTAAGTTTAATAATAGGCGTCACTTCATGGTTTGTTCAGCTGACTTTTCAGCAGTCATCTCATTATCATAGGCAGGATTAGAATGACAGATGATAGATAGATAGATAGATAGATAGATAGATAGATAGATAGATAATATCATAGATTATCTACTCCCTCCTGACCTCTACACAGGTCACAGAGCATGCCTAGAAAACTCACCCACAACTCAATATGGTTCCCTCATGTCCATTATGTCTATTACTCATAGTGGTTGCTGCCATAGATGGCAGCCCACATAATCATGTTCAGGAAATAGAATTTAAAAAAATATGGTTTTAACAGACAGAAAAAAAATGCATTCCCTTTAAAAAGGTCCACAGTTATTTATTAATATACCTTTCTACTGGGATTTTTTTTTTAATTATGCAATCCATTGCACAGCCGTATAATTAAACGCTAAAATTGTGGCTGAACTGAAAATAGAAGTAACACAGTATGCAATAAGCTCCTAAATTCTCTCTGTTGGAGGCTGTGGGTTGGCAGAATGTTATCTTTTAATTCTAAGTGTATGTAGAGGATTTGTAGCTCGATATAACAAATGCCAAACAGATGTAACAACACCAGTTATTTACAAGACTGCCAAACTGAGCTTGACCTACAGCAGCTGCCTTTCCCGGGTTCTAACATTGTTTCCCAATACCCTCAGGAATTACAGTAGGGCCGAAGTGTAAAACAAGTTACATGAATATATATTAGGAAGCATGTATCACCACTGTTAGGTAGCAAATGTACAGAAGTAAAACTCACCAATAAATGACAAGAACCAAATGACAATGGTGAAATGGATAATAGCCCAAAAGGACGAAGGAGATGTCAGTCAAGTAATGGACCAGATGGAAGATGATGGTGGAGGTGGTGGATTGGATAAATGATGAACAAAAATAACTTACACTGAGAGAAACTCAACCTAATCTGCAGTAACCTAGCAAGATAAGTAGGCTCAAAGACCTAGGGACAAGTAATCAAACAATAGACAATAAGAAAATTCTACAGGTAAACAATGAACAACAGGAAAAAAAACAGACTTCAAGTTACAAAGCTTAATGGAATACAAGAGTCAAGGTATGCTGACAAGATACAAATCTAAGCCAAGAACAAGGTACAAGTGTCATTGCCTGGGAGGAGTGGTGCGTTGGATGGGAGTGGTAGTGGCTCTGGCTGCAGTAGTTATTCACTTAAATTTAGAGTGGCAATCCTGACATCAATACTCCCTAGGACCGGGCAGTGACAGAAAG
This sequence comes from Bufotes viridis, assembly GCA_033119425.1. NCBI lineage: Eukaryota > Metazoa > Chordata > Amphibia > Anura > Bufonidae > Bufotes > Bufotes viridis. The sequence goes on along the minus strand of CM065589.1, from coordinate 526,871,577 downwards.
GCACACCTTTTCTTTCCTTGGGGCACACCCAGATGTTAGGGCTCCTGTCTGTTGGTAGTTGGAGTGCCCTTGGTGGTTTGAGTTTGATATTGGTGTAAGGCAGGAGATGTAGGTGTTCACGCTAGCAAATGGTGATGGAGTCAGGAACCAGGCCAGTTGTAGAAAATAGACAAGTATTTCTTTACTAAAGTGCAGAATGGGGGTTGAGGTACATCCGATGGTGAATGGTTTCAACCACAGAGCCTGGAAACTATAGACCGGTAAGTTTAACATTTGTCGTTGGTAAACTGTTTGAAGGTTTTCTGAGAGATGCTATGTTGGAGGATCTCAATAAACATAAGCAAACAACACCATATCAGCATGGCTTAATGAGGGATCGGTCATGTTAAATGAATTTAATCAGTTTCTATGAGGAGGTAAGTTCTAGACTTGACAGTGATGAATCAATAGATGTCGAATACAGAGGCGGCTCTTTCATTTGGCCACTTAGGCTGCTGCCTAAGGCCTCGCGCTGGTGGGGGCCTCGCTCTGGCTTCCACCCGACACTGCCGCAAGTACAATTATTGGCTTCCGTGGGTGGCCTAAGGGGACGAATGGCATGTAAGAGCCGCAGCTTGCCCGCGGCCGCCCTGAGCCCCTCTCCGTCTCTGCCTCTTTAAGAGAGCCGTGGCTGCTGGGCCTCGGAGCGTGCTGCCACACAACCACATCTTCTGAACGTTTCCAGCTCCGCCCCCAGAGCGCTGCACAGCCATGCAAGAGAGAAGAAGAAGGAGCCAGGGCCCTCACCTCCGTCCGTGTCTGGCTGCCGCCCACAGACAGACAGTGGTGCCCGACCAGTGAATATAAGCCCAAGGTACAAGATCACCCTGTACTATGTGCTGCAAGCATGCAGCTGCTTAACCCTGACTGTGACATCACTGTGTATACCCTGTACCGTGATGTCACTCACTGTGCATGTTAACCCTGTTAGTCACAGTACAGGGTTAATATGTACAGTGATGTCACATACAATACAGCCAGGGTTAATGCAATGTGACATCACAGTACAGGGTTAATATGCACTGAGACATCTACGTATAGCCAGGGTTAATAAAAGGTTAGTATATAAAATGAGAATACTCGGACTGGGAGAAAATGTCTGTATGTGGGTAAGTAACTGGTTGAGTAACAGAAAACAGATGGTGGTTATTAACGGTACACACTCAGATTGGGTCACTGTCCCTAGTAGAGTACCTCAGGGATCTGTATTGGGCCCTATTCTCTTCAATATGTTTATTAATGATCTTGTAGAAGGCTTGCACAGTAAAATATCAATTTTTGCAGATGACACTAAACTGTGTAAAGTAATTAACACAGAAGAGGACAGTATACTGCTACAGATGCATCTGGATAGATAAGAGGCTTGGGCAGAGAAGTGGCAGATGAGGTTTAACACTGACAAATGTAAGGTTATGCACATGGGAAGGAATTTTGCAAGTCATCCGTACATACTACTTACATACAGCAAACTAAGCTGTAAAAACCAGTGTCAGGCAACAGCTGCCAAGGCCAATAAGATAATGGATTGCATCAAAAGGGGCATAGACGCCCGTGATGAAAACATAGTCCTACCACTTTACAAATCACCAGTCAGACCAGACCACGCTCCTGTGAACAAGGCAGACATAGCAGAGCTGGAGAGGGTTCAGAGGAGGGCAACTAAAGTAATAACTGGAATGGAGCAATTACAGTACCCTTAAAGATTATCAAATTTAGGGTTATTCACTTTAGAAAAAAGACGACTGAGGGGAGATCTAATAACTATGTATAAATATATCAGGGGACAGTACAGAGATCTCTGCCATCATCTATTTATCCCCAGGACTGTGACTGTGACGAGGGGAAGAAGTTTTGTACACAAACATAGAAGAGGATTCTTTACGGTAAGAGCAGTGAGACTATGGAACTCTCTGCCTGAGGAGGTGGTGATGGTGAGTACAATAAAGGAATTTAAGAGGGGCCTGGATGTATTTCTGGAGTGTAATAATATTACAGGCTGTAGCTCCTAGAGATGGGTCGTGGATCCAGGGAGTTATTCTGTTTGCCTGATTGGATTTGGGAAGGAATTTTTTTCCCCTTAAGTGGGGAAAATTGGCTTCTACCTCACAGTTTTTTTTTTTTTTGCCTTCCTCTGGATCAACTTGCAGGATAACAGGCCGAACTGGACGGACAGGTGTCTTTTTTCGGCTTTATAAACTATGTTTCTATGTTACAAGTCCAAACAATTCATCCTGCAAACATTCTCTGATAGCTATGGATGAATATGAACTATGATGGGGTTTGTAGTACTCTTTCCCTTTATCTTTCTCTTGCTGAAGAATCTAAGTCTGACAATAAGGTTCTTGCAAACTTGTCTTTCATTCCCAGGATCGAGACACGGCTGGACAGGACCAAATCAAAGTGTAGAAGGGTATATTAACAATCTCCCTCTCACTGAACTAGGGCCACACCTAAGTCAAGATTGTAAGTAGTGTTGAGCGTACAGCATTCAAATGTATGGGCTCCAGCGAGGTAAAATTTGTTATCCTCAAAGTCTTGCGAGATCTCAGTGAATAACTTTCAACTTCAATTTTTAAACTTGAAAACCATTTTAAAACTTGAATCCGAAGTCGGCTTCGGTACCGAGGTATCAGCTGGTATTAAAGCCAACTTGGGATTCAAGTTTTAAAATGGTTTTCGAGTTTAAAAACCAATGGCTCACTTCGCTCAACCCTAATTGTAAGCCCTGTCTAATCCATGCACAGATAAACTGGATTATACAATATATGAGAACATTATACAACAAGAAAGAATTTGCACGTGCCCTATCCTGGGGTACTGCACAGGAAATAACAAGGATTCTGAATATAAATCACAATGCTCACATTATAAACCACATCTTTATAGTAGAAAGCAGGAAAATTTAAAGGAAGGCTAACCAATCAGAGGCTCCTCTCTGAAGTAACCAAGCTGTGAGTCAGCTGCATAAAAAAAACTGTATTAGTACACAGAAGAAGGCAACAGAGAACTCCTTGCTGCTCGTAACACCAGGGAGAAATTGTAACGGCAAAATGCTAGACAATGTTAAAAATACAGGGCACAAGATCACATCTTGGGGAATTTTACAAACAGGTACTTTGGTCCCCCAATTGGTTTTTTAGCAGGTATTTAAAGGGATTGGCCCATCTGGGATATTGATGGCATATTGCTAGAATATGCCATCAATATCAGATAGGTGCAGGTCCCACCTCTGAGACCGCCTCTTATCTAGAGAACAGTGTTCCTGAAGTGAAGGAGCAGACACCAAGCATACACAGATTGCTCTCCATTCATCGCTATTGGAAGTTCTGAAAATAGCTGAGCGAGTGTGCTCGGCTATTTTTGGAAGTCCCATAGTGGTGAATAGAGAATGCACCAGACAAGCGCAACCGCATCTCCATTCACTGCTTTGGGACTGCTAGAAACAGCTGAACGTGCACCCAGCTATAGTGTTGAGCCAACGGGAACTGTACCGAGCTTTATGATTTTGGGTACCCAGACCCGAACTTTCCCGGAAAAGTTTGGTTTCGAGTTCGGTGTTCGGGCATTTAATAACGCTTGTTGAAAGGCTGCAGGGCAGCCAATCAACAAGCTTTTAAGCTTTGGGCACTTAGAAGACATCACAGCCATGCCTAGTAATGGCACGGCTGAGATTGGCAGGTGCATCATGTGACCCGGCCTCTATAAAAGCTGGATTACGTGTAGCACCGCCCATTAGCTTTGTGTATTGCAGGGACAGGAAGCAGGCAGCTGAAGAGAAGAACAATGTTAGGAATCTCATCTGGCTATTTGTTCTGTTGGTGACCTATAGTGAATTTTTTGTGGTTGCTATACACCAGCTTTGCACCCTTGACAAAGAAATATATTAATTAATCTGGCTGTTAATTCTGTGGGTGACCTATAGCAATCTTTTGTGGGTGCAATGCACCATATTTGTACCCCTGACACAAAAATATAATAGTTAATCTGTCTGTTAGTTTGGTGGGTGACATATTCCCATTTTTTGTGTGAGGTACACCTGCACTACATACGTGACAGTGGGTGACATATTCCTATTCTTGTTGTAAGGTACACCTACACTGCATACCTGACAGGGAAATAAATATAGTTAATCCATCTGTTAGTTCGGTGGGTGAAATATACCCAATTTTTGTGTGAGGTACACCTGCATTGCATACATGACAGGGAAATTAATATAGTTAATCCATCTGTTAGATTGGTGGGTGACCTCAAAGAATGAGGAGAGCATCAAAAAAGGGATGCGGCCCTGGTCCTGGTGCTGCTAGTGTTGGTGGAACTCCTGTTGCAGGGAGAGGACATGGTCAGTGTTATTTTGCAGGTCAGAATACCGGTGCACGAATGGTGAGGCCAGAACAAGTAGAGGCGGTAGTAGATTGGGTGGCTGACAGTGGCTCCAGTTCCTTCACATTATTTCCCACCCAGTCCCCTGCTGAAAGCACAGAGTTGGCACCCGCAGCCCATGGGAATCTGTCTTTTACTTCACCCCCTTGCAAATCAGTCAAGCAGTCTGAGCCCCAAGTCATGCAGCAGTCTCTTATGCTTTTTTATGACTCTGCTGGCAGGGTTTCCGTGGGCCGTCCACATAGCCCTGCCCCAGAAGTGGAAGAGATTAAGTGCACCGATGCCCAACCACTTATGTTTCAGGATGTGGACATGGGAGGACCACCGCAGCACGTCTCTGATGATGATGAAACACAGGTGCCAACTGCTGTGGCTTTCTGCAGTATGCAGACCGACAAGGAAGGCAAGGGTAAATAGTGGGTGGAAGATGATGTGGAGGATGATGAGGTCCTAGACCCCACATGGCAATAACAAATGACAAGACAATTGCACACTGCGGTCTTACTAAGCCCTCAAACTGATGTTAAAATTGAGAGATTGGTCAAGATATCCTGCTGTGGAGGACATGTCTGCGAGTTGGCCTTTACACTCCTGTAATTTAGCCCATTGGCCCCTGGTATTGTCCATGCGGCACAGGTAGGTGAGTGTTAGATCCCGAGCTACTTGAGAAACCTTGGCGTGGTGCTCGGGCTTAAGACATGTCCTCCACTGCAGGACATGTTGACTAATCTCTCAATTTTAACATCAGTTTGAGGGCTTAGTAAGCACCTGTCTTGTCATTTGTTATTGTTATATTGTTTATCACATCCACACAATTGCCATCTTGTGTAGGATGTCTATTGTGGTACTTGTGGTCCGCTGCGGGCATTCTCCACCGTATGCATTTTTGCTAGGGATCGCCATTAGCGACGGGTCACAAGTGCAGGATCTTCTCCCCTGTATATATATGCACAACTGCATCTTGGGTTGAGCACATCCTGCTGTTCTAACATCATGCCACCTCCAGTTGTTTTGAATATATAATTTTTGGGAGGTGTATAAACTCCTATGTAAATGTAGCCTGTTTTCCTTCCACAGGATACATTTAGGTGCACCTGTGAGGCCTGGGCCATATCAGCCAGTCTTGGGTGGGGCTCACGGCCTTCTCCCTCCTCCCATTGCAGGCATGGCTACATGCTGGAGGTAACTGGGAAGTTTGCTGCGAGTCGGCCTTTACACTCCTGTAATTTAGCCCACTGGCCCCTGGTATTGCCCATACGGCAGAGGTAGCTGAGTGTTAGGTCCCGAGCTACTTGAGAAACCTTGGCATGGTGCTCGGGCTTAGACATGTCCTCCACAGCAGGATATGTTGACCAATCTCTCAATTTTAACATCAGTTTGAGGGCTTAGTAAGACCACAGTTTGCACCTGTCTTATAATTTGTTATTGCTATATTCTTAAATTGTTTATAACATCCACATAATTGCCATCTTGTTTAGGATGTCTATTGTGGTACTTGTGGTCCGCTGCGGGCATCCTCCACTGTATGCATTTTTGCTGGGGATCACCATTAGCAACGGGGCAACAAGTTGAGGATCTGATCCCCTGTATATATATGCACAACTGCATCTTGGGTTGAGCACATCCTGCTTCATGCCACTTTTCAGTTGTTTTGTATACCTAGACCCCACATGGAATCAAGGTCATGCGAGTGACGTGTGCAGTTCAGAGGAAGAGGTGGTGGTCACACAGCGCCAGCCGCACAGCAAAAGAGGGAGCAGGATGCAAAATCAGAGAGGCTGTCCCCTAGCCAGTACGCCTGCTACTGCCCACCGCAGCCAGGAATCGGGCACACCAAAGCCAGCTCCAATGGTTTCCCTGGCGTGGCAGTTCTTCAGACAATGTGCTCATGACAAGACACGAGTGGTTTGCACGCTGTGCAATCAGAGCCTAAAGCGAGGCATACATGTTCTAAACCCAAGCACCACCTGCATGACCAGGCATCTAAATGAAAAGCACGAGCTGCAGTAGAGTAAACACCTCAAAAACCAAGAAAGGTCTCAGGCTCCTCCTGCTCCCCCTTCTGCTGCAGTCTCGGCCTCTTCCTCCCCCTCTGGAGTGACAGTGGCACCTACCACCCAGAAAACAGAGGATGTGGCAGCAAAGCCAACACCTGCGTCACCAAGCATCTCCACAATGTCCCATGGAAGCGTTCAGCTGTCCATCTCCCAAACACTAGAGAGAAAGAGAAAGTACCCCCCAACCCACCCGTGATCCCTGACCCTAAATGCCAGCATTTCAAAATTCCTGACCTTTGATATGCTGTCATACCGTCTGGTGGAGACGGACACTTTTAAAAACCTTATAGCGATGGCTGTCCCACAGTACGTGGTTCCCAGCCACCACTACTTTTCCAGACGAGCCATCCCTGCCCTGCACAACCAAATGGCCGACAAAATTAGGTGTGCACTGCGCAACGCCATCTGTGGGAAGGTCCACATAATTACTGATATGTGGACCAGTAAGCACAGGCAGGGACGTTATATCTCCCTAACTGCATACAGGGTAAATGCAGTGGAGGCTGGACCTGAGGCAGATAGCAGTTTGGCACATGTCCTTTCGCCACCAAGGATTGCAGGACGTTTCTCTTTGCCTAATGTTGTTTCCTCCTCCTACCCTGCTTCCCCCTCTACCACCTCCTCATCTGGTCAGGAAACGACAGCAGGCTGTTTTGAAACTCATCTGTTTGGTGGAAGAACCCCACACCGCGCAATAGCTTTAGACAGGCATGGAACAACAGACCGATGAGTGATTGGTGCCACTGAGCCTCAAGCCTGGCCTGGTGGTGTGCAATAACTGGCAAAATCTCGTAGCAGTTCTGGGCCTAGCCGGTTTGACCCACATCCCTTGCCTGGTGCATGTGCTCAATTTGGTGGTTCAGAGGTTCCTGAAAAATTACCCCGATATGTCAGAGCTACAGCAGAAAGTGCGGGCCTTCTGTGCACGCTTTCCTGCATTATTGCCTGTCTGCGCTGCAGCGTAACTTCGGCCTTCCCGCTTACCGCCTCATAAGCAATGTGCGGGAGATTGGAGTTTCAGCTGCAGCACGCACGGGTGAGTCGCTCTGCGGAACAGCACCACTTCACCGCCAACTAGTGGGCCTCCATGCGGGACGTGTGTGCCGTGTTGCGCTGTTTTAAGTACTCAACCGATATGATCAGTGCCGATGACGCCGTCCTCAGCGTTACTATCCCACTTCTATGTCTCCTTGAAAAAACACTTCCGACGATGATGAAAGAGGATGTGGCACAGGAGGAAGAGGGATCATTTCCACGATTATCAGGCCATTCATTCACAAGTGGCTCGGAGGGTGGGTTCCTGCACCAACAGAGGCCAGGTACACAACCGTCCAGCCAGGACACAGTTCTGGAGGATGAGTAGGATGATGAGGAGGAGGTACTGTGTTCACAGCAGGGTGGCACCCAAAGCAGCTCATGGGCATCATTGGAGCGTGGCTGGGGGGATACATAGGACACAGATGATACACATCCCACAGAGGACAGCTTGTCGTTGCCTCTGGGCAGCCTGGCACACATGAGCGACTACATGCTGCAGTGCCTGCACAACGACCCCCGAGTTGCCCACAATCTAACCAGTGCTGATTACTGGGTTGCCACCCTGCTGGATCCCCGCTACAAGGACAACCTTAATTACGGTACTGGAGCATAATCAGAAGATGCGCGAGAACAAGTGCACGCGGGTAGATGCGTTGCTGATGGCATTCCCACCTGACAGCGGGGGCTCAGTGGAAGCACAAGGCGAAGGCAGAGGAGGAGGAAGAAGTCGCCAACACAGCTGGGGCACCGCCAGCACCTCAGAAGAGAGGGTTAGAATGGCAGAAATGTGGAAAAGCTTTGTCAGCACTCCACAACAACCATTACCACCAGCTGATATGGAACGTCTTAGCAGCCAACATGGACAAGCTTATGTTCATTAAAATGAACTAGGCATGAATCCCGCAGGACTTGTGCTTACCATGTGCTGAATAGACAAGTATACCGGCCGCACCCAGCTATTGTTATACTCCAGTGCACTTTCTCTTCTCTCCAAAAAAAACTGTGTTGACTACCTCCTCCTCCACCAGCGCTTCTACCTACACCGCCACGTCCACCGCCTCCTACTCCACTTTGACCTCTGCCTCCTAGTTCAAGATTATTATGTTTTAATTTGTTTCTTTTCTTTTTTATGTTATGTCATTTCCCTATCCACATTTGTTTGCAGGGCAATTGTCCCGCTCTTACCCCCACGTTGCTTCCCTTTTCAGCCCTCTAGGCCTTACTAGGACTATTTTACAGGCATTTTAGTGCCCCAATGTTCGGGTCCCCATTGACTTCAATGGGGTTCGGGGTCAAGTCCGGGTCCCGAACCCGAAATTTGAGCCGAAGTTCGGCCGAACCCGGCGAACCCGAACTTCCAGGTGTCAGGTTTCTGTGCTATAAAAAAAAAAATGAGACAAAGATAAATCATTTCAGAACTTTTTCCACCTTTAATGTGACCTATAAACTGTACCACTCAATTGAAAAACAAACTGAAATCTTTTAGGTAGAGGGAAGAAAACCAAAAAAAAACTAAAATAATGTGGTTGCACAAGTGTGCACACCCTTAAGCAATCACATTCAAAACCATGTTAAATAGGAGTCAGCATGCACCTGCCATCATTAACAGTGCCTCTGATTAACCCCAAATAAAGTTCAGCTTCTCTAGTTGGTCTTTCCTGAAATTTTCTTAGTCACATCCCACAGCAAAAGTCATGGTCCACAGAGAGCTTCCAAAGCATCAGAGGGATCTCATTGTTAAAATGTATCAGTCAGGAGAAGGGTACAAAAGAATTTCCAAGGCATTAGATATACCACGGAACACAGTGAAGACAGTCATCATCAAGTGGAGAAAATATGGCACAACAGTAACATTACCAAGAACTGGACGTCCCTCCAAAATTGATGAAAAGACAAGAAGAAAACTGGAAGGAGAGGCTACCAAGAGGCCTACATTAAAGGAGCTGCAGGAATGTGTGGCAAGTACTGGCTGTGTGGTACATGTGACAACCATCTCCCGTATTCTTTATATGTCTGGGCTATGGGGTAGAGTTGCAAGACGAAAGCCTTTTCTTACGAATAAAAACATCCAAGCCAGGCTACATTTTGCAAAACACATCTGAAGTCTCCCAAAAGCATGTGGGAGAAAGTGTTATGGTCTGATGAAACCAAGGTTGAACTTTTTGGCCATAATTCCAAAAGATATTTTTGGCACAAAAACAACACTGTACATCTCCAAAAGAACACCATACCCACAGTGAAGCATGGTGGTGGCAGCATCATGCTTTGGGGCTGTTTTTCTTCAGCTGGAACTGGGGCCTTAGTTAAGATAGAGGGAATAATGAACAGTTCCAAATACCAGTCAATATTGGCACAAAACCTTTAGGCTTCTGCTAGAAAGCTGAACATGAAGAGGAACTTCATCTTTCAGCATGACAACGACCCAAAGCATAAATCCAAATCAACAAAGGAATGGCTTCATCAGAAGCAAATTAAAGTTTTGGAATGGCCCAGCCAGAGCCGAGACCTGAATCGGATTAAAAATCTGTGGGGTGATCTGAAGAGGGCTGTGCACAGGAGATTCCCTCGCAATCTGACAGATTTGGAGTGTTTTTGCAAAGAAGAGTGGGCAAATCTTGCCAAGTCAAAATGTGCCATGCTGATAGACTCATACCCAAAAAGACTGAGTGCTGTAATAAAATCAAAAGGTGCTTCAACAAAGTATTAGTTTAAGGGTGTGCACACTTATGCAACCATATTATTTTATTTTAATATTTTTTCTTTTCTCTACCTGAAAGATTTGAGTTTGTTTTTCAATTGACTTATACAATTTATAGGTCACTTTAAGGGTGGAAAAAGTTCTAAAATTATTTATCTTTGTATCATTTTTTTTACAGCACAGAGACCTGACATTTTAACAGGGGTGTGTAGACTTTTTATATCCACTGTATTTTCAAAACTCTCTTAGTGGTGAATGGAGAATGGCCACACATGTGAGGCTGCTCTCTGTTTACTTTAAAGGTCCCATTCTGGAGATAGGATTGGATCCCAGACATGGTGCCTTTCCCTTTCTGACATTGAAGGTGTACCATATCGATATGCCATCAGTGTTCTAGATAGGCCATGGGCACATAGTTTGATAGGTGTTGTGTGTATTTATTTGTGTATTTGTTATTCAATACAAATTGTCCTAATCTTCAGTGTGATCCATTGTTTTGAGGGAGTGCTTTCAACTTGTTAATAATAAACTTCCTCTGGTTTATTAAGATTTGTTGCCTCCAGTATTAATTTATAGCATGTATATTTGGTGGTGGGTGCTTATCCCAGAAAAATATTTTTCCCACAAAATATTGGTCACTGGCTCTGTTTGTATGGACTATGGGTGAGATTTATCAAACTGGTGTACAGTAGAACTGTCTTAGTTGCCCATAGCAACCAATCAGACTTCACCTTTCATTTTCCAAAGTAGCTGTGAAAAATTGAAAGGTTGAATCTAGTTGGTCTCTATGGGCAATTAAGCCAGTTCTACTTTATACGAGTTAAATACTACACCAATCCCCTGTTCACCCCAATTTCAGTGCTGCTCCAAACACTGCTCCACTGCACTTCTTGTCCCAGGTGAGCACATGGGAAATACCGAGAAAGGCCTGCTAAGCCACTGATTGTGTCACCCCCAATCACTGGCTGACATGGCTTTTTTTTTTGCATTTTTAATATGTTTTGCCAGGACATCAAATGGAGAAAATCAGGGATCGGAGCAGCATCAGAACAGCATTGATGAAATATCACTGGCGGTGAGTAATGCTGCTTTTTTATAGATTTTTTTTTAACATTTTCTGCTCCTTTTTTAGTGGTTTCCCATTTTTTTAGTGTTTCTGTGGAAAATCCTATTAATGAATACATAATGTTGGTTCTAACAACAACACAATGTCAAAAGGTGGACAGTACGCTTTAATAAATGTTATCTGTTATCATTTTCTATCATATTTGCTTATTTTCAATAAGTTGAAAACAGCAGCAGAAAAGCACTTCATTTGTAATTGTGATTTTATTTTCTCTAGGACAAAGCACTTTTACGTCAATGCGTAGCTGAATGCACAAAGCTGCCAATTAATGACATAGGCTTAATACCTCCTGAATACAGTATGTTTGTTTTAACAATATATCTAGCATACCCCTTACGTTGATGAAAATGACTTTCCGACTCATCATGGAAATGTCATTTTTGCAAGGAAACATTGCCTAAAGTGTCCCAATGTTACTGCTGACCTTCCCTAAAGGGAAACAAACTTCTAGTTAGACACACAAAGCACCTAACATAGTAAATCACAAGCCTTCTCTGAAGTCATAAGTCCCAGACTCTTTCTGGAATGAAACACCGGATAACTATAAAAATTGCAATTGTAGAATTTAACATGTGTCCAGATGCCAAGGTCACTTCTCTGTGGCTTTTTCTATTGTAAATCATTGGCAGGAAACTCATGGCACAAGTGATCCCATTGCTTTCAGGTTTATGCCACAAAGTGTCCAACATGATACATTCCATCTTCTTCAATCAATACGCCAGTGATGGAAAAAATGAACACCATATATGAGGTCATTGAGTCAATCTATCAGGCTTCATACCGGCCAATGAACAGATCCCCTGCCTAAAACTTTATATACAGATTGTGGGGAGTCGCTCTGGTAGATAGCGGTGCGGGTGCAGTACCGAGGCAAAACAGGAGTCCCGAAGGTGCAATAAACAGTGTTTTATTCACACTTGCACAAGACAAACAATAAACAGTCTCTTGGTGTTACTTCACACACATAAGAAATCATGAGGAAAACAAGACAGTCCAATACAGGCTCCAGTCACCTGGGGGGTTTTAGGTGCAGGTTCGCACCTGGCTGTCAGTCCAGCCGCAAGACAAGCGACGTCAGGTTTCCAGGCCGTCTGCACTCCTCCTTGCTGGGCTCTTGCTTCCAGCCCAGAGAACTCCCAAACTCAAATGATTCCACAGCCTTACAGCAGCTCCAGGACAATCACAACCCACCTGCTGGTGCTGGCTGTCTTATAAAGGCCCGGGAAAACCGGCCTGGACCGTGGGGAATAGGCACCCACCCAACTCTTTGCCTACTCCCAGTAAGAGCCGGCCCGGATTGGCTTTGCAGCCAAACTAAATAGAAATGTGTCAAAACAGCACTAGCTGCTGCTGACACGCAAGAAAACCCGGCTCTTACCTCACCGAGGCCAGGAACCTCGGTGACACGTACCTGCCATCGACCACGGTACCTTGCACCTACCACATACCCCCTTTGTTCAACCCTGAGGGGGTGAACACAAGTGAGGCAGTGGACGCGGGACAGGGCATCTGCGTTACCCTGCAAGCGGCCTGCCCTGTGTTCTACTGAAAACTTGAAATTTTGTAAGGAAAGGAACCACCTGGTGACCCGAGCATTCCTCTCCTTGGCCTGGCTCATCCACTTGAGAGGGGAATGGTCGGTCACCAGACGGAACCTCCTCCCGAACAGGTAATAGCGGAGAGATTCGAGTGCCCACTTGATAGCCAGGCACTCCCTCTCCACTATACTATACCTGGTCTCGGCGGGGGTTAGTTAGTTACCTGCTGCTTGATGACTCCCCGCCCAATAACATATCCCAGGTATTTGGTCTCTTCCAACCCAATCGCACACTTCTTTGGATTGGCGGTCAGTCCAGCTTTCCTCAGGGCATCCACTACCGCCTGCACTTTGGGCAAATGGCTTTCCCAGTCGGTGCTGTGGATGATTACATCATCTAAGTAGGCCGAAGCGTACCGACGATGAGGTCGCAGTACTATATCCATTAACCTTTGGAAGGTGGCGGGGGCGCCATGCAGGCCAAAGGGTAACACCTTGTAATGATACAGGCCCTGCGGGGTAACAAACGCGTTTTTACTTGGCCGCCTCCGTTAAGGGTACTTGCCAGTATCCTTTAGTGAGGTCTAGCACAGAAAAATAACGGGCTTGCCCTAAATTCTCAACAAGCTCGTCTACCCGGGGCATGGGATACGCATCGAACTTGGACACTTCATTTAACTTACGAAAATCGTTGCAGAACCGCAACGTCCCATCCGGCTTGGGTATTAGAACTATGGGACTGGCCCACTCACTTTTCGATTCCTCAATGACATCAAGCTTCAACATTAACTGCACTTCCTCCGCGATGGCCCGTCGCCGAGCCTCGGGTACCCGGTATGGTCTTAACCGGATCTTGGCCTGAGGCTCAGTGATGATGTCATGTTGGATGAGAGACGTGCGGCCATGGAGGTCCGAGAACACATCCGTGTTCCGACTGACGAACTCCCTGACTTCCTGAACTTGTTTGGAAGACAGGCTGTCTGCAATTTTACCGTGGTTACTGCTTCACAGGCCACGAACTGTGGGGCTGGACCCTTTTCACCTAGAAGCCCTGGCCGAGGGCTGTTGTCGCCGGCCGTGTCCCTATCTTTCCACGGCTTTAGTAAATTCACGTGGTACACCTGCTCTCGGCTTGCGCCGCCCTGGCTGGTGTACTTTGTAATTCACTTCCCTACCTTCGATCACCTCATAGGGGCCCTGCCACCTAGCTAGGAACTTGCTGTCCAGGGTGGGTACCAGAACCAAAACCCGATCTCCCGGATTGAAGCCCCGTACTCCGAGCCTGACGATTGTACACCCTACTCTGGGCTTGTTGCGCTGCCTCCATATGCTCACGGACCAGCGGCAACACCCTTTCCATCCGTTCCTGCATCTGGGTGACATACTCAATGACACTTTTGTGGGGGACAGGCTGTTGTTCCCACGCTTCCTTGGCGATATCCAACAGGCCCCGAGGGTGTCTGCCATAAAGCAGTTCGAAGGGCGAGAACCCAGTAGAGGCCTGGGGCACCTCTCGCACTGCGAACATGAGATAGGGCAGAAGTAGATCCCAGTCCTTCCCATCTCTAGACACCACCCTTTTAACATATTTTTAAAGTTTGGTTAAACCCTCGACAAGACCGTCTGTTTATGGATGGTAAACGGACGTCCGTAACTGCTTTATACGCAACAATTTACACAGTTCCCTCATAACTTTGGACATAAAAGGGGTCCCTTGGTCTGTCAAAACCTCTTTTGGCAGGCCCACACGGGAAAACATTTCCATTAACTCTTGGCGATGAGCTTAGCTGAGGTATGTCGCAGAGGCACCGCCTCCGGATACCGAGTGGCATAGTCAAGAACTACCAGAATGTGTTGGTGGCCCCTGGCAGACTTTGGTACAGGCCCAATTAGATCCATAGCGATTCGCTTAAACGTCGGGACTGGATGGGAGACCTCCGGGGTTTGACCGGCCCCCTCCCAACAACACCCCCTTGCAAGTTTTTTGTGGCCTCATAGCGCTCCACCAGATCAACCATTTCAAGGGCATTGGTGGGGGATACCTGGCCAATCCAGTGCTGAAGGAGGTAAGGCAGGGCCCTCCAGAACATGTCGGCCAGCAGACGGTCCAGCATAGCAGTCGGACTTAGAACATCAGGCTGCAGCCACTTTTGCAACCTGTGCAGCAACTCATAGTACTGCGGCCTGGCGGGTTCAGCCGCTTTAAAGTCCCACTGGTGGACCCGCTGAGCCCGGACTAACACGCTTACCCCCAGTCTGGCCAGGATCTCCCCTTCACCGTGGGATAATCAGCAGCCTGGTCATCTGCTAAGTCAAAAAACTTGCTGGGGTCCGGATGCCAGGAACGGAGCAACCACCTCGGCCCACTGGTCACGGGGTAACTTTTTCCTCACGGCGACCTTCTCAAAGACCGCCAGATATGTCTCCACGCCGCCTGAGGGGTCATTTTTGGGATCGCCGCACGGACCGCTTCCGGGCATCATGGTCGTGGTGGGACGCTCCTGCAGCTTGTAACGCCATCACGTGCTGTAATAGTAGCTGGTTGGTCTCCCGCTGCTGCACGTTAGCCTCTATGAGAGCTTTCACAGCCGCTCCATTTTGTCAGGGAACACAGGCTGCAACTTTGCTGGCCTAATATAGGACATCCAGTCGTGCCCAGCAAAAACAAAAATTTTCGGCGTTCACGCCAGCCTCACTGCGCATGCACGCATCCTCCACCAAATGTGGGAGTCGCTCTGGTAGATAGCGGTGCGGGTGCAGTACCGAGGCAAAACAGGAGTCCCGAAGGTGCAATAAACAGTGTTTTATTCACACTTGCACAAGACAAACAATAAACAGTCTCTTGGTGTTACTTCACACACATAAGAAATCATGAGGAAAACAAGACAGTCCAATACAGGCTCCAGTCACCTGGGGGTTTTAGGTGCAGGTTCGCACCTGGCTGTCAGTCCAGCCGCAAGACAAGCGACGCCAGGTTTCCAGGCCGTCTGCACTCCTCCTTGCTGGGCTCTTGCTTCCAGCCCAGAGAACTCCCAAACTCAAATGATTCCACAGCCTTACAGCAGCTCCAGGACAATCACAACCCACCTGCTGGTGCTGGCTGTCTTATAAAGGCCCGGGAAAACCGGCCTGGACCGTGGGGAATAGGCACCCACCCAACTCTTTGCCTACTCCCAGTAAGAGCCGGCCCGGATTGGCTTTGCAGCCAAACTAAATAGAAATGTGTCAAAACAGCACTAGCTGCTGCTGACACGCAAGAAAACCCGGCTCTTACCTCACCGAGGCCAGGAACCTCGGTGACACGTACCTGCCATCGACCACGGTACCTTGCACCTTACCACATACCCCCTTTGTTCAACCCTGAGGGGTGAACACAAGTGAGGCAGTGGACGCGGACAGGGCATCTGCGCTACCCTGCAAGCGGCCTGCCCTGTGTTCTACTGAAAATTTGAAATTTTGCAAGGACAGGAACCACCTGGTGACCCGAGCATTCCTCTCCTTGGCCTGGCTCATCCACTTGAGAGGGGAATGGTCGGTCACCAGACGGAACCTCCTCCCGAACAGGTAATAGCGGAGAGATTCGAGTGCCCACTTGATAGCCAGGCACTCCCTCTCCACTATACTATACCTGGTCTCGGCGGGGGTGAGTTTCCGGCTCAGGAAGACAACGGGATGTTCTTCCCCATTGACTTCCTGAGACAGCACTGCACCGAGACCTACCTCCGAGGCATCCGTCTGAACGACGAACTCCCTGTTGAAGTCGGGTGTCACCAAAACAGGGGAGCCACACAGGGCCGACTTCAACGCGGAGAAAGCCTTCTCCGCCTTCTTACTCCAGCTAACCTTCCCAGACTTTCGCCCTTTCAACAGGTCGGTCAATGGCGCTGCTATTGTGGCAAAGTGGGACACAAACCACATGTAGTACCCTACAATTCCTAGGAAGGACTTTACCTGCCTGGTGGTGACCGGTCGGGGCCAGTTACGTATGGCTTCTACTTTAGTTACCTGCTGCTTGATGACTCCCCGCCCAATAACATATCCCAGGTATTTGGTCTCTTCCAACCCAATCGCACACTTCTTTGGATTGGCGGTCAGTCCAGCTTTCCTCAGGGCATCCACTACCGCCTGCACTTTGGGCAAATGGCTTTCCCAGTCGGTGCTGTGGATGATTACATCATCTAAGTAGGCCGAAGCGTACCGACGATGAGGTCGCAGTACTATATCCATTAACCTTTGGAAGGTGGCGGGCGCCATGCAGGCCAAAGGGTAACACCTTGTAATGATACAGGCCCTGCGGGTAACAAACGCGTTTTTACTTGGCCGCCTCCGTTAAGGGTACTTGCCAGTATCCTTTAGTGAGGTCTAGCACAGAAAAATAACGGGCTTGCCCTAAATTCTCAACAAGCTCGTCTACCCGGGGCATGGGATACGCATCGAACTTGGACACTTCATTTAACTTACGAAAATCGTTGCAGAACCGCAACGTCCCATCCGGCTTGGGTATTAGAACTATGGGACTGGCCCACTCACTTTTCGATTCCTCAATGACATCAAGCTTCAACATTAACTGCACTTCCTCCGCGATGGCCCGTCGCCGAGCCTCGGGTACCCGGTATGGTCTTAACCGGATCTTGGCCTGAGGCTCAGTGATGATGTCATGTTGGATGAGAGACGTGCGGCCATGGAGGTCCGAGAACACATCCGTGTTCCGACTGACGAACTCCCTGACTTCCTGAACTTGTTTGGAAGACAGGCTGTCTGCAATTTTTACCGTGGTTACTGCTTCACAGGCCACGAACTGTGGGGCTGGACCCTTTTCACCTAGAAGCCCTGGCCGAGGGCTGTTGTCGTCGGCCGTGTCCCTATCTTTCCACGGCTTTAGTAAATTCACGTGGTACACCTGCTCCGGCTTGCGCCGCCCTGGCTGGTGTACTTTGTAATTCACTTCCCCTACCTTCTCGATCACCTCATAGGGGCCCTGCCACCTAGCTAGGAACTTGCTGTCCAGGGTGGGTACCAGAACCAAAACCCGATCTCCCGGATTGAAGCCCCGTACCCGAGCCTGACGATTGTACACCCTACTCTGGGCTTGTTGCGCTGCCTCCATATGCTCGCGGACCAGCGGCAACACCCTTTCCATCCGTTTCTGCATCTGGGTGACATACTCAATGACACTTTTGTGGGGGACAGGCTGTTGTTCCCACGCTTCCTTGGCGATATCCAACAGGCCCTGAGGGTGTCTGCCATAAAGCAGTTCGAAGGGCGAGAACCCAGTAGAGGCCTGGGGCACCTCTCGCACTGCGAACATGAGATAGGGCAGAAGTAGATCCCAGTCCTTCCCATCTCTAGACACCACCCTTTTTAACATATTTTTTAAAGTTTGGTTAAACCTCTCGACAAGACCGTCTGTTTGCGGATGGTAAACGGACGTCCGTAACTGCTTTATACGCAACAATTTACACAGTTCCCTCATAACTTTGGACATAAAAGGGGTCCCTTGGTCTGTCAAAACCTCTTTTGGCAGGCCCACACGGGAAAACATTTCCATTAACTCTTTGGCGATGAGCTTAGCTGAGGTATGTCGCAGAGGCACCGCCTCCGGATACCGAGTGGCATAGTCAAGAACTACCAGAATGTGTTGGTGGCCCCTGGCAGACTTTGGTACAGGCCCAATTAGATCCATAGCGATTCGCTTAAACGTCGGGACTGGATGGGAGACCTCCGGGGTTTGACCGGCCCCCTCCCAACAACACCCCCTTGCAAGTTTTTTGTGGCCTCATAGCGCTCCACCAGATCAACCATTTCAAGGGCATTGGTGGGGGATACCTGGCCAATCCAGTGCTGAAGGAGGTAAGGCAGGGCCCTCCAGAACATGTCGGCCAGCAGACGGTCCAGCATAGCAGTCGGACTTAGAACATCAGGCTGCAGCCACTTTTGCAACCTGTGCAGCAACTCATAGTACTGCGGCCTGGCGGGTTCAGCCGTTTTAAAGTCCCACTGGTGGACCCGCTGAGCCCGGACTAACACGTTTACCCCCAGTCTGGCCAGGATCTCCCCTTCACCGTGGGATAATCAGCAGCCTGGTCATCTGCTAAGTCAAAAAAACTTGCTGGGGTCCGGATGCCAGGAACGGAGCAACCACCTCGGCCCACTGGTCACGGGGTAACTTTTCCCTCACGGCGACCTTCTCAAAGACCGCCAGATATGTCTCCACGTCGTCTGAGGGGTCATTTTGGGATCGCCGCACGGACCGCTTTCCGGGCATCATGGTCGTGGTGGGACGCTCCTGCAGCTTGTAACGCCATCACGTGCTGTAATAGTAGCTGGTTGGTCTCCCGCTGCTGCACGTTAGCCTCTATGAGAGCTTTCACAGCCGCCTCCATTTTGTCAGGGAACACAGGCTGCAACTTTGCTGGCCTAATATAGGACATCCAGTCGTGCCCAGCAAAAACAAAAATTTTCGGCGTTCACGCCAGCCTCACTGCGCATGCACGCATCCTCCACCAAATGTGGGGAGTCGCTCTGGTAGATAGCGGTGCGGGTGCAATACCGAGGCAAAACAGGAGTCCCGAAGGTGCAATAAACAGTGTTTTATTCACACTTGCACAAGACAAACAATAAACAGTCTCTTGGTGTTACTTCACACACATAAGAAATCATGAGGAAAACAAGACAGTCCAATACAGGCTCCAGTCACCTGGGGGGTTTTAGGTGCAGGTTCGCACCTGGCTGTCAGTCCAGCCGCAAGACAAGCGACGTCAGGTTTCCAGGCCGTCTGCACTCCTCCTTGCTGGGCTCTTGCTTCCAGCCCAGAGAACTCCCAAACTCAAATGATTCCACAGCCTTACAGCAGCTCCAGGACAATCACAACCCACCTGCTGGTGCTGGCTGTCTTATAAAGGCCCGGGAAAAACCGGCCTGGACCGTGGGGAATAGGCACCCACCCAACTCTTTGCCTACTCCCAGTAAGAGCCGGCCCGGATTGGCTTTGCAGCCAAACTAAATAGAAATGTGTCAAAACAGCACTAGCTGCTGCTGACACGCAAGAAAACCCGGCTCTTACCTCACCGAGGCCAGGAACCTCGGTGACACGTACCTGCCATCGACCACGGTACCTTGCACCTTACCACAAGATGTACTCTTAGAAGCGGTTTCTTATGTTTGTAGGATTTTTCTGGATTTCGCTTAAACAACATGCCAATTGTTTGGAGTTTTTGGGTTTCTTTTACCTCTTTAGATCTATCTAGAATGTTATCATGTTCATATGGGTTGGAGAAAAACATGACTGGCAGTTTTTCATTCCCGAAAAATGTACTACTTTACTTACATAGTACTAAATCTGACTTACAGGCTGTTAACAGTCGAGAGCTGCAGGTACGCTTCTGCTGGCTTCAGAGCTAAAATCTCCTAGTATTGTTTGCTGACTGTGGGCATAGAATGTGCTCTGCAGATTTGCACCTCGTTATAACAGACACTATAAAGCATACAATGTAATAAATACATAATTAAATAAATAAACAAACTGTTTAACAGCTTCATTACCTGAATGTTTATCCCACTTCCTTACCAGGCCAATGTTTTAGCTTTAGCGGTGGTCCTATCTAACTGCAAAGAACTAATTAATTTCTGAGCAAACCTACATGTATTTGCACTTGTGACTCTGACCTCCATGGGTAAGGGTACTTTCACACTTGCGTTATTCTTTTCCGGCATAGAGTTCTATCAAAAGGGCACTATGCCGGAAAAGAACTGATCAGGCATATTCCCATGCAATCTGAATGGATAGAAATCCGTTCAGTTTGCATCAGTATGCCTTCCGTTTAGTCACTGTCAGGAGTTTTGGCCGGACATAATACCGCAGCATGCTGCGGTATTATGTCCGTCCAAAATGCCTGATCAGTCGCCGGAATGCCGGATCCGGCACTAATTCCCATTGACTTGCATTAGTGCCGGTCCGGCATTGTGAAACAACTGAAGGACGGATCCGTCCTTCCGGTCTGCGTATGCGCAACTGTGAAAAAGACTGCAAGACAGATCCGTCCATCTGCATTACAAGCGGAGGGACGGATCCGTTCTTGCAATGCATTTGTAGACGGATCCGCACCCGGATCTGTCTACAAATGCTGTCAGTTGTCACACTGAACGGCGGATCCGGCTGGCAGCTCCGACAACGGAACTGCCTGCAGGATCACACTAACGCTAGTGTGAAAGTAACCTAAGCTGCCAACTACACAGGGATTAATTTCAAGAGGTGATCTGATCTGAGGGTTAAAGGCTGAATACCAAGGGTCCACCAGGATAATGCCGTCAGGCATAGCCCAATGCCAAACCAGTTAGTTGGCACAGTAATTCCATAAATACTGTCTATATCACCTATCCGTAACATAAAACAGTGTACCACTGATCCTGATTCTCACGTGGGAGTTGTGGTAGAGTAAAACAATTCTGAAATAAAGGTAAGAGCAAAATACAATGTCCCCACTATGCCCAGCAGCAAAATCCAATTCTCTCTGCCAATAAAATGTGTTGTGTCTGTTCCATATACAATACAGTGTTTCTTTATGTAGTTAGATGACACATCTGCTCCAGACCACTAAGAGTTTCCAGTATTTTAGCAATACTGTGCAACAAATCTTTTGTCCACCAGTTATCAGATCTACATTAAAACCACTTGAAGACCACAGGTTTATACCCCCCTAGTGACCAGGCTCTTTTTTACAAATCCGCACTACACTACTTTCACCGTTTATTGCTCGGTCATACAACTTACCACCCAAATGAATTTTACCTCCTTTTCTTCTCACTAATAGAGCTTTCATTTGGTGGTATTTTACTCTTGCTGAAATTTTTACTTTTTTTGATATTTTACTTTTTTTGATGAAATGTTTGCAAAAAAATGACATTTTTCGCTTTCTGTTGTAAAAAATTTCAAATAACACTACATTTCAATTTAAATTTTTCTCTAAATTTATTGTTCTACATGTCTTTGATAAAAAAAAAATGCAATAAGTGTATATTTATTGGTTTGGGTAAAAGTTATAGCGTTTACAAACTATGGTGCAAAAAAGTGAGTTTTCGCACTTTGATTTTCTGAGCACCTGTCCTGTTTCCTGACGCACTACAATGCCCAGACAGTAGAAACACCCCATAAATGACCCCATTTCAGAAAGAAGACACCCTAAGGTATTGACTGAGAAGCATAGTGAGTTCATGGAATTTTTTATTTTTTGTCACAAGTTAGCGGAAATGGAGTTTTTCAAAAAATTTCATTTTCCGCTAACTTGTGTCAAAAAATAAAAACTTCCATGAACTCACTATGCCCCTTAGCGAATACCTTGGGGTGTCTACTTTCTAAAATGGGGTCACTTGTGGGGTTTTTCCACTGCCCTGGCATTTGAGGGTCTCCGCAATCATTACCCGTATGGCCAAAATTAGGAGTTTTTGCTATTCTCCTTATATTGACCATACAGGTAATGAGTTATTTTTTTCCGTTCAGCCGCTGGGCTAAAAGAAAAAAATGAACGGCACAGATTTCTTCATTCACATTGATCAATGTGGATGAAAAAATCTCTAAAAAATGTTCCAAAAAAAAAAAAAAGGGGAAAGCTGTAAAGCTGTGATCGCTAAGGGACCCTTAGGCCTCATTCACACGTCCGCAATTCTGTTCCGCAAAATTTTGAGGAACGGAATTGTAGATACATTAAATTCTATGGGGACAGACTTTGTCCCGCTCTGATCCGGAATTGCGGATCTGCACTTCCGGATCCGCAAAAATATAGAACATGTCCTATTCTTGTCCGCAATTGCGGACAAGAAAAGGCATTTTCTATATAGTTCTGGCAATGTGCGGATCCGCAAAATGAGGAAAGCACATTGCCGGTGTCCGTATTTTGCGGATCCGCAGATCCACGGATCCGCAAAATACATACGGACGTCTGAATGAGCCTTACAGGGGGGTGATTAGTGACAGGGGGGGTGGCAGGGGGTGATCAGGGGGGGTGACATGGGTGATAAGGGGTTAATCATTGATGGGGGGTGGGGGGGGTGTGTGTGTAGTGATTGGTGCACTTTACTTATGTTTGCCCTGGTGGTCCCAGACAAATGGACCACCAGAGGAGCAGACAGCAGGCATATCAGACGCTGTTTACAAAACAGCGTCTGATATGCGTTTTAAATGCGTTTTTTTTTCGCATCTACAGCCTGCCAGCGCATGATCAGCGCTGGCAGGCTGTAGTTTCAGTTGTCCCAGTTACGAACGCATGAACGCGCACGCACGGCGCGCGCGCGTTCATGCGAAATCTCGGGTCTTACGAGATGACGCCGATAGGAATCAGTGAGACCTGAGAGAGCTGCCGCGCTGACGCAAATTGGCATTAGCGTGGCGGCAAGTGGTTAAATTAAAGAGAACTTGTCACCTCTCCAGACATGGCTGTTGTAGTAACCCCTTGTAATAACATTTCTGGAGCATCTATTCATATCGCTCTATGTTTTGCCATTCCTTCCATTATTTCTACTAGAATTTTATGAATGAATGGTCAGCAGCTTCCAGTAAAGGTATAAATGAGTGTTACCAGTAGGGGGGTCCCTGCACAGTCTGACAAAAGCAGTACTGATTGGATAGTGTAAGTAAAACACTAGTGATGAGCGGCAGGGGCAATATTCAAATTTGTGATATTTCGAGAATATTTGGGCTAATATTCGTCATAAATTAGCGAATTCGAGAATTTGCAATTATTTTCTTTATTGCGAAAATCAGCAATGTAATATTTGTGCGCAACACAGGCGTGGGTCACTATTGCTATATTTTTTAAGCTGATAGAAGTTTCCTGAGACTGGAAAAAATGGATGGCACAGCAGAACATTACAATAGCTTTATATGCAGATAGAGAGCTCTGATCTATTCGCGATTGTGCAAATCGGCAATTAATGATCCCCATATTTTTGCACAATACGTGCAACTTCACATTTTAACAGGTCTGACTACATATTAGTGATTGGTGCACTAAGTATTGTTGTTAACTTGTGACATCCCAGCACTATGTCTGTAGCATGTACAGTTGTGTTCAAAATTATTCAACCCCCACTGAAATTGAGTGTTTTGGCCAGTTTGACATTGATTTTGATCATTTCAGTTATCTTGTTTACAATTAAATCAAAGAGGCACTTGTAAGTCAGACAAATATAACATAACATTTATAATGAAATAACCACAAATGTCTTTTCTGTGCTCACATCATTATCAGTTTTATTCAACCCCCAAGTGACATTCAATCTTATTACTTAGTACAACATCCTTTTCCAGTTCTAACAGCTTTTAAATGTGAAGCATAGCTTGACACAAGTGTCTTGCAGCGATCTACGGTATCTTCGCCCATTCTTCATAGGCAAAAGCCTCCAGTTCAGTCACATTCTTAGGCTTGCGCGCTGCAACTGCTTTCTTTAAGTCCCACCAGAGGTTCTCAATCGGATTTAAGTCTGGTGACTGCGATGGCCACTTCAAAATGTTCCAGCCTTTAATCTGCAACCATGCTCTAGTGGACGTGGAGGTATGCTTGGGATCATTGTCCTGTTGAAAGGTCCAACGTCTCCCAAGCCTCAAGTTTGTGACGGACTGCATCACATTTTCATCCAATATCTCCTGGTACTGAAGAGAATTCATGGTACCTTGCACACGCTGAAGCGTCCCTGTACCTGTAGAAGCAAAGCAGCCCCAAAGCATGATTGACCCCCGCCATGCTTCACAGTAGGCAAGGTGTTCTTTTCTTCATCGGCCTTGTTCTTCCTCCTCCAAACATAGCGTTGATCCATGGGCCCAAACAGTTCTAATTTTGTTTCATCAGTCCATAGAACACTATCCCAAAACTTTTGTGCAATTTGCCTTGAATTTGCGAATGATGCTTCCTATGGTGTCTCTTGGTATGTTTAACATCTTTGCAATCTTCTTATAGCCATTGCCCTTCCTGTGAAGAGAAATCACCTCTTCTCTTGTCTTCCTGGACCATTCTCTTGACTTCACCATGTTGGTAAACACACCAGTAAATGTCTAGAAGGAGCTGAGGATCACAGTCATTTTTAATCTCCCTAATTGGTGCTTATTATGCTTGATTGCTGCTCCTTGACATCCAGAGGTGTTTTCAATACCTGATCGAAAACCCTTGAATGAACCTCTGTTCTTAAGAGTGGTAGTCTTTAAGGGGTTGAATAATTGTGTCAATGAAGAAATCACAAAAAAAACACTTAATACTGTATTACAAAAACAATTTATGTCATTTTAGTTGCATTTGGTTCTTTAAAAAGTCCTTGTAAGATTTCATTCTGAACACAATTACAAATGTACACTAAATTCCCTAAAACCCTTTACAGCATTGGGGGTTGAATAATTTTGAACACAACTGTAGCCATGTGAACGGCAAAATAAAAAAGTTATGGCTATTGGAACGTGGGGAGAAAAAATTAAAAATATAAAAATTAAAATAGGACCGGTCTTTAAGGGGTTTAAGAGGAAAATACTCCTATCTTTGCCCATCTTCAGAATTACTGAGATACAGTATATGCTACTAATGACTGGTTGGATAATTCTACACCATTTAAAAGCCAATTGCACATATGTAGCTAGAACATTTGAAGTCGATATATCCTTACATTTTTTTTTATAATAAAAAATAGGAAAGCCACCTGGAACTGTAGTTTTTATGGATAGATAAAAGCAAGTCTAGGATCTCCGAAAGATCAAAAGATTATATTAAATTAACACATTCCACTAAAGGTATTTTTTGGCAACTGGATCACTTAAGAACCTATTAATGCGTTCAGGTTTAGTAAAGGGGGATGTTGAATTCTCAGAGCCGTAGATATAACGTTTTTCAAAATAATTCAATCCATTTTCTATTTCTAAGTATTCATAACCTTAGCCCTGTTTTCTTATTTTATCACATGAAAGGATTTTTCTTTTTTTTCCCCCTAATAAGTAAAGAGGTAAGCTCTATCCATTATCAGCATGGGCTTTTTGTTTAAATTTGCACATTTTTAAAGCTTTCACTGCTCTAAGGTTTAATGGGTCTTTAAGTTGCTTTTTAAGGTTCTCAAGTTCCTCCTGAGTGGCAATGAAGCCAGACTTCTTTCTTAGATTTTCCAATTCGGAGATCTGTGAGAGAAGACAGTCCAGTTTCCTTTCTTTTTGTTTTTTAATTTTTCTGCCCATGGAGATAAGTTCGCCCCTCACCACTGCTTTGTGAGCTTCCTATGACATAGGTTTTGACATATCATTAGTATCATTCAAATGGAAAAACTCATCTATGATCTTGCTGAGCGCTTCACAATTGCAAAGAGCTTAGTAGCGAAACAAAGCAAATAGACATAATTGGGGCGTGAACTGAGACTATTATATGTCCTGATCGGGGGAGAAAATTATTTGTGGCGAAGAGAGATTTTATTATTATCTACTTTGCACTGAATAGAACAGGGAACAAATTCACTTTTTAGATGTTTCAAAAGTAGGGTTGGGGGCCACGCTTAAATCACCTCCCAGTATTACCATCCCATCAGGCAGGGGCATAGCTAAAAGCTCATGGGCTCTGTGGCAATAGTTCAGCTTGGGACTCCTTCCCTCAGTGCTTTGTGGCCTGGGGCAGGGAAGCACATACCCTTCATGCTGCCTGAGGCAAAAATTTTAACGGCGGATACTGAGAATTACACCCTTTATACCGGACAGGAGAAGTGGTACTGTGCAGTGTCCATATATACAGAATAAGATCAGATACTGAGAATTACACCCTTTATACAGGACAGGAGAAGTGGTACTATGCAGTGTCCATATATACAGAATAACATCAGATACTGAGAATTACACCCTTTATACAGGACAGGAGAAGTGGTACTGTGCAGTGTCCATATATACAGAATAACAGCAGATACTGAGAATTACACCCTTTATACAGGACAGGAGAAGTGGTACTATGCAGTGTCCATATATACAGAATAAGAGCAGATACTGAGAATTACACCCTTTATACAGGAGAAGTGGTACTATGCAGTGTCCATATATACAGAATAAGAGCGGATACTGAGAATTACACCCTTTATACAGGACAGGAGAAGTGGTACTGTGCAGTGTTCATATATACAGAATAAGATCAGATACTGAGAATTACACCCAGTATACAGGACAGGAGAAGCGGTACTGTGCAGTGTCCATATATACAGAATAACAGCAGATACTGAGAATTACACCCTTTATACTGGACAGGAGAAGTGGTACTGTGCAGTGTCCATATATACAGAATAACAGCAGATACTGAGAATTATACCCTTTATACAGGACAGGAGAAGTTGTACTGTGCAGTGTCCATATATACAGAATAAGATCAGATACTGAGAATTACACCCTTTATACTGGACAGGTGAAGTGGTACTATGCAGTGTCCATATATACAGAATAACAGCAGATACTGAGAATTATACCCTTTATACAGGACAGGAGAAGTGGTACTATGCAGTGTCCATATATACAGAATAAGAGCAGATACTGAGAATTACATCCAGTATACAGGACAGGAGAAGTGGTACTGTGCAGTGTCCATATATACAGAATAAGATCAGATACTGAGAATTACATCCAGTATACAGGACAGGAGAAGTGGTACTGTGCAGTGTCCATATATACAGAATAAGATCAGATACTGAGAATTACACCCTTTATACAGGACAGGAGAAGTGGTACTGTGCAGTGTCCATATATACAGAATAACAGCAGATACTGAGAATTACACTCTTTATACAGGAGAAGTGGTACTGTGCAGTGTCCATATATACAGAATAAGAGCAGATACTGAGAATTACATCCAGTATACAGGACAGGAGAAGTGGTACTGTGCAGTGTCCATATATACAGAATAAGAGCAGATACTGAGTATTACACCCTTTATACAGGACAGGAGAAGTGGTACTGTGCAGTGTCCATATATACAGAATAAGAGCAGATACTGAGAATTACACCCAGTATACAGGACAGGACAAGCGGTACTGTGCAGTGTCCATATATACAGAATAAGAGCAGATACTGAGAATTACACCCAGTATACAGGACAGGAGAAGTGGTACTATGCAGTGTCCATATATACAGAATAACAGCAGATACTAAGAATTACACCCAGTATACAGGACAGGAGAAGTGGTACTATGCAGTGTCCATATATACAGAATAACAGCAGATACTGGGAATTACATCCAGTATACAGGACAGGAGAAGTGAGACTATGCAGTGTCCATATTTACAGAATATCAACAAATACTGAGAATTACACCCAGTATACAGGACAAGAGAAATGGTACCGTGCAGTGTCCATATATACAGAATAACAGCAGATACTGAGAATTACACCCAGTATACAGGACATGAGAAGTGGTACTATGCAGTCTCCATATATACAGAATAACAGCAGATACTGAGAATTACATCCAGTATACAGGACAAGAGAAGTGGTACTATGCAGTCTCCACATGTACAGAATAAGAGCAGATATTGAGAATTATACCCAATATACAGGATAGGAGAAGTGGTACTGTGCAGTGTCCATATATACAGAATAAGAGCAGATACTGAGAATTACACCCAGTATACAGGACAGGAGAAGTGGTACTATGCACTCTCCATATATACAGAACAACAGCAGATACTGAGAATTACACTCAGTATACAGGACAGGAGAGTGGTACTGTGCAGTGTCCATATCTACAGAATAAGAGCAGATACTGAGAATTACACCCTTTATACAGTACAGGAGAAGTGGTACTGGGCAGTGTCCATATATACAGAATAAGAGCAGTTACTGAGAATTACACCCAGTATAAAGGACATGAGAAGTGGGACTATGCAGTGTCCATATATGCAGAATAACAGCAGATACTGAGAATTACACCCTTTATACAGGACAGGAGAAGCGAGACTATGTAGTGTCCATATATACAGAATAACAGCAGATACTAAGAATTACACCCAGTATACAGGACAGGAGAAGTGGTACTATGCAGTGTCCATATATACAGAATAACAGCAGATACTGGGAATTACATCCAGTATACAGGACAGGAGAAGTGAGACTATGCAGTGTCCATATTTACAGAATATCAACAAATACTGAGAATTACACTCAGTATACAGGACAGGAGAAGTGGTACTATGCAGTGTCCATATATACAGAATAACAGCAGATACTGGGAATTACATCCAGTATACAGGACAGGAGAAGTGAGACTATGCAGTGTCCATATTTACAGAATATCAACAAATACTGAGAATTACACCCAGTATACAGGACAGGAGAAGCGGTACTGTGCAGTGTCCATATATACAGAATAACAGCAGATACTGAGAATTACACCCAGCATGCAATACAAGGGAAGTGGTACTATGCAATCTCTATATATACAGAATAACAGCAGATACTGAGAATTATACCCAGTATACAGGACAGGAGAGTGGTACTGTGCAGTGTCCATATATAGAGGATAACAGCAGATACTTAGAATTAGACTGAGTATACAGGACATGCTAAGCTGTACAGTGTCCATATGTATATTCTGTATATACTAGCACTGCTCAGTACACAGGACATGGGGACATTTGTGCAGTGCTGGTATATACTACCATAATAAGGGCACATGCTGAGGATTACACCTGATATGCAGGACATGAGGTACTTTGCTGCACCCATATATATAGTCTTTATATAGCAGCATTGCACGGTATACAGGACAAGTGGTGCAGTGCTGGTATACACAGAATAAGAGCAGCTAGTACCATTTACACACACAGACAGGCGAATAAATGAATACACTAGGCACACAGACAAACAGACGCAAAGACAGTTACACAGAGAAAGAGACTGGCAGACACACATCTACAGTGCCTTAAAAAAGTATTCATACCCCTTGAAATTTTCCACATTCACCCATAAACTTAAATGCATTTTTTTTAGATTTTACAGTGTACCACTTGTAGATAGGGACAAATACGGACAGTGAGCCCTGATCTGGAACCCAGCCCACTTTCCCTACCTACTTGCAGTTCAAGCCCTAGGTAGCAAGACCACAACTAGTCAACAGTCCCTACGCTACTAAGGTGCAGAGACAGACAAACACCAACAGAAATAAAAGAAACACAAAGGAATAGTCGTACGTGAATAGGCGGACAACGCAGTACAGAAACAAGAGACAGAGAGTAGTCAAAAGATAAGCCGAGATCAAATACCAGAAGGGATGCATAGTACGAATCCTGTAAGACAGAGAGTGGTCAAAAGACAAGCTGAGGTCAAAAGCACAAACAAATCTGCAGTGTCCCACTCTGTGATGGTCGTGGGGCCCTGTATAATTTTGGGTATTTGTAGTATGCATATTAATGTAATTCTGTATATAGCTGTAATGCCTTATAACAGGCTGTTTTAGATGTCCATGTCATTATAACCACTCGCCCCTAGGTGGTGCTGGCACCACATATATATATCTTAGGGTGTGTCAGTTCTGGATAGAAGGAAGTTGGCTAAGGAGTAAGGAGAGAGGTAATGATGTGTGAGGAGCAGGAGACTAGAGTAAACTGCGCATATAGAGAAAATCCGGTGGAGATAGCAGCAGCATAGCTTATGGACTCCACAGCACCAGTGATCGAGAGAAGCCTAAAAGCACCTGGACACAGCCAGACGACTAGACGCAAAGTTGTTCTGTTTCTGAAAGCAACCAGTGCTGCCCTTTGGGTTGCCAAACACAAGTAAGAGTCATTCTTATATCCATTATCTGGCGGCTAGAGTGTGGACATAGTGAGGACAGTTAGAAAGGAACTCTCTCATATCAGCCAAAGGAAAATCTCAACGCACCTATTGTCAAGCCTGTTACAAGGATTACAGCTAAACCAATCATGTATGCATCATATGGGTTGTCACCCTTCGCATGTAAATTAACTGCACTAACTACCTCAAGGCAATTGATTGAAGAGGTTCTCCAGGTATAAAAAAAAAATATGAAAATACTTAAATATTATTTTATAATAAATATATTCACAAATACCTTTTATTACTTAGAATGGATCGTTTCGTCTGGGGAGAAACCATTGGGAGAAATAAAATGTCCGCCATCCTATTAGTACATACAAAACCTGTCCTAATCACACAGCAGGACAAGTTACTTCACCACAATGAGCCATAGAGCTGCCTCATCCTTTGCACCTTTGCAACAGTGTTGGCATCACGAGCAACAGGGAGCCTGCCTCCATGGCACCTAAAAGCCCCTACCACCAAGGGCACCTCAACCACTATCTGGAGGGCGATCCCTGTACACCATAGTGTGCCCTGAAGGAACTACACTGCACGCCGGCCCAGGGAGCGATACAGAACTATGAGTAAACTACCCCCATCAGGTCACCGTAACTCACATATTGCCCCTGCTGCCTAGTCGCTAAAAATCCAAGAACTAGGAACCTAGCTACTGAGTCCAAACAAGACATTCACTGGCACTGATATATGACCAGGAAAGTCCCTGGATCAGAACCTGATAGGTCCAAAACTCAGTGCTCCATTAGTCAGAAACCCCACCACACAGGAATAGATCAGCTGAGCAATCAGCCCACTGTTAGTCTTCTCCAGAATACGCCCGCTGTGGCGAGAAATAAAGCATTGCATCCTGTTGCAAAGGATGCTGTCGTGTCACCAGGGGTCGTGGCTTAGCAGTATGTCTCTCCCGACACGGTCACGGCAAAGATGGAAATCTCACCGCTGGAGCCCGGACAGGTAAGTTTGTGACAGATTTTATGTGATAGACCAACACAAAGTTTGTGTGTGAAATGAGTAAGTATGTATGAAGCAAAAAGAAAATGATACATGGCTTTCAAAAATTTTAATAAATGAAAAATTTGGAAAATGTGGAATGCATTTATATTCAGCCCCCCTGACTCAATATTTTGCTCCAATTACAGCTACAAGTATTTTGAGGTACAGTATGTCTCATCAAACAGCTTTGCAAAACTAGAGACTGAAATTTTGGCCCATTCTTCATTGCAAAATAGATAAAGTTCAGTCAGATTGGATGGAGAGTGTCTGTGAACAGCAATTTTCAAGTCTTCCTACAGATTCTCAACGGAATTTAGGTCTGGACTTTGACTTGGCCCTTCTAACACATGAATATGCTTTGATCTAACCATGAAGAAAAAAAACACAAAGCAACAGCACTCTGCAAACACAAATTACATACAACAATGTCATAGTTATAGAGAACATTCTGATGCTAATGCTACAATTATTTTGTACATTTGAGATTCTTGACAAATACATCTTGAACAAAATTATTTGGGCCCTTCTGTCAAACGTCAGTAAGCATAGGATTAGCACCAGAATATTTTCTATAACTATGTCATTATTGTACGTTATTTGTGTTTGCAGAGTGCTGTTGCATTGTGTTTTTTTTCTTCTTGTTTCTAGCCATGGCAGCGTGCACCTGCGCACTGGGATGTGTTGACCCCCTTTTTCTTGCAGTTATACTGAGCTGGAGGTGTGTCTGACTCCTGTTGGTCGTATACTCCTAACTAGCCTGTCTGCCCCATAAGCTGATTTTAATTAGTGTAAGTATAAAGCTGAAGCCTGCTCTTATTGCATTCATTGGAAGCCATTTGAAACTAGGAGAGGTATAGAGTGGGCTCAGCATGCATGTTGGTACCTGCATTCCCTGCATTTAATGGAGGCCATTATGGTACCAAAAAGGGTAAAAGGCAGATTGGACCAAGCATGCATGTGGAACCTGCACTTCCTGAATTTTTTGGTGGCCATTATGGCACATAACAGGTAGTATTTAGTGTTAGGTTCTTGTCTTACAGAGATTGCCTTGATGTTTGGCAGATGGGCCCAAATAATTTTGTACAAACTGTATTTGCAAAGAATCTCAGATTTACAAAAAAGGTGTAGCATTAGCACCAGAATATTTTCTATATTTATGGCATTATTGTACTTTATTTGTGTTTGCAGAGTACTGTTGCATTGTGTTTTTTTCTTGGTGTTTCTAGCCATGTGTTTCTGTACGTTGGGATGTGCTGACTAACCCCCTTTTTTGCCCTAAACCATTCCATTGTAATTCTGGGTGTATGTTTAGGATCATTATCCTGCTGAAAGGTGAACCTCCACCCCAGTTTCAAGTCTTTTGCAGCCTCTAACAGGTTTTCCTCCATGATTGCCCTGAATTTAGCTCCATCCATCCTATCTTCCCATTAATTCTGACCAGCTTCGCTGTCAAGAATCCCCACATCATGATGCTGCCACCACCATGTTTTACGGTGGGGAAGGTGTGTTCAAGGTGAGATGCATTGTTAGTTTTCCATCACAAATAGTGTTTTAAATTTAGGCCAAAAAAATTAAACTTTGGTCTCATCTGACCATAGCCGTATATGGAAAGCAAAAAACATTAATGTGAATGAGCCCTTAGAGTGTATACTATGGCCTACACCTATCATACATTGTAACAAAATATGTTCATGAGATAATTAAAGCAAAAGAGGCAGCTCTCACCTGCCTCTCCTGCCAAAGCACGGATAGGACGCCTGGACGTGGCCGTTACAAAACTGAAGAAATGTCCAGTTCTGAATAACAGACCCTGTGTATGTGGAAGTTTTTATACCGCTTTTGAATAAAGAATTCCCTGCTATTCAGAGCTTCCATTTCTTCATAATATGTTCATATGTTAATTTATTCAAACAAAAAAGGAGCAAGAAAAAAATTGAGCAAGGAGAAAATAGAGCAGACAAGAAGCAGGAAAGTAGGAGGCAGAGAAGAAAAGGAAAAAGAAGAAGAGAAATGAGGAAGAAAATCTGAAAGGGGGAGGGGCGCCAGAGGATGCCCACTGAAGACGGTCAGTGGATTAGTGTATGGTTAAGCAGCTTCACAATAAACGGCACGTAGATCTGGCCGTACGAATAAATGGAAAGAAGAAAAAATGATTGGAGCGCCAAGAAAGTCAGGGAAAGAAGAGGTTCTCGGGTGATGTGACTCCTTAAGCTATCAGCCAGCTAGGCCCTATAAGGTTACATAAGAACACATAGGATATTTCACAAGTGGCTTCAGTAATTACTCACTTCACCAGGGGGGTGGGTCAAGATAAACTCAAGACACTTGGAGCCCACTACCCCCTCGCCGAGATCGCCTGTAGGTGGTTGTATTCCTTGGTGTCCCGCAAAAAGATGACCAAGAGGACCTTCTACTTCTCAAGGAATTTTCTTTATTTAAAGCTCGGCGCATTTCGGGGTTGCACAAACAAACCCCTTCTTCAGGAGCATATAAAAGCATACACATATATGTGCACTTTAAATACACAAATTTCAAATACCTTACTGGTACGTGGGCAAGGTTCGCTCTGATCATTTTTTCTTCTTTCCATATGTTAATTTGTAAGTGTAAAGGGGTTTTCCTGAGAAGGTATGAATCCACTGAGTTGCTATGGATTTGACTCTAGGCTAAACCCAGGAACATGGTCTAGGGCTGGGATGCCCAACCTGCAGCCCTCCAGCTGTTGCAAAACTACTACTCCCAACATGCCTTGATAGCTGTAGTTGTAGTTTTTAAACCGGTGGAGGGCTGCAGGTTGGGCATCCCTGGTCTAAGGGAATCACTGATATGCTTTTTTACAAGCATCTGGACTTCGCTGCCGAGAATCCAAATTCTTCTGCCACAGGAGTGGTCTCTGTCAGCAAACTTATGTGAACTGGGCGGATGGCACAAAGATACAGTTCCAAGTTATCAAGCAGAAGTTGTAGAGAGGTGGAGAGTTTCTCATGGCAGGTGTCATACAGTCAACAACGGAAGACCACCAGAAGTCAGGGTAGGCACTAGAATGGAATATGGGGACAAATACAAAAGTTGAGTTCATAACAGCAAACTCAAGAACAAACACCTTAGCAGACAGTAGTAACCAAATGGACCTTATTGCTCAAGCACAAAGTGATGGGGACAGGGTTCTCATGATGGCTCTGCAATGTGGCCATTCGTTGGAACTGCAGAACATTGGCCCATGTTGGCCCTTTAAGAGGCCAAGAGTCAGAACAAGTACATGAAGGAGAGGTGAGGCAGCAAGCAGGAGACTGAGCAACAGAGATGAGCAGTCATGAGATGCCAGTGAACAGGTGTGTGCCAGGTGACCAGGAGTTGCTGGGTGCTGGTAATGACATGACAGTAGTCTATGATAGAATTAAGCAAAAAATACACATACTGTAGGTGTACAATTAAGGACATACTAAGGCACACAACCATATTTTCCAATGGGGCCGTACACACATTTGTATTTTTGGCGGATCCATGTGCATTCAGCAAATTTTAGAGCAGGTCTTATTCAATCCCGATCCATTCCATCCATTCAAGACAGTGGGTCTGCAAAACCTGTGGACAGCACACAGGAAGCCATGTATTTGAGCCCATTTCTATGTGGATCTATTAATAGGCGCCTAGGAAATGCCCTGCACACCTATGACTTTTTGATGGCAGTTTGTTAGAGTAAATAGACCTGTGCATGAGGCCTTACTAATAAAAATGTGCTTGAATTCTGGATCAAATCAACCTCATCTTGTGTACCACATTTATTAAAGGGTATTCTGGTTTCATGAAATTAATGACCTATCCTCAGGATAAGTCATCAATATTCGATTGGCAAGGGTCTAACTCTCGTCACCCCCACCAACCAGCTGTTCTAAGGGTCTGCAACTCTAGAGTGAGAGCTGCGTCCTCTTCAATGTTTACCTATGCGCTGTCTACATTGTAGTGGCGGTACACTGTAAATACTGCTGTTCATCCCATTCAAATAAATTGGAGAGGAATGTGTAATTACTGTACAACCGCTACAATGTAGACAGCGCTTAGGCAAACATTGAAAAGGCAGTAGCTCTCGCACGAACGTCGCTGCTCTTTCAAAACAGCCGATCAGCAGGGGTGCAAGAGTCGGAACCCTGAGAATCTGATGTTGATGACCTACCCCTTTAAGTGCTGTAGACACCTTTTTGTAAGTCACTTCACAAGGGGATGTACTTAGTGGAAAAAAGATTGTGGCTTTGTGACAAGGGGGCATGTTTTAAAACATATGTGACAAAATTGCATGTGCCACTGTCATCACTGTGAATCATGTCCAAATTTTTCCAGTGTTTTTTTTTCCTTTTTATTCACCTTTATTACAAAGTTTAGCTGCACATTTTGCTTTTTGCTCCAGAATAATAATGCAACACGTCTTTTAATTCTCATTTTATGAAGCACCTGTACAGTATATTATGGGTCCGGATGAACTTCTCCAGATGTTACCCCATTCTAAGACTAGAACACGAGGGACATTTGTAAATAATTCCTTCAGCACTTCCATTTCTGATACACATTAGCATTCACGGCAAGACAATGTCAATGAAGTGAAGTGGAATGTGTGAATAATTTAGTAGTAAAACCAAACAAATAAAGAAATATAAAAGACGGATCTCTTGTCCTATATCACATCATGTTGTAATAGGTCATTAAGTAATTGCATCAAACAGGCAGTCGCACTGATGTATTGACGAACAGAGATTGATTTTGAACAATATAACGAAATAGTAAACAATTTATATCTGTGTGAAATAAATGAGCTGTCTTAGATGTCACAGGAGGACTTTTATCTTATGTTCTTTTATCTTAACATTAAAACTTAAAAGACAGTTGAGAAAGAAAGGCCAATCTATTATGCACTTGAAATTTTAATACGACAACTTGCTAGCACAATTATGCTAACATGCAGAATTATTAGAGTACAACTACTGTATAAAGCCTAATTATTTTCTTAACACAATATTTTTGAGTTTTCTTAACTTCAAGAAAATGATTTTAGCAGGCCAGGTTAAAGCTTTTAAAATGTAGGACAACAATGAATTTACTTTACAATTCATAATTTCATACTGCTGAGATCTGTTTGATTT
This sequence comes from Bufotes viridis, assembly GCA_033119425.1. NCBI lineage: Eukaryota > Metazoa > Chordata > Amphibia > Anura > Bufonidae > Bufotes > Bufotes viridis. The sequence goes on along the minus strand of CM065589.1, from coordinate 526,834,752 downwards.
TACATTGCTTTTTGAAGTTTTAACTAAGAATTTACAGGCAAGAAGAATTTACAGGCAAGAAAATCAAAATCATGTTTTTGTTTATAGACAAAAAAAAAACAATATTCTACAATCCGGGAATTCAATTCTTATCACTTAAAATAAATGGATGTGTTATCTGAATGAACGATCATTCTGGTTGTACAAAGTTATAACTATTAGATCAGTGGGGGTCCTACAGCAGGGATTCCCAACGATCACGAGAACAAGAACCCTGTACCCCTCAGAGTCCCCTGAAATGATTGGAAAGGCAGGTCAGGAGTGCACCTTGCCACACCATTGGTCTCTATGGGAGTTTCAGAAACAGCCAAATGCAGGATCGCCAGTGTGCATGCCCGGCCCCCCACAACCTAATAGGTCTACCCAATTAGTTATACCCTTATAGTTATACAACCGGAATACCCTTTTAAAGTGTGCCTAAATGTTCATGTACATTTTTTTCAAAGTGTTAGAAATACTTTAAAATAATTTTTCTAATATACTTCATATTAATTTTCCAATTTTACCATGAAACGAGGCCCCCGAAGCTCCACCATAGAATAGCAGTGCAGGATACCACTGCCATGTTCTATGCAGAGGTTCCATCAGAGCCCAGTGAGGACAGTCAGGAGCTCTGCACAGCACATCACTGCTCCTGCTTGTCCTGCCTGTGCTCTACTGAAACCTTTACAGAACATCGTAGCGCTGGGCCAAAACTTCAGGGGTCTCTTTTGGTAGTAAAATTAGAAAATAAATAAAGTATATAAGAGAAATTATTTTCAGGATATTTTTAACACTTTGAAAAATTTTAACTGGACATTTGGGAATAATTAAAGCAAATTTTGCTGAGTATCTAAAAGATAGAATAATCACCAGACACCCCCTTCCATTGCTATTCCCTTTTTAGCCTGTTGATAGGAAGAAGAAAGAAATACTTTCCTAGGCAAACAGAGCAGTTTCAATTCTGGTAGAATTTATTTGGACCCAAATCAAATCGGATGGGCAACTCGGCCAAATCAGACTCAAATCGAATATCAAGAAATTCACTTGTGTCTATTCTCCACCTTTTGGCAGCTGCAGGTGCTCTAAAGGACTGGTGGCACTAGAGATCTTTTGGCAATGTTAGAACTTCAACCAGGGTTAAAACCACATCAGTGGAACATCAGGCTCAAAGCCATGTCAGTTGACCATATCATTAACCCTCTAACAACATTAAAATTGATAAAATCCTCCTAAACATGTCACTTTTTTTATTGTAAATTATGAATGTATGTATCAAGTAAATAAAGTTGGCACACAAGTCAGGTGATTAAAGTGCATTTTAACCCTTTAGTGACATAACTTATTTTAGCTTTAAGGACCAGTAACATTTTCCCCCCTTTGTGTTCCAGTGGTCATAACTGAGCTACTGGTGATTCATTACAGCTCCTGTCCTAAATCTGATAGATAGTTTCTTTTTTGCCTAACTAGCTCCATCCTTGAACCCTTTTTAATCCGGTCCTTGCCATGTCCTCCTTGGCAGATTATTGTGCTTCCTCTAAGTCTAGCTACCGCATCTGCCCTTCTGTATGGTGTCGCCTGGTAAAGCATTGTTGTCGTATCCTTGTCAAAGCCTTACCTGGTCATCCGTGTCTTCTATGTATAGCCTCCCAGTGCTCAACTGCTTCTGATCCAGTCTGTTTCATGTATAGCCTGGCATCACTCTACTACTTCTATTCCATGTATAGCCTGGCAGTGCTCAACTGCTTCTGATCCAGTATGTTCCATGTCTTGTCTGGCAGTGCCTTACTGCTTCTGTTCCTGTCCTCTGTATGTCCTGCCTTCGTGAGAGGGCTCCTGGGTTCTCTGGAAGGAGAACATCCAGTCTGTGTGATGCTCTGCCTGTGACCGCCATCCTTCCATTCTGCAGGGGTCCAGGCATCAGCTTGTTTGTCTGGTTCCCGTTTTGTCTTCTCTGTATTGTGTTCTGTGCGGTTGTGTTTTGGCTCCAGTCCTTTGTGTTTACTGCTGGTGCTTGCACCAGCGTGGTTCTCTGCAGGTAGCGTTCTAGTGTACCAGGACCATCCTGGAGGTGCGACCAGTGAGCCTTTGGCCAAGTTCATCCCCACCACCAGGGGTTCTGTGAAGAACACGACTCGCTGGCTCTCTGCCCTCTGGGTTTAGCCTCCTGCCTTGCTGATGCACCTTGTTCAGTGTTAGCGCTACCACATTACTCTAACCTGCTTGTGCTGCATTACTTTCATGTTCCTTTATTACATGTTTAATAGAGTATTCTCTTGGTTCCTGGTCTGTTATCTTTTCTTCTCTTGTTTGTGAGACGTTCCAGAGGTCTGCCTGTCCTCTGGAACGTCACAGTAGCCCCTTAAAACAGCTGATCAGCATGAGTATCAGCGTGAGTCGCCAATAAGATAGGTAATCAATATTAGACTTACAGAAAACCCAATACCAAACTCAGTCTATCAAATCTGAAAGGAATTCTGGCTCTCCTCATGATGGCCTTTATCAGCCATTCCTGGCTTTGGTTTTAAATAACCACATAATAAAACCTAAAACTATAAAATTAGTTTAAAGGTGCATTTACACAAACCAAGGAGCAGCCAATTGTCAGGAAGGAAGCATTCCTTCCCGACAGTCGGCTGATTGTTAGTGGAGGTGAAGTGCTGCATTTACATGCAGCGATCATCTCCACAGTATGAGAACAAGGGATTGCAATTGCGATCGCACATCCTCATACAGTTTTAACTTTAAAATACGCAGTCTAGAATTGGTTAATATAGCATTCTAAAGCGCTTCCATTTTTACTGAACTGAGAGACATTAGATTTCAGCTTCAGACCCTTTTTTGTCTAAATATGATCACATCATGTTTCATAATATCCATGCATAGGTCAGGCAATATGGGGTCATAATCAAGTCAGTAGTCTGCAGACAAATGGATACAGCACACCTTTGCAGGAACTAGCAAGCTAGACAACCTATAGCTCAGGCACCCTCCTATAGGGAAAGGTGCATTAAGTACCTAAAGGTGGCAAGCCATAGGCTAGCCTGAATTGGGGTGTACATGCATTGGTCTTTTAAGACACGGAAGAAGTGTGTGCACCCTATGGGCACAAAGGGGAGTGTTGCTGTCAACAACAGGCTGCAGCCTGCCAGGGAAAGCACATCAGATGATTCTGGTGGCCAAACCCTACGCAAGAAAACTGAGGAAGACAGGTGGGTCATGGCTTCCAGAGGAAGGAAGGTGAATGGAGCAGCACCAGTGCTTGTCTGAGAGGGCAGGAAGGCGGCGGGCACGGGTTAATGATATAACAGTCTCCCACAATTCTTACGTCCTCTCTTCTGAGACAGTTGCAGGAATATTCTCAGCAGAACAGAAGCATTAATGTTTTCAACAGGCTCCCAAGACCTCTCCTCAGGACCAAAATCTTTCCAATCAACCAGGAAGAAGGTTTTACCTCTGATCTTCATGTTCACGAAACAAAGCAGCCCAATTGTTGTGCAGAGGTGAAGTAAATAATTGACCAGATTTTGATTGATGATGTCCACCTGCCCAATAGTCTGCAGATGGTAAGCAGAAGAAAAGTCCAATTTGATATCCAGCAGTTTACAGATAGCCATCCAGAGCTCTAAAGTGAACTATACTTCTCGGTCTGACATGAAATGAAGGGGCAAACGATTCAACTGGAAAATATGCTTCAAAAATAAGTTGGCCAGTTGACTTGTGGAGAGACGAGCAGACAGAGGTACAAAAAGTGCCATTTTATAAAACTAGTTGGCCACCACCCAGATTACAGAGCATCCCAAAGAAGAGGGCAAATCAGTTAAAAAGTCTATGGCAATATGTTGCCATTTAGTATTGGGCACTAACATCGTAAGTAAAAGTCCTGAAAGTCATGCTGGGTCTTGGCTTTGGGGTCTTGTTCTGGGCCCCAATAGATCAGACAAGAACAAAATCTTGAATTCCCTTAGAAACTGTGTTCAACCAGTAACATTGGTTTATCACATTGGCGGTCTTAAAAAAAAAAAAACCTGGGTGACCAGAAACTTTGAAGCGATGCCCCCAGGCCGGGACCTGCCACCTTTTTGCCATGGGGACATATATTTGGACATCCCTAACTTGAACCGGAGCAACTGAGTTAATGCAGGTAGAGCTAATGATGTATTGTGGCTCCTCTACCTGATCAGCAGGGTTGAATGAATGGGAAAGGGCATCAGCCTGAATATTCTTCTCAGCCTAACAGAAGTAAAGAATAAAATTAAACCACAATTAAAAAACAATTTCCACTGGGCCTGGGGATGCAGAGCGTTCTGCAGGTAGGTCATATTGTAATGATGCATATAGATGTCTACTTGATGATAGGTGCCCTCCAGAAGGCGCCTCCAATCTTAAAGAGCCAATTTAATGGCCAGCAATTCTCTCTTCAGTGGAGTAATTGCATTCTGCAGGGGGAAAAGACCTATAGAATAAGTTGCAGGCAGCTTTCTTACTGGAAGAATTTTTGAATAAGGACAGCTCCGGCTCCTATGGAGGATGCATCCACCAGGAAGAGATGTCAGGGCAATGCAGGATCGAAGCTAAAGAAAAGGCTTTTTGAGAGTCTGGGAACCAGATTCTGCCTAAGGTGTCCACTTCCTGACTTTTGCCCTTTTGCGGATAAGGGTGTAGATGGGGGAAGTCAGAGTAGAGACGTTTGGGATAAATTGCCTGTAATAATTTGTAACGCCTAAGAACTTCTGTATGGCTCTTAGACTTGTAGAACTTGACCAATTCTGAACCACAGACAGCTCCTCTGGGTCCATCTGAATACCACAGATTATATAGACCAGGTAGGTAAGGGAAGTCTTCTCCAACAAACTCTTAAACTTAAAAACCAACACAAGCCTTAAAACCAATTCTAATTTATGGCATATGTTCACAATGAACTACAACCCTACAACACTATCCCGCATCAAAGAACAGGCACATGCCAAGTATCATAAAAATACAATTTTTATTATGTCAAATATAATATACAAAAAATATTATTCACAGTACATAAAGTGTCAAACACAGGGAAAGATGCATGAGTTCAAACACACATGTTTGTTTACCCCTAAATAAGGTGTTACACATGCCACATATGGCCCCAGCAAGGTAGACTCTACACAGTAATTCAAGGGGAGAGGCCTCCTGACGAAGCTGCGGCGAAACGCGCGGCCAGGGTTTTCCAGTGACATAAGCTGTTTGCATATCCCTCTATCGTGGCAAACGGTATGTAGGCAAGGTTGAATAGGTTCTCTACTAGGTGACTGGAGTGGGTGGGGTGGGTATGAGTATTCTGTGATGGATGCAATTCACTCCCCCACTGTATGTGTGTGAGGTTATCTCCTTTCCCCTTGAATTACTGTGTAGAGTCCACCTTGCTGGGGCCATATGCGGCATGTGTAACAACTTATTTAGGGGTAAACAAACACGTGTTTGGACTCACGCATCTTTCCCTGTGTTTGACACTTTATGTACTGTGAATAATATTTTTTGTATATTATATTTGAGATAATAAAATTGTATTTTTATGATACTTGGCATGTGCCTCTTCTTAAACTTAGTGTATAAACCATTCTCCATAGCTGTTGTAGAATAGAATGGACATGTTTACAGTGAGAGGTCAGATTAGGGGAGAAAAGTGTGAAGATGTACTGTAGTTTCTGATCATTTAGGTTCCATTTTGTATCTGTCCATTTTGTTTCTGTTAGAGCCCTTGTGGCCTGTGAATGAACTGAAGATTAGTTTAGAATTGTTTGTGGAAGGGAGTTATACTTTATGTGAATTCATTTTCAAGGTTGTTTTGGGATTCTGATTCAATGCAGACCTCGGAACTGGCCGCTCTGGGGTCCAGAATGATAACAAATGAACAAAAGGTACACAGTGGCCATTTATACTGCACATGTCCTTGCTATGTTCCACTAAGGAATGGAGATTTTTGTTTAATCTATATGAAGCTATAACTCTTCAGAAAAGAAGTCAGAAGTTTATCCTACGGTAGAACACCTTGCGTAGGGACCTGATCAGTGTTTTCCCAATCGAGACTTTGACTGCTTTTGCTGAAAGGGCTTCCCAGTAGATACCGCTGTCAGATGATGTTAACTCAATCGGTGATGTAAGTACCTTTCTCCTGGATGTAGTCAGGACTCCAGTTGAAGTGTTGATGTAATTGTGTATTATGTTCTTTATCCTTTGTATATAGATAAGTGCAAAAGAAGGACATTATATTGCTATATGTATACACTACTTATATTTAATAGAATTATATTATAAACCTTAGTTTGAAGAGTAGTTGAAGTTTCAGTTAAAAGTCTCTCTTTGAAGAGTATCTGAACTTGAAGTCTTGCTCTTATCAGCAAAACAGGGAGAAAACCAGGATGACATTCAGATAAACCACACCACAAGTGTATGGCAAGTCACAGAAAATATCTTTGACAAATTTCTAGAAGACAGCTGGAGTGTTGAACAGCCGAAAGGGTAAAACGAGATCATAATGGCTATTGCTGGAATTAAATGCAGTCTTCCATTCGTCAACCTCTCAAACATGTACAGTAAGTTGCTGCTAATGACCACGCTATGTAGTCAGTTCTTTATATACTTTGGACAGGCCCATCTTAGGTAGGCCATGGGTACCTTAGCCTGAGAAAAGTGTTACAGCAGTTGGTGTGGAACCACTGTGTCAACCAACAGATATGGCTTTGGGCTACTCCTAAGGTCGTTAACCTGGCAGACCCCTGGTTTTCACCCTTTAACTCCTGTACAGGCATCTGGACTTTGCTGCTGGTGAACCATCAGGCCACTACCTCCTGGAGTAGAATCTGTGTGATTGACAACTGACCCACGGTAGACCGAAAAGAAGTTGCAAAACAAACAGCACTCCTAGTACAGAATTGGTGGGTGCTGACCTCCTGGGATACAGGTTCAATCTCCCAAAACAAACATGCTTAACATAGGCTTTTTAGCCAAAATGTTGCATCTGGAATAAAAATCAACACAAAGGGACGTACTATATCCATTGATTTATTTTGTTTGGATATCCACAGCAGACAGACACTGGTGCAGAGCACAGAAGGATCAGGCAAAATCACAATCAAGGAAAGGCCAAGGTCAGGGCAGACAAGAGATTTGATTGACGGTTTGCAGACAAGGCAGGTTGCAAAAGATCAACACAGAGGTCAGGCATATGTCAGGTCACAAAGGGTCAGAATCCAGTAAACAGGCAGAAAGTTGGTACACGGGTGGACAACAGAAACAGTACACCTTGACAGGACATTAGCAAGCTGGGAAACCTATTGCTCAGGCCAAACTCACTTCTGCAATGAGGTGAGATGAGTATCTCACTTCAGGCAGCAGATGACTTGTCTCTTTGGGTGGGCAGCAGTTTAGGTGGGGCACGGGAGCCAATGGCTTCCATCTCCTCCATTCTGCCACATAGGCCTCAAGCCTGTGCAGGTTCTCGCAGGATGAAGTGATGACATCATGATGCAAGCCTACATGATCACGTTAGACTCGGCGCAGGAGGGCAATGTTAAGACATTGCAACTGCCTGTGCTGGGTTATGGGACCTGAGCCATGGTCTCGGTTCTGGGTAGGATATTGCACCTGTTTCTTTTTTTGTGTGCTGCTTTTTTCTTTCTTATTTTCATATAAATATATATAGAAAAAGAGAATGCAACAGCACTCTGCAAAAAAGGGAATTATACTGCCAAACGTCAAGGCGATCTCTGTAAGACGGGAACCTAACACTAAATTCTACCTGTAATGAGCCCACACGGCCACTGTAAGATTCATAAATGTCGGTCCCACATGTATGCTGGGTCCACTCAGCTACAGGGAATGCAGGTAGGTATATATGTATATATATGGGGATTGCAGTCAGCTCAACCCAATACGCAGGTGCACGTTGCTATGGTGAAATACACATACAAACGTAAAAACAAAGGTGCAATGGCACACTGCAGCTAGAGCTCCGTCCTGCCACTATGCTGGATGTTAGATGAGGCATTAGTTTATATTTTGGCCAAATTATGTAAGCCACCCACCATCCATATCAGCCACACAAAATCCAGGGAGTGCAGGTGCAGCATGCATGCCAGATCCCTTGATCTGACATCCCTTGATCTGATGAACGCTGTATGGCACCAGACGGGGTTACAAGCAGAGTGTATCTGGCATGCATGCTGCACCTGCACTCCCTGGATTTTGTGTGGCTGATATGGATGGTGGGTGGCTTACATAATTTGGCCAAAATATAAACTAATGCCTCATCTAACATCCAGCATAGTGGCAGGACGGAGCTCTAGCTGCAGTGTGCCATTGCACCTTTGTTTTTACGTTTGTATGTGTATTTCACCATAGCAACGTGCACCTGCGTATTGGGTTGTGCTGACTGCAATCCCCATTTTATTCCTTTGTAGCATATATGGGAGGCGTGGTGACCTCCATGCAGTCATGCACACCTGACTAGTGAATCCGCCCTGTAGGCTGGTTTTAAAGTCAGTATAAAACTGAGTCTGCTTTATAGAACTTACCAGAAACCATTTGGTTCCAGGAGAAGTACTAGTGGGCTCAGCATGCATGTTGGTATTTGCATCCCTTGATCTGATGAACGCTGTATGGCACCAGACGGGGTTACAAGCAGAGTGTATCTGGCATGCATGCTGCACCTGCACTCCCTGGATTTTGTGTGGCTGATATGGCCCATAAAAGGTAAGAATTAATGTTAGGGTCCACTCGTGAGGCAACCGTGAAGTGGTGGGTGGCTTACATAATTTGGCCAAAATATAAACTAATGCCTCATGTAACATCCAGCATAGTGGCAGGACGGAGCTCTAGCTGCAGTGTGCCATTGCACCTTTGTTTTTACGTATATATATATATATATATATATATATATACATATCTCTACAGTATATATATATTGTAAGGGATCACATCATTCAGGGGGTCATAATCACCAACTTCTTTGCAGACAACCGGTTTTAGTGTCCAAACCATGCTTTTATTTTAGTCCCTTCAGCACAATACAGATTAGTCCAGTTATCAGGCACTGGATCAGTTGCAGTTCCCACATACACAATCAAAATAAATGCCTGCCCGGCTGGGCTCTAACTAACATATATAAATAATTTCCTACCTCACTTATAAGGCACAGTTCACAACTGCAACTCAGTCCGGCTTTACAAATAATCCACCCAGGGATGGTATCAGGCATCACATAGCCTTGTGGCCCCTCAGCCCTCGTGACTGAGACCACCCAGAACTTCCACAGGACTCTGCTTCACAAACTCTCCTTCCCCCAGACTGGCACCCTGGGAGGTGCTTTATCCCAGCCTGATTAGGGCAGGCCTCACCTGGGAATCCCTTCCTTCTAGCGAAAAACCTGCCCCGGACTTGGGGGGGGGGGTGGATTGGGAGGTCCCACTGCCAAAACCTACCAACCCAATCCAAGTAAAATCCAGCCCTGAATAAATAAAGAAAATATCCCCAGCAACTATGTTTGCTGAAGCCAGCATTATCCTGGATTTCACCCACCTCAGCCAGTTGAGGAATCTGGGAGAGATATACCCCCCTTCCGGGACTTGCTTCACATCACCACGATATATATATATATATATATATTGTGGTAAGGTGCAAGGTGTCATATGTGATGGCAGGTACGTGTCACCGAGGTTGCTGGCCTCGGTGAGGTGAGAGCCGGGTTTTTGTCTGCAGCAGCTAGTGCTGTTTGACTTTGTTAAATAGCATGGCTGCAAAGCCGATCCGGGCCGGCTCTTACTGGGAGCAGCTAAAGAGTAGGGTGGGTGGCTGCTCCCCACGGTCCAGTCCATGTTTTGGGCTGGATATAAAACGCAGCCAGCAGCTGTGTCTGGGGAGTGTGATTATCCTAGAGCTGCTAACAGGGCTGGGAGTTCTCTGTCCAGGAGGAAAGAGCTCAGCAAGGAGGTATTTTGTTCCTGGCTACCTGAAGCTGGATTCTCCTGCGGCTGGGCCGACAGCGTGGTGCGAACCTGCACCTACACCTCCCAGGTGACTGAACCTGTGTTGGACTGTTTTTGTTTGGCTACGTTATTTCCGTTGTGTGTGAACTGTCACCAAGAGACTGTTTTTCATTTTGTGTGCAAGTGTGAATAAAACACTGTTTGTTGCACAATCTGGACTCCTTGTTTTGCCTCTAAACTGCACCCGCACCGCTGTCTACCAGAGCGACTCCCCACATTTGGTGTCGGATGCGGGCATGCGCAGTGAGGCTGGCGTGAACGCCGAAGTTTTGTTTTTCTAAAGTGTATGGAATATATTAAGCCAGCAAAGCTGCAAGCAGGAGTTTCTGGCAACATGGAGGCTGCTGTGAAGGCTCTCATAGAGGCTAACGTGCAGCAGCGGGAGACCAACCAACTACTGCTACAACATGTGATGGCGTTACAGGCGGCAGGAGCGTCCCACCACGTCCAAGATGCCCGGAAGCGGTCCGTGCGGCGATCCCAAAATGACCCCCGCAGACGACGTTGAGACGTACCTGGCGGTTTTTGAGAAGGTCGCCGTGAGGGAAAAGTTACCCCGTGACCAGTGGGCTGAGGTGGTCGCTCCGTTCCTGGCTTCCGGACCCCAGCAGGTGTTTTTCGACTTGTCGGATGACCAAGCGGCAGATTATGACACTGTGAAAGGAGAGGTCCTAGCCAGACTGGGCGTGAACGTGCTGGTCCGCGCCCAAAGAGTCCACCAGTGGGACTTTAAAACGACTGAACCCGCTAGGCCGCAGTTCTACGATCTGCTGCACAGGCTGCAAAAGTGGCTGCAGCCCGATCTACTAAGTCCCACTGCCATGCTGGATCGACTGTTGGCGGACATCTTTGGAGGGCCCTGCCTTATCCCCTCCAGCACTGGATCGGCCAGGTATCGCCCACCAATGCCCTGGAGATGGTCGACCTGGTGGAGCGCTACGAGGCCACCAGAAACCTGCAGGGGACTCTTGCGGGAAGGGGTCAGTCAAACCCCGGAGGCCTCTGCCCCAGTTCCGACGTCCGGCGACAGAGCGGCCTGCCCGGAATATACCCCCTGCGAGTCCGCCTCCCGTGGTATGCTGGAGGTGTCAGGAGCCAGGCCACATCAGGGCCGACTGTCCGCATCGGGATGAGCCGATGGATATGAACTACGGGGTCGTCACTCCCTGTATGCACGGAAGCTGTGCGCAACTGGCACCCGTGAGGTGCAGGACCATAACCACCTGTGTCAGGTAGAGGTGGGAGACTCTCTGGCGGTGGCTCTGCTGGACTCCGGGAGTTTAGTCTCCCTGGTAAGGGCTGCACTTGTACGGCCTGCGGAGTATACTGGCCGTAAAGTCGGGGTCCTGTGCATCCACGGAGACCTGAAAGACTATCCCACTGCACTAGTGACTTTGTCCACAGCGGCTGGTAGGTGGACCCACGAGGTGGCTGTCGCTACTAAACTCCCACACCGAACTAATACTTGGGAGGGACTTCCTCGGTTTCTCCGGCGCTGTGGCCGGCAATAAAGGTATCTGAGGGACCCGAGACAGGGGTGACCCTAGTAGAGTGGCCTGATACCGCTGGAAGGCCAGAACCCTGGGAGCCCGAGTCTGAAGGGCCGGGCGGTAGGGGTGACCACTGCTCCAGCGGTAGAGGGGGAGACAACCCCACTGAGTGTAATGGTGGGAGACACGGAGGACTTGCCACCGGGACCTGAGTTGGCAGACCTCAATGTCTCCGGGAAAATTTTGGGACCGCACAACACCGGGACCAAACCCTAACCAGGGCCTGGGAGAATGTGCTGGAAATTGATGGGAAACCCCAGAAACCAGGGGCTGAATTAATGTTCCCACGGTTTATTGTTCTGCAGGATATGTTGTATCGGGTGAACCAAATCCGAGGCGAACCTGTTGAACAGTTGGTGGTGCCCACAGCGTATCGCAAGCTTGTCATGGAGCTTGCCCACCAACATGTTCTTGGGGGACACCTGGGGTGGCAGAAAACCCAGGACCGCATACTGCAGCGATTTTATTGGCCCAGTGTGTTCAAGGAGGTAGAGAATTATTGTAAGTCCTGTCCGACCTGTCAGATAACTAGCCCCCAGCCACATTTCCGTAGTCCCCTGGTACCTCTGCCAATTATTGAAGTACCGCTTGAGCGAATCGCGATGGATTTAATTGGGCCTGTACCAAAGTCTCGCCAGGGGCCACCAACACATTCTGGTAGTTCTCGACTATGCCACTCGGTATCCGGAGGCGGTGCCTCTGCGACATACCTCAGCTAAGCTCATTGCCAAAGAGTTAATGGAGATGTTTTCCGTGTGGGCCTGCCAAAAGAGGTTCTGACAGACCAAGGGACCCCTTTTATGTCCAAAGTAATGAGGGAACTGTGTAAATTGTTGCGTATAAAGCAGTTACGGACGTCCGCTTACCATCCGCAAACAGACGGTCTTGTGGAGAGGTTTAACCAAACTCTAAAAAATATGTTAAAGAGGGTGGTGTCTAGAGATGGGAAGGACTGGGATCTGCTTCTGCCCTATCTCATGTTCGCAGTGCGAGAGGTGCCCCAGGCCTCTACTGGGTTCTCGCCCTTCGAACTGCTTTATGGCAGACACCCTCGGGGCCTGTTGGATATCGCCAAGGAAGCATGGGAACAACAGCCTGTCCCCCACAAAAGTGTCATTGAGTATGTCGCCCAAATGCAGGACCGGATGGAAAGGGTGTTGCCCTTGGTCCGGGAGCATATGGAGGCAGCGCAACAAGCCCAGAGTAGGGTGTACAATCGTCAGGCTCGGGTACGGGACTTCAATCCGGGAGATCGGGTTTTGGTTCTGGTACCCACCCTTGACAGCAAATTCCTAGCTAGGTGGCAGGGCCCCTATGAGGTGATCGAGAAGGTAGGGGAAGTAAATTACAAAGTACACCAGCCAGGCGGCGCAAGCCGGAGCAGGTGTACCACGTGAATTTACTTAAGCCGTGGAAAGATAGGGACACAGCCGACGACCACAGCCCCCGGCCAGGGCTTCTAGGTGAAAAGGGTCCAGCCCCACAGTTCGAGGCCTGTGAAGCAGTAACCACGGTAAAATTGCAGACAGCCTGTCTTCCAAACAAGTTCAGGAAGTCAGGGAGTTCATCAGTCGGAACACGGATGTGTTCTCGACCTCCCTGGCCGCACGTCTCTCATCCAACATGACATCGTCACTGAGCCTCAGGCCAAGATCCGGTTAAAACCATACCGGGTACCCGAGGCTCGGCGACGGGCCATCGCGGAGGAAGTACAGTTAATGTTGAAGCTCGAGGTCATTGAGGAGTCGAAAAGTGAGTGGGCCAGTCCCATAGTCCTAATACCTAAGCCGGATGGGACGTTGCGGTTCTGCAACGACTTTCGCAAGTTAAATGAAGTATCCAAGTTTGACGCGTATCCCATGCCCCGAGTAGACGAGCTGGTTGAAAGTTTAGGACAAGCCCGTTATTTTTCTGTGCTGGACCTCACTAAAGGGTACTGGCAGGTACCCTTAACGGAGTCGGCTAAGGAAAAACCGCATTTGTTACCCAGCAGGGCCTGTATCACTACAAGGTGTTACCCTTTGGCCTGCATGGCGCCCCGCCACTTTCCAAAGGTTAATGGACATAGTGCTGCGACCACATCGCCGGTACGCCTCGGCCTACTTGGATGATGTAGTCATCCACAGCACCGACTGGGAAAGCCATTTACCCAAGGTGCAGGCGGTAGTGGATGCCCTGAGGAAAGCCGGACTGACCGCTAACCCAAAGAAGTGCTGCATAGGGTTAGAGGAGACAAAATATCTGGGATATGTAATTGGGCGGGAGTCATCAAACCTCAGGTAACTAAGGTAGAGGCCATTCGTAACTGGCCCCGACCGGTCACCACCAGGCAGGTAAAGTCGTTCCTGGGGATTGTAGGTTACTACATGAGGTTTGTGCCCCACTTTGCCACAATAGCAGCGCCATTGACAGACCTGTTGAAGGGGCGAAAGTCTGGGAGGGTTAGCTGGAGTGAGAAGGCGGAGGAGGCTTTCTCCGCGTTGAAGACGGCCCTGTGTGGGTCCCCGGTTTTGGTGACACCCGACTTCAACAAGGAGTTTGTCGTACAGACCGACGCCTCGGAGGTAGGCCTCGGTGCGGTACTGTCGCAGGAGGTCAACGGGGAAGAACATCCCGTTGTCTTCCTGAGCCGTAAGCTCAGTCCCGCCGAGTCCAGGTATAGTATAGTGGAGAGGGAGTGCCTGGCTATCAAGTGGGCACTCGAATCTCTCCGCTACTACCTGTTAGGAGGAGGTTCCGTTTGGTGACCGACCATTCCCCTCAAATGGATGAGTCAGGCCAAGGAGAGGAATGCTCGGGTCACCAGGTGGTTCCTATCTCTTCAAAATTTCAAGTTTTCCGTGGAACACAGGGCAGGCCGCTTGCAGGGCAACGCAGATGCCCTGTCCCGCGTCCACTGCCTCACGTGTGTTCACCCCTCAGGGCTGAACAAAGGGGGGTATGTGGTAAGGTGCAAGGTGTCATATGTGATGGCAGGTACGTGTCACTGAGGTTGCTGGCCTCGGTGAGGTGAGAGCCGGGTTTTTGTCTGCAGCAGCTAGTGCTGTTTGACTTTGTTAAATAGCATGGCTGCAAAGCCGATCCGGGCCGGCTCTTACTGGGAGCAGCTAAAGAGTAGGGTGGGTGGCTGCTCCCACGGTCCAGTCCATGTTTTGGGCTGGATATAAAACGCAGCCAGCAGCTGTGTCTGGGGAGTGTGATTATCCTGGAGCTGCTAACAGGGCTGGGAGTTCTCTGTCCAGGAGGAAAGAGCTCAGCAAGGAGGTATTTTGTTCCTGGCTACCTGAAGCTGGATTCTCCTGCGGCTGGGCCGACAGCGTGGTGCGAACCTGCACCTACACCTCCCAGGTGACTGAACCTGTGTTGGACTGTTTTTGTTTGGCTACGTTATTTCCGTTGTGTGTGAACTGTCACCAAGAGACTGTTTTTCATTTTGTGTGCAAGTGTGAATAAAACACTGTTTGTTGCACAATCTGGACTCCTTGTTTTGCCTCTAAACTGCACCCGCACCGCTGTCTACCAGAGCGACTCCCCACAATATATATATATATATATATATATATATACTGGCAGTATTGGGGCACTATGGGGGGTGGGGCAGAGCATTATATACATTAAAGAAGGGCCACTATATATACTACAGAGGGCGACCATCATATATACTACAGAGGGGTCCATTTTATATACTACAGAGGGGCTATATATATAACCAATATAGAAGATCCTTTATGTATACCACCAATGCAGAGGGGGCATTATATACTACACACTACAGAGGTGGTTATTAAATATATTACAACCAATACAGAGGGACCATTATATATACTACCAATACAGAGGAGGATTACAATACTTGTGGTATTACAGGAAGGGGGGGGGGGGACCTTTATATATACTACCACTACAGGGGTGCATTATACTAAGGGATGTTGGGGAAGTCAGAGCATTATGCATGCTAGCACTATAGAGGGCATTATTCTAAAGGGGAGGGTACAAGGGGGTATTAAGGGGTCATTTTAATACAGGGGGCATTATACATATGGGCATTACAGGGGGATGCATATGTAGTGGCACTACAGGGGGCATTATAATACAAGGGGCACTCCAAGGGGTCATCATTACAGGGGCACTGCAGCTGGGCTTTATAATGCCCCTTGTAGTAGTCCCAGTATTTATACATACAGGGTAACTATAGCGGGTATTATAGCTACTGGGGGGAATTATAGAGGGCTTTATTACTGTAGGGGTGACTTATAGATCAGCCTTTTTACTACTGAGGGCCCTTAAGGGTTGCCTTATATACGGGCCTTGTTTTGCTGGGGGCACTATAAGGGGCTTTATTTCTATAAGGGGTCCTATGTGGGCATTATTAATATTGGGGATACTGTGGGGGCACTGTTATTGGGCACAGTATGTTGGGCATTACTATTAATTGGGAGTACTGTAGGGAGCACAATTACTATTGAGGGTAGTCTGGGAGCGCTATTACTATGGGCGCTATTACTATGGGGGGCTATGTGTGCGGCATTGTTATTTCCGCATTACAGTATTTCGGGGGATTGTGGAGCACAGAGGGACAATATTGGGGTTAGCCGCTGGATGACAATGCTGGGGCACCAGGAGGTTGGAGTATGATTGAAAAGTGAGGAATGCCTGTGTGTGTCCAGAGATGAGGGGCTATTGCGTGGCACCATTTAAATGTTTGCCTCAGGCAGCGGAAAGACTAGAATCGGCCCTTCCGCTAAGATATTACTATGTGTGCTGGGTGAGCTGCTATGGAGGCAAAGTATAGGCGGTCATAGTGCTGCTGTATGTGTTACTGAAGACTCAGTGTCTAAGGCTCTGTTCACACTTTATCTCATCAACAGATACTGTAGATGATAGCTAGATAGATATGAGATAGATTATAGAGAAATAGACAGGGGCATAGCTATAGGGGAAGCAGGGGAAGCGGCTGCTTTGGGACCCAAACTCAGAAAGGGCCCACCCAGGAGGAAGACTAAAAGATTTTATTGTCAGGGTCCCCTCAACAGTATTATACAGAGACATTATGACCAGAGACACTGTAGAAAATGGACGGAGCGGCTGATGGGCCTTGTCTGACTAGCCATAGGCGTGGGGGTTGCGAAAAAGTTGGCAGGGGAGAAGGGCCCCCGTTCAAAAATTTGCTGTGCGGTCCGGTCATTTCCAGTTATGCAACTGGAAACGGATAATAATGATCAATATGAGAGAGATACTAGACAGAGAGATAAGAGACCGCTAGGAGCTAAGAGAGACAGCAAGATATATATAGGAGATAGATAGATAGATAGATAGATAGATAGAATAAAGGACTACACATTCTTTCACCTCATGGAAGTGTGACAGTCTTTTTCTTTTTTATTTAGATACTGTAGATAGATAGATAATAGATACAATAGATAGAGACAAAAGGATGGATAGATAGACAGATAGATATGAGAGAGAGAGATAGATAGATAGATAGATAGATAGATATGGGATAGATAGACAGATAGATAGATAGATAGACAGATAGATATGAGATAGATAGATAGATAGATAGATAGATACAAAAGGATGGATAGATAGATTGATGATAAATATGAGATAGATAATAGATAGATAGATCTAAGAGAGATGGATAGCAGGTAGATATTACACAGATAAGCGAAATTATTAAATAGATAATGAGATAGCTGGTAGATAATAAGTGACAACTGACAACCTATGCAGGGATGGTGACAGAGAACATGACTGACGCTGAGGAGCCGTGCTGGACTAATAACACAATAGGAATGAGCACGTAGCTTCCTGTAGTCCGGGATTAGCTGAGAGAACTACATTACCAGTGATGCTCTGCGTCCTCCTCGGGCGCTGATTGGCTGACAGCTCAGCCAGTGAGAGCCGCTGATGACAGCAGAGCAGGTGCTGATGGGGAAGCTGAGCTCCACAGTCATGGCGTACAGCATGAGAGCAACTCTGCAGCATCTTCTCATCCTGACCCTGTGCCTGCAGATCGGGGGAGGACAGAAGAAGAAGGAGGTATTACTGTGTGTGCTGAGCGAGCTGCTGTATGTGTTACTCAAGGCTCTGTTCACACTGCATCTCATCTTCTGTAGTGAGGATGTATGCCTCTGATGGAAGGCTGTGATGTATGACGTCCTTACTGTGTGGGATATGTATTTTACTGGACTGCCTGTAGATTAGGCAAAGGTAGGGGGTGCAAAAAAATAAATGAGACCCTCACCTTTTAAACCCTTAATTCCTTCTCTGTTGCTCCACGTCCCTGTGGTTTCTGCCCCCACTGGACCAAAGTGATGCCACGCCATTCCCACTCACGGTCCTCATCGGTCGCTAGAATGGGGCATCACTGCTGAGGCTCAGCCATGCAGGTCTTGTCCTTGTGACCATTGAGGCCACATTCTCTGGGTGCTTGGTTTACGAAAGTAAAGGTACGACCACGCGGCCCGGTACTCGAACCCCAGCACCTCTGTCGCAACTGCCAAACCACAACACAGTGTGGTCATACCCTAAGGGAGCTTAGCTTGAGTAACCCGGCATGGCCACTCCATCTTGAACAGAGCTGTTCTAGTGCTGGTTCCAGCTGCAGGGAACGGCAGATCATTGGTGTTGTGGGGTGTCGGACCATCAGAGATTAGATATTAGTGACCTATCATGATGGTAGGTCATCAACGTCAGGAGCCTGGTGAATCCCTTTAAATATTGATGACTGGTCCTTAGGATAGGTCATCAATATCTGATTGTGGAGGTTTGACACCCGGATCCCCCACCAATTATCTGGTTGGAGGATGGGCATGGCCGCTCTTGCACCACACTTGGCGGCATACTTTGGATAGCGGCTGTGCTTGATATTCCAGCTCAATCCATTCACTTAAATGGGACTGAGTTGAGCAATAGCTGTGGGACCAATGAAGGCGACGTCACCGGTGGAAGAAGAGGCCGCGGCAGGCACTAGAGCACCTAGGCTTTTTCAACAGCTGATCGGAGGAGTTTCCAGAGTTGGACCCCTATGATCAGAGTGGGGATAGGTTATCCAGGAATGATTAAAATAAAATTACTGAAAAAGCCTAGTTAATACTTTATTATAACCATACCCTTAAATAGCATTTATTATTTATAAGAAGTCGTTTTGTTTAGGGGGAAATAAAATGGCCAAAGCCTTATTACCTTACACCAAACCCGTCCTAACTCACAGCAGGACGGGTTAGGCCTCGTTCACATCTCCGTTTGTGGATCCGGCCGGCTGTTCCGACAGTGGAAAACCCCTTTAACACAACAAAAGCCATTGAAGGTCAAGTTGAAGCTTCCTGCAACTCTTTCATTATTATGAGTGTCCCGTTAGAACAGGCATCCTCAAACTGCGGCCCTCCGGCTGTTGCAAAACTACAACTCCCAGCATGCCCGAACAGCCTACAACAGGGCATTGTGGGAGTTGTAGTTTTACAACAGCTGGAGGGCCGCAGTTTGAGGATTCCTGCCTTAGAGGTTGTTACATCTGAAGTCTTTGGTGCCTGCATGGACATAGACCATAAAGTTTGCTCAACTGGAGACAACTATATGGAATAATTGACAGATTCTCTACGAGTCAGGGGCATGAATATTTATGCTTAATTCAATGTGCTTCTCATCTGCCTCATCTGTCATCTGAAGGTTCATCACATTACAACCAAGCTGATGGATGTAAATCAGACCTTGAGTTTCTCCACTGTGACTGAGCTGGAGCCATTTTACAATTATATCTTCAAAATCCCCTGTAGAAATCAGAGCGTACTATGAAAATGCTGGATGTAATAACTGAAATATGGCACGTCCTCCGTGACCAAGCTGCAGGTAGAACTGTCAGGTGTCCTTCATATTTCAGGAGTCTGCACCAACCAGGACGGTGGCTTGGCGAAAGTTTTCTTTGGCCTTGCAGTAGCGTTAGTTGGGATTTCGGCCTTGCTTTCCTGGTTCATGTTGTACATCTGGTAGAGGAGGACAGTGCAAGACTAAGAAAACTCTAAGCACTGTGCCTGGCACCTCTATTACTGTTTCTAACATGGTTCTGGACTTCCAGTGGACAGCTCTGTGAGTTTTTTCTTCACTTTTGGTGTGTAGTTTGGCATTTCTTATTCTTCAACACAACATGCTCTGTGTATGGCGTTTTCCCATAGGCTTCTGGTATTTGAAAAAGTCTGAAACAAATAAATGTTAAAATATGAAGATAAAAAAGCCATTAAGAAAACACTCAAAATTTACATCTTTTTTTACAAGCCAAAAAAGCCTCATAAAGCACCATTTATCAAACTGGTGTAAAGTAGAACTGGCCTAGTTGTCCTTATAAACCAATCAGATTCCTCCTTTCATTTTTTGACGGAGCTGTCCAAAACGAAAGGTGGAATCTGAGTGGTTGCTATGGGCAACTAAGCCAGTTTTACTTTACATGAGTTTGATAAATGACCCCCTATGTTTTCATATGTGCAAATCAGCCTCTAGGAGCAAGGGAGGCGTTGCCATTACACCCAGAGGCTCAGCTCTCTCTGCAACTGCCGTGCCCTCTGCACTTTGATTGACAGGGCCATAGTGAAAACATCATAATGCCTGGCCCCGTCAGGCCTGGAGAGGGCGCTGGGCGCCTGCCAAAGCCTTCTCATATGTCCTTGCTAATGATGGCTGGTTCTCAGGCTGTATAGCAGCTAGAGATACCAGCCATGGCTTGTTTTAAATTGTACAATATAAGCTCTAGCCCCAAAACCTTGGGAGTTACAGCTAGAAAGGGTTCCAGGTCAGGGCTGTATAAACATGTAGCTTTGATTCCTGACCCGATTTTTAAGGGCGAAATATTAGAGGAGCTAGCAATGCGTTCTTGGCCTTGTTTTAAAGGTTAGACTGTCAGCTTGGACAGGGACAAGACCAGGCCTGAGATATGGCCTGATTAAGCAGCCGGCCCGCCCCTTCATCTGTCGGCCTGCTTGGAGGAGGAGAGGGGTGCCAGTGGGGGATGCTGACAGTCTGCACAGGGGAGAGGGTAATATTTGCAGTAATTTTTGCAGTCTGTGTTGGAGTAACCAAATTTATCAAATGTCGCAAGTTGTTAAACCTGGTGCACTTCTATCTAGAAATGCTACTCTAGCACTCTACTGGAGTGAGTTTGCGACTTTTTTGTCACTTTTGAAAAAGTCTTAGTGATAAATCTGTTGTGAAACGTATTAACTTGGCTAACAATGCCCACTTTTCCACCCATTTTTAAAAACTAGAGTAGGTGGTGTAAAAATGCAGAAAGATTCAAATGTTTTATTTTATTTTTGCAAGGGGACCAGAAAGTTGCAAGGCCCTTATTTTGTAATTTTTTGAAGCCAGAATTCTTCAGGACATGATAAATTCCCCTCAGAGTGTCCTCTGTCCCTTTCTAACTGTACCTGTCCCCAGGGGGAGGCTAACAATCCCCCTTCCACCATCGATCAGCATACTTACTTGCTCTGCTTGTCACATATGTTTTGTTTTTTTCCCAGGAAAGGAGTGAGAAGATGAGTGATGGTTCATCTAATCACCCTCCTGTGCCTAATTAGGCGCTTGACGCCATGACCCACACATTTACTGGCGTCCGGATCACAGCGCCAAATAAGTCCCATCAAACACAATATCAATAAAGTTTACATTTTATACTGTCCCCATCCTATCCAGGCCCGATCTTTAGGGTAAAATAGACCACTCCTTGTTGCCATAAATCATTTTCAAGTACTTTAGTGTGTTTTTTAACAATATTCAGACAATTTTCAGACACGTATAATACATGGGTGCCCATGCTATGAATGCAACACCCAGACCTCCCGTGGTTCATCAGAACCTTATTCTCCGATGTGTGTCTGTAATACAGGAGTAATAAAGCAGCCATATTACACTTGCCTAAAAGCGGTCTTGGTTAAATCGGTTATCGAACCCCTATAATGCCATCTAATGTCCTAGCCTCTGACACAGGTTGTACTTACCTTGCTCCCCGGCATCACCGTCATTTCTGATGCCCGCACGGCTGCCGCTGCATCTCCCCGTTGCGCGAATCAAAACATACAGGAGAAGGGGGCAGCCAATAGCAGGCTGCGAGAGGGATGAGCCTTCCTAATATCGCGGGTGATGCTAGGGAGGCCCGTCCCCGTCACGGCATGCTTCTGGCTGAAACTCCCCACCCGTCCCATCGCCAAATGCTACATGGTCTCTTCTTCAATGTTTTTAAGTGCACAATAAGCCACTCGCCACGCCAAGGCTGTCCCGTGAGTGGTACTAACGCTAAATGGGTTGGCCCATAACAGGTAAGATTCAGCGTTAGGAGGATTTTATGTGGCTGTCATGGCCCATAACAGGTCAGATTTAGCGTTAGTACCACTCACGGGACAGCCTTGGCGTGGCGAGTGGCTTATTACCTTTTGATCAAAACGTACACTAATGTACTCTTATAGCTTCTATCTTGGGCAGAGTTCTGGTTGCAGAGTGCTGTTGCATTTTTTTGTTTGTATGTATAATTGGCATAGCTACGTGCACCTGAATACGGGTGGTGCTGACTGACCCCCCTTGTGTTTCTGTTTAGTATGTGTTGGAGGTGTGACAGCCTCCTCTTCAGTCGTGCACACCTGACTAGTTTTTCTGCCCTAGATGCTGGTTTTCAATCAGAGTGAGTATAAAGCTGAATGTGTACTCACATTACCTGCTAGTAGCCATCTGGCTCCAGGAGGAGTGCACAGTGGGCTCAGCATGCATGTTGGTACCTGCATCCCTGGATCTAATGGAGGCTGTTACAGCACCAGAAGGGGTAATAAGTATGGTTTATCCCAGCATGCATGCTGGGCCCACACTCCCTGGATTTTATGTGGCTGTCGTGGCCCATAACAGGTAAGATTCAGCGTTAGTACCACTCACGGGGCAGCCTTGGAGTGGCGAGTGGCTTATTACCTTTTGATCAAAACGAACACTAATGTCCTCTTATAGCTTCTATCTTGAGCAGAGTTCTGGTTGCAGAGTGCTGTTGTATTTTTTTGTTTGTATGTAAAACTGCAAAAATTGTCCTTGCTACCAGTAATGCAAAATGTCCAAGCCCCCCCCCCTCCCCGCGGCAGCGAAAGGGTTAAAGGGATTGTCCCATTAAAACAACTTATCCCCGCAGTAAAGAGTCTGATCTGCGGGGGTCCAACTGCTGGGGCCTTCGTTGATCACTGAAACAGGGGTCCGTGCACCCCCATTTGAATTGAGTGATGGTCATTCAGTCGTGCTGATGCTCCATTCAGCTCTATGGTGGCTACTAGGGATGAGCAAATCGACTTCGGATGAAACATCTGAAGTCGATTCGCATGAAACTTCGGTCCAGAGAGCGCTCCGTACAGTATTAGAATGTATTGGCTCAGATGAGCCGAAGTTATTACTTCATGTACCACTTGGAGCCGAACCCGAGTTTGGGAAATGTTTTTTTTTTACAGTACAAATAAATCTATGAAGTTTACGCAAAGTCACGTGAGACTTCGCGAAGTAATAACTTCGGCTCATCTGGGCCAATACATTCTAATACTGTACAGAGTGCTCTCGCTATTGGACCTAATTTTTATGTGAAGTCGATTCACTCATCCCTAGTGGCTACCTGAGATAGCCGAGTCCTCTGGATGATGTCCTGTCTTGGGACAAGCCCTTTAAGGCTGAGTGGCAGAAAAACGGTCTTTAAAAAAGAAAATGGATACATGAATGCTCCATGTGTGAAATATGTCCACCGTATAACGAAGGTGTGATGATGTGCTTATTATGATGGGTGGCATCCGTATGTCTTTGCACTTCGGATTGCTGTGTTGAGACTCCTAAGTGAGGCTCCGCGGTGTTTTTTGTGGCTGGTCAGCTATTGGTGTGTTTGAGTAGCATCCGTATGTCTTCCGTATCTGTTCCGTTTTTGCGGTAGCATCTACTGAAAATTTTATGCCCAGCCCAATTTTTCAATGTACTTACAAGTTAAAACATTATTATATGCTTCAGTTTCCATTTTCGATCCGCAAAAAACGGAAGAGAAGCAGAAACACTAATGAAACCAAAAATGGAAAAATGGATCCGCTAAAAACAGACCACAAAACCATACGGCCCACGTGAACTGGTACAACTTTCACTGGCGGATTAAGTAGATCATAGGTCCTAGGACATTCTGCAAACGTGGGTCCCCCTTCCTCGCTGCTGCCTTGCGCTGCTGGACTAATGTGGGTTACCATTCTCCTTGGCAGAGGGCTTTGACCCTACAGTGCCCATGCACAACCATTGCTGCCAAAAGTAATGAATACATAATAGTTTCCTGCTTGTGTATTCTGGGTACTGGTATCTACTGTGACGCCATATGCTACATAGGATGCTGCGTGTACAGAGGTATCCCCCCCAGAAAGCTTTCATACAACTCCAAACCGTATACAGTGGTCCCCAAGTTACAATATTAATTGGTTTCAGGACGCCCCTTGTATGTTGAAAACATTGTAAGTTTAGTTATTGGTTCCAAAGCCTCAAAATGTCATCCAAGATAAGATAAAATGAAGATTTAAGAAAAATAAGCAGATAAGTAAGACATTCCTTACATATAAAGCTACTTTCACGCTAGCGGCACGGACCTCCGGCAGGCTGTTCCGTCAGGTGAACAGCCTGTCTGATCCGTCCTGCCGTTAGTGAACGTGCGCAATATGTCGTAGTTTTATTCCGGCTGCCTCTTGGCGTGCGCTGCCGTGCCACCGCCGGAACTCCGCCCCGTGGCCCATTATAGTCAATGGGACTGGAGCGGTAGTCCGGGGGCACACGTTCATTAGCGGTAGGACGGATCTGACAGACCTACCGGAGGTCCGTGTCGCTAGTTTGAAAGTAGCCTTACAGTCAGTAATATCTGCTATCAACTAATCTAGCTATTTTACCAGAGAAGTGGCCTTGATTAGTTGGATCTGAGTCTCAGTCGTTGTATGTTGAGTCTAGTTTCAACTTACGATGGGTCAGAAAAGACTATTGTATGTTGAAAATATTGTATCCTACCTGGACCCGTTTTTTCATATTGTTTGGAGATGCTGGTCTAACTGTTTTTTGCATTGTACATTTTGGGGAGTGGCTGCCCCCTTTTGGACCCTGCACCCCTGCTCATCTGCCCGGGACTAATCAGTGTAAATTTTACATGGATGGCTTCTACATTGCCCTGAAATTTTATAGGCCAATAGCCCAGGAGCTGCAAGTCTGATAGTGTAGGTCCCATCCGTTAGAAGACACTGCTAGATGGGCCTGACACAATTTTGATCAAAAACATGTGCAAAGAGCTTCTTATTTCCATATAGTAAGTAGAGCAGTGAAGTAGTTTACATTCATTCATGTCTCTAGTGTTTGCATATGTCTTTTTACATAAAGCAGTGTAGTCTTTGTTTAATCAGTAAAATGGGCCTATACATTGCGCTACATTGATTACCAATGTTTTTTTTTTATATTCACAAATGGAAGATGATCCTGCCTGTATGTAGGCATGCTCTCAGCAAGAAAATATATATTTTCTGGAGGATATAATAGATGTGTGCAGTGGCCTCTAAAATACCAAGTAGTGAAACAATGTACAAAAGACTATGGCTCAGGAGATAATTTGCTCTTTTCCTAGGCAAACGGCGTTCCATGGGAGCATTGTTCTTTTTGTTTTCTACAAACTGCACCATACACTTGATAATAAAACACAAAAAGGAGTTACTGAGCCAAATCAAAGGTCTACATTACAGGGGAATGTCATTCATTGATTCAGACCAGATAGACCATGTACAAGAACATCCTAACAATGTAACATTATAGATTTGGAACACGGACTTCTCTTTATTCTTAAGTCTATAATACTAATCAGCAAAAAGCAACAATCCAGTCGTGAGCCTAGAAATATGTCACTACCTAAAGGACAGTGATGGGGAACCTTGTAGAGAGCAAGTGCCTAAACTGCAACCCAAAACCCACTTACCCTATTTTTCGCTTTATAAGACGCACCTCATGATAAGACGCACCTAGGGTTTTGAGGAGGAAAATAAGAAAAAATATATTTTTAACCAAAAGGTATGCTTTTGGTGGGTTTTGAACTAATGGTGGTCTGTGGATGACGCACTGTTATGGGGGATCTGTGGATCACGCACTGTTATAGGGGATTTGTGGATGACACACTGTTATGAGGGACCCGTGGATGTCACACTGTTATGGGGGATCTGTGGATGACGCACTGTTATAAGGGACCTGTGGATGTCACACTGTTATGGAGGATCTGTGGATAACACACTGTTATGGGGGATCTGTGGATGACACACTGTTATGGGGGATCTGTGGATCACACTGTTATGGGGAATCTGTGGATAACACACTGTTATGGGGGATCTGTGGATGACGCACTGTTATGGGGAATCTATGGATAACACACTGTTATGGGGGATCTGTGGATGACACACTGTTATGTGATTATAACCCCCTTCATCTTAAAGAATACACTGATGTACTGTAGGTACTGTACATTGGTGTATTCTTAAAGAGGACCTTTCACCAGTTTAAAAACTAACTATATCTGTGGGCAGAGCGGTCCCCCTGCACTTACTAGTATGTCTGGGCGCCGCTCCGTTCGCCCAGTATAGGCCCCGGTGTCTGCAGCTCCCTCTGTTGTACTGGGCGGAGTTTTTGTATTAGGCCTGGGACTCCCAGGCTATGAGCTATGCGCTGCGATTGGCCAGCGCTGCAGCAAGGGACACGCCTAATACAAAAACTCCGCCCAGTACAACAGAGGAGCTGCAGACACCGGAGCCTATACCGGGCGAACTGAGCGGCGCCCAGACATACTAGTAAGTGCAGGGGGACCCCTGGGCGCCGCTCTGCCCACTGATATAGTTAGTTTTTAGTTTTTAAACTAGTGAAAGGTCCTCTTTAAGGATGAGGAGAGTTATAATCACATTAAATATGAACACTGTCCAGGAACTGTACCAATGTTACCATAGCTTACGGTAACTGATATGACTACTGTATAACCCCCCTCATCCATAGGAATCCACCCATATACTGCAGTACATGGGTGGATTCCTATAGATGAGGGGGGTTATAGTCATTTTAATATAGACATGTAGGGAGCTGATTGGTGGAGGCGGGGTTGGGAGCAGGATGCGCTCCCCACCAATCAGCTGGAGGCCGGCAGCATAGAGGAGAAGGGGATCCTCCTGCTGTGCTCTGGTGAGTGAAGGACGTGCGGGCTGGCGGCAGTATAGCGCATACAGTGAAGACCGCCCAACGATAGTGTAGATGGAAGCGCGGGCTGCCGGCATCATTCAGCATTTAGCGAAACCGCCAGCCCACCCGTCAGGTGCTGCTTAGTTTCGCGATGTATGCTCGGGCTGGAGGCTTTACTGAAGGCTAAGTGCTGACAGCCTACACTACTGTAACTCCCACACCCTGGCACTAAGTCCCGTCTGCCCGCCCGCCCAAAGTTTCATGGCAGCTCAGGAGCTGTTAGTGAGAGCTCCTGAGCTGCCGCAGCCTGCACGTTTAGGGTCACATTTTGTTTATAAGACGCACAATCTTTTTCCCTTCACTTTGGAGGGGAAAAAAGTGCGTCTTATAAAGTGAAAAATATGGTATTTATCGCAAAGTGCCAACACGGCAATTTAACCTGAATACTAGTATAGTATATCTTCCATGTACTTTATCATTTAGCTATAATATCCTGCCTACATTCAGTGCGCTGCCTGTGCCGTTCATAGAGCGCCCTGTACTGATGAATGGCGGGAAAAGTCTAAGGCAGATTGGTACACATAGACTTTTTCCAGGGTGTGGGTGCCCACAGAGAGGGCTCTGAGTGCCG
Source organism: Bufotes viridis (assembly GCA_033119425.1). NCBI lineage: Eukaryota > Metazoa > Chordata > Amphibia > Anura > Bufonidae > Bufotes > Bufotes viridis. The sequence goes on along the minus strand of CM065589.1, from coordinate 526,807,315 downwards.
CCTCTGGAACCCGTGCTATAGGTTCACCACCACTGCTATAGAAAGATGCCTACCTGTTATCTTCCTCTGCAATGTGTCACGGCTGCTGTTTGGTAAGTGGTAGAGATTTATGGAGGTATTCCCTTCTAGGATATTGATGGCATATCGCAGTTATAGAGAGAGCTGAGCCTCTAGGTGTAACGACAACACCCCCGTTGCTCCTAGAGGCTCATTTGCATATATTAAAACTTCATTTTTCTCAGCAATGTGGGCACATATGAACATGGGACCAACACAGATGCCTTCAGCTGCCAAGCGCGCATGAAACAGGTCAGACAGTGTCATAGGTACAAATCTGCTGAAGGATGTCCTTTCAAGCAGCGGTCCCCAACCGCCGAGCAGCGGCACAGGACGGGGCCCTGGAAGGTTGTTTGCCGGGCCGCGCCAATACAGAGGAGCGGAGATGCCCGTGATAGGTTAATGCTCTATGACGCGCCGTTGCCAGGGGCGGCCCTAGAGATTGCCCGGGGCGGCCCTGGAGATTGCCCGGGGCGGCCCTGGAGATTGCCCGGGGCGGCCCTGGAGATTGCCCGGGGCGGCCCTGGAGATTGCCCGGGGCGGCCCTGGAGATTGCCCGGGGCGGCCCTGGAGATTGCCCGGGGCGGCCCTGGAGATTGCCCGGGGCGGCCCTGGAGATTGCCCGGGCGGCCCTGGGATTGCCGGGCGGCCCTGGAGATTGCCCGGGCGGCCCTGGAGATTGCCCGGGCGGCCCTAGAGATTGCCCGGGCGGCCCTGGAGATTGCCCGGGCGGCCCTGGAGATTGCCCGGGCGGCCCTGGAGATTGCCCGGGCGGCCCTGGAGATTGCCCGGGGCGGCCCTGGAGATTGCCCGGGGCGGCCCTGGAGATTGCCCGGGGCGGCCCTGGAGATTGCCCGGGGCGGCCCTGGAGATTGCCCGGGGCGGCCCTGGAGATTGCCAGGGGCGGCCCTGGAGATTGCCCGGGGCGGCCCTAGAGATTGTAGCTCTGATGGACTGGCTTGTACCAGGGAGTGCGCAGACATAGGGCTCATGTTCCAGTAAAATTCAAAGAGCTCCGTCCGGTGCCCCCGGCGGGAGGATGAGGCAGCTCCGGGCAGCAGGTAACCAGTCAGACTGTAGTGAGGTGGAGTGGGGGGCAGGCGGCGAGGGTGGCACATAGCAGTTGTGCATCACTGAGTGTCGCAACGCAATCTTCCCTGCCAGTGTCGCGCCTAACAACTGTGATCCATCCATTACACGGGGGGGGGGGAAGTGCAAGCAGCAGGCAGGGTGATAGTGTCCACAGATGTGGAGGTCTGTCATCTGTGCACTTACCCGGAGCAGACACCATGCAGAAGAGACAGAGACTTGATAAATGGGCACTGATTATCTGTCTACATTCTGGACACCTGTAGGGGTCACCTATCATTAATCTGAGGTACATGGTGCTATTACATTAGTACCCCCGATGTACCTCACATTAAAAATAAGTGGTCCCAAGCACCTCATCAAATAATTGGGAAAATTGTCTTGCATGAAACTGGTCCTTGGTGCAAAAAAGGTTGGGGACCACTGCTTTAAAGGCTATGTACACCTTTGGGGGCAATTTTTATTGCATTGTACTTATTTTGAGCTAAAAATAATTATCTTTATTAACAATATGGATTTCCCTATCGCCCATGACAGCACCCTTGAGAGACCGCCTCCATCCAGGACAGGAAACAGGAACTTTCGTGGAGAGTTCAAAAGGCCAGCCCAGGCTCCATCACCTCAGTTCCTGTTTCCTGTCCTATGGATAGGACGGCGTGGAGAGTTTAGGATTTCTAGGCTGCAGGTCCCCTGGTCGTCCTTACCTTGTTGGGGCTCCCTGGTTAAGGCATAAGTCTCCTCTAGGAGCCGCCGTATTAAGCCTGGGCAGAGGGTTCTGGTCCCCGCTTTGTTGCGTGCCGGCGTGCTCTGACCATCCTGGGGGCACTGGGAGGTGCTCTCAGCGTGCCGTTATCCTCCGGGAAATCCGGAGGATCCGGAGCTCCTCTCCCTGCATCTGCGCGTGGGGCGTGTCATCGCGAGACTTGGTGAGAGTCTCGCGCTCTGCTTCCGGCAATTGGAGCGCAGGCCGGGCAGATCCCGCGAGAGCAGGCGAGATTTCAGGATTTTGCCGCGAAGTCGGCGTTTTAGGAGCTGTGAGGGTGCGCCAGCAGGGACCCGGCTTCAGCGCAGCCTGAACCCACCCAGCCAGCCTACAGCAAGCAGTGGTTCCAGACTGCCGGTGCTCCATCCCTGAGAAATGGAGGAGGAGAGCACACAACGCGCTGAGACACAGGAGGAGGCGAGACCGGTACTCCTGGTGGGGTAAGGGGTTATACCCCAAGTTTATTTACGCTTCTTCTTTAACGGGGCCTTCCTTTGCTTGTCTTTTTATGTTATAGACTACTAAAGAAGGCCCTAAGAAAGCTACCTCAAAAACAAAGGGGAAAGAATGTGCAATCTGTAGAAAGAAATTGGCTCCTACTTGTCGGAAAATGTTATGTCAGCATTGTACGGATAAAATAGTGGAAGAGGAGTCTCCTTCCTTACTTCAAAACATAAAAGAAATAGTAAAATCTGAAGTTTCCGATTCCATGAGGAATTTTAAAAATATCTGCCTTCTTCCTCCAAACATTCTGGCACGGGTGAAGTCTCTGTTTCTGATTCTTCAGATAAAAGTGAGGCCGGAGAGATCTCGGATAGTTCAGACTCGTCCTCTGAAGTCGAAAATACGGGTAGACCCCTTTTTCCCCAGAAGATACTGAAGGTTTACTTAAAGCGATAAGATCTACAATGAATTTAGATGACACAAAGGAACAAAAATCAGTACAGGACAGAATGTTTGGAGATTTAGAACGGAAGAAATTAAGAGTTTTTCCCTTAATGAGAACATAAAGTATCTAATTCAAAAGGAATGGAAGAAACCAGATAGGAGATTTTTTATTTCAAAAATTATGAAGCGTAAATATCCCTTTGAAGAGACGGACTCTGTTAACTGGGACAGACCCCTAAAATAGACGCGCCCGTGGCTAAAATTTCAAAAAGACAGCCTTGCCCTTTGATCGACCTGGGGTCTCTAAAAGACCCAATGGACAGACGTGCAGATACGTATCTTAAACAGGCTTGGGAAGTTTCTTCTCAGGCTCTTAAACCAAATATAGCAACAACTTCCACAGCAAGGTCGGTAAAAATATGGCTAGAAGAACTAGAAACCCATGTTAGAAATAAAACCTCAAGGGACCAACTAATCTCTGCCTTTCCAACGATTTCGAAGGCGATTGATTTTATTTCAGATGCCTCGGTGGATGCTTTAAAATTAAGCGCCCGTGCCGCTGCACTGTCAAATTCAGCGAGAAGGGCTATCTGGCTCAGGAGCTGGTCAGGTGATACAGCATCTAAGAATAAACTATGCGCCATCCCCTGTCAGGGTGATTATCTATTTGGGCCAATCCTTGATGATCTCCTAGAGAAAGCTGCGGACAATAAAAAGGATTCCCTGATGAGAAATCGAGATTTAAAGGATCTGGGAAGAAGCAGTTTTTCGTAAGAACAAAAGAGGTTTTTTAGGGATAAAACCCAGAGCTATGGGGACCAGTCTAGAAAAACAAAAAGTTTTCTTTCAGCAAAGATCAACCTCAAATGTTAAATCAACCACACAATGACGGTGTCCCTCCGGTGGGCGGCAGGCTATCTCTTTTCCTGGAAAACTGGGAAAAGATAGGGCCTTGTCCTTGGATTTTAGGTGTCATAAGAGACGGATTTCGTCTAGAATTTTCCTGTCGTCCACCAGAAAGACTAAAGATCACCGACGGTTCAGGGGGATCGTTAAGAGGGATGACATTAAGGCAAGAGGTCATATCCTTAATAAACAAAAAGGTACTGATCCCAGTTCCAGAAAAAGAAATAGGGAGAGGGTTCTATTCAAATCTTTTCCTAGTACCCAAACCAGACGGGACATTCAGGGTGATAATAAATCTGAAGGAATTAAACCAATATCTTCAATACAAGAAGTTCAGAATGGAATCGTTACAGACAGCAATAAAACATTTATACGAAAAATGCTTCATGGTAACAATAGACTTAAGCGACGCTTATTACCACATACCCATTCATCCGGACCATCAAAAGTACTTAAGAGTGGCGGTAGCCACAAAACAAGAGGTTTTGCACCTTCAATATGCGGCCCTTCCGTTCGGGATTGCCCAGGCGCCAAGGTTATTTACAAAAATAATGGCAGAGATCATGGCCTACATGAGGAAAAAGGATCTTTTAATCATTCCATATTTGGACGATCTATTAGTGGTAGCAGAGTCCAGAAACAGATTACAAGAAGATATCGCAGAGATCCTAGAAATCCTAGGATATCTGGGATGGTTAATAAATCGGAAAAAGTCAAATCTACAGCCATCACAAAGATGTGTATTTCTGGGCATGATACTAGACTCGGTAAAAAAGTCTTGTTTCCTTCCACAGTCGAAGATAGACAAAATAAGATCGGAAGTCACATCCCTGATATCCACAAGAAAAAGAACGGTCAGACAAGGGATGGCCGTCTTGGGGAGAATGACTTCAACCATACCGGCAGTCCAGTGGAGCCAATTCAGGTCAAGACCACTACAATGGCAGATTCTGAAGGTAATGCACAAATCTTCTCTTCTAGAAGCTCCCCTGTTTCTTCCAGATCAGGTGATTCAGTCTCTGCATTGGTGGTTAGACCCTTTAAATCTTTCACAGGGCCTCCCATGGGAAGCGTCAAGCTCGCTTATAATTACCACCGACGCAAGCCCCTCAGGATGGGGGGCAATATGTCAGGGGGTATCCCGGCAAGGAATCTGGCAGCCAGAGGAAGGAATGGAATCTCAGAACATGAGAGAACTAAGGGCGGTCCTTCGAGCCGTAAAAGAATTCCTGCCAGTAGTAAAAGGAAAAGAACTAAAGATCTTTTCGGACAACATCACTGTGGTATCATATTTAAACAAACAAGGTGGCACCAGGTCAAGAGGCTTAATGAATCTGACAGAGAAAATTTTTTATTTACTCATGCCCCATGTTATAGGATTAAAAGCGGTTCATCTAAAGGGCACGGAAAACAGTCAAGCGGACTTTCTAAGCAGACAGACCCTAAAAGAAACAGAATGGTGCCTAAATCAGGAAATTTTTCTACAGATCTCTCGCCTATGGGGTTATCCTGTTCTGGACCTGTTTGCCACAAGAGAAAACAAAAAATGCAGGCAGTTCTTTTCCTTGAACATCAAAGACCGGCCTACAGGAATAGATGCCTTCTCCCTTCCTTGGCCAGACGACCTGCTTTACGCGTTCCCTCCAGTGAGGTTGATACCGCGAGTTTTACAAAAATTAAGACATTACAAGACCAAAATAATCTTGATAGCACCCTTTTGGCCTCGGAGAGCATGGTTCAGCTGGCTCAGGAAGCTCTCGATAGCAGATCCATGGATCCTTCCGGATCGGGAAGATCTTCTATTCCAGGGTCCCATACACCACCCAGATGCACAGCAGTTACGGCTGACTGCATGGTTGCTGAGAGGGAAATATTAGAACAAAGAGGACTCTCTAAAGATGTAGTGTCCACCCTTCTGTCGGCTAGGAAAGAGGTGACATCTCAAATATACCTGAGGATCTGGAAAACCTTTTTATCTTTCTGTAAAGTTCCAGTAAACGTATTGGATTCCCCACCAATGGCGTTAATATTAGACTTCCTTCAAAGAGGGTTTGAGAAGAAGCTAAGAACCAGTACACTTAAAGTTCAGGTATCAGCCCTTAGCGCATTTTTGACTACCCTATTGCAAATCACCAGTGGATCAGGAGATTTTTTAAGGCTACCAATCGTCTTAGACCTTTGCCCAGGTCCCTAATACCTCCTTGGGATTTGAACTTAGTCTTGAATAGTTTAACCGAACCTCCATTTGAACCTGTTAATGAACTTTCCATGAAGCTTCTGTCCCTGAAGACGGGTTTTCTGGTGGCAATTACCTCAGCAAGACGAGTAGGGGAAATATGTGCTTTTTCAACTTCTCCTCCCTACACTATCTTCACGGATGACAGGGTTATAATCAAGCCGGATCCGTCTTTTTGCCTAAAGTGGTTACCATGTTTCATCGGTCACAGGAAGTTATTTTACCTTCACTATGTCAGAACCCGCAAACTGATAAAGAAAGGAAGTGGCATACATTGGATGTCAGAAGATGTCTCTTGTACTACATCAATTCTACAAAAGCTTGGAGGAAAAGCAACAGGCTTTTTGTTCAATATGAGGGAAAGAACAAAGGACAGCCAGTTTCTTCTAAAACGCTTGGCAGATGGATCGTTCAAGCTATTAATCTGGCCTACTCATCCACAGGAAAATCTCCTCCTGTAGGCCTGAAAGCTCATTCAACTAGGGCAATGTCAACATCCTGGGCAGAAAAAGCAGATGCTTCCCTGGAAGAGATATGTAGAGCGGCTACCTGGCAAACTCCTTGTACCTTTTTCAAACATTATAAGTTGGACTTAAGCTCCAGAGATCAGCTAGTCTTTGGCAGGAAAGTGCTTCAAGCGGTGGTCCCTCCCTAGGGGATTACTTGCCTAATCGTCTCTCAAGGGTGCTGTCATGGGCGATAGGGAAAATCAAGGTTACACTCACCGGTAATCTCTTTTCCATAAGCCCATGACAGCACCCGTCAATTATTCCCACCCAAAAAAAAAAAAAACAAAAAAATTTTACAAAAAAAAAAAAAAAAAAAAAGGGGGGTAAGTAAAAAAAAAAAAGTTTAATATGTTTTGCAGGACATGTTCTTGCTACTAACTGAGGTGATGGAGCCTGGGCTGGCCTTTTGAACTCTCCACGAAAGTTCCTGTTTCCTGTCCTGGATGGAGGCGGTCTCTCAAGGGTGCTGTCATGGGCTTATGGAAAAGAGATTACCGGTGAGTGTAACCTTGATTTTCCTGGGGGACTTATGTGTTTATACACAGGAGACATAAACGCAGGGGGAGGGAGAGAACAGCAGCCTGAACCAATGATGAGTCAGGGGTGTGTCTCAGACCACCTCAGACTTCCTGTAAGAACTGTGCCCAAGCTATAGTCACAGATTAAAGGGGTACTCCCATTTGAGGCATTAATGGCATATCAGTACATTTTAAAGCTTATCGTTTTTGGTTGCAACTGAGCTTTTCTGTTCTAACACAATGGGTACATTTCTGGGCTATAGAAGTGAATGGGAGTTACGAAAGCAGGAGGGCACAACCCTGGCCACCATGTCGGATGAGTATTCCCATCTCAGTCCTGAATGTTTGGGAATAACCCTTTAAGAGGCTTAGATGCCAGAGTACTCTAGCCCCTGACTACCAGCCGGTGGTCGGTCGTGTGTTATAGAAGATCTTCGCTTCCTTGAGACAGTGATGTTACTGGGTAAGATGCCAGTACTCTGCTGTACAAGTGTTCTCCCAAAGCAAGACATCTCCTCTCATGAGAAACAGCCTAATCGGGCACAAATGCAGTTACTTTAAATACAATATCATCCCAAGGGCTCATTCACACGACTGTATCCGTTTTTGTGGACCTGCAAAACGCGGATACTAGCCGTATGCCTACTGCATTTTGCGGAATGGAATGTACTTCTCCATGATAGAAATGCATATTCTTGTCCTCAAATACGGTGTTCTGTCTGCATCTTTTGAAGCCCCATTGAAATTAATGGGTCAGCATCCGATCAGCAAAATTGCGGACAGAAAAATACGGATGTGTGAATGGACCCTAATTATGTAGAATAATGATACTCGCACTAAGAAAGCATTGCCATGTGTTAACAAGATGGCGATGGAAAAGGTGAGTATACTGATTTTTTTTTTTTTTTTGCTTAAAACGGTTTTCTGACATTTTAATACTGATCGGTGGGGGCTGACACCCGGGACCCCCGCTGATCAGCAGTTTGAGAAGGCACCAGCACTCCTGTGAGCACTGTGGCCTTCTCTCAGCTTTCACAGCACCGTACATTGTATAGCGGCTGTGCTTGGTATCGCAGCTCAGCCCCATTCACTTCTATGGGATTAAGCTGTGCCCAGGCCTTGTGATGACTAACCACCGGCACTCAAGCTGTGGTTAAACTACAACTCCCAAGATGCGTGGCTGTTCTCAGAACTCCATAGAAATGAAGAGAGCATGCTGGGAGTTGTAGTTTTACCACAGCTTGAGTTCTGGAGGTTAGCCATCACTGGCCTAGGCCACGTGACGTGTAAAATATATTACAAAGTTTTGTTCTCTATGGAGTCAGTAACTAAAAGCAACAAATCAACTTTAAGTTTGACGCCTTACTGTATTCGCACTTCTTGAAACTCTTACATCTGTTCTTAGGAGTTAAAGTCAATATGGCTGCCTTCACAACTCCTAAAAGACCAATCTGCCTATTTCCATAGAGATAAATGCTCTGCAGCTGGATCTCTGCTTATCTATTCAGAAAGTAGTCCGTGAAAGCTGCCTGAAAGGCTCAGTGGGAGCTGTAATGGAATTCATAATTGGTATCCCCCGGATTTCTCTGAATGAGATATGAGGGATGAATGGCTGCACAAGAAGGCTACACAAAGGGTTTGTTTGTAGTCTGTAGCCATGGAGACACATGGCTCTATGCTGGGGCTGTAGACACCAAGCAGTAGGAGACCTTTTAATTACCCCCTGTAGCTGTGGCTAGAGATGAGTGAATATTTCAAAAATTTGATTTGGTTGGTTCACTGAATTTTCAATTCGAATTTATTTGTGGCGAATCGCGTTACTGGCTGCAGAGAGCCTTTATAGTGGTGTAGAACACTGTGTCTTGCAGTAACACGCATAGGGAGTCTGCTGTGGTAGTGAAATAATGCTGTGAGTCTGTATGACATGCAGATGACAGGCGTCGCTCTTAGAATCACACTGCACATTTCACTTATTTGGGAAGTTACAGTGCCAAAACTGACCAAATAACTCAAGTGAGAACTCAGTCTTACAGGTCGATGTTGGCGTCAAGAAGAAGCACACTCCTTTTACACCGTCGTCAGCTAATTCCACATAGATGTCTACAGAACCTGTTCCATTAAACTCTTATACAAGTAGAACACCCTCACAGAGTGGATAGGGTGTCAGCAGTAAGTTTGTGTTGATGTCACTGATTATTTTGCCCATCCTCTGATACGTCAGAACAATAACCCCAAAAAATGTATCCACTTCACTCGGTCAGCATTTGGTCAGTTATCCATCAGTATTGCTAAAGCCAAAAAAAACAGGAGTGGATCCAAAACAGAGATGACACGCGAATAGAATATTTGCATGTCTTATGTGTTTTGTACCCACTGTTGCTTTTGGCTACCAAATTATAAGCCAATTCTGATGGGAACATACAGGCCTTACAGCTGATACATAGACAGGATCCATTCTGCGTCTCATTTTTCCTTCCTTCTGACAGATCAGAAGAAGGGTCAAATAAATGAAGATGTCAACCAGGCCAAAAAGGCAAAATAGTGGCCCAGTCATGAAGCGGTGAGGGTGGGGACAGCATGAGAAGTCCACAGACTGGCCCAATGACATAGTGGTGAGGGGGCAGCAGCATGAAGAGACCACAGAAGTGGTGAAGTGAAGTGGCAGCAGCATGAGAAGACCATAGAGTGGCCCGGTGACATAGTGGTGATGTGGCAGCAGCATGAGGAGACCACAGAGTGGACCAGTGACATATTGGGGAGGTTGCAGCAGCATGAGAAGACCACAGAGTGGTGAAGTGGCAGCAGCATGCGGAAACTAAGGAGTGGCTCAGAGACATAGTGTTGAGGTGGCAGCAGCATGAGGAGACCACAGAGTCGTGAAGTGGCAATAGCATGAGAAGACCACAGAGTTGCCCAGTGACATAGTGGTGATGTGGCAGCAGCATAAGGAGACCACAGAGTGGTGATGTGGCAACAGCATGAGAAGACCACATATTTGCCCAGTGACTTAGTGGTGATGTGGCAGCAGCATAAGGAGACCACAGAGTGGCCCAGTAACATAGTGGTGATGTGGCAGCAGCATGAGGAGACCACAGATTGGTTACGTGGCTGCAGCATGGGGAGACCACAGAGTGGACCAGTGACATAGTGGGGAGGTGGCAGCAGCATGAGGAGACCACAGAGTGGTTAAGTGGCAGCAGCATGAAGAGACCACAAAGTGGCCCGGTGACATAGTGTGACATAGTGTTGAGGTAGTAGCAACATGAGAAGACCACAGAGTGGCCCAGAGACATAGTGTTGAGGTGGCAGCAGAATGAGGAGACCACAGAATAGTGAGGTGGGAGCAGCATGAGGAGACCACAGAGTGGCCCAATGACAGAGTGGGTAGGTGGGGGGCAATACCAGTACCAGCTGAAGATGGTGGCTGACAGTAGGAGCACATGGCAGCAGGTGTGGCATCAGGCGGGTGGCAGCATCAAAATAGTAGCTGAAGCAGGTAGCCAGAAAAAACAGGTCTCTTTTGTCCAAGTGTTGGTGTGGCACCAAAGAAGTATCTAGTCCGATGCATCAGGTCCTGGTGTTTAAAAATCCTGGCGGATCCACGCCTGATTCATTTTCACAAAGGTCAGTTTCTCTACATTTTGGGTGGATAGGCGAGTTCTCCTTGGGGTAACTATGGCCCCCGCCACACTAAACACCTGCTCTGACGCCACACTGCTGGTCGGGCAGGAAAGCTTGCCCAGGGCAAACTCTGCCAGTTGTGGCCACAAATCAACAAATCGAGTTTAGCTGCTCAGTAGTCCAGGGAATCGTCTATGTGGGGTGGCAGGGTGCACTCCAAGTATACTACAACCTGCTACAAAAATGGAATGTCGCTGGGTTGCTGGTCAAGACATGACCGCTAGATGACACCGAGAGCTCAGGCTTCTTGCTGCGAATCCTGCTGCCACTCCCCCTTCAAACATTTTGGCCACTGCCCGTTCCCTTTGAAGGGCCTATCTGTCTGACATACTTTATGATAACACACCAATAGCTGATCTCAGGGAGACCAGCTACAAAAAACACAGCGGAGCCTCATTTAAGAGTCTCAACACAGCAATCTGAAGTGCAAAGCTCCCTGGGAAAAAGTAATATGCAAAATAAATGTGGAGCCCCAGTTATGGGTCTACAAGACAATGAAAGCCAGATATCCCTCAAAGGAAGGAAAACCGAGCAAAGGGGTTTCTCCATTACAGAGATCACCAAATCCACCATATTAAGTGGCCCCTATGTCAAGATCCCGCTTTTTTACAAGCTTTAAGGATGTGACGGGGAAAACCTAAGCCAGTTATCCATCCACAGACAGCTGTTTCGGGGTGTTGCCCCTCATCAGTGCAGAGTAGGATTCTGGCTAACCGGGAGCAATGCCTCGGAGACTACTCAAACACACCAATAGCTGATCTTAGGGAGACCAGCTACAAAAAACACAGCGGAGCCTCATTTAAGAGTCTCAACACAGCAATCCGAAGTGCAAAGCTCCCTGGGAAAAAGTAATATGCAAAATAAATGTGGAGCCATACTTTATGATAAGAGTATTAAATTAAAATAATACCCCCCAAAAAAGGCTGTAGTACAATGTTACTTCACCGTTGAATGGCAATTAAGACACATATATTTTTTTCTGATTAATAATCTACCCCCCCCCCAAAAAAAAAAAAAAAAATCACCGCAAAACGGCAATTAAAACTTATCCTTTTTTTAATTATTTCTACACCCTAAAATAAGAAATATGACAATCACAATTCACCGCAGAACGGGTGATGGGACGTACGTATATTTTGTTTTTCTACGCCAAGTAAATTGCTGCAGTACAATGTAACTTCACCGCCAAATGCCAATTATGACATATATTTTCTCCTTTTTTTCCCCCTATTTCTACATCACAAAAAAAGAAATATAACAATCACAGTTCACCGCAGAACGGTTGATAAGACGTATGTTTATTTTCTTTTTCTATACCACATAAATGGCTGTAGTACAAAGTAACTTCACCGCTTAAAGGCATTTATGACATATATTTTCCCCTTTTCTTTCCTATTAATACCCCCCCCTCCCCCCAAACAAAAAAAAAGTAATGGAATGTAAAATCAACTCAGTAAGGCTAACAGGACATATGTTTATGATTTTGAAGGATTGATTGATCTTTCCTATCAATACACCCTGTAAATTTCTGTATCACAGAACTTGCAACCCAATCACAAGCAAGGTTTGCTGGAATTAGTCATGTATCATATAGTGCAAACAACCTAAAAGCAATTTGGATCCCCAATTAATGCAGCAAGGTGTAGTAGAATCGCTCCTATTACCCAGGCTGTACACTCCCCTATTGCACCCTGTTCTCCTTTTATAGTGTAGATATGCCTCCCTATCCTTTCCCTACACCTTGAATAATCTTTCCCTGAACTTACCTAGCACTGTCCCTAGCGCCTGCTGACGTCTCTCCCTGTACTAAGTACACTGGAAAATGGCTGAATCCAATATGGCTGAGGCTATTTATAAGTCTGCGACATCACAAGGGCTGGTTGGCTGCTGATTGGCTGCATGCATGGCATTGTGGGTGATCCCTCGTTCCCAGAGTTCTTTGCTCCGTCCTAACACGTACAGCAGCCATTTTATGCGATTCGTTACCACGAAGCGTGAGGAAATTCAGATTTGGTGCGAATCGAATTTTTCCTGAAATTTGGATCGAATTCCATTTCGTCAACTTGGATTCGCTCATCTCTAGCTGTGGCATAGTTGCGAAGAGTCTTTCTGCTGAGAATCTTTATACATCTGTTGGTTAAAGTAGTAACTGTTGCACCATCAGCCAACTTTAGCGGCTGTGTAAATTCTATATTATGCTAATCCATTTAAATCTAAGACCTTTTATATTGTTTTTATCCGTACGTGGCGCATCTTGCACATAACTGTTCATCTGTGCTGATTAAATAATTACCACTGATACATATCATATAGGAGGAATGTAATTTAAAGTTGTTCGTTTAATGTTATATTAACATAAGAGGAAGTTGTGTCTGAGCAGATTCAATATTGATACGGCACCTGGCCCGGCAGCATTCACGTCTATTAAAGCTGAGCGATGGTCGATAAAGGGGTAGGAACCGTGTAACTATTGACCTATTAATATGGCTGTCCTGTGTTGTGTGCAAAATACTTGACATTTTTGTAAAGCATACATGGAAAAATGATATTGCAGGAAATTATACATAATTACCATGCCTAGTCATCCTAGTTTTGTCCTGTAGCTTTTTCAGCTGTGCATGGAACGGTGAGGATCCTAGAGGTCAGATCACCAGCAATCATAGGTGAATTTACTAAAACCAGTGTTGCGCTAGGTTTACACCCAGCAGGCTGCCGTGAATCGCCAAATCCCCATTGACTATAATGGGATCTAGCATTGGTGCATGGATTCCCATCGAATCCCATTATACTCAATAAGAATCCAGCGGTTCACGGCATTATTTGGTTATGCCGGATACGGTGAACTCTGGCGGACTGTTCTTCTGCAAAGAATAACTCTAAATGGTACTCACTCAGAATGGTCTGTAGTTAAGGTGGAGTGTAACAGGGATGTGTATTAGGCACAGCTCTTTTTAATCCTTTGTAATTGGTCTTACAAATCAATGGAATTCAAATCAAGTGGAAAGTTAAAGAAGTTATGTTTGGGTTGGTAGTTCAGAAGATCATATGGGCTGTTATGTGGACTTTTCTATCTCAGTGTTAGTGCCTTGCCTTGTTTAGTAATATTTGCCTAAAGGGGTTGTCCGGCTTTAGAGCTTAACTTGACTTATCCCCATTTTCACCCAGGCAGCCCCTCTGATATGAGCATCGGTGCATTTCATGCTCCGATGCTCTCCCTTGCCCTGCGCTGGATCGCGCTGGATCGCGCTGGGCAAGGGCTTTTTTGTTTTATATTTTTTACACTGCTAGGTGGAGGCTTTAGGTGCAGATTTTTTCCTTAAACCTTGTGTCTGTGGAGGCTCCAATTCTGGTTTTGGCTCACAGTCACTGAAATAAATCACTGACCAAAACACTGACTGGTGAATAAGGCTTTAATCATATCAATATAAGGTGTGATCAATTCTACACGGTACATTTGTACACAGTTTTTGAACGAACTCAATGGGGAGGTTGTTCCAAACATCTTTGAGAACTAAACACAGATCTTCTGTGAATGTAGGCTTGCTCAAATCCTTCTGTTTCATTATGTAATCCCAGACAGACTTGATGTTAACATCAGGGTACTGTGAGGACCATATCATAACTTCCAGAGATCTTTGTCTTTCTTTACACTTAATGACATTGGCTTTATGTTTGGGGTTGATGTCCTTCTTCAGAATGAATTTGGAGCCTGACAACTACCTGATGGTATTGCATGATAAGCATCTGCCTGCATTTCTCAGCACTGAGAACAAATCCTGACCACGTCTTCCATTACTTTTTCTGAATTTCACCCCCTAGACTTGCAAAGAACTTCCATCATGCTTCAGTGTTGTCTGCAGAGAACATTATTGTGCCACTCTTCAACCCTTTGGCAAACCAACTGCCTGTTAGGTGGAGGCTACGGCTAGAAGTTTTGCCGGTGAAGTTACTTTCACCGGCCCTAGCCTGTAAAATCCGCCCATTAGTGCCGGTGATGTCACCAGGCTCACTGCTAGGTGGAAGCCCTGCCTAGCTTTACCCATGAAGAGCCTGGTACGTCACCGGATCTCCAAAAAAAGGTATTTTCCCTGCGCTGAATCAGAACATCGAAGCATGAAATCCTCCGATTCTAATATCAGGGGGGCTGCCTGGATGAAAACGGGCATTCCATTCTGTTTCCGTCTCCTGCATAACGGAAACGGGACAGATCCGTTATGCAGCCCATATACTTCTATTATGACTGAATGAATAACGGAATGCCTTTAACCACTTCAGCCCCCCTAGCTTAAACACCCTTAATGACCAGGCCACTTTTTACAATTCCGCACTACACTACTTTCACCGTTTATTGCTCCGTCATGCAACTTACCACCCAAATGAATTTTACCTCCTTTTCTTCTCACTAATAGAGCTTTCATTTGGTGGTATTTCATTGTTGCTGACATTTTTACTTTTTTTGCTATTAATAAAAATTTAACGACATTTTTGCAAAAAAATGACATTTTTCACTTTCTGTTGTAAAATTTTTCAAAAAAAACTACATTTGTATGTAAAATTTTCTCTAAATTTATTGTTCTACATGTCTTTGATAAAAAAATTCAATAAGCGTATATTTATTGGTTTGGGTAAAAGTTATAGCGTTTACAAACTATGGTGCAAAAAAGTGAATTTCGGCATTTTGAAGCAGCTCTGACTTTCTGAGCACCTGTCATGTTTCTTCAGGTGCTAGAATGCCAGGAAAGTATAAATACCCCCCAAATCACACCATTTTAGATAGAAGACACCCCAAAGTATTCGCGGAGGGGCTTGGTGAGTTCATGTATCATTTCATTTTTTTCACAAGTTAGCGGAAAATGACACATTCTGAGGAAAAAAATATATAATAAAGTTTCCATTTCTGCTAACTTCTGGCAAAAAAAAAAAATCTCAGACGGGCTCACTATGCCCCTCTGTGAATACCTTAGGGTGTCTACTTTCCGAAATGGGGTCATTTGTGGGGTGTGTTTACTGTTCTGGCATTTTGGGCGGGGCTAAATTGTGAGCAGCCATGTAAAACCTAAAGGTACTCGTTGGAATTTGGGCCCTTTGTGCACCCAGGCTGCAAAAAGTGTCACTCATGTGGTATCGCCGTACTCAGGAGAAGTAGGGCAATGTGTTTTGGGGTGTATTTTTACATATACCCATGTTGGGTGAGAGAAATATCTCTGTAAACTGACAACTTTGTATAAAAAAATTAAAAAGTTGTCATTTACAGAGATATTTCTCACACCAGCATGTGTATATATAAAAATACACCCCAAAACACATTGCGCTACTTCTCCTGAGTACGGGATACTACATGTGTGGAACTTTTGCAGCCTGGGTGCGCAAAGAGCCCTAAAACCAATGAGTACCTTTAGTATTTCACAGGGCATTGTTACGCATTTGGTTCAGACTTCTTCTCACGCTTTAGGGGCCCTAAAATGCCAGGGCAGTATAAATACCCCACATGTGACCCCATTTTAGAAAGAAGACACCCCAAGGTATTCCGTGAGGGGTATGGTGAGTTCATGTAAAATGTTATTTTTGTCACAAGTTAGTGGAATATGAGACTTTGTAAAAACAAAATAAAAATAAAAATATATATCAATTTCCGCTAACTTGTGCCAAAAAAAAAATTTCTGTGAACTCGCCATGCCCCTCACAGAATACCTTGGGTGTCTTCTTTCCACAATGGGGTCACTTGTGGGGTATTTATACTGCCCTGGCATTCTAGGGAACCTAAGCGTGAGAATCCAAATGCGTAACAATGCCCTGTGAAATCCTAAAGGTACTCATTGGAATTAGGGCCCCTTTGCGCATCTTGGCTGCAAAAAGTGTCACACATGTGGTACCGCCGTACTCAGGAGAAGTAGGGCAATGTGTTTTGGGGTGTATTTTTATATATTCCCATGCTGGGTGAGAGAAATATCTCTGTAAATGACAACTTTTTAAAATTTTTTATTCAAAGTTGTCAATTTACAGAGATATTTCTCTCACCCAGCATGGGTATATGTAAAAATACACCCCAAAACACATTGCCCTACTTGTCCTGAGTACGGCGATACCACATAAGTGACACTTTTTGCAGCCAAGATGCACAAAGGGCCCAAATTCCAATGAGTACCTTTAGGAGGGCATTTTTACGCATTTTTCTTCTCGCACTTTAGGGCCCCTAAAATGCCAGGGCAGTATAAATACCCCACATGTGACCCCATTTTGGAAAGAAGACAGCCCAAGGTATTCCATGAGGGGCATGGCGAGTTGATAGAAAAAATTTTTGGCACAAGTTAGTGGAAATTGATTTTTTATAGTTTTTCTCACAAAGTCTCCCTTTCCGCTAACTTTTGACAAAAAGTTTAATTTTTCATGGACTCACTATGCCCCTCAGCGAATACCTTGGGGTGTCTTCTTTCCAAAATGGGGTCACATGTGGGGTATTTATACTGTCCTGGCATTTTAGGGGCCCTAAAGCGTGAGAAGAAAAATGCGTAAAATGCCCTCCTAAAAGTTACTCATTGGAATTTGGGCCCTTTGCGCATCTTGGCTGCAAAAGTGTCACACATGTGGTATCGCCGTACTCAGGAGAAGTAGGGCAATGTGTTTTGGGGTGTATTTTACATATACCCATACTGTGTGTGAGAAATATCTCTGTAAATTGACAACTTTGAATAAAAAATTTAAAAGTTGTCATTTACAGAGATATTTCTCACACAAAGTATGGGTATATATAAAAATACACCCCAAAACACATTGCCCTACTTCTCCTGAGTACGGCGATACCACATGTGTGCCACTTTTGCAGCCAAGATACGCAAAGGGCCCTAAAACCAATGAGTACCTTTAGGATTTCACAGGGCATTTTTACGCATTTGGATTCTCACGCTTTAGGACCCCTAAAATGCCAGGGCAGTATAAATACCCCACAAGTGACCCCATTGTGGATAGAAGACACCCCAAGGTATTCCGTGAGGGCATGGCGAGTTCACAGAAAAAAAAATTTTGGCACAAGTTAGAGGAAATTGATTTTTATTTTTATTTTTACAAAGTCTCATATTCCACTAACTTGTGACAAAAATAAAATTTTACATGAACTCGCCATGCCCCTCACGGAATACCTTGGGGTGTCTTCTTTCTAAAATGGGGTCACATGTGAGGTGTTTGTACTGCCCTGGCATTTGAGGGTCTCCGCAATCATTACACGTATGGCCAGCATTAGGAGTTTCTGCGATTCTCCGTATATTGACCATACGGGTAATGAGATTTTTTTTTTCCGTTCAGCCGCTGCGCTGAAAAAAAAAAAAAAATGAACGGCACAGATTTATTCATTCGCATCAATCAATGTGGATGAAAAAATCTCTGCCAAAATCAGTGACTGCGGTGCGGTGGGCTGGGCGCTAGCTACCTAACAAGTAGCTAACTAACTGGCGGTGATAAGGGACCCTTATGCCCCATTCACACGTCCGCAATTCTGTTTGCGGAACGGAATTGCGGACCCATTCATTTCTATGGGGACAGACTTTGTCCCGCTCGGATCCGGAATTACGGATCCGCGCTTCGAGTCTGCACTTCCGTTCCGTAAAAATATAGAACATGTCCTATTTTTGTCTGCAATTGCGGACAAGAAAAAGCATTTTCTATATAGTTCTGGCAATGTGCGGATCTGCAAAATGCAGAAAGCACATTGCCGGTGTCCGTGTTTTGAGGATCTGTGGATCCGCAGATCCGCGGATCTGATCCGCGGATCCGTGAATCCACGGATCCGCAAAACACATTTGGACGTCTGAATGGAGCCTTACAAGGGGTGTGATCAATGACAGGGGGTGATCAGGGGTCTAGATGGGGTGATCAAGGGGTTAACAAGGGGTTAATAGGTGAGGGGGGTGGGGGGTTAGTGTAGTGTTTGGTGCAACTTTACATAGTTACCTGGTCCTCTGGTGGTCGATCCCAGCAAATGGGACCACCAGAGGACCAGGTAGCAGCTATATCAGACGCTGTTCACAAAACAGCGTCTGATATACTTGTTTGATGCGATTTATATCGCATCTACAGCCTGCCAGCGATGGATCATCGCTGGCAGGCTGTAGTTAAACTCCTGAGACGCCCGCTACTGTGAACGCGCGCGAGCGTGCGCGCGCGTTCACAGGAAATCTCGCGTCTCGCGAGATGACGCAGATCTGCGGCGCCCCAGAACAGCCCGACCGCCGCGAGAACGCAGTTGTGCGTTAGGCGGTCGGGAAGTGGTTAAAGGCATTCTGTCATAGAATTGCGTTATGGTCCGTGGTAACGGAATCCATAATGCAATTCATCTTTTACCACCAAAAGAAGTGTGAACGAATCTCAAAATATCTCTAGTTACAATCACTGAACATTTCTGCAAGTTTTATTACTTGGAATATAAAGCTTTTTATTATTTTAAATGTATTATTCAGCTAAATAACACAAAAGATGATCTACTGGTTTTCCTTTTCATTCCGCAGTCCCAAGTCTACATTTCTGCAAAACATAAAAAGTATACAGTCTACAGAAATCCAGAAAATATATACCCTTAAGATGTATAAGTTAGTTACCCTTTCTGTGTTTCATGAGGCAAAGATGTGATTTTTTATTTTTTTTTAAAGAGGAGTACACTTAAACCTTGTGTAATGCCCCCTTGATTGTGAGGTCAAATGCAATAAAAAGAAATAGTCTTTCTCCAGCATTCTGAAGCCGTTCAGGCTTAATCATCGACAACAACCTTTAATATTGCACCTTGAAAAATATTTTATAGTCCTACTTCCTGGAAGCCAATAAAAATAGAATTTCTCTGAGTTTGCACTGAAGTTAATGTGTGTTGCTATAACTTCTGCATTGTTGGATAACCTTAAATTGGGTTTAACTTTTTATATGTACTGTATGCCATTAGTCATGATATAAAAAAGTAACTTTGTACAATAAGCCTTTTTTCATTGTAAATTCAGCTAAAATATGTGATTTTTTTTTTAGTTGCCATGGTTGTCCAGTTATATGTACACTTTAGCATGGACCATTGTTTATTTCGGTTCTTTCCGCTGAGTCCTCTTTCTTGGACCCACTTTTATGGAACGACTGTTTCCGATGTATGGCATGTTATTTAGTCACTGATTGCGTTTAGGACTGTTATAATTTCTTTTACATCAGATAGCAGGGTACAAGAGAGATAACAATATTGGAGGCTATAAAAGCTTTATTAAATGATGGACCTTGCCTTGGAGCTGCTGCGGGACTCATTGAAGAAGCTTGTGTATTTTAAAAATTTGGTGGTAGAGAAAGCATTCGGATGAAAACCTTCGAAAAAGTGATTGTCACAGTAGGTACTAGTGATGCCCTGTACTCACCCAACCACTGTTCCTAACTACTTGCAAGATCCATCCTAACTGATGGTCCACAACTGGTCATCCATCCTTTCCTATCTTAGGCTACTTTCACATCTCCGGTTTGAATTCTTGCAGGCTGTTCCAGCAAAGAACAGCTTGCCGGAGTTCTCCAGATCTGGCTCTGCTGGATACAGGCGGAATGTCAGGCCTATTGAATATAATATGGTCCGGCGGAGATCCATATGCATTCTGGCAGACCAGCAGAGAACCGGCCAGACACAAACCACTGCATGCTGCAGTCTTTGTTCAGCCGATGCACCCCTGGTCTCCCGGAACAGCTATGCCAGAGTTTCACATCAGACATGTGAAAGTAACCTAAGCGCTGGGGCCTATAAGTAACTTAGTAAACAAGTGACAGAGCGGCACGGCCAATAATGGAAAATAGGCAGAACAGACTTAACGTGCCGGATTAGGAGAGACTAAACCGAACCATTAGGGATACACAAATCAAACTAAACCATGCCAAAATCAATACCAGGAGAAATAAACAGGATTAAGTCAAAGATCAATAACCAGAAACAATTGCCATGGGTCAATAGCAGGATGTCACGTCAGGGTCCAAATTGTCAGGCAAAGGGTCAGGGTCTAGGTCCAAAGCAGAGATCTGGAATACAATGGTTATGAGAAAATACACCTAATCACAGCCAACTTGTGACCAGACGCCTATTCATTTGGAATGTCCGAGTCACATGGTGCCATCAAGCCTGATGGTGAATTTCTTATAATACCCTGCAAGACTTCTACTTCCATGCTTGGGCCAGGTATAGCTGCTACCTGTGCAGACTGGTCTAGTTGGGAAACTCGCCTTTCCTCACGTACTCTGGGGAAAGATCGTATTCTTTATTCCTGTTCTTAAACAGGCTTCCAATTTTCTGGTTAATGCTTCTGTGGATTTGGCAAGATTATTTGTCTCTAATGTGTCCTTGTCAAATTCCTTGGTAGAGCTGTCTGCCTTTGATCTTGTTTGGACGATGCTGGTTCCACAGGTTGTGTACATTTCTATGTGAGGGAAACTGTCTGTTCTGTGTTAGATGATATGCTTGACAAAGCGTCAGATAAGAAGAAAGGATTGCCAATAGAAGCACATTTTTACTATCAAAGCTGTTCCTTTCATAACCAGAAGCACAGAAGCCTTGAGCAGAGAAGGAAAGAGGGAACTGAAAATTACCAGCCTAATAAATGTAAAGGGAAAGGATTTGTTTTCAATCCTGACAACACCAATTGTCACTCCCAAATGATTGCAGTTTTCCAGTTGGGGCAGACAATGTTTTTTTTGTTTTGTTTTTTCGGAAAAGATATTTTCCATTCCAAGGTTCCTATATACCAGTGATAGAGACCGAGTGCCCAAACTGCAACCCAAAACCCACTTATGTATCACAAAGCGCCAACACGGCAATTTAACCTGAATACTACAGTCCAATACAGTATATCTTTTATTTACTTTATCATTTAGCTATGATATCCTGCCTACATTCAGTGCACTGCCTGTGCCGTTCATAGTGCCCCCTGCGCTGATTAATGGCAGGAGAAGTCTGTGGCATATTTGTACACCATAGACTCTTTCCAGGGTGTGGGTGCCCACAGAGAGGGCTCTGAGTGCTGCCTCTGACACCCGTGCCAAAGGTTCGCCACCACTTCTATATACTATCCACGGGGTTACAGGCTGGATTTACAGTTGCTTCCAACCAACAGCCAATCCCTCCATAGAGATCAGAATTCTACTCCCCAGTAAAAAGAGCCAAGTGGGGCCTTCAGACTCCTACACAGTTTAAAGAATGTGAACCATTTTATCAAATACATGAAATTCAAAATAAAAACTATCAAATCCACCATCAGCCTTCTACTATAGGACTGTTTAATGGCTTAATGGCTCCATCAAGATTATGGCACATATCCTCATCTGAGCCAACTCAGAACATCTGTTACAGTCTCATCTTCAGACAGTTCTGCATATTTTTTCTACCTTGAAATGGTTGGTAAACCTAGAAAAGTCCAGTCCTAATCCCCAGCAGGTCAAATGTTTTCTTCGAGTTGATGCTGGACTCTTATCACCAATTTTTTTTTCTTCCTGCAGACAAACGGGAATCCCTGATGTCCGGAATCTTTCACTGCGTCGGTGTAGCGTCTTTCAAAAACATTATACACCATTAGTCAGGGGTGACCAAGCTAATACATGGATTCTCGAAGCTACCCTTCTGAGCATATCAGAAGTATCAGAATATCTCCTGGATGTAAAGGACCAGTCTGTTTAGGTGGATATTCTCTTAGACCAATGGCCAAGTCGCCACTTGTATGCTTTCTCACTCTCAGGTTCCCAGGACCTTGATGAAAATAGTGGAACAAAAGGCACAAGTCATCCCTGAGAGCACCTTACTGGCCCAAAAGGTCCTTGTTTCCACTTCTCAACATGTTGGCAGGAAACTACTGGTCTCTGCCCATGGCACCCAATCTCCTTTTGCAGGGATCAGTTTCACATGCCAATTTCTCGTTGTTTCTAGCTGCCTAGAGATTGAATGTGCCCTTTTGAGGAAGAAAACTTTGTCAGATGTGGTTGTTTTCATACTTCATGATATGTGGCAGAAATAACTGGTTTCCTATCTCAGAACTTGAAAGGTTTCTCTATCCTATATTTTAAAAATTGGATCCCTCTGACTCTCCAGACATGCCCTTGATATCGGACTTTCTACAAACCAGACTGGATAAAGTCTTAAAAGCTGCCACTCTAACAGTACATATAGCAGTGCTTAGTGCTTTAAACGCGCTGTTGTTCAGCTTATAAAAAGATTCATTAAGGGCTGTAACAGAATCTGCCCTTCTTCTAGATCCACGATTCCTCCATGGAACCTGAATCTGGTGGTGTCACCTTTGATGCAGACTCCATTTGAACCTCTTTTAGAGATCCCTCTAAGACTGCTTACTTTTAAGGTAAGACTACTCTGCTTTTAGCTATCGCCACAACTAGAAGAGCAGGACTTACTCATCCTGGAATTGTCCCTAAACCTCATCCTGCCTTCCTTTCTAAAGTTGTTTCTAAGTTTCACTATCAAATTATAATTTTTGTGCAGAAATTAAGAAGAAATTATCTAATCTAGAATAGATGTACACAAATTTCTCCTTAACGTGACATAGCAGGATTCAATATCAAGGGAAGAATAAAGGGGGCCCAGCAAGTAAAGCTACCATAGTCTATTGGATCCCTCAGACCCCTCAGTAAGGTCCCTTAGCTCATTCAGCTAGGGTTGTTTCCACCTCTTGGGCTGAGGGACCTTCGGCTTTAAATTAACAGAACCTGTGGAGGTTAATGGAAAATCGAATTACTAGTATGAGTATTTTTCATCTTTTGCCATTGACGTAGATATTAAAACCATGATGCATCACAATCCACATACAAAAATCAGCCTTGCAAATAACCCCTTCCAGTCTCCAAACGTTCTATAAAACTGTTTCAAATTGTTAAAACTAATAAACTAAAAACTAATCAAAAATCTACTGTATCCTGTTCTTGTGATGGTTGCACAGCATTGCCTTTTAACCAGCTGAGAAATTTGTATATGACTACTGTACTACTTTACAGTTTATCTGAAGAAGAGACACTTCTGGCTTCTAAACGCGTGGGAAGGACATTTTGAAGCAATTTGAAGGTGATATCTTCACTTGTACTCTACACTTTGGTACAAGAATTGTTGGATCACTCCTCCGTCAGTTCTTTTTAAACCACAATCTCTCTGCCTGTAAAATATCACTGATTTGAGTGAGCTCTCCTGTGCAGTAATTCACCTTTTCTTACTTGTAATATTATTATGATTTGTTTTTGCAAAAAAAAAAAAAAACACTTTTCAAAATAAAATGTTATTTAGCGAACAGGGTTCATTTGTACACTGCAGTGAAAATCACTTGCATTGACAGCATGCAATACTTCTCCCGTCATGTGCCCAGATTCGGTGCATCGATCTCACATCGATCTCTATTATTATCGCTGAACTGACTTATTGTACCGTGGCTGCAGTTCGATTCTCATTGTGTTGCTGTGCTTAACTTGTATTATATCACGGGTCAATGATTGCTGTGCGGTACAATGGTGATAATGAGAATAATGAAATTCTGTCAACGTTTTAAACTGTTTCCAACTGTCTGAAAGGAGACCCTTGATCTCTCTGTGTCAGAAATAAGTATGAATACCTTTATGTTACACATTAAGATCTGTGCTTCAAGAGGAGACTTTGTCACAAAAGAAGAGGTCGTGGCACGCCGCAAACAGTCTATAATCTTATGTATTACTGCTACAGACAGTAATGGAAAGATAAACGAGAAAGTTGTGTTCTAGTGCTATACTATATGTAGCATACACTGAAAAAAGGCTCAAGTATACTGACCTACACCAGCAGATGGAGGCCAAAAGGTCATTCTTATGGCTTCTGTTTGGTAAATTGTGGCAAATTGATGCATTTGACATATACATTGGGAGCTTTTCCTGGAATATGTGCCAAATGTAGGGCTCTAACCGGATGTGTACTGGGTCTAAATTGTGTTTGTGTAGCTTACACACTTTTCTTTTGTCTGCAGCTTCCCCGGCACTAAACAAACTTTCGTTCCCTATAATTGGCCCCATTGTTGACCCATGTAAGAGTCCACAAAAAATTTCTGTAGCAGGGAT
This sequence comes from Bufotes viridis, assembly GCA_033119425.1. Lineage (NCBI taxonomy): Eukaryota > Metazoa > Chordata > Amphibia > Anura > Bufonidae > Bufotes > Bufotes viridis. The sequence continues at coordinate 526,782,601 of CM065589.1, read as the reverse complement.
TCTCACCATGCATGGTCGAAGCCCTTGCCGATATGTTAAACACTGCTTAGGCTACTGTCACACTAGCGTTTTTGCTGGGTCCGGCATGAACTCCATTGAAAGTCAATGGAGGACGGATCCGTTTTCTATTGTGTCCCCATTGACTTGCCTTGTGGGTCATGACGGATTCGTTTTGCTCCTCATCCCATGACAGGAAGAAAACCACAGCATGCTGCGGTTTGTTCACCGGTATGGGAAGGCGACCAAATGGAACGGAATTCATTTTGGAGCATTCTGTTCTGTTCAGTTACGTTTTGTCCCCCATTGATAATGAATGGGGACGAAACGGAAGCGTTTTTTTCTGGTATTGAGACCGTATGACAGGAAGTGTGAAAGTAGCCTAAATTTATAGTATGTATAGAAAAAAGTGTACACTACCTGGTTTAAGTTCAATAGTGTCGTAATCCCGGCCTGTAGAAGGTCATAGTCCTGAAACGGCCATTGCCTGTACCTCATCATTTTTGTCTTTATTGACCAGATTTTAATGGACTAATTAAGAAATTGAAGTTTTTACAGTGCTGAGTGACACAGTTTTTTCTTTTGCTGGATATATTTCTTAATTTGCCTTATCTATGGAGCCTAATATAACCTCAAAATAAGTCAGAGACAGTATGTTGCTATACCCGAGGGTGCTGCAGCCAGAGAAGGAACTGTGTAACTTGTGATGGCTTCTGTACACCTGCCCCCCTGACAAGTGGGCCTGATCAACAACTAGGGACACCTCACTGGTGAGACCTGCTTCACAGTATGAGAAGCATCGGTCTAGAGTATGCTCGCCTGTTCTGAATATCCTTTCATGACCACCCGTTTTCACTAAATGTCATGGAAAAACACAAATCTATGCTCATTAATTGAAACCATGCCCACCAAAACAGACACTGAGACTAGAGGCTGCGGTTAGAAACACAAGAAATTAAAAGTGTTTCACCATCTCATGAAGTGATGATATACTCCTAGGATATGACCTCATTTTATGATTGGTGCGGGTCTGACCTCAGGGACACCCACCGATCATGAGAATGAATGAGCCATCGGTGTAGCACCCTGGTCCCTTCAGAGTCTTGTCCTTCACATTTGAGCCATTGATGTTCATTAGTACTGACGTGCAGGGACAAACAATTCTCATAATTCGTGGACATCCTAGAGCAGGGATGTCAAACTCGTGGCCCTCCAGCTGTTGCAAAACTACAACTCCCATCATGCCTGGACATCCTACAGCTATCAAGGCATGCTGGAAGTTGTAGTTTTGCAACAGCTGGAGGGCCATGAGTTTGACATCTGTGTCCTAGAGGTTGGACCCCCACCGATCATAAAGTTATGGCTTCAGTTTAAAAGATGGAAATAACCCTTTAACCATTCTTAACTTCTAATAAGCCATCAACAGGCCAGGACATATTTGTAGTATAATCAACTTTTAGAATGGGATCCAGAAGAAGTAATCCTTGTAGGAGACAACTTCCTTTGATTTGATCTATGTTCTCCATCAGTGAGCATCTGGCCATAGCTCTTTGAAGGAATTGCACAAGACAGAGCCAGGTTGTAGTGTCTTCGTCAAATGACTGTTACTAATTCGAGGATATCTCTGACCTTGTTTATTTGGCTACTTTTACACTAGAGTTTTGGCTTTCTGTTTGTGAGATCCGTCATGGGTTCTCAGAAGCGGTCCAAAAAGGATCAGTTTTGCCCTAATGCATTCTAAATGGAAAAGGATCAGCTCAGAATACATCAGTTTGCCTCCGTTCCGTCACCATTCCGCTTTGGAGGCTGACAGCAAAATGCTGCCTGCAGGGTTTTTCGGTCCGCCATGTGGTGCGGAACAAGACAGATCCATTTTCTCTGACACAATAGAATCCGTCATGGCTATAGAAGACAATTTACAACCTGATCCGTTCATGACGGATGCATGCGGTTGTATTATTGTAACAGAAGCGTTTTTGCTCCGCAAAAAACGCTAATGTGAAAGTAGCCTAAGGGAGCTGGACTGACTTGCATGTGGATCAACTTGCATGTGTCAACAATTTAAAAGTAAATTACTGTGAGATAAATCATTATCTGGGACTGCAAGGTACTGTTATTGAGGCAGTGTAGCCACGCTTGCCCTGGCAGTGGTTGAGATGTACGTTATGTGATACTTAAGTGTTCATATGCTAGCAGACCCTCATTTACGACTATACATATAATACTGGTAGATAGCCCCTCCCAGGACGAGGACTTAATAGAAAATGCATCCACTTAAAGGGGTTGTCCCACAAAAAATATTCTATAGTTTTCAAACCAGCACCTGGATATGAATACTTTTGTAATTGCATGTAATTAAAGTCTTTTTTATAACTACTGAGTTATTCAAAAAATCTGTATAGCGCCACCTGCTGTTTTTTTTGTTATTTATTTGTCCTGCTCACTGAGATGGCCGCACATGCTCAGTTTCTTCCTTCAACTGCCTCCTCTGATATAGAGAGCATGGACACACACCCTTAGCTGCACCAGAAAAGACACTCCCCTTGAGTTGTCCTCTTTATATAAGCCTAGCAGGGCAATGAATGAGGAGATCTCTGGATCCATGTGAGGTGGTACAGGGCTGGTTCTAGCTTTGTTAAAAATAGAGAACCTCTTTAACAAAATGCAAAGTCTAATGCCTTATTCACACAGTCAGTGTTCAGTCAGTGATTTTGAGCCAAAACTAGGTGCAACTTTAAAAAAGAACAGGCGCAGATTTTTTCCTTAAACCTTGTGTCTGTGGAGGCTCCAATCCTGGTTTTGGCTCACAGTCACGGAAATAAATCACTGACCAAAACACTGACTGGCGAATAAGGCTTTAATCATATCAATATAAGGTGTGACCTCCCTTTGCCTCCAAAATGGCATCAATTCTACACGGTACATTTGTACACAGTTTTTGAAGGAACTCAATGGGGAGGTTGTTCCAAACATCTTGGAAAACTAAACACAGATCTTCTGTGAGTGTAGGCTTGCTCACATCCTTCTGTTTCGTCATGTAATCCCAGACAGACTTGATGTCAACATCAGGGTACTGTAAGGGCCATATCATAACTTCCAGAGCTCCTTGTTTTTCTTTACACTTGTATCTGCCTGTATTTCTCAGCACTGAGAACAAATCCTGAACACATCCTCCATTACTTTTTCTGAATTTCACCCCCAGACTTGCAAAGAACCTCCATCATGCTTCAGTGTTGTCTGCAGAGAACATTATTGTGCCTCTCTTCAGCCCTTCGGTAAACCAACTGCCTGCTGTTGATCAGTCCAGAGCACTTGCTGCCATTTTTTTGCAACCCGACTCTTATGTTTTCATGCATGGTTGAGTTGCATAGCCTTGTTTCCACATTGAAGGTATGTTTTTTTTGGCTGCAATTCTTCCATAAAGACCACTTCTGGCCAGACTTCTGCAGACAGTAGATGGATGTCCTGGGTTCCACTGGCAGTGCCGGACATCTTTCAATTCTGAAAGGAAGTAAGCAAGATGTGTCTTTCATCTGCTGTACTAAGTTTTCAGCAGAGTCCTGATCTTAACATCATCAAGTCTTTCTGGGTTTACATGAAGAAAAAAGGATTTGAGCAAGTCTACATCCCAAAGAAGACCAGTGGTCAGTTCTCCAAGATGTTTGGAACAACCTGCTGAGTTCCTTCCAAAACCGTGTGCAAGTGTATCTAAAAGAATTGATGCTGTTTTGAAGGCAAAGGGTGGTCACATCAAATATTGATTTGATTTAGATTTCTTTTGCTCATTCACTTTACATTTTGTTAATTGATGGAAATAAATTATTAACACTTTTATTTTTGAAAACATTCTTGCTTTGCAGCATTTTTTCCCATACCTGCCTAAAACTGCTGCACAGCACTGTATGTTTGACAATTTCAGAAGTAACAATTTTAGGCAAAAAGAAGAATTAAGACAGTTTGTGATTGTGTGATTATAGTAGAGGGGGCCTTTGTGCCCTGAATAATAGATTTTATTATTTGGCTGTGCAACTAAAGAATTTGGTGGAATGGAATAATAAGGGAGTAACCCCTTCCAGTGCTGGGGTCCTAGGTTTGAATCCGACAAAGGACACCATCTGCACGGAGTTTGTATGTTATCCCCGTGTCTGTGTTGGTTTTCTCCGGGTACTCCGGCTTCCTTCCACACTCTAAAGACATACTGATGGGGTACTTAGATTGTGAGCCCTTTTGGTGTCAGTGACTGACGATAATTTCTGTGCTATTTAAGTGAGTAAAATGAATAAACAATAAACATGTACTTGTTGGGTTTTTATAATAAAAAAAAGTAGGTATGAATGTTCCTGTCTGAGAGTTCACTTCAAGGGAATTGAATATTATATGTATATTCCAATGACTCCAGATCCGTAATTCGCAGGTCGATACATCAATTCCCTTGCTATGTGCTCGCAAACTGACCATGGAATGTATACAAAGGACTTCAGGAATCCTTTCCATTATGTGTGCATGCATAGGAGTCCTCTCAGTGCATTCAATCGCTGTTTGCCGTCCGGCCACAGGGCAAATGAAGGTGTGGTGTATATCAACATTCAAATTGTTGATCCTGAGTGAATGGTAGGTGTTCTGTACAGTTACATGTATTACTGTCCTTGTTAGTTGTCACAATACCAACATTTTGTTTCGATATTATAAAAAAGTATTGCGATAATCCATACGATTTAATACCACGCAAAAAAAAAAAAAAGCCGCAGGTATTCCGCATTTTATGGAGCTTCCGGCCCATAATAAAACAGTCCTTTCCTATTTTTTTATTATTTTTTTTTTTTTTTTTTAACAAAGTGACTAAAAACGGCACAGCAAAAATAGATAGTTGGGGCAGCACTACCTTCACTGTAGTCTTGTCTTGCTCTGTAGTGGCGGTGCCCGTGATGTCGGGTCCTGGTCAGACCCCCATTAACATATCCAAAATGAAGAGAAAACCGCAGCCCTCACGTAGTTGAATTCTTCTTTATTTACCAAGATGCGACGTTTCGACTTATTACAAGTCTTTTTCAAGCATCTTGGGAAATAAAGAAGAATTCAACTACGTGAGTGCCGCAGTTTTCTCTTCATTTTTGGATAAAAAACGCCACCGTTTTTATTTTTTTTCTGTTATGGCGTTCACCGCATAGGAGATCTTTTAAAATATTTTAATAGTTTAGACTTTTCCAGGTGTGTCGATTTATTTTTTTATTGTTTATATATTTTATATGTAAAATTGGGCAAGGGGGTGAGTTAAACTTTGAATATTTTTTTATTTATTTATCTTTTTTTATTTTTTTTTACTTTTATTTAATAACTATGAACCCTTGTCCTGTTCACCCTAATAGAGCTCTATTAGAGTGCATAGAATTTTACATTGTCCCTGCTTATATGTGCTTTGTGCACACAGCAGCAGGAAGCTTACCATGGCAGTCAGGTCTTCATTAGCATCCTGGCTGCCATTATAACTGATCGGAACCCTGAAATTTCACTGTAAATACTGCGGAGAAGGGGAGGGGACCCTGGGGCCACTGCTACCAATGAATATCATACTCGGGGGGAGAGGCTGCTGCACCACCAACGATTATTGGGGGTGATACAGCTTGCACCCGCAGCCTCGTTAATACAAATGTAGGCAGCCGTATCACACAGCCCCTCCCCTCCTCCTCAGTGGTATCTTTCTCATTGGTGGCCTGCGGCAGCCTCGTCACAGTGGGGAGGGAGAGACTCTCTCCTTCTCCACTGTTCCGGCTCAGGAGAACATGGCATGCGCTGGTGCCTGGTGCAACCCTATTAGGCCTTGCTGGAGGTGACCGATTCCCTTTTAAGATTACGCCTATTTGGAGAAATGTACAAGTACTAGAATTATAGGTAATGGTTAAAATGCCGTTGGTTGAGCAGGGCTTCTCGTTTAGTTCGGTTTTTTTAATGAGATACTTTAAAATCATTTTAGGAGGTAGATAGGGAATATACTTATATTTTCACCATATTCGGTTAAACCACACAATAAAGCGCACACATAATTATTATTTATGGGTGATTAATTCTCAAGAATTGTTGCAGAATGCAGAAAGGATTTATGTCTAAAATATCTGAGGCACCGATGGTGAATTTTAAGAAGTTATTAAAGTTTCTTGCTAAAAACAAATTAGAAGAGGCACAATGGGGATATGTAGATAAATCTAGAAGTTATTTTATTTTCCTATATTGATTATATTATACTGTCTTTTAAGTCTTGTAAGTTAAGGTGAAAGGGATGCAAACTGGATCCATGTGACTTGGACAGGTCTGAAACTTATTAAAGGAGTTTTGTGTATTTTTACAAGTGATGACCTATCCTCAGGAGAGGCCATCAATATCTGATAAGCTGTTTGGCAGCATCCTCGGTGTCAGAATCACACAGCTCGATTCACTGTGTAGTGGGGGGAACTGGTTGGCGTTGCGCTGCTTCCAGTGAAGTGAATGGGATCAGTACTGTAGTTACGAGCTCTGTCCACTACATAATGGACTTTGCTGTGTAGGTGTGGCGCCTGAGCTACTTTGAAGTAGCTGGTTGATGGAGGGTGCAAGGTGTTGCTCCCCTGCCAATCAGACATTATGGTCTATACTGAGGATAGGATTGTAAAATCCTTGGAGGATGGTTACTGAATATATCTTCATTTTTTTTAAAGTGAACAAGTTTTATTGCTGGCAATCCTTCCCCTTTAAAGCGGTTATCCCACGATTGATGTAAAAAATGGAAATCAGACATCACATAGTACATGACAACCTCTTTCTAACAAAGCTAGAACCAGCCCTGTACCTCCCATGAATCCAGAGATCTCACCATTAATTGCTCTGCTAGATTTATATCAGGCTGACAGCTCAAGGGGAGTGTCATTCTGCTGCAGCTCAGGGGGCGTGACCATGCTCTCCCTATCACAGCTCAGAAGGCAATTCAAGGATGAAACTGAGCATGTGCGGCCTTCTCAGTGGGCAGGACAGAGAAATAAGAAAAAGATCAAACAGCAGGTGGCGCTATACAGATACATTTACTCGAATATTTCAGTGGCTATGCTAAATTTTTAATGACATGCAATTATAAAAGTATTCAGATCCAGGTGCTGATTTGAAAACTGTAGAATATTTTTCGTGGGACAACCCCTTTAACTCATGTTGTCTTTCCCACATAACATTTGAACCTATGTCCAAAGGTTTTCTCTTGGTTCAGTATATCGATGAGTGGCACTAGAATACCAGCTTTGAAATGTTTTCTTCGTTTCAACAGCTGGTACTTTAAAGAGGACCTTTCATCACTTCTAAAGATATTAACTAACGATGCTCACATGTAGAGCGGCGCCCAGGGATCTCCCTGCACTTACTATTATCCCTGGGCGCCGCTCCGTTCTCCCAGTATAGGCTCCGGTCTCTGTGCTCACAAAGTTATAGTAGGCGGGGACTTGGGGGACTTGGTTATAGTAGGCGGAGCCTGTCCTTCATCTCCTTCTCCCTGGCTGTAGCGCTGGCCAGTCGCAGCGCAGAGCTCATAGCCTGGGAGTTTTTTTTCTCACAGGCTATGAGCTCTGCGCTGCGATTGGCCAGCGCTACAGCCTGGGAGAAGGAGATGAAGGGCAGGCTCCGCCCACTATAACCGAGTCCCCAAAGATACCGTAGCCTATACCGGGAGAACGGAGCGGCGCCCATGGATAATAGTAAGTGCAGAAAGATCTCTGGGCGCCGCTCTACATGTGAGCATCGTTAGTTAATATCTTTAGAAGTGATGAAAGGTCCTCTTTAATGTGACTCATTTTCGGTTATCTTGAGCCTGGAAGAAAGGTAAGGAAGGTCACATTTGTATGGAGTATAGAAATGTATGTGAAAGTACAAACTCCATATAAACCAATGAGGCTTATATAGGGAAATCTGTAGCATCGTTCAGCTTACTTCATGGGAAGTATAAAAGGTTTGAGCTCTCCATTTTCTCTCCGGAATGATGTGTAATATTAGTTAATTATCCATAAATGTATTGAATTAATGGTGTATTCGTAACCCATAGGGCCTTTGTTTCCTCCTGTGCGGTCCTCATCTGCAGCATGGCATTTCTAAACATGATTATTTTGCATTGTACGCCAGGCCTGTATTTAAGTGTGTTTTATCACAGACCGCAGGTTCCCCCCTGTCAGAGGTGTCAGGATTACTTTACTGTGCCCTTCGCTAGAACATTAGCTGCCTACAGTTACAAATCAGATTTTTTTTTAGACAATGAATGCTGTGTGCTCTCATGCAGAACTCATGCTTATTTGGCTGTGAGGGGATAAATTATAAGTTCATTAGCTGGTGTAGCGGCTTTGTTTTTCAAAGTAATTAGGGTTTTCAAGTTTTTCTCTCCCTCGTAGATGAGTTAAATTGAGATCGTCTCCATGTCACTAGCGGGGTTGCTGCGCAAACAAACGCATTAAGTTGTGTAAATCCGTAAAAATGGGAACTTATACCAGTTGTTTTTTTCTTTTCTCTTAGCTGGTTTATTACATTTTTCCAGTGTATGTTGTTTGCAGAGTCTGTTCTGTTGAAAAAAAAAAAATAATAATAATTAAAAGTTAATGTACCCACATTCAGAGGACTTAAAATGTACCCATATTCAGAGGACATAAAATGTACCCACATTCAGAGGACGTAAAATGTACGCACATTCAGAGGACTTAAAATGTACCCATATTCAGAGGACTTAAAATGTACCCACATTCAGAGGACTTAAAATGTACCCACATTCAGAGGACTTAAAATGTACCCACATTCAGAGGACTTAAAATGTACCCACATTCAGAGGACTTAAAATCTACCCATATTTAGTGGATATAAAATATACCCACATTCAGAGGACTTAAAATGTACCCACATTCAGAGGACTTAAAATCTACCCCAATTCAGAGGACTTAAAATCTACCCCAATTCAGAGGACTTAAAATCTACCCCAATTCAGAGGACTTAAAATGTACCCCCATTCAGAGGACGTAAAATGTACCCACATTTAGAGGACTTAAAATGTATCCACATTCAGAGGACTTAAAATGTATCCACATTCAGAGGACTTAAAATGTATCCACATTCAGAGGACTTAAAATGTATCCACATTCAGAGGACTTAAAATGTACCCACATTCAGAGGACTTAAAATGTGCCCACATTCAGAGGACTTAAAATGTGCCCACATTCAGAGGACTTAAAATGTGCCCACATTCAGAGGACTTAAAATGTCCCCACATTCAGAGGACTTAAAATGTGCCCACATTCAGAGGACTTAAAATGTACCCACATTCAGAGGACTTAAAATGTACCCACATTCAGAGGACTTAAAATGTACCCACATTCAGAGGACTTAAAATGTACCCACATTGAGGACTTACAATGTACCCACATTCAGAGGACTTACAATGTGCCCACATTCAAAGGACTTACAATCCAGAGGACTTAAAATGTATCACATTTAGAATGTTAAAAAAGGAATTTACAATTAACCACATTTAACTTCATTCACCATTTTTTGTCCTTACCTACAACTTTCCCAACTCCTCTCTGATGATTTAATATTACAGAGGAGTTGAGAAAGTTGTAGGCAAGGGCAAAATAAGTTCCATGTGGATAGATGTAAATTAATGCACCAGGAGCGAGGAAACAGAGGGTAAATAATTGTAAGGGTAAAATTGGCACTGAAAAAAAAAATACTTGGGTTGAGGGTACGGCGCCTCAGTTGTACAATGATGTGATCCTGCCTAGGATATGCTGTCATGGCTGAGCAGTCTGACAAGAAAACTCACCAATGCATATATATGCAAGTGCCAGAGCTTGGTGTGTAGTGAGGTCCTGCCCCTCGCCCCCCAGATAGCTCTACAAGTAAAGGCAACCAGTCCTGCTTACATTCTAGGATAGGTCGCTGGCAGCCATTTTAAATAATTCTCGGAGAAACCATTTAAATACGATTTTACATATTACAATTAAATGGCTAGTGATGTCAGACACACACATTCATTCTCCATGGTTTTCTTTTAAGCAGCTTTATTCTTCTGTTCTACTTCTCAGTAACTGGAAGTTTTGCCGGCAGAAGTTCTTCAGGAACCAGTATGCCTTTCGGCACTGACAATGCCAGCTTTCAAAGGTCTGAAGTGCTTATTGATAAAAGACTGCTTTCTGTATAGTTCCTGACTCACCGTATGAATATTCTTCACTTCTCCCATAGCACTTCCCACTGTGAACATACTATTTCAGATTTAAGGGGAACTTTGAGATGAAACTGTGTTGTATATATTGTATCCATGGCTGGAAATGCATAGTTAATTCATGAGGCAGCAATGTCTTCTTGAAAGGAACCTGACCCAGGCACAGTGGGAAATATTGGTTGAACTCCTTTCCACTGAATGTGATTTTTCTTTTTCTCCCCCTTCCCCCACAGACCTTAAATCCTTGGAACCAGTGTAAGGACTAAGGAGAGCTTTTATACTGTGATATATGAAATCCAATGGACCCATTCATGAAGAAAAAAAGCTACTATTTTTTCCTGCTGAAAGACTCCTGGGCGGAGACCAAACAGATTCCATTATAGTCAATGGGATCTGTTCCTGTCAATTATGTGCCGAATCTGGCACTTAAATTATTTTCATTGTTCTGCTCCTGTAACAGAGCAGAACAATGGAAATCAGTAATGCTGGTTGAAAGAGGCCTACAAGCAAGACAGTCTGAACAGATAGTCAAACTGCATCTAGCTGAATGATAAATCTGTCACACCTTTAGACTGTAGTGTGGAAAACGACCGGCACTCACGATATTGAAGTTGAAGAATATGTCTTCATTCACATCGCAATATGGTACAGAAGTGTCACGTTTTGGCTCAAGCCTGAGCCTTTTTCAAACAAGCAAGTTTGAAAACAGCTCATACTTGAGCCTAAACGCGTTACTTCTGTACCATAAGTATGAGCTGTTTTCAAACTTGCTTGTTTGAAAAAGGCTCAGGCTTGAGCCAAAACGTGACACTTCTGTACCATATTGCGATGTGAATGAAGACATATTCTTCAACTTCAATATCGAGTGCCGGTCGTTTTCCTTACTTCAGAGTGGGACGCCCCACCTAGACGCGAGCACCATGATTGGAGTGCCAACTAAACTTTTCTAGCACACATCTTTAGACTGTCTAGTTTCAGGACAGAGAAGGAGAATGCCTCATACGGAGGATCTTTAAATACAGAGAAGGGCTCTTACAGCAGAGCTTCTTACCATTAAATGTTCAAACAACCACTTCATGCATGTAGTGAACTAAAGGCCAAGGTGCAGCCAGGCACTCCCTCCGAATGGCATGTGGCTCCAGAAGTTGGGAAATGCGTTAATTGAACAACTTGAAATAAATAGTTTAAACCTTAATCCGTGAAGAATTACTTACCTTGGTAGCACTGCTGCTGCACCGTGTCTTGTCCTGCCTTTCTAGTCTAAGTTTAAGCCACCTATAGGTTAGCTTAGTTTTATTCCAAAAATTTGGCAAAATGTTAGTGCATTTTTTTTAATGCCCAGCGACCATCTTTAAAAAGCCACACCTCCCTTCACATAAACCTCATAAATGCATTGCAAAGCATGTACGCCAGTTTTTTGGTGTAAATTGCTCAAAAAAACTGGAAAATTTTCAATAGTAAATAAGCATCATTGTGCTTTGAGAAAATTCTGTTAATCCTTAGTCCGTTGGCCATAGTCTACAATATGACAACTATACTGCAACTGGTATGTGCAGGGAGATTTATTAAGGGCTCATGCACACGAACGTGTGCTGCCCATTGCTGTATTGCGGACTGCATTTGCTGATCCGCAATACACAGGCACCCTTGCGTGTGGATTTCACATTTCACTTCAATGGGTCCGCAAATCTGGAGATGCGGAACGGTGCAGAATAGAAAACTACGGAAGCACTACAGAGAGCCTCCGTGGGGTTCTGTTCAGTACTTCCTTTCCGCAAAAAGATAGAACTTGCTCTATCTTTTTGCGGAACGGACGAATGCAGACCCATTAAAGTTGAATGGGTCTGGATTCATCCCGGCTGTTGTACTGAGCTTGCCTGTGCATTGGGGATGGCAAATTACGGTCCCCAATGCACGGAACAGCCTACGTACAGCCGTGTGCATGAGCTCTAAGACTCAATATTAAAATGAAGTTTTTCATAGTGAAATATAGGAAATTTATTAAGAACCACACATCTCTCAATAAATTTTGTGAATGTTGGACTGTCTATAAGACGAAATAAAATCTATGCCTGCTATAATCTATAAAAACTAAAACTCTGCTCATTGTTAACCCCGCCCAGGAAAAATCTAAAAGTCTAAAGCCCCTTTCACACGAGCGTGACGGATTAGGTCCGGATGCGTTCCGTTAAAAACGCACGATTTTGCAAGCAAGTTCAGTCAGTTTTGTCTGCGATTACGTTCAGTAGTTGAGTTTTTTTTTACCGCGCGGGTGCAATGCGTTTTGATGCGTTTTTCACGTGCGTGATAAAAAACGGAAGGTTTACAAACAACATCTCTTAGCAACCATCTGCGAATATGCATCGCATCCGCACTTGCTTTTGGATGCAATGCGAAGTGATGCGTGAAAAACAACGCTCATGTACACAGACCCATTGAAATGAATGGGTCAGGATTCAGTGCGGGTGCAATGCGTTCACGTCACACATTGCCCCCGCGCGGAAAACTCGCTCGTGTGAAAGGGGCCTAAAGTTTTTTTATTCAAATATGCTAGACCAAATTTTTCAACTTTTTTAACCTTTAAAGTTTCAAATCCCTAAATATCTTCGTATGTGTTTCTTTGGACCATCTGACATAACATTATTACATCTGTATCAGAGGTTCTCTACCTCAAGTTATTACTTATTTTCTGTATATTATCACTTACGCCATGTCACCACTGGACAGAAGCAGTAGTGTCAGAGTCAGTTTGAATTCCATCACTGCCACCGAGATGTTGCTTTTCTGATTTCCATTCATAACTGATGGTCCAAAAGGCTATCTTTACCGAAAATCTAAAGATGACAGATTAATTGGAGATAAGCTCAGTATCTCCATTACTCCACATGCACAGATCTGTTGTGCTGTATGTAGAGTCCTTACTTTCAAGGACTGGTGTAATGTCTTGCGAAATGGTCTAATAAGTGGAAAATGGATTGATCTTAAACCCTTCTGAATAGAAAGAAAGAAAACACGACTGTCGTCGTCGTCTTCTTCCAGTACAATGGCAACTAGTGTGAAGACCCCTGTGATATTGATCGTAATGTTAGTCCATTCTTAGCAGAGTATTCAAGCAAATGCAGCTTATCCATTATACAGTTTGTGCTAGACAGCGTCCAGATCCCTGCAGATGTTCATTGATTGGATCCATTCTTGCCTATATCCAGAGGCTGAAAACAGTCAAGCAGAGATATAAAAAATGACGGGGACTTGATATATCAGCTTACTCCTGTGAGGCTACCCACACCACTGCTCTTAGGAAGGAAGGAGGGAGTGTTACTGGCCGCTGTGCTATCCCCTGGACCATCTCCACTGTAAGCCAGGATATAAAGGGGCACTCGGGCAGACCTGGACATTAAGTATGTATTAAATCTAATTCTAACCCTCCATCTATAGCAGGCATCCTAAAACTGCAGCCCTCCAGCTGTTGCAAAACTACAACTCCCAGCAAGCCCGAACAGCCTACAGGTTATCAGCCTACAGCATGGCATTGTGGGAGTTTTAGTTTTACAACAGCTGGAGGGCCGCAGTTTGAGGATGCCTGATCTATAGTAATGCACCCATGTACTGCAGTACACGGATGGGGTTATATTGATATTTAAAGGGATTCTGTCATCAGGATTTTAGCAACAGAGCTTTTCACATTAACACATCAGTCTCCTCGATTTAGTTTAAAATATACTAGTGTCCAGTGAATGGGGCGGCACTGCTAATGTCCGTACAATGATTGATGGGTTCTCACGTACCCCCGTCCTCCCACAGCGTCCGTGGTGCTCAACCCGGCGTTAGAAGTGCATGCAATCTTTAATGGTAGTTAGAGAAAAGAGGTCGGCACTTACCACTGCTGTAGCCAAACTTCTTTTATTTTACGCTATGCTCTGGAGGTTGGGGAGGAATTCACCTTCACACGGCCGTCGCCACTTAGCGGTCTCTTTGAAGGTGAAGTCCGCCCCACCCGTTTTCTATGGGCCCGGCTATTTTCGGCGGCCCCATTTCTATTGCACGGTAATTGGAGTGTTCTTTTTATATTCTGCGGTTACTTTTATGTCTCACATCTATATATTTGTGTGTAATGTTGTAACTGCCCGAAAGCCGATGAATAACCCGCAGTTGAAGAAGTTTATCTTACTAGGAATTTCCACTTTAAATAGCATAAACTTTAAAAATAAGAACATGAACTGGGAGCGAAAAGTAGCTGCTAAAGACGTCCCTTGTTAAATAAATCTCTTTTCTCTGTATAAGCTTGAGTTCTGACAAGAGAACTCGACGGATTAAATGCTTTTGCAAATTACTTCAGTATCTTTTGCCAATTATTTTTTCATTGTGGCAGGATTATAGACTGCATTGCATGTCACTTTGTATTTGCTTAGTACTTACATAACAAAACACTGTCCTTAGCCAGCTATTGTAAGCCAGTGATGGCGAATTTACAGTATGATTGTATCACTGATATTCGTGTTCAGCTGTGATATTAATGGCACTATTAGTGATGTTTTCAGGCTTGCAGTTTATGACAGCTGCACCTGATTAAGTTTAATGCTCATAGATACTGGTAATTTTCGATGCGTAGCTTGTTTTTCCCATTATTTCTTCTGATGTAGGCAGATATTTTGCTTATTTACACATTTAAAATAAAAGCTGACACGTTTCCGTCCTGCCATAGATTTTGTGCTGAAGCTGAGATCTATAATGCTTTGAAGTCAAGTAAATTGGCCCAAATGCATGTCGCTGACTTTCTTTGACAATGCAACTAGAAACTGTGCAATTATCATTAGACTTAAAGGGGTTGTCCGGGTTGAGAGCTGAACCTGGACATATCTCCATCTTCACCCCTCCAGCCCCTCTGATCTGAGCTTCCGATCATTTCACGCTTTGACGCTCTCCTTTGCGCTGCGCTGAATCGCACAGGGCAAAGACATTTTTTGGAGATCTGGTGACGTTCCAGGCTCTCCATGGGTAAAGCTAAATGGAGGCTTCCTTCTAGCAGTGAGCCCAGTGACGTCACCGGCACTAATGGGTGGGTTTTAGCGCTGCCCTAGCTTGTAAAACGGATAGGGCAGCCCAAATCCCGCCTATCAGAGTCGGTGACGTCACCGGGAACATTGAGGTGGAAGTAAACATAAAAGCCTTTGCCCTGCATCGTAGCATGAAATGCTCCAATGTTCATATCGGGGGTGGGGATGGGGGGGTATTGGGCCAGAGGGGTGAAGATGGGGATATGTCGGATAACGCCTGTAAGCTACAAATGTCCTATTATATGGACACACAGTTAAATAATATAGGTTGAAAGTCCGCTTACTTACTGTGTTTTGTCCTTAGGAAGATAAAAATCTTCCAGGCACATGTCCACCATTTTGTCTCTTACAAATAAGAAAAACCCCAAACTTCATTGTAAATCTCTTTTGTTAAAGTTGATTTCTGTGAGTTTAAAGGGGTTGTCCGGCCAGATATATTGATGACCTATCCACAGGGACAGGCAACCCTGCTAATTAGCTGTTTGACGAGGCTCCATATGAGCACCGCTTCCTCATCATTACACTACGCGTTGTCTCCTGTCATGCAGCAAGCGCTCAGTACAGTATTAGAATGTATTGGTTGCGATGAGCCGAAGTTATTACTTTGTGAAGTCTCGCGAGACTTCGCATAATAACTTCATAAATTAATTTGTACTGTAAAACACCATTTCCCAAACTCGGGTTTGGTTCCAAGTGGTACTTTGGAACTGAACCCGAGTTTGGGAAATGTTTTTTTACAGTACAAATTAATTTATGAAGTTATTATGCGAAGTCTCGCGAGACTTCACAAAGTAATAACTTCGGCTCATCGGAGCCAATACATTCTAATACTGTATGGAGCACTTGCTCCATACAGTATTGAAACAAAGTTTTATGCGAATTGACTTCAGATGTTTCATTCAAAGTCGATTTGCTCATCCCTATTGATGACCTCACCTGAGGATAGGTCATCAATATATATGGCCGGACAACCCATTTAATATTGATGAGTTAACCGTAAAATAGTTAATCAATTTCAGATGAGCGGGGGTCATGCCCCCTGCATCCCCACCAATCAGCTGTTTGCATGAGCTACCATGTACTGGAACTGGGCTGGGAGCAAGCAAGCACAGCCACTACACGGTCTATGGAGCTGTGTTGTTCCATTGCCTGGTTCTAGAGTAGAGAAGCTGTACCTTGTTCTTGCGGCTCCATCATTCCCTTGAATACAAGTTACTGTGCATAGCCACCACACAGTGTTCCTGGTTCCAGTGTACAGCAGAAGACAGCTAATTGGTATGGTTGCCAGAAGTCAAACCCATGCCAATCTAATATTGAAAGCTTAGCAATAATAACCCCTTCCCGACTGCCCACTGACTATATACGTCCTATCTGCACATACCCTGTGCAGATAGCACGTATATAAATGGTCAGGCAGCGCTTTAATCCCAGCGATGATCAGCAATCTAGCAGGAGCAGGTTGGGTCCCGGCTGTCAGGCACAGCGGGGACCCTGAGGAGAAGACGGGAGCGGTTTATTACCACTTCTGCCTTCTCCTGTGCCGGCGGCAGAGCAGTACCTGAGCGCAGTGGGGAGAGCAAGAAGCAGGAACTTCCTCTGTTAGTCCTGGCGGTCCCTGCCGGAGGTGTCTGGGTAGGAGCAGAGCTGCAGGGTCTAAGGAGAGCCTTATCTGCTCGGCCTGTGTGTAATGCCCCCACAGGGGTCTGTTTTCCCCTGTAACGGGGGCTCCTGTGGATGCCCCAGTTACAGTGCAAACAGTTAAAAAAAAGTCTGTGTCCTCCAGAGCTCTTTTAATGACCTCCTGAGGGTCATATAATGTGCCAAAAAAAAAACATTGCAATGATTAATTTTTGTCTCAGTTTTAATATTTAAGAAATAAGCTATAATAAAAAAAATATATACTGTATTTTTTGGCGTATAAGACTACTTTTTAACACATGAAAATCTTCTCAAAAGTCGGGGGTCGTCTTATACTCCGGTATAGTGCGTGCTGAAACTTAAGAGGACCTTTCACTGATCCAACGATTGTTAGATAATCATATGTATGTGTAGAGCGGCGCCCAGGGATCTCCCTGCACTCACTATTATCCCTGGGCGCCGCTCTACACATACGGTATATATCATTATCTAACAATTGTTGGACCAGTGAAAGGTCCTCTTTACTTCTGAGCCGGACTGAAAAAGCTGTCCTTCTCCAGCTTCAGGGACAGGCGCCCTCTAGCTGAGCCACCGTGCGCTGCATCCCGGCCAGTCGTTTCTGAAGCAGCCCCCTCTCCCTGCTCTCAGTGGTTGTCTCATGCTCGGATCGTCTGTTTAATTTTTATTTGCTGTGCGTTGGAAGAGGGGTAGTGTTATACAGCTAATATAGCACAAACCCCATATTTTAACAGGAAAAGTAAGGGTTCGTCTTATACGCCCAGTCGTCTTATACGCCGGAAAATACGGGTATATATTTTAATAAGAATTAGTGGTTTTCCCCTAAATTAAACCTAAAAAAGGAAAAAAGTCTCTAAAAAAAACAAACCAACATGCCAATAAAAAGTCCTAAGTGTTAAGTTAAAAACATCACAAAAATTATTTTGGTAGTCAAACAATAAAAAAGTTAGGGTCACTAAACCACCACGTGCGCACAATCGCAAAAAATTGCCTGGACATTCAGGCCTTTTTTAGATCCGGTCATGAAACGGTTAAACCACTTTAGGGTAGTTTCACACACAGATTTTTTTTAAAGGGAATGTGTCATCAGAAAATAACCTGCTGTTTAAATCACTTTTTTATGCTTAACATATTTTGCAAGAATTTTTGATGATATTATTTTTAATTTTCCTGGTCAATATCTATATAAAAAAAAAAAAAAAACTCCTGCAATTTTCACACTGGCCACTAAGCCTGATAATAGGCGCCACTTCTTGGTCTGTACAGATCACTTTACTGTCCTTATATACCATTCTAAACCTGCCGATAATGAGAAGGAGATATTAACTCTGTGTATAGATAACACAGAATCCACCAGTCACTATAGGTCACAGACAGTGGGGGCATATGGCTAGAATATGCTGCCATTGTCTGATAGGTGCTGGGACCCGCACCTATATCAAGAGCAGAGTCCCGAAAGTGTTGGAGAGCGCACTGCGCACGCGAAGCCGCCCTCCATTCATTTTCCGTGGGGCCGCCGAAAATAGCCGGGCCCATAGAAGTGAATGGCTCCCAAGTCATTGCAAGTCATGCACGGTGCGCTCCAATTAATTTCTATGGGGAGCACGATTGGTGTTGGCAGGATCGGGAGGCAAGATGGCCGCCCCCATTATTATGTTCAGGAAATAGAAGAAATAAATCTACAATCAGAACATTTTTAGTGCCACATTTCCTTTAACTGAACCAAAGCAAGAAGTGTATGCGTCCTTCCTTTATTTTTCCCATTCGTTGTGAGTCCGCTTTTGGCTTTAGCGCAAAATGAGGCATGCATAAACTGCTACCGTTTTTATGGCAGTTTGTGATGCAAAGCCAAATGGGAATTAAGAAGGTAAGTGAAGTATAAAATCTTTCCTGTACACTTCACATTCCATTTGAATCCAGTGATAGCAGATTCAGATTTTTTTCTGTTTGGATAAATCCGAATGTTTTTTGTGTTTACAATAAATGAGTTCCCGATCGCTGAAGGCTGAATGTATTTCCTCTACTGCGGCCGAATGAGCAAGGCCACGAGACTATCAAAGTCTCTTGCATACACCTTTACTGTAAGTAGCGACTCATGCTGTACGAATCCGAACCTTGATTCATTATGGATTACGCTGCAATCCACAGATCTGGTTTTGAATCCGTTCTCTAATAACCTCTGATCTGATAATGTAGACCCCCGCAGATCAGCTGTTTAAGAATGTTCCAGTGCTCCTGTATGCGCCACGGCCTTCTCGCAACTTACCAAGCAGAGCACCGTACATTGTATAGCGGCTGTGTGTGGTATAACAGCTCAGCCCCATTCACTTCAATGGCGCCAAGTGCGATACCAAGCACAGCCGCTATGCAATGTATGGCACTGTGCTTGGTGAGCATGGAGAAGTCTAAGGCGCTCACAGGAGCGCCGGTGCCTTCTCAAACAGCTGATCTGTGGGGGTCCCGGTTGTCGGACCCCCACCGATCAGATTCCTATGACCTATCCAGAGGATAGGTCATCAGTATCATTATCTCGGAAAACCCCAAAAGGGCTGTTTCACACAAAGGGCTGCCAGTATGAGCATGCAGAAGTAAGATCAAGCAGAGGCACACAGCATTATAAATCAGTATAATGCCCAGCACTCCTGGAAGTCCAGAATGGAGGATCACACTCGCACAGGACACGCTCATGTGAAACAGCCCTAATAGGTCAGCTAGACTGTGTACATTTTCTTGGCCTGGCTTACACTGCCACAAAACTTTGTGTCAGTGGGAGCAGTGCTGCAGTAACCAGGCGTGGCCTCTAGACAGTGTGAAGTGCGGTGTAGTTCTGGAGGCGCTGCAGCTAGTGAAAACAGCCTATCAGTGGGGTTGATGGGAGTCAGACCCTTGTCGTTCTGATATTGATGACCTTCTTCCATGTTGAAATGTCTATAAAGCAAACCTTTGGAAATGCAACATTACTGCTACTGTAGTCATGTAAAAGAAACAGGAAATATAAAGAAACGGATACTGTAGCTTCAAATAAATAAGTAGTAAGAATGTAACTGAATGACGTAACAGTTAATCAGTAGAGTATTCAGTCTGTTCCAACCTCTCTGATCTCTACAACATGTTGAAAATTTCAGTGAAAGAATATGGAAGGAGAAGCATCTTTATGAACAGGGAAATCGAATTGATTTATATGCTCGTGGCGAAAGGGGGGGGGGGGACTTTATCAGTGGATGTGAGTCTCTTTTTGTAGCCTACAAAAGTTGCATATTTTTGCACAAGGTACAAATTTGAAATGTTTGCCGTTTCTACCTTTTCTTGTGACTTTGTAAAAATAAGAAAAGTAGCAGAGATTTAGAGAGACTTGAGGGTCCCTTGGGCTCTACAAATTTAGGGCTCATTTAGACGACCACGCAATTTGCGGAACGGGCAGCTCGTTACAGAAATGCCAAAAATAGGACATGTTCTATCTTTTTCGCAGGGCCATGGAAAGGAGCAACCGATACGCATCTTTTCCGGCCCCTTTGAAATGAATGGGTCCGCACCCATTCCGCAAAATTGAGTAATAGATGTGGGCCCATTCGTAGGGTCGTAGGAATGAGCCGACTTCTCTGGTGGTCGGGACTGTGGGAGCGCACACGGGCTGATGGATTGAGGGTGGTCGTAACCATGGAAACAAGCAGTGTATAATGCCATGGAAAAACTAATCCAGCCAGCAAAGGAGGCAATATGGACAATCACAATACATTAGTAAGTGCCTTGTATTAACTTTCTCTACATACAGTAATAAGCTCTATTTGCTGAAGTTACACAACCCCTTTAACAATAATGTACACCAAAAAATTAACCCTATATTATGGTGTGAAACTACACCCGCCCATTGCAGGCTGGGATTTGCTATTCTGGTGTACAAGTACCCCACAGATGTACCGAATTCATTGAGGCGTTCGTCTATTAATAAATTTGTCACATCTTACTCTAGCAATTAAGTGATACTTTTCCAAAAATGATCATTTATCATTTTGCACCATGTACTGAGAAATTTTAATGGGATCCTGTCAGAAGAAATTAGAATTGTGACAGATGACGTAAAAACAAGATGAAACCTGCAGTATGTGGCCGTTCATAGCGGTGCCATAGCAGACAAAATTTAAGGGAATCTGTCACATCTGTTTCACCTATATAACTAACAGAGTTACCCCACAGAAGACTGCAAACATATGTGTGCACTTTATGTCTTTATTCAATGTCCAGAAAAACAGCTCCCAAGTGCCCGGCTGGGCAAGGTTTGCTGCTCACTGTGCCCAAAGCAAACCAGACTTAAAGCGGTTTTCTCACTTCAGCAAGTGGCATTTATCATGAACGTAAAGTTAATACAAGGCACATACTACTGTATTGTGATTGTCCATATTGCTTCCTTTACTGGCTGGATTCATTTTGCCACACAGGAAAGTCAGCGGGAGATTAGGAAGGTTAAGAACGTGGCTCAAGAACTGGTGTAGGAAGGAGGGGTTCGGGTTCCTGGAGAACTGGGTCGACTTCTCTGTCGGCTACAGGCTCTATCATAGGGACGGGCTGCACCTCAATGGGGAAGGGGCAGCTGTGTTGGGGAGAAAGATGGCTAGAAGGTTGGAGGAGTGTTTAAACTAGGGACCGGGGGAGGGTAATAACATTATAGGAGGGGAAGATAGTGCAGATAGAGACCCGGGGCGAGGTAGTGGGACTGGGGGAGGAATGGAAGGGCGGACTAGAACAGCTCAGAATGAAAGATGTAGGGTAAAAAATACACATTAACCTCTATAATGTGATAGAAAAATGAATCCAGCCAGAAAAGGAAGCAATATGGACAATCACAGTACATTAGTAAGTGGCTTGTATTAACTTTCTAACAATGATAAATACTATTTGCTGAAGTGACACAACCGATTTAAGAATAAGGGCGGGATGCTTTAGCTGCTCATATCTTGGGATTGGTAGCATCTAGAGATATGGGCCTAGTCTTGTTTAAAAGATGATATTCCACAGCATTATATCTGTTTCAATGGAACATATACCTATTAGAAATCAAGTCAGGAGTGAAATCAGTGAAACCTGTTTTACTTTCACTTTCAACTGCATTCTCTGCCATGCCTATTTCTAAGGGTACTTTCACACTAGCGTTAAAGTTTTGTCCCAATGCATTCTGAATGGAAAGCATGCTGTTCAGTATGCATCAGGATGTCTTCAGTTCAGTCACTTTTACGGCATTTGGCCGAAGAAAACACCGAAGTGTGCTGCGCTATTTTCTCCGGCCAAAATTCCGGAACACTTGCCGGAATGCCGGATCCGAAATGTATTCATGCTGGATCAGGTACCAAGTGTTCCAGAAAAAACTGATCCGGTTTTCCGGTCTGCGCATGTGCAGAACATTAAAAATGTAAGAAAGATAAATACCCGATCTGTTTTTCCGTATAGCACCAGAGAGACAGATACGGTATTTCAATGCATTTGTCAGACGGATCTGCATCCGGATCCGGAAACAAATGGTATCCATTTGCACACAGATTTCTGGATCCAGCAGGCATTTCCGGCAACGGAACTGCCTGCTGGATTTCTCTAACACTAGCGTGAAAGTGCCCTAACGGCTATATCTTCTAATATAATGGATATAATGCTGTCAGCTTTCAAAGAAGAGTATACTCGTATTTCTAACTGCTACCAATCCCATGATACAGTCCTGATCAAAAGTTTAAGACCACTTGAAAAATGGCAAAAAATCATATTTAGCATGGCTGGATCCTAACAAGGTTCCAAGTAGAGCTTCAACATGCAAAAAACATTTTTTGATCATTCAATTTAATTAAAACAACGAATAAACTGAAACAGGCTGTTTTACAGCTGATCAAAAGCTTAGGACCACACCTCCAAAAAAAAACTAAACCCCCCAAAACAGAAATCAAATTGCCAAACATGAACTCAGTACTAAGTAGCTCCGCCGTTATTGTTGACCACTTCAAAAATTCGTTTCGGCATGCTTGATGCAAGCGTTTCCATGAGGTGAGTGGGAACATTTCTCCAAGTGGTGAAGACGGCCACACGGAGGCCATCTACTGTCTGAAACTGTTGTCCATTTTTGTAAACTTCCCTTGCCATCCATCCCCAAAGGTTCTCAATTGGATTTAGATCAGGGGAACACGTAGGATGGGCCAAAAGAGTAATGTTATTCTCCTGGAAGAAGTCCCTTGTCCTGCCGGCATTGTGTACTGTAGCGTTGTCCTGTTGAAAAAAACAGTCGTTACCACACAGACGAGGGCCCTCAGTCATGAGGAATGCTCTCTGCAACATCTGGACATAGCCAGCGGCTTTTTGACGCCCCTGCATTTCCTGAAGCTCCATTGTTCCACTGAAGGAAAAAGCACCCCAGACCATTATGTGGCACTGTGGCACGTAGAAAACATCTCAGGTGGGATCTGCTTGTCATGCCAGTAACATTGGAAACCATCAGGACCATCAAGTTGAAATTTTTTCTCATCAGAGAATAAAACTTTCTTCCACCTTTCAATGTCCCATGTTTGGTGCTCTCTTGAAAAGTCCAAACGAGCAGTTCTGTGGCGTTCAAGAAGACGAAGTTGTTTTTGAAGCCCTTCAGTCTCAGATGCCGTCTGATGGTTATGGGGCTGCAGTCCGCACCAGTAAGGGCCTTAATTTGGGTTGAGGATCGTCCAATTTCTTGACTGACAGCCAATTGGATCCTCCGGCTCAGTGCTGGTGAAATTTTTTTGGGTCTTCCACTTGACTTTTTTGTTCCATAACCCTCAGGATGATTTAAGAAATTCCAAATGACTTACTGCGTCCCACCTCAGCAGCGATGGCGCGCTGTGAGAGACTCTGCTTATGCAGTTCAACAACCCGACCACGTTCAAAAAGGGAGAGTTTTTTTGTCTTTGCCATCACAATGTGTGACTACCTGACAGAAAATGACAATGAATCCACATCTTTGCACAGATTTGGCCTTTTAAAGGCAAGTGGTTCTAAAATTTGGATCAGCTGAAAAACAGCCTGTTTTAGTTTAATCGTTATTTTCAATTAATTGAATGCTCAAAATTTTTTTGTCTCACTCTCATTTCTTCTTGTTGCATGTTGAAGCTCTACTTGGAACCTTGTTAAGATCCAACAATGTAAAATATGATTTTTTTCCATTTTTCAAGTGGTCTTAAACTTTTGATCAGGACTGTATAAGCAGCCTTCTCCTCTACTGGTTTGCTTTGGCTACTTAAAACAGTACCCCACCCAGCGGGGCACTTGGGAGTCATTTTCCAGCAGAATAAGACCTTGTTCACATTTCCGTGTCAGTGTCACGCCCTTGAAAAAAAAAACGTACGTGTTTCATCCGTGAAGGATCAGTGGTTGGTCCGTGACTCAGTTTTAACAATCTGTGTGTCATCCGTAATTTCCTGATGTTGCTCAGCTGAAAATTAATTTCCAAAAATCTCCTATTAGTCTTCAGGGAAAAATGAACGCAACAGGTGACAGCCTGTTCTAGCATAGACTGGCGGAATTCGGCCGTTCAGAAACCACCGTGTGCAGCTATACTTGTCCCACCGCTAGGATATGCCCCCATTGTCTGATAGGTGCGGGTCCCACCTCTGAGACCTGCCCCTACAACGAGAATGAAGGGGGAGCGCTGTGGCTAGAGGACCCCGGATTTCCACCACCAAACGCTGCTCGGCCCATGCTCCCATTCATTTCTATGGGGCAGACGGAATTAGCCGAACCAGTGCTCTGCTATTTTTGGTGGCCCCATAGAAATGAATGGAGGGCGGCTGCGCATGCGCAGTGCGCTCCCGTTTGTTTCCCCGCTCTTTTCTCATTTTCAGTGCGGGTCCCAGCGGTGGGACCCGCATCTTTTAGACAATGGGGGCATATCTTAGCATTGTCTGAGATGGGAAAACCCCTTTAAAACCATATTTCTGATTGTCCTCTGCAGCCAGCACCATGCAATGATGGCTGCTTTTCTTTTTCACCATGAAATCCATCACAGGAGCCGTCCTATGGCTTGATCAGTAGCCCTTATTTTAAGAGCTAATGGATTTTACTTTAAAGGTGAAAGAGCAACAAGCATTATATGTGAAAAGGTAATGACTGTGACGGATGGTTGAATATAAAGACCAGTTGGAAAAATTATTTGAGCCCAAAATAAATACAATTCAATAATAGAAAAAATGCTTTCGATGTCCATATCTCTGAATGGCTAAGTGAGATACATAATATTTCTTTTAAGGGCTCTTTCACACTGGCGTTTTGTTTCGTTCAGGATGCATCAGGATGTCTTCCGTTCAGTATGTGAACGTTTTTTGGACGTTGACAAAACCGTAGCATGCTGCGGATTTGTCTCCGTCCAAAAATCCGGAAGACATGCTGTAACGCCGGATCCGGAATTAATGCCCATTAAAAGGCATTAATTTGGATCCGGCATTAAGCTAAACGTCGTTTCGGCACATCGCTGGATCCGACGTTTAGCTTTTTCTGGATGGTTACCATGGCAGCCAGGACGCTAAAGTCCCGGCTGCCATGGTATAGTGTAGTGGGGAGGCAGGGGAGAAGCATACTTACCTTCTGTGCGGCTCCCGAGTCCCGGGGAGCTCCACAATGATGTCAGAGTGCCCCATGAGCATGGATCACATGATCGCATGGATCACGTGATCCATGCGCGTGGGGCACTCTGACGTCATTGTGGAGCGCCCCGGGAGCCGCACGGACTGTAAGTATCTGCTCCCCTGGCTCCCCACTACTTACTTTAGTAGTGTCCTGGCTGCCATAGTAACACTGAAAGCATTTTGAAGACTGATCAGTCTTTAAATGCTTTCAGTTGTTATGCGCTGTGACAGATCCGGCGGGCATTTCCGGCAAAGGAATTGCACGCCGGATCCACATAACGCAAGTGTGAAAGAGCCCTAATGTGGGTCTACAGAAATTTACTATGTTTTTTAACAGCATTTGCCAGTATAATCTTTTCATGCTGCAGTAAATATGAAAGCCTTTTTATTTTAATTTGAAACAAATATAAATGTAAATAATAATGCCTATAATGAGCATGAAACCATTGCTGCCCACATAGCAATACCATAAATCAGTGGTTTCAGCTGTGGCTGGCAAAATAGAATAGTGTCCGAGGTAACGCACACACGTACAGACGCACGTAGACGATTCTTGAATAGTTGTATTATCGCGATAATAAAACTAACAGTGTAAAGTTGATTCGCGTACGAATGTAACTTCTATTACAGCACACCAATACTAAAACTGACTAAGAGACAGCTTTAAGTTCTATTCGAACGCGATTGCAACTTTGGAACTTAAAGTGGTGTACGATTTTAAAAGTTGAGTACTAAAAAGTTGGAATCGCAATGCGATTCTTATGTATTTGCTTAATCGCATTGCGATTACAACTTTGAGCTACCGATCACCATGGGAACGCCTCCTCCAGTAGAATGTACTGTCGGATGTGAGAATTAAGTTGAAATCGCAATGCGATTATTATATATCTGCTTAATCGCATTGCCGTTTCAACTTAGCATTGCTAAATAATTCCATCCATATTCGTTAACTTACTGACTCAGTAAGTTAACGATATGGATGGAATTATTTAGCAATGCTAAGTTGAAATCGCAATGCGATTAAGCAAATATATAAGAATCGCATTGCGATTTCAACTTAATTCTCAGATCCGACAGTACATTCTACTGGAGGAGGCGTTCCCATGGTGATCGTTAGCTCAAAGTTGTAATCGCAATGCGTTTATTGCGGTATATTATCCCTCTGGGTGTCTTTTACAGGTTAATTTTTATTTATTTTATTTTATTTTAATTCATTTCCCTATCTACATTTGTTTTCAGGGGATTTACCTACATTTTGCTGCCTTTTGCAGCCCTCTTGCCCTTTCCGGGAGTCTTTTACAGGCTTTTTAGTGCCCAAAAGTTCGGGTCCCCATTGACTTCTATGGGGTTCGGGTTCGGGATGAAGTTCGGGTTGAGTTCGGATCACGAACCCGGACATTTTCCGGAAGTTCGGCCGAACCTCTCGAACCCGAACATCCAGGTGTTCGCTCATCTCTAGTTATAGGATAAAGATAAAGGATAAAGCCTGGCTTGGATGTTTGTCTTGGTAAGAAGAGGCTTTCGTCTTGCCACTCTACCCCATAGCCCAGACATATGAAGAACACGGTAGATTGTTGTCACATGTACCACACAGCCAGTACTTGCCAGATATTACTAAAGCTCCTTTAATGTTGCTGTAGGCCTCTTGGTAGCTTCCCAGACCAGGTTTCTTCTCTTCTTTTCATCAATTTTGGAGGGACGTCCAGTTCTTGGTAATGTCACTGTTATGCCATATTTTCTCCACTTGATGATGACTGTCTTTACTGTGTTCCGTGGAATATCTAATGCCTTGGAAATTCTTTTGTACCCTTCTGCTGACTGATACCTTTTAACAATGAGATCCCTCTGATGCTTTGGAAGCTCTCTGTGGACCGTGGCTTTTGCTGTGGGATGTGAGTAAGAACATTTCAGGAAAGACCAACTAGAGCAGTTGAACTTTATTTTGGGTTAATCAGAGGCACTTTAAACGATGGAAGGTGTATGCTGACTCCTATTTAACATGGTATTGAATGTGATTGCTTAATTCTGAACACAGTCACATCCCCAGTTATAAAAGGGTGTGAACACTTATGCAACCACATTATTTTATTTTTTTTATTTTTTTCCCTCCACCTAAAATATTTCAGTTTGTTTTTCAATTTAGTTGTACAGTTTATAGGTCACATTAAAGGTGGAAAAAGTTCTGAAACGATTTATCTTTGTCTAATTTTTTTACAGCACAGGAACCTGACATTTTACCAGGGGTGTGTAGACTTTTTATATCCACTATACTTGTGTTTTTTCTTTTACTTAAAAAAAAAGTGAAGCACCAATGAGCTACTTGCAAGTTTAATAGTATTGTAAAGCTAAGAAATTTCATCATAAGTTGTATGCATGAGTCCCCCTAAGGATAGATATAGACAGAGATACATACAGGCAGACAGAGATACATACAGGCAGACAGAGATACATACAGGCAGACAGAGATAGATGCAGGCAGACAGAGATAGATACAGGCAGACAGAGATAGATACAGGCAGACAGAGATAGATACAAGCAGACAGAGATAGATACAGATAGATAATAGAAAGAAAGATAAAGATTGTAGGTAGATATTAGATATATAGATGGATATATAGAGATAGATAAATATGGATAGATAATAGAGAGATATTGGAGATGGATATTGGAGAGAGATGGATGGATAATATATATATATATATATATATATATATATATTTATATAACATTTATAAAGCAGAACCTAATATTCTGTGGACGTGTTTGTTATAATACATTAGTGAGAGCATTTCCTATAACTGGAGCCATATTAAGTTACTAAAAAAGGTGAGCTTGTTCAAGCCCTAGAGAGACTACAGTCAAATATCAGATGGCAGAGACATACGGCATGATCTTAAATCAATTTTGAAGTCAATTTGTATTCCCCATTTTATAATTTGCAAGGGATTTTAATGAATAAAGCAGTGTAATTAACCTAATTAACCCTAATATAATTATAATTTGCCGCTTACCAAGTCTATCAATCTAGCCATCATTCTTGAAGTATAAGTAAGTCTGCATCACTGATCACCTCTGGGCTCTTTATTACAGCTATAGCATTAGAAATGTGGATTTTATAACCAGTGGTCTACATTCCTGCTGCTTTGAATAAGCTTCAAGAAATTAGCAAATTAATGTTGATATTTTTGTGTTTGTGTTGCACCAGTGGTTGTGAATATATAACTTTTTTTTAAAGGGGTTGTGCAGGGGGTTTATATCAATGATCTGTCCTCAGGATAGGTCATCAATATCAGATCGGCGGGGTCCAACTCCCGGAACCCTCACCAATCAGCTGTTTGAAGAAGAGGTGCGCTCATGTGAACACTGTTTTCTCATCAAAATTAACTGGTGGCACCTTGTCATTACAAGTGCTTGTCCCATTTACTTAAATATGTTGAGCACTTATAATTAGACTGTAAAGAAAAAGGGTCAGTCAGCACATCCCAATGCGCAGGTGCATGCTGCCATGGCTAGAAACACAAAGACAAAAACAAAAAATGCAACAGCAACTCTGCAAACCAAATAAAATACAATAATGCCATAGTTATAGAAAATATTTTATATATATACCATATATATATATATATATATATATATATATATATATACCATATATATAAATCCAACAAACTGGCGCAGCACTCCTTAGATAAAGTGAACAAAGAGGAGGAGTGCTGCCTCATTTTTGCTTTTACCATATATATATATATATATATATATATATATATAAAAATGAATTTCTGTCTAGACGTTCTTTATGCGCGACCAAACGACTGGACCGATCTTCACCAAATTTGGCACACGGGTACATCAGGTGTCCAGGAAGGTTTTAGACCGGGGCTCAGCTCTCTAGGATGTACCATTCCTGAGATATTCCCCAAAAATGGCCTGCATTAGCCAATACAAGCCATCAAGCCTTTCACTTAAATCCAAACTGTCATTTACTGCTCTCTGCCAGTTCGTCTCCACACACACAGTTATACTCTAGGTAACCATAACAACCCCGCCATGTTTCCTCACTGCTCTGCATGAGTTTTAAAGGAAATCTGTCACCAGGATAATCACTATAGAACTAAAGCCAAGGGCCTAATAGCACTTAGTACCTTATTTCCTGAGGTTTCCATAACAACTTGGCCATTTCTCTTCACTGCTGCAGGTCAGCTTTAAAGGGGCAGGGCGCTGTGGATGACACTGTTAAGTTAGCGGAGTGCTATGGAAGTCACAGTTCAGAGGAAAATTAGGGTGGTTATTCAAGTCACCCTTAAAACCCCGCCCCCAGGTACAGATAAGCCACACCTCTGATTCGGTTAGGCCATGCCCCCTCCCCTCCTGAGGTGGGAGGGACAGTGATTTTCTCCCTGCAGCTCACATTCAGACAGAACAGTGCTGCTGTCTTAGAGAGAGCTGTTTAAAAGGACACGCCCCCAATCCTGTTAGGCCACGCCCCTCCCACTAAGCGAACAGGGATTGAAAAAATATAGTTAAAAATGAACTTTCAGGTCCTCTAAGCTACAACCCCGATTCATTTAGGACACATCCCTCCCCCTCTGCAGCCAATGAGTATTGACAAAATGAAGTTAAAAATCAACTACTAGGTACACAGCTCAGCAGACAGGATATGATTAGATACACAGCTCAGCAGACACTATCACACAGGATAGAATATTAGATACACGCTCAGCAGACAGTGTCACACAGGATAGAAT
Source organism: Bufotes viridis (assembly GCA_033119425.1). Classification (NCBI taxonomy): domain Eukaryota; kingdom Metazoa; phylum Chordata; class Amphibia; order Anura; family Bufonidae; genus Bufotes; species Bufotes viridis. The sequence continues at coordinate 526,752,315 of CM065589.1, read as the reverse complement.
ATTAGATGCATGCTCAGCAGACAGTATCACACAGGCTAGGATTAGATACACAGCTCAGCAGACAGTATCATACAACATAAAATTAGATACACATCTCAGCAGATAGCATCACACAGGATAGGATTAGATATACAGCTCAGCAGACAGTATCACACAGGATAGGATTAGATACACAGCTCAGCAGACAGTATCACACAGGATAGGATTAGATACACAGCTCAGCAGACAGTATCACACAACATAAGATTAGATACATAGCTCAGAAGATGGTATCGCCCAGGACAGGATTAGATACACAGCTCAACAGACAGTGGGGCGGGGTACTGTAGAGGTCACTGTTATGGGGGATACTGTTGATATCTTTTTACGACACACGGAAACAGGAAACGAAATAGATGAAATATACCCATGCGAAGCCGCGTCCTTCTGCTAGTATATATATAGGTTTCAGTCTGAACGTCTGTCTGTCTCTTCTTTATGCACGACCAAACAACTGGACCGATTTTCACCAAATTTGGCACACCGGTACATCTGGTGTCTGGGAAGGTTTTAGACCGGGTCTCAGCTCTCTAGGAAGTACCATTCCTGATAGATTCCCAAAAAATGACGTGCATTAGCGAATAGAAGCCTGCAAGTCTTTCTTTTCATATCCCAACTGCCATACACACGGTCACATGTCCCTTATCAGCCAATAGAAGTTCGCAGGGCTTTAGTCTCCACATACTTAGCTTTACTCCAGGTTTCCATAACAACCCAGCCATTTTTATTCACTGCTGTAGGTCAGCTTTAGGCTAGGGCTACACGAAGACATGTAAGTCACACGACACATAGGGCACAACTACACTGCGACATTGATGTCACACGACAATTTTTATAATGATAGTCTATGGTGTTGCACTGAGACATGCTGCGACTGTGACGCGACAGTCACAGAAAAATCCTTGTTGGATGATTTTTTTGTGACTGTCGTGTCGCAGTCGCAGTATGTCACAGTGCAACACCATAGCCTATCATTGTCAAAATTGTTGCACGACTCTGGTGCGACAAAATGTCTCGCGACACATGTCGTCGTGTAACCCTAGCCTTAAAGGGGCAGGGTGCTGTGGAGGTCACTGTTAAGGGGCAGGGACCACTATAAAGGGCAGCTGCTGTGGAGCTCACTGTTAAAGGGGCGGGCACTGTGAAGGTCACTGTTAAGGGGCGTTCACTGTGAATGTTACTGTGAAGGGGGCAGGTTGCTGTGGAGCGGCAAAAGGCAGAGTGGACCCAGCATGCATGTAGAACCTGCATTCCCTGTATTTTATGGTGGCCAGTATGGCACATAACAGGTAGTATTTAGTGTTAGGTTCCTGTCCTATAGAGATTGCCTTGACACCGGCTGACAGGTCAAATAATTTTGTACAAAATGTATTTGCCAAGAATCTAATATTTATAAAATAGGGGTAGCATTAGCACCAGAATATTTTCTATAAGTATGGCATTATTGTACTTTATTTGTGTTTGCAGTGTGCTGTTGCATTTTTTGTCTTTGTAATTACACTGTGCCACTTCTACAGGCGACCCGATGCACAGGTTATTCCGAAGAGAAAGCAATGCCCGCGCTAGTGCCACCATCTCTTCAGACAACTAATCGGCAGGGGTGGCGGGTCTCAGACCCCCACTGATGTGATATTGATGATCTGTCTTGAGTATAGGTCATCAATATAAACCCCCTGCACAACCCCTTTAATGTAAGTTGTAGTAACAATCAGTTGATCACTATTTGGTGACCATTCAGATGATTTATTGTCCATGTAATACATTAAAAGACTAGTCCTGTCTGGACATTTATGACATTTCTACAGGATATGTCATAATTGTCTGATAGGTGTTGGTCCCACTTTCTGGATCCTCATTTATCTCTAGAATGCGGCACCATCTGGTGGCCTCCACAAATAGAGAAGTGACCGGCCATGCATGGTTCTCTACATTTTCTTCCATGGGCGTTCCGATAATAGTGGAGTGAGATTGTACAGTTACTTTGATGACTCCCATAGAAGTGAACTATGAGATCCACGCATCTCAAGGTAGGTAGCAGGTACACCTATTGAACATATATAGCATGTCCTTAGGAAAGGTACTCAATATCAGTTTGAGTGGTGCCACCTCCGACAATCAGCAGTATGAGGAGAATTCATTAAATCAGGGATGGCCAACCTGAGGCTCCCCAGCTGTTGCAAAACTACAACTCCCAGCATGCCCAGAGTGCCTACATCAGGGCATGGGGGGAGTTGTAGTTTTACAACAGCTGGAGAGCCGCAGGTTGGCCATGCCTTCAATAAATGAATGGGACGGAGCCATCCCATTGAAGTGAATGGGATGGAGGAGCTGTACTTGCACTTCTCGCCACTGCAATGACGGCCACGAGTAGGTAAACAGTCTGTAAGTGCTGCGTTCTCTTCAAACAGCTGATCAGCGGGGGTGCTTGCAGTCGGGCTCCTGCCGATCTGATATTAATGACCTATCTTAAGAATATAGGAAAAGTGGGGAATTCCTTTAAGGGCCAGGTCCAGATGTCTAATACGTATAACCTTTTCTACATTTAGCAGAGCAAGAGTATTTGTGCTTATTGCAATAAAGGATAAGAATAGATCTAAAAGACTAAAAGTGATAGTAAACCCCTAGGCAAGCGGTGCATAATATTCTTCTGCTTATAAGACTTTAAATTCATTAGCTAAAAAGAAAGTTGACACAAATTACATCTTTTAAATCCCGATACTGCTGAAAATAATTGGTTTCTTATATTTTTTTAATTTCCTCGGTAATCTAGTTTATACAAGAAACCCCAAAGTAATCTAGTATGAGAACTGGAAATGCTGCTAGCATTGGAAATATGTCAATATTAAAAAGAATGTTCGATTCTTATAGCGCCACGTTATTGCCTTCTCATTTTCCTTTTTTTATTTTTTGTAATTGGAATGGTGTTATACAAAGCAGAAATGTTGAAGGCTAGCTATTTGTTTTATTATATTGCAAAATATTAAGCATTATTATTAATTTTTGTTGTGTTATATGATCATGTTAACTCATTTACTATGTGTACCTTGGTACCGTTCCATGGCATTTTCTGCTGCCCTTTTTTGACTACATTCTTTTTCTGTCTATACCTTCTGCATAGTTTTAAGGAACAGTCATTAAAGGCAATGTAGTTTTACAGTCTTTGGTTGCTGTAAGTTGAATACATAGATCCACTTCCAATTTGACTGCTGTATTTGGTCAAACATATAACTAACTTACAGAAATTGCTCTTCAATTACAAAAAATCTAGAGCGCTGTATTTTTGCAGCCCAGAATGGCGCCTGCACTATATATATTACATATAGTACAGGCGCCATTTTGACCACACATAGCTGTCTAATTTTTACGTTCAGAATGTTACTTATTTACGGTAGTTCTTTATTTGGCATTAATGGCAGGAAGCTCATCCCAGGGGTTCCAGAGAGGGGTTCACCCAGCTTTCACTGTCCCTGCCACTGTTCCTGCCTCTATCTTCGCAACCATCCTTGTCTTTGTCCCTTTCTTAGCCTCAGATCTGACCCCCACCTCCATCAGCCTCCTATCGGACCCCCTTGCCTAAATCAGCCTCAGATCAGACTCCCATCAGACCCCCAGCCTCAGATCACACCCCCATATGACCCCCCAGCCTCAGATAAACCCTCTCCAGCCTTAGATCACACCCCCATTAGACCTCACAACCTCAGATCACGCCCCCATCAGACCTCCTAACCTCAGATCAGACCCCATCAGACCTCCTAACCTCAGATCAGACCCCCATAAGACCCTCCCTAGCCTCAAATCAGCCAGCATCAGACCCTTCAGCCTAAGATAAGCCCCCACCAGACCCCCCCACCCTCATCAGACCCTCCTCAGATCAGCCCGTCATCATACCCTCCCCAGCCTCAGATCAGCCCCCATCAGACTCTCCCTAGCCTCAGATAAGCCCCCATCAGACTCTCCCCAGCCTCAGATGAGCCCCCATCAGATCCCCCCGCCTCAGATCAGACCCCCATTAGGCCCCTCAGCCTCAGATCAGACCCCCCCAGCCTCAGATCAGACCCCCCCAGCCTCAGATCAGACCACCATCAGACCCTCCCCAGCCTCAGATCAGCCCTCATCAGCCCCCCGACCTCAGATCAGACCCTCCCCACCCTCCGTTAGCCGCAGATCAGCCCCAATCAGACCTCAGATCAGACATTTAAAATAAATCAATAACCTTAACTCTCCAGCTCCGGACGGTGCTGCCACTTGGCAGATTCACGTACCCTCCCTGGTTTTCTTCCCACCGCGCTGTACTGTGACCTGACAGCGCACAGTGTATATGCTGTTGCAGTTTTCGTTTTTGTTTTGTTTTCCATCTATGTAGTATTTAGTGAACAATTTCCATTTATTTCAGCTCTATTGGATCTTATTTTGCTGCGGCAGTGAAGGATAGGAAGAGCAGTCATTTCAAGGTTTCCCTTTATGTATTGTGTGGACCATGCGAACAGATTTATTCTGTAACTGTGCGTTATTCTAAATTGCTCTGACATAACAGCCAGGCGTTTTTAGTATTACATCTTTCTGTGCATAACGCTCCAATTTCATGTTTGACTTTACAGCCTGAAGCATGGTGATTGCCTCACATCCCTTCTCATGTACAGCAGCTTCGTGTTTACTATTGCACTTGAAAAATGAAACTGCCTTTTTATATAGTTTTTTTTGTTTAATGATTTGTTCCAGTACATAATGCTACTAATGCTGGTGAACTAGATACTGAAGATGACACTCGGATGTACATGTTTAAGAGGGGAAGGTCTCATAACAAAAATTAACTAGCAGTAGAACGTTTCTCTGCGCTCATTGTCAGATCCTGTAGGAGTTAGAGGTACACTTTAAGGCCTCATTCACACGACCGTATGGCTTTTTCGGTATTTTGCGGTCCGCAAAAGATGGATCCGCAAAAAATACGGATATACGGATGACGTTCGTGTGCATTCCGTTTTTTGTGGAACGGAACAGCTGGCCCCTGATAGAACAGTACTATCCCTGTCTGTTATGCGGACAATAATAGGACATGTTCTATCTTTCAACGGAATGGAAAAATGGAAACGGAAGGCATACGGAGTACCTTCCAGTTTCTTTTGCGGATCCAATGAAAGGAATGGATCCGTATACGGTACGTATACGGAACGCAAAAAAACGGAACGTGAACGGAAAAAAAATGTTCGTGTGCAAGAGGCCTGAGGCTGAGTTCACACCAAAGGAAAAAATCCTGTGCATCAGTTATGCACATTTGTCATTCGTTTGAGCCATTTCCGTCAGATATAGGTTTTTTTTAGATGAAAAAAAGTACTGCATTTGGCTCAAACAGAGGCCAAATGTGTAATACTGATGCACAGGATCGTTTTTTTTTTTGTTTTGTTTTTTAAGGATCCTGTTTTTTGTATTTTTTGTGTTCTCCTGATGGATCAGAAGAACGGAAAAATAACTGTGATGTGAGCTCTCCCTAACTGATCTCTGAAACAGTCTCTGATTATAACTGATGCTTAAAATACAGGATCCGTTTTTTTTTTCTGTTCTTCTGACGGATCAGAAGGACAGACATCTGAACGGTGATGTGAACGCAGCCCAAGGTTACTGTGCAAGCATGAAAGTTCAGTAAACCTCACTAATCAGCTGTTCTGCAGTAGCTCCAGCTCCAGAGGTCAGCTAAAGACCAACAGGTCTGTCCATTGGTGTAGTGGTTGGTTAATGTTGCTGGCGGCGGGGTCTGAACAGGCTAGACACGCTGTCAGAACACGGCGCTCCACACTAAAGAAAGTCTCATGCATAGAAATACACGAGCCTTTTTAAAAAAGCGTAAAATTGCATTACAATTACTTCTTGTTAACCACTTCCTCTCCTATAGCCCCAGATATTCTTATGGTATGTAATGAGTCCACCAGTGGGGTACATAGAGAAGTAAGGGCCCCATAGCAAGGATCAAACCAGACCTCCCACACAGGACAGAAAGGTTTCCGTCTAAACCCCTTTCCATGACCCTTGGGCCATTATTTCCACTTCCTCATTTGCTAAAATTGCTGTGGGCTCTCCAGGCATGCTGGGAGTTGTAGTTTTTCAACAGCTGGAGGGCTGCAGGTTGGGCATCCCTGCTTTAGAGGGTAGAGTCCTGACCAAGTTTTCACACCCAGTAGAAGAGGGAATAATCCCAACTGGGCCCCCTCTTGCCCTGGGCCCCAAAGCAGTCGCATGGTCTGCTGCTATGATAGTTACGCCCCTGGCCTCCACTGTTTAGAAAATGTTATCGCTACAGTATATACTTCTGGTAATTTAAACATAGGAATGAATGAAAGGCATCTGGACCCCTTCATGAGGGGAGGAAGGGAAGGACTGGGTATGTTCACAATATTTTCCTAGGGTTATTTTCACGTTTATAAAGACCATTGTGTCTATGTGATTTTTTTTTTGTGCCAAGTGTTAATTGTAGTAAATAGAATTTTAAAAATCATGTTTATTAAATGCAGTTAAAATGCCTGCGTAATGTCTCTGCATGGTTTTACATAAAAGCAGCTCATTTTTCTGTTAGAGAAACCGTTCTATCACATTTCTGTTTTTGTGCCGATTACTGAAATTCCTTTTATTTGGTATATTAAAAATCTCCCAGAATGCTTCAGGCTGTCTATATTACTTATTACATTTCTATCATCTGCTTAGCAGATGCATTTAACAAATATGCTTAAAAATGGCAGATATGTTGTTGTTTTTTTGTTTATATTGATTTTTTTTTTTTCTAAAATGGGTGCCCTTCTGTAGATATCAGTTTGCATAGCTTTTAGCATATATGTGAAACGGATATGCTAAGTGGATGAGGGAAATGTGATGTGAATATACCCTAACACTGGGTTCAGACCTGAGCGTTTTGAAGCCTAGCGTTTTTGGTGCGTTCAAGACTGGCGTGTAGGCGCGTTTTTTTCAAGCGTTTTGGTAAATAGTGTAGGCGCGTTTTACGCAGCACAAACGCCCGAACAACACGCCTATCGCGTTTCCCATTGAAGTCTATTAGCACCAAACGCTCGAAAAAAGCCCGAATTAACGCGAACATACTTGCCTATGCGTCGGACGTTTATAGGCGCCTATGAACGCGCATAAAAACGCGCAAGTGTGAACCACCCTCATTGGAATGCATGGTTCCTTTACTGTTGTGCGTTTTTATGTGCGTTCAAAAGCGGCGTTTTACGCGAAAGTGTGAACTGAGGGTAAGACTTGTAGATATTGCCATGAATTTGCCACTGATTTATAAAAAAAATAAAAAAAATCTTCATCTGAAAATCTGAATGTACCATTTAGAAAAATGATAAAAACGAATACTATGTCTGCAGATAATTAAAGGGGTGATCCAGGAAAAGATATTTATGACTTATCCTAAGGATAGGTCATCAGTATGAGATCCGCGGGGGTGCGATCAGCTGTTAGAAGAGGCCTTGAGCGCCGCAGCCAGTGACATCACGGCACATCGGGCCTAGTTGCAGCTTATGCTACTTAAACACTAGCGTTTTGGGGGGGATCTGTTATGGATCTGCAAAAAACGCTTCCATTACAATAATATCCATTATGAACGGATCCAGTTGTATTATGTCTTCTATAGCCATGACGGATCCTTCTTGAACACCACTGAAAGTCAATGTGGGACGGATCCATTTTCTATTGTGCCAGATTGTGTCAGAGAAAACGGACGGATCCGTTTTCTCTGACACAATCTGGCACAATAGAAAATGGATCCGTCCCCCATTGACTTTCAGTGGTGTTCAAGACGGATCCGTTTGGCTCTGCTTCGTCAGGCGGACAGCAAAACGCTGTAGGCAGCGTTTTGGTGTCCGTCTCCAGAGCGGAATGGTGACTGAACGGAGGCAAACTAATGCATTCTGAGCGGATCCTTTTCCAGTCAGAATGCATTAGGGCAAAACTGATCCGTTTTGCACCGCTTGTGAGAGGACTGAATGGATCTAACACACGGAAAGCCAAAACGCTAGTGTGAAAGAAGCCTTAGCCCCATTCAAGTCAATGGGACTGAGCTGCAATACCAAGCACTGCCACTATAGGATGTGTGGCGCTCTCCTTGGACTTCAGTGAGCACAGTGGCTTCCTGAAGCAGCTGAGCGGCAGAGAGGCTGGGACTTGGACCCCCACCGATGTGATAATGATGACCTATCCTGAGGATAAGTCATCATCATTTCTTAGATAATCCCTTTAAGATTAGAAAAATTTACATGACGGGTTCTCTTTAAAAACCTACAATTGCCTCCTAATCCTATGTATCTGCGGAATGTAAAATGTGTTTACAGTGCGGCTGGGGAAGATTAACGATGTCTTGGTGAATTCTCAGTTTTGTAAAAGCGGCATGCATAAGTTCCTACAACTTCTAGTACATCAAACACGACCTTGTTGGAGAAGTGAACCTGTGTTGAAGATTGTGGGCAGCTGAAGGCAGTGCCTAAGAAATGAACATTTTTAGATATTGAGAAATGTTCTTTCCTTTTTTCTCGGATTTAACATAAAATGAATCAATGTGGTTTAGTAGAAAGGAGCGATTAGAATATCCTAAGAAGTACTTCTCTGCTTTCATAATAAAATATGCCACTTTTTCATAGACAGTTTAGAACAGAATGGAAACCTAGATGATCAGATATTATCTCCCCTTACTCTTAAAGGGGTTATCCCATCATTAATGTAAAAAAATGAAAATCAGGCATCATACATGACAATCTCTTTTTAACTGAGCTAGAACCAGCCCTGTACAGTATATGGATCCAGAGATCTCCCCATCATTGCTCCTTATGTTTCTAATAAAGACATTTATTTTAGGAGACCTGCGATGCTGAACTTTTTCTTGGTTACCTGGTTGTTGCCTAGGGTTATGTTCACATAGAGCAGGTTTGCTGAAGATCTTCCTGCTGATTTCACACTTGAATGTAAGTCAATGGTGTGTCCAAAGCCCCTCTCACACTTTGTGGAAAAATCAATGGGAATGTCTCACCATGAGCCACCATGGGCCATAGACATAATAGACAGTAGGAGACCTCATTGACTTCTATGGGAGAGTTTTCTAGGCATGCTCTGTGACCTGTGCAGACGTCAGGAGGGAGTAGATAAGCTTTAATAATCACCTGTTGTGAATGATGGATCCTCTGTTATCTCCACATACAGGTGATATTTGTCATTCTAATCCGGCCTTTAATGATATGCAGATAACTGCAGTCAAGTGATCTTTACAGACAAAGAAGTGGTGCCTATTATTAGGATTAGTGGCCAGTGTGAAAATTGTAGGATTTTAGGAATTTTTTTAAATGCAGATATTGACATGGCAATTTAATAATATCACCAAAAATGACCTAAATAAGTAGATCAAAGCCTTGTTGCCCTCCACTTGTGCTATTCAGTGCTGGAAGTAGGGTTCCCACTCCATATGACACATGTAAGGCTATTTTCACACTGGCGTTTTGGTTTCCGTTTGTGAGATCCGTTCCGGGATCTCACAAGCAATCCAAAGCAGATCAGTTTTGCCCTTAATGCATTCTAAATGGATAAGGATCCGTTCAGAATGCATCAGTTTGGCTCCGTTCCGCCTCCATTCCGCTTTGGAGGCGGACACCAAAATGCTGCTTGCAAAAATCTGCAAAAATAGCACCAAAGGGGGTACAAGAGCTAGTTTGGATACTTTTTCTTTGTTTAGGTTCTGATTCGAATGTAAAATACTCCTTCTAACTCCTCATTATGATAGCACATTGAGTTCTTGGCACAGTAGACTTTGGTATATCGGTTCAGTATAGCAGTCGTCATTTCACAGAGGTTCATGGAAAGGCTTGGAGCCTTTATATGGTTGTCTTTGTACTCTATGCCACCACTTTTTGCATTCTTTTTTTTCTCTGTTATGTCAAGAACAGACAATGTTCTGAATGAAAATGTGACAAATTAATTCTTGTGTTTAACAGTGCGTAGTTAAAATGGCTACTGTATGAATATAAAGTGTATGGCGACACTCTGATCATTAATTTTATAGGCTTTTTATGTAGATTTCTTTGGAAACGTTGGTGACCTGCCTTATGTAACTTAATTGCTTTATCCAGAGAAGAGATGCGACCTTGTCAAAGATCTGTACATATTTTCCTTCCAGAAAACTAATTTATCATTGTTCTGTCATGTCACAAGCATCAAGAATCGTAGGGAACGTCTGTTTTTCCCTTCATCTCTGAACTCCTGTTTTTCTCCAAGTGTTTTTTTTTTGCCAATGTGTTTACTTGTTTTTATATATGACAAATTGTTTGATTTAGACACAAGATGTGTTTGTTCCTAGGAGACACATTTAGAAAGTGGAGAATAGCTGGGGCTCTTTTTAAACTTTACCTTCTATGGACGACAAATTAATAGCTCTTTAAAGTATGATCCCCCAGTTACAGTAGTTACATATTCACATTTTGTTGGCAATTGTTTAGTTTTTTTCCCCTCATCCGGTAAATACTTCTGCACAATACTGATCAAAATGCCGCCATGTGAAAGTGGCCTCACTGTGTTCAAGACATCATATTTTTTTGCTCTATGAGACACTCTGAACCATAAGACTCACCTAGAGTTTAGTGGAACAAAATAATAGTTTTCATCAGACCTCAGATCAGACCCCCAGTCTCCATCAGACCTCAAATCAGACCCCAATCCTCATCAGACCACAAATCAGACCCCCACACCTAATCAAACCCCCATCAGACCTCAGCTCAGACCCCTATTCCTCATTAGACCTCAGATCAGACCCCCATCAGATCTCAGATCACACCCACATTGATTGTTAGACATCCGACCACTATTATCAGACCTTAGACCCCTATTAGACTCCATCAGACATAACATAAATTAACTTACTTCTCCTGCTCTGCAGATAATGTGGTCTCTCTTGCACTCACTGCTCCCTGGTCCTCTCTAGGCCTGCACGTCACTGTAACCTGGCTGCAAAAAGTGTCAAGTAACATAGTAACATAGTATATAAGACCGAAAAAAGACATTTGTCCATCCAGTTCAGCCTGTTTCCCACAAGTTGATCCAGAGGAAGGCGAAAAACCCCTATGAGGCAGAAGCCAATTTTCCCCACTTAAGGAGAAAGAAATTCCTTCCCGACTCCAATCAGGCAATCAGAATAACTCCCTGGATCAACGACCCCTCTCTAGTAGCTATAACCTGTAATATTATTACACTCCAGAAATACACCCCGGCCCCTCTTGAATTCCTTTATTGTACTCACCAGCACCACCTCCTCAGGCAGAGAGTTCCATAGTCTCACTGCTCTTACCGTGAAGAACCCTTTTCTATGTTTGTATACAAACCTTCTTTCCTCCAGACGCAGAGGATGTCCCCTCGTCACAGTCACAGTCCTGGGGATAAATAGATGATGGGACAGATCTCTGTACTGACCCCTGATATATTTATACATAGTTATTAGATCTCCCCTCAGTCGTCTTTTTTCTAAAGTGAATAACCCTAATTTTGATAACCTTTCAGGGTACTGTAGTCTCCCCATTCCAGTTATTACTTTAGTTGCCCTCCTCTGAACCCTCTCCAGCTCTGCTATGTCAGCCTTGTTCACAGGAGCCCAGAACTTTACACAGTACTCCATGTGTGGTCTGACTAGTGATTTGTAAAGTGGTAGGACTATGTTCTCATCACGGGCATCTATGCCCCTTTTGATGCAACCCATTATCTTATTGGCCTTGGCAGTAGCTGCCTGACACTGGTTTTTGCAGCTTAATTTGCTGTTTATTAAAATTCCTAGATCCTTTTCCATGTCAGTGTTACTGAGTTTTTTACCATTTAGTATGTACGGGTGACTTGCATTATTCCTTCCCATGTGCATAACTTTACATTTGTCAGTGTTAAACCTCATCTGCCACTTCTCTGCCCAAGCCTCCAATCTATCCAGATCCCTCTGTAGCAGTATATTGTCCTCTTCAGTGTTAATTACTTTACACAGTTTAGTGTCAGCTGCAAAAATAGATATTTTACTGTGCAGGCCTTCTACAAGATCATTGATAAATATATTGAAGAGAATAGGGCCCAATACTGACCCCTGAGGTACCCCACTAGTGACAGTGACCCAATCTGAGTATCTACCGTTAATAACCACCCTCTGTTTTCTATCACTCAGCCAGTTACTTACCCACATACAGACATTTTCTCCCAGTCCGAACATTCTCATTTTATATACTAACCTTTTATATGGTACAGTGTCAAATGCTTTGGAGAAGTCCAGATATACGACATCCATTGATTCGCCGCTGTCAAGTCTAGAACTTACCTCCTCATAGAAGCTGATTAAATTCGTTTGGCATGACCGATCCCTCATGAAGCCATGCTGATATGGCGGTTATTTGCCTATTTTCATTGAGATACTCCAAAATAGCATATCTTAGAAACCCTTCAAACAGTTTACCAACAATAGATGTTAAACTTACCGGCCTATAGTGTGTGATAGTGTGTGCACTACGTCCTGGCGGTGTATGCAGTCAGGACATTCCAGCGTGGTGCCCAGATGAAGACCTGGGAGTGGTGAGTACAGACAGCGCGTCCAAAGCAGATCCGTGATGGATCCGTGATGGAATTGCTCACTGTATTTGCTCCACAAGATGCACTGCCATTTTCCCCCCAGAAAAGTGCATTTTATGGAGTGGAAAATGCAGTTTCCGCTAGTGGACACATTGGGATAGATCTACGTATGCAGTTCCGCTTGAATTCTCGTGTAAGTTGTATCATATTTTTGCCAAAGATCGATTTAGACAAATTTATTAATGAAATGCACCAAAGAGAGAAAATACTTATACTTATATATTTTCAAAAGTGTCTAGGAAAGGGAACATAGTTTCGTGGAGCTGAAAAAAAGCGCCAGATTTATTAATGGCGTGCCAACGTTTTTTGAGGCACAAAACTGTTTTAAAGTACCATATACCAACCAAGACATAGTATAAAGAAGACAAAGGAATATAATATACTCCAAGATGTGACCCACTGTGATAAATTTTTTTTTTTTTTTTTTCTGATTGCTGTCTAATAGCCTGCATCAGTGAATGTTCCTAATTGTTCATGAGGTAGGTGCACAGGCTTTGCAGACCTTTGACTTGAAAACATTTTTTTTTTAACCTATATTAATGTTTATGTTGAAAAGCATTAATAGCCAGACTGCAATGTTCATCCCTTCATTCATTTCCATACCCCTAGATATTCGGTTTGCATTCTGCTCTTAGTTATGTCGGAGTGTCCCTCCCAATAACGCTGGATGTGAGGTTTGTGTGACCAGAATGCTGCTGCCTTCACTAACACTCATGTATCAGGACAGCTATGTAGAGCTGCACAGACTCTAGTCAGCATGCTTTTTTTTTTCTATAGAAGTAAATGGAGTGCCCTGCATATGGGCATCCACCTTTCCATTTTTGGCAATAGTGGCTCCATTCCCATAAGTCCCAAATGGGAATATCCTGTTAAACTCTATAGTATTCTGAGCCTCTTCTAACAATCTTTTTTTATCAGCCAGATGACCCTTGTACGTGAGCCCCGATAGACACCACCAGTTATTCAGCACAGTACAGAAAATAATACATGACAGCACCTGCTTCTTTTTATACCCTTGGTAGAGAGACGAAGACGATAGAAAAAGGAACATTCAGTCCTTAAAGTTAACGTTAATAATATTTTATTGACAAACCTTTTACAATAGCCACATTCTAATTATTAATTGACAAAAGGGCTCTCAAGCTGTCTCATGTCAAGCGAACAGAACCGAGCATCAAGGTTACAAAGAAGCCAGGCCTCGATACTTTGTGAACCTGTTTTTCTTTTTCCTATGGAAACCACCAGCATGGACATCAATGGCAAAGCCATAATTTGTGGTTTGCAGATGGATAATATTCAATAGCTCAACGCACTAATCATAGCAGGGTTTGACGTTCTGCCATGCATTCTTGTCAGCCGTGATATAAATACGCGGCTCACTGACATCTTGGTTGCTGTGTTTGTATTTTCTTCTATTCACGTCTTGTGATTGTGATCGTTGTGGTGGAAGGTTGTATGGAGGCAGGAGGCCACGGACACCATGGTGCACAGGCCCGGCCATTATTAAGTTAATTGGTAAAATTAGACTTCTCTTCTGCTCAAGAATCCTTTCTGTGACACGAATAACTCGCTGGTTGTTCTAATTTTGCAGTGTTTTTCAGATGCTGCCAGATAACGCTGTAATCAATACTTCTTCTTTTCATTCGTATGATCTTTGTCGACACGGTTATAGCTCCACTGCATAGAGTATTATTAGTGTCTCAGTCACAGGGGAAGTGATACAGCAAAGTATTGGCAGCCTGCACAATGGATTTTGAATAGGTTTTTAGTCACAGAACATATGTTTCTTCTGAACTAAAAGAGTGACTATGGACTGTGTAGAATGGAGGACGTGGCTTTAATCTCTCCACGTTCTGTTGTATGTATGATATCGACGTATGCTAATAAAACTCGGGCTGAGAGGGAGCCTATCACCGGAAAATCTACTGGTAAACCAGGCACAACGCCTTGTAGGGCAAGCTCAGCTGGATGTCGTGATATCTTTCACTTAAAGAAGTTATCCGGATATTGATATTAATGACCTATCCTCCAGATTTGCAGGGGTCAGACACCTGGGACCCTCGCTGATCAGCTTTTAGAAGAGACCGGGTGCTCCGGCCTTTTCCTAGGACATGTGACATCACTGTACATCGCTAAGAAAAAGGGGGTCAGTCAGCACATCCCAATGTGGACGTTGCCATGGCTGAAAGCACAAAGACAAGAAAAAAAAAACAATGCAATAGCACACTGCAAACACACATAACGTACAATAATGCCATATTTATAGAAAATATTCTGGTGCTAATGCTACGCCGATTTTATAAATTTGAGATAAATTTAAGTTTGCATTAGAGGTGTGGCTGGCTCTATTGGTCTTGCACTCCTGACTAGCCTGTCTGCCCCTAGGCCAATGGCGGCGAACCTTTGGCACAGGTGCCAGACGTGGCACTCAGAGCCCTCTTTGTGGGCACCCGAACCCTGGAAAAAGTCAATGGTGTACCAATATGCCATAGACATTTTCTGCCATTCATCAGCGCAGGGCAGCGCACTGAATGTAGGCAGGCTATTATAGCTAAGTGATAAAGTACATGGAAGATATACTATACTGGTATTCAGGATAAATTGCGCTGTCGGCACTTTGCGATAAATAAGTGGGTTTTGGGTTACAGTTTGGGCACTCGGTCTCTAAAAGGTTCGCCATCACTGCCCTAGGCGGATTTTAATTAGTGCAAGTATAAAGCTGTGTCCTGCTCTCCCTGTATTAATTGGAAGCCATCTGGCACCAGGAGAGGTATAGAGTGGGCTCATCAAGATTTAATGGAGGCCATTATGGCACCAAAAATGGTAAAAGGCAGAGTGGACCAAGCATGCATGTGGAACCTGCATTCCCTGTATTTTATAGTGGCCAGTATGCCACCATCACAGGTAGCATTCAGGGTTAGGTTCTTGTCCTATAGAGATCACCATGACGCTGGCGGACAGGCACAAATAATTTCCTACAAAATGTATTTGCCAGGATTCTCACATTTATAAAATGAGCGTAGCATTAGCACCAGAATATCTTCTATAATTATGACATTATTGTACTTTATGTTTGCAGAGTGCTGTCCATCTGGCACATTGTCTAGTTGGAGCTCCGCCCCATTCAAGTCAATAGGGCTGAGCTGCTATACAATGTACGGCGCTCTGCTTGGTAAGCGCCCTGGAGGTCTCTGCACTCACCAGAGCTCCAGTGAGCATAGCAGCTTCCCGTAACAGCTGATCAGCTGTGGATAGGTCATCAATATTATAACCCCTTTAATTCTGGAGAAAAGTACTTTCCTTGTATTCTGTATGCTAATGAGCGGTTAAGTGCACTAAGGGTGGACCTAAGCCACTCTGTGCACCCTTACTGCTTCTGCCAGTTCATTTGGTTCTGTGTCATAATTCACTGTTTTCATACTCAGATTCTAAATATTGTACAAAAATACCAAAAGAATAACAAAAAGCTTTTCTAATGTGTCTCTAGGGCTGTGATGACTAGTATATGCCCTGTGTTCTTCCTTGCAGTGATTACATTTACTTTACATTCAATACAGGTTATAGCACGGAGGTGTATAGGTAAGGTACAGATATAGTAGCCCCCATCCCCTATTCAGCTCACGCCGTATAGTGAATATGATCATCATCCCAGAATCCTCGTCTTTGTAAGCGCCAAACTGAAGCTTCGTTTGTTGAAGCCTTAATTAGATTGACAAAAACCGTCTCTGTTCACTGTAATGCTGTCATTGGCTGAAACCACCTGTAATTGCATTGTACAAAGAGCCGCCTGTACACTGCCTGTACTCATGATTATAATTTAAGGCTTTTTACAAGTGAAAATTAGTTAAGGGACAGATAGTAATTTAGTAGATGGGTTGTTCATGTCTATCCTTGGTTAATAGTTTTTTTTATTTTTATTTTTTGGATTCAAAGCAATTTTATTGCTTCTATCTTTTTTCCTTCCTATTTCTATTTTGTGCATTTAGAGAACTTTTAAAAAGACGTCAGCGAAATGACGAAAGAAATTATCTGCATTATCTTCCATGATGTGAAAATGTTTAATAATTTGTCCAAAAAATAAATAAAATACACCTGCAAACCCTATAAGTGTACCGAAAAAAATGTATGACATCTAAAATTGCACAATGGTGGAATCTAGGGATGAGCGAATCGACTCTATTCGCATAATAATTTGTTTGAATACTGTACGGAGCGAGTGCACTTGGAAGCGAACCCGAGTCCGGGAAATGTTTTTTTACAGTAGAAATCGATTTCTGAAGTAATAACCGGCTCATAGGAGCCAATACATTCTAATTCTGTACGGAGCCCTCGCTCTGTACAGTATCCAAACAAAGTATTATGCAAATCAACTTCAGATGTTTCATCCAAAGTCGATTCACTCATCCCTAGTTATATGTGTTGTGAATTGATGAAATGTGACTTTTAACCCCTTCAGTACCTAGCCACTTTTCACCTTAAATCGCAGGGCAATTTTAGAAAATCTGACTTTTTTTGTGATAATCACTTTGGAAAGCTTTTCCTTATTGAAGCCATTCTAGGATTGTTTTCTTGCGACACATTGTGCTTCATGTTAGTGATACATTTGAGTCAATATATTTTATCTTTATTTATTAAAAAATCCCACAATTTTAGAAAATTTGGAAACTTTTACTATTTTCTAAATATGAATTTCTTTGCTTTTATGGCAGCTAGTTATACAGTTGTGTTCAAAATAATAGCAGTGTGTTTAAAAAGGGGAATACCGCTCAAAATCCTTCTAATAGCTTTAAGGCTTAATGCACACGACCGTTGGTGTTTTGCGGTCCGCAAACTGCGGATCCGCAAAACACGGAAGTTGCTCCACGTTCCGTTCCGCAATTTGCGGAACGGAACGCGGCCCATTATAGAAATGCCTATTCTTGTCCGCAAAATGGACAAGAATAGGACATGCTCTATTTTTTTTGCGGGGGCACGGACACGGACCACAACAACGGCCGTGTGCATGAGGCCTTATTGTTCCTCTAAAAAAAAATTGAAGAAAAGTGAATATTAGACTGTTCAAAAAAACAGCAGTGTTTGTATTCTTCTTCACAAACTCAAACATTCACTATATAAACTGAGAAATGTTTGAGGATTTTGCTTTCCTGTTTTTAAAGAATGAATGACCTCACTAATTGAACTCCACACTGCTATTATTTTGAACATGCTCCTTTCAATTAGTGATTCAGTTGCACAGAATCAGCAGCATGCAGGTCATGACTGTTGGGTCTGTTGGATTTCTATTACTCTACTACACCTGCTAGTAAATTATTTGCCATGTAGAAATATCATTTCTACCACAAACAGTAATTGATCAGGTTAGTGATGTCTGACTGCTATTATTTTTAACACCACTGTACCTCACAAAATAGTTATTACTTTACGTTTTCCATATGTCTACTTTATGTTGGAATAATTTTGTAAATGTCATTTCATTATTTTAGGACGTTAGAAGGCTTAGAATTTTAGAAGCAATTTTTCAAGTAAAACAGAATGTTAGAAATCTTTTCTAATTTATTGAAAATGAAAATCTTGCAATAACATAAGTATTCAGACTCAGGACTTAGGTGAAGCACCTTTGGCAGTGATTACAGTCCCTGGTCTTCTTGGGTATTATGTCACACAGCTTGTACACTTAGATTTGCGGTTTTCTGCCATTCTTCTCCGCAGATTCCTTCAGGCTATCTTAGCTTGGATGGTTACTGTTTGTGGACAGACATTTTCAGGTCTTTCTGGAAATGTTTGATTGGGTTCAAGTCAGGACTCTGGCTGGGCCACTCATGGACATTTACAGGGTTGTCCCTAAACCACTCCTCTTTTATCTTGGTTGTGTGCTTAGCGTCTTTGTCTTGTGTGAAGGGGAATTTTTCGCCCAGTCTGAGGTCCAGAGCCTCTGGATCAAGTTTTTATCAAGAATATATCTGTACTTTGCTCCATTGAGCCTCAACCCTGACTAGTCTACCTGTCCGAGCCACTGAAAAGCAACATGATGCAGACACCACCATGCTTCACTGTAGGGATGGTATTGGGAATCTACGAACGCTGACTTCTCTGCTCTGTTTACCTGCTCGCCAGAGCAATTGCAATGGCAAGCAGTGTAATTACAATTGCGGCATCCCCATTCACTTCTATGGGACAAATCCGTCTGTTCAAGTGAATACTACAGAGCCGTCCCATAGAAGTGAATGGGGACACCATACTTATAATTACTTCTGCTCACCACTGCAATTGCTGCAGTGAGCAAGTAAGCAGATTAGAGAAGGCAGCACTCGTATGATCGGCTTGGGTGCCAGGAGTCAGACCATTACTGATCTTATATTGAGGACCTTTCCTTAGTAGGGTTGTTTCGGGTATCCAAGTTTCGATACCCAATCGATACTTTTCTCTGGTGTCGAGCTCGATACCAGGATTAGTATTTTATCGATACTGGGCTGCACTACTGCACAGCCCAGTATCAGAGAACGTGGCTGCGCCGCTCTCAGCGCGGCCATGTTCTCCACGGCAGCACAGGGAGAAGGAGGCAGTCTCTCCCGCCCCCTGTGCTGCTTCCACCAATAGAGCGAGAGGGGCGGAGGAGGCGGGGTCACTGGCCACCAATGAGGAGTGACTTTTACTATACAGATGCAGGCAGAAGAAGCTCATTGCCGGCACCTGCCTGTGACCGGGCGCTGCGATCCGCCGCAGTTAACCCCTCAGGTGCCGCACCCGAGGGGTTAACTGCCGCGGATCGCAGCGTCCGGTCACAGGCAGGTCCCGGCAATGAGTTTCTTCTGCCTGCATCTGCCTCCCCAGTATTAAAGACATTGGTGGCCAGTGCGCCCCCATCCCCCATTCCTCCCTCCCCCCAGTATTAAAAGCATTGGTGGCAGTGGCCACAGGGTCCCCTCACCTCCTCCTCATTGGTGGCAGTGGCAGTGATCGGAGCCCCAGCAGTGTAATGCTGGGGCTCCGATCGGTTACCATGGCAACCAGGACGCTTCTGAAGTCCTGGCTGCCGTAGTCAGTTCCCTGCTGCTGTGTGCACTGTGCACAGGGCAGCAGGGAGAGGGTGAGATCCTATTCACCCTAATAGAGCTGTATCAGGGTGAATAGGATGAAAAGATCCCAGGTTCTAGCCCCTAAGGGGGAAATAGTTAATAAACAAACTGTAAAAATAAAAAAAAAAGTTAAAAAAGTACACCAAAATATTAAGTATAAATCACCCCCTTTCCCAATTTTACATATAAAACATAGAAACAATAAATAAAATATTACATATCGCTACGTCTCAAGTCCAAACTATTAAAAAAATCCTCTTAAGCGGTGAACGCCCATAAAAGAAAAAAAAAAAAGAAAAGAAAAACTGCACAATTCACTTTATTTCATTTTATTTTAGTCGCCTTGTCCCCCCAAAAAATAGGATCGGACTGTTGTATTATTGGCCAGACGTTCAATAAAATGAGGAATGCACTCGGCTTTTTTTGGCATTTTTTTTTTGCGTGGTATCGAATGGTATCGAGTATCGCAATACTTTTTTATGGTATCGATAGCGAATCAAAATTTTGGTACCGAAACAACTCTATTCCTTAGGATAGGTCATTAATAGTACATAGCAAACAACCCCTTTAAGATTTGTGGAGGCCGCTGTGGTTTTTGACACTTTCTTTTAGCTCCACATGCAGTTCCTCCTACTTTCCTCCTCATGGCTTGGTTTTTGCTCTGATATGCAGTCAGTTGTGAGACCTTATATAGCCAGGGCTGTATCATTCCAAATCATGTCCAATCATCTGAAGTTACTGCAGGTGGAGTCCAATCAAGGTGTAGAAAGATCTCAAAGATGATCAAGAGAAATAGGAGGCCCCCAGAGCTAAATTTCAAGTTCATAAGGGCTTATGCACACGACCGGATTACATCTGTGTGACATCTGTATTGCATCCGGGTTTTTTTGCGGATCCATTGTAACAATGCCTGTCCTAGGACATGTTCTATCTTTTTTATGGAACGGACATGCGGACAAACGGAATGCACACGGAGTCATTTCTGTTTTTTTTGCAGACCCATTGAAGTGAATTGTTCCGCATACCGACCTGTAAAAAAACTAAACGGAAAGAAAATACGATCGTGTGCATGAGCCCTAAGAAAGGATCTGAATACTGAATACTAATCTATGCAAAATTTTTGTTTTTCTTTTTTAATACATTTGAAAACATTTTTTAAATTCTGACACCTTCTTATTAAGGGGTTTGGAGTGCAGATTGATGGGGGGAAACTTGATTTTTTTTAATTTTAGCACAAGGTCGTATTGTCAAAAATGTTTAAATAAAAAGTAGGCTTTCTAGATGCATTGTGTGGTCCTCTGGGCTTAGAAATGTGTTTAGTGCTCATACATTTTTGTCTAGCAGCCCTGTTCATGTAGCTTCCTCACTTGCAGATCACTGGAGTCCTGGGGACAGGTCCACAGCTGTGACGTCTGACAGTACCACACGTGCTGAGACTTCATGTCCTTACTGCCCATAGTGCTCACTGTCTAATCAGGTTCGTGTCCTGAGGAGAAAGCACACACCTCTGTCATGCCTATTAGGGGTCGACCGATTATCGGTTTGGCCGATATTCATGATTTGCACAGTTATCGGTATTGGCACCTAACCATGCCGATATACCGATAACTGTGCTATCACAGAACATGAGCGCGCCGGTCTCAGCGCGGCCATGTTCCCTCAGCAGCACAGGGTAGAAGGAGGCAGCCCCTCCCTTCCCCCTGTGCTGCGCTGCCAATGGAGAGAAGAGGAGGAGGAGGAGGGGCTGAGGGCGCACTGGCCACCAATGGACAGAGAGAAGAGGAGGAGGAGGAGGGGCTGAGGGCGCACTGGCCACCAATGGACAGGAAGAAGAGGAGGAGGAGGGGCTGAGGGTGCACTGGCCACCAATGGACAGAGAGAAGAGGAGGAGGGGCTGAGGGCGCACTGGCCACCAATGGACAGAGAGAAGAGGAGGAGGAGGAGGGGCTGAGGGCGCACTGGCCACCAATGGACAGAGAGAAGAGGAGGAGGAGGAGGGGCTGAGGGCGCACTGGCCACCAATGGACAGAGAGAAGAGGAGGAGGAGGGGCTGAGGGAGCACTGGTCACCAATGATAATAACGTTTCAGATATTACAAACACAGGCATTAAAAACAGATTACCCATCGCGTGGATCAAAACATCCGGTGACAGGGTGGGGGGGACAGTTAGCCTATAATAGGCCGCAATGGGGACCAGTCTCTGTAGCATCGCGGGTGACGCTATGGAGGCTCATCCCCGTCGCGGCCTACTGTTGGCTACCCCTGTCGCCAGATGTTTTGATCCATGCAACAGGGAGATGTAGCAGAGGCCGTGCGGGCATTAGAAATGACGCGGAAACCGGGGAGTGGCATAAGTATAACCGGCATGAGTCGCACAGGCATTAGAAGGGGGGGGGGATTGGTCATTATAGAAGTTTGATACCTATCTGCCTGCTTAAAGGGGTGATTGATTTCACACACTTATCCATCACTCCCCAGGCAGTCTATGCTCTTAGGATCACTACTAACCTGTGATCTCTCCCCTAGATTGACATCATCATCATCATTTTAGTTTATCTATGCTTCTATCTCTTACTGTACACACAACATTTGCAAAGTAAATGCACTGTGGTTTCTATCCTTTGGATTTTCCTCTGGATGTAAAATCCATCACTCCCCAGTCATGGCATACTTCTCAGTGTATGTCCAGAGAAGAAACCAGATGATAAAGCCATGGTAGATTTGCTGTACAGAAGCTAGATACAGTAGACACAGAATCAGGCACGCAGCACATGGTCTATGAGCTCTGTCTAATGCAGGAGCACAAAGGACATGTCCCCACTTTCTGAAGCCCTTACTTGTCTCTACTGCTTGAGACAGACTTCACATAACAACCAGTAGTGGTATGCAAAATGTATAAAAATACATATACAGTGATCCCTCAAGATACAATGGCCTTAGGATACAATATTTTTAACATACAATGCTCTTTTTTGGGCAATCGTACGTTGAAACTAGACTCAACATACAATGCCTCAGACTTAGATCCAACCAATCATGGCCACTTCTCTGGTAGAATAGCTGTATTAGCTGCTAGTTAGCAGATAATCCTGACTGGTATATGTAAGGACTTGTTTTATCTATCTTGGTTATCTGCTTATTTTTCTTAAATTTTCATTTTTTCTTATCTTGGATTATATTTTCGGGCTTTGGAACCAATTACTCAACTTACAATGGTTTCAACATAAAACGGTCGTCTTGGAACCAATTAATATTGTAACTTGAAGGACCACTGTGCTGTAAGGTTCTTGGTATACACTTTGGTCAAACTGTTAAAGTCTACTTTCTAACTTCACAATGACCTTTATTGAATGGGTCCCTACTACAACACCAACCACCGCTGCCAAAACAGAACACCAGTGGGGGTAGGGACCGCCTCACGGCCCAATGGCACCCCTGCTGCCAGGCTAAGCACTCTTGTTCTATAATCTTAGTGTACATAAGAAATAGACCGTGGTAGTTGGGGATGGTCACAGTCAGCTGTAAATGGGGTGGTCTTCTGGCATAC
The DNA here is from genome assembly GCA_033119425.1 of Bufotes viridis. Classification (NCBI taxonomy): domain Eukaryota; kingdom Metazoa; phylum Chordata; class Amphibia; order Anura; family Bufonidae; genus Bufotes; species Bufotes viridis. Next base: position 526,729,028 of record CM065589.1, on the reverse strand, counting down.
TCCAGTAGGCCTTAAAGCCAACAGGGTTGGACTGGCCAAACTGCACCAACTGACCTGAAGTAAGATATGACATCAGAGGTGACATTATAAGCACTATGGCGACTTTAAACCCCTCATCAAATTCCAAGAGCTATATTGTCTGTAGAAGAAAACCACTAAAGTGAAATGAACAAATGAAGGTGGCTACATATGGAAGTGTCATGTAGATTTTCTGCTGTACAGGGCTCAGTGTTATTACATTGCACATTAGTTTGATGGGGGGAAAAACAAGAGAATGTTAGAGATTAATTAAGAAGGTTTATGTTAATACATGCTAAATATATTTTCAAGGTTTGTCTCTAAATTAGTGTGTCTCTGCAATAACTTCAACGTGTCTGGGTGAATGCAAGATAAACTGGAAATTAATTATGCTGTAATGAGCTTATCGTTCTGTCATTTGCAACAGCAGAAATTAGGAATAGGGTCATGCTTTGTGCTAGAGTAAATCCTCTATAATGTGGTTTTATTTGATTAATGTTTGTGTAAATAGAATGGCGCCGCTCCACGATTCCATCATTTCAGGGCCAGTAAGACATAAAGTCTTGAAGTTATGTTATGACTTTGGGATGCTTTATGGTAATGAGCATATTCCATATGTTAGGATTAAATCTTGACTCGTGCATTAATCTAGCCTCTTATATCAAAGATTCTGCATCTGTGAAATACGTATGCTCCCTGTAAAGAGTTATTAGTGGTTGTTCTGTTCCTTTGAGCATTGAAGACTGCATGTAGAGTGCAGTTAAAAATGCGTTGAACAGAACCAAGGAAAATGATCAAAAAACAGTATCTTCTCAAAACGTAAAAATGGCATGTATTAATAAATTAAAATTTAGAGCACTGGTAATTATTATTTCTTTAATTACCATATTTTCACCCTATAAGATGCACCTAGGTTTCAGAAGAAGAAAATAAGAAAAAACATATTTTTCTTCAGACCTCAAATCAGACCCCCAATGTTATTCATACTCCCAATCAGACCTTCAATATTGTTCATACCTCAGATCAGACGCCATGGCTATTCAGCCCTCAGATCAGACCAAAAAATAAATAAAAATCATCTCGCCTCTTCTGCTCCGGACGCCGTCACTCGGGAGAGTGCTGGGACCCAACGTCACACAGCGTGACGTCACAGAATGCCCCTATGTCCTCACACTGTGCGCAGGTCACAGCACAATGTGGGGTGAGTACAGAGCCAGCACAGGGAGCACTGAATTCATCGCTTCCCATTCCTACTGCACTGGAAGCACTTATTAGTGTTTGCCACATAAAATACAATACATACAATATGCCAGCAAATTATTGAAAGCTAGAATTTTAAAAATTATGGAAAACTTAGACCAGACTACAGGTGCTTTGCATAGAAGAGATAAATTTTTGCCTGCGTTGCTTACTTGTGGATCAATGTTTTCTAAAAAGGTTTTTCAAGTTTTCCTTCAAATTAGCATAGAGCAGGAGGTGTCTAAAATAAAACAAAAACCTTCCAGTTAAATCAGCCAATCTGGTCCACTCTGTTCATGCACACTGACCACTGAGGCCAGTAATTGCCATCAGAGGTTATGTGAAAGATGGTCATGATGTCATTACTCCAGGACCAGCAGGAACAGGAGTGACTAGGACCGGAGTGACACAATATTTAAAAGGTGGCTAAGGTGTGCTAATTTTTAAACAATCCTGAAAAGTCCCCTGAAGTATCCTGTGCTAGTTGCTCTATAGACAGACTAAATGACATAAGGGAATGTAATGATACAGATATAGCAGGCGTTTAAGTAATTCCTGTTGTGTTAACACACAAGCTTATCGCTCTGGCTTAGTTTAAAGGAGTTAGGCCATGAGTTTCTTTTGAAAAAAATAAAATAACAAAATTTGCCTCATTTGCAGCTTTCTCTTATCCCCCATGCTTGAATCCTACTTCTTGGTTTGTCATGTGACTGCTGTCCCATCATGCCTTAAGACAGTGAGATGTGTCCTGACATCAGCAGGACATGTGACACTAACAGGTTCATTTTCTACCTCCACATATTCAAAATGCTCTGTGTATCTGGATTTATAATAGATACATCTAATGTCCATCATTTGTTAGAGCAAAATTCATCATTTTGTTTGTCTATTATCTATCTGCCTGTCTGTGTATCCATCCATCCATCCATAACTGACACTGTAACTCAGGGTTCCTCAACTCCGGCCCTCAGGGCCCACCTTGAGCACGTAATATAATTAGTGTCAGTGCATGGGGACTTACCACAGCTATTCATTGTGTAGGATATTCTCACATCATGAATGGTAGGTGGGCCCTGAGGACTGGAGTTCAGGGAGACTGCTGTAAATGTCTCTGCACAGTGGTTATTAAAGGGAAAGAAACGAAGCGTTGTGGGCATGTACATCCTCTATTACAAGGCTCCACTACAGGATGTAACCAGCGGCAACTGAAAATCCAAAACGATTTGCCACAGGGTGCAATGGTAGGCTGATGACTTTAGAATAAGACTGTTTTGGTAAATGGTGGTCTTTGGAGAAAGTGCTATAACAGTGATATCTGTTGGCGGGATACATTTATATTTAAAGGCTATGTACACCTTTGGGGGCATTTTTATTATTGCATTGTACTTATTTGAGCTAAAAATAATTTTTTCAATTGGTCTTTATTAATAATATGGAATCCTTTTTTGTGTACAGAGCTGAGATGCTCTACTAGCTGCCTGTGGATTTTTTGTCTTTTTCGTCATCTGGGGAGCAGACAGACTCCTTATCTCTGCTCTCACATTATAAACACTCATTATAGCTCAATCCTTATCTAATTGATAAGAATGTGGCTTAAATAAGTGTTTATGATCTCTTAGTAGTTTAGAGATAAGGCTTATTGGATGACCAGCACAAAGTAAAAGTACCAGTCACACAGTTAGAAAAACAGTTAACTCTTTGTGACAGAATGGCTCAATATTTTTTATGAAGGCGAATTAAAATTATGATTTTTAGTTAAAGGCAATCATAAAAAAAATTGCTTCCAAAGGTGTACATAGCCTTTAAAGGCACAACCCCTGTAACAAAGTGCAAAGTGCAAAGCATAATAAAGGTGGTATTGATTTATACTGTCGGGATATCGCGTTAACCCACCGATATTGGTGCTTGCTACATCTGTATTTATAGCGTTCTCTCATTCATATTGTTGTAATTCTATTAACTGAAGTGGAAATACTGATAGACATGTTTGATGGTAAAAATGATGATAATGTGATACAAGTGGCAAAGCTTGAAAATGCTGATTGTACCCAGCGTTCCTGAGCATCTGTCTGCAGCTTGTCGTGAAATGTACACGCGCTGGAAATACATTTGTAACACTAACCGGCGTTTAGCATCCTCACTAGAGTGCTAAGCTATTCCGCAATATGTTGCCTAATCAATGTTGACTACTTTTGCCGGCATCAGCAAATGACAGCATAGCGGTGACTAATCTAAAGAGACATTTTGCCTCCCAGAGATTTACAGTAAATTGAGAATTGTTTTTATTACTGAACTTAAAATTAACAATTGTAGAATTTCCCTTGAGTGACTTTTCTGTACAGAAGGACATAGATTGTTTAAACATTTGGAAGCGGCTCAGGTTCAGTGATGCCAACATTTTTCTAAGCTGTCAAAATGCAGCAGTTTATACACAGACTGAAAAGAAGAGAAGCTGTGGAGTTGACAGTCATTGTGTTATCTGCTTGAATGGAAAAGGAGGTCCGTAAATCTGGATCGGGATCATAGCGAGCATCGGATATGAGTCACGAGGCGAATCCTGGAGCTGGGTTATAGCAAATGGAAGTCGCGTTAGTGGCAATGCCAATATACTGTACAATAAAAACTTTTGTGCTGCAAGTTTTGAAGCTGCAAGGTGTTACTGTCACATAGGTGATAATCTAGTCACCATTCCTAATTGTGAGTTTCTGACCTATTCAAAAACCTTAAAGGGGTTGTCCAGCCATTAGTATTGATGAACAATCGTCAAAATAGGTCATTAATATCTGATTGGTGGGGGTCCGACACCTGGCACCCCTGCCAATCAACTGTTTGAAGAGAAAGCAGTGCTCATACGAGCTCTGCCTTCTCTTCATTGTTTACCTGCTCATCGTTGCAACTGTACCGTTGAGCAGTGCAATTACAACTATGCTGTCCCTATTTATTTCTATCGGACGCCTCCGTTCTATTCACTTAAACAGACGGGAGCCTTCCCGTCCGACGTCCAACACCTCCTTCAATCAGCTCTGAGACGAGGAAGCGGTGCTGCATGCAAGCCCTGCTTCCTGGTCTTGACACTATGCCTCGTCTCCTGTGGAGCGGTGGCGTAGTGTAATTACAAGTACTCACTCTGTTTATTGATTGGGGCAAGTACGTGTCATTACACTGCACTTCCGAGACAACAGGTGATCAACAGGAAGCGCATGGAGCACCGCCTTCTCTCCACACAGCTTATCCCAGCACCCCTGCCAATCAGATATAGATCTATCCTGATGATGGGTCATTAATATTAACAGCTGGATAGCCTCTTTAAAAAATAAAAAATAAAATAAACAAAGCCGGTTTACTACTTTGTACTAAAACTGTAGTTGAATTGTTAAAATCCATTAAAAGTTCCTACAAAAAGTCTAGGTAGCCCCAGCCTTACACCCTCTCTTATGTTCTATCCTGAAAATATTGTCCTATGGATCCAAGCCCAGCAATGTCAGCACAGAGGTAGAAACCGAACAATGTGTATATTGGAAAGGCTTCCGTTTTGCATTCCGTTCTAGAATTCCGTTATATTATGGAATTCAGTAATGCTGATGTAACCCTGGCCTTACACTATACACTACTTTTAGTTCTGGAGTGTTGACAGATTCCATTTAATCTTGAAGGTTGAGTTTTTTTGGGATTATCACCTGAGCAGAGAGAATTACTACAAAGCTCATTCCTCACTATGGAGCCTGGCATGTCCATGCCCAACAACAGGCCAGTCATTTCTATGGACATTGTGTAATGCATCATTTTTCCCATGGGGGCACTGCAGGGAAATTGAACACTCACCGTCAGCTGGTTTCTGGCTGTCTCCATTTTATCACCAGGGGACAGTTTTGGCGAATAGGGGTTGCCTAGAATAGCTTGCATATAATTCAGATGAACTTCTCTTGCAGAGTGTTTGCCGCTGTTACTGTCTTCGCCAGGCCTAAGCGAAAACCTAAAATTGTCTTTTTCTATAAGAACAGAATCCTATGATCCTTAATGTTAAATGAACTTTTCACAGGCCATACTCAAGAAGGCATCATTTAAAGGAAATGTTTTCCTCCTGGCGTGAAAAGGCTTAATTTTTCATTAAAAGAGCACTGGCCAAGTCAATTCAAAATGTTATAAATGCCCTTAAAATCAGGAAGAAATTGAAATTTTAAACAAGTGCGCAGTCTAAGTCCAAGTGATTAGAGAATGGCCAGCTAGTGGTGAGGAATACCAACGCTGTATTATCCTGCAAGGCAGCAGAAGATAATGAACAGGTTAGCATTTCAGCTCTCAGAGAGATGAGGACCTCATTTCATTCTAAGTCGATATATTTTCTGCTTTTTATTTTTCTCTGGAGCCATATTACACAGCTCAGCAGCGACCTACCATCTGTCATTTCCGCTTTTTTGCTCATTTTTTTAGCCACTATACCATGGTATCAATCAAACAAAACCTCCTCAAAGGGTCTAAAGACCACAATGGCGACGTATTAATCAGGGCATTTTCTCTATTATAGCTGCCATATTTTAGTGTAGGGTATATGTTTGGATATTAAAGGAACTAATCCTATTTCAAGGCCTTCCAATATGATTTATCTTCTTGCAAAATTAGAAAAAAAAATAAAAAATCTAATCCTATTCCTAGACTATCTACAGATTCATCATGTGCCAGGCTGCCACTTGGCACTTGCTGTCATTTGTATCTCAGAGCATTTCCATGTTACCAATGGAATAAAGAAAATTGAAGGTGTCCAGACATCAACTGTCTTTCTCCTGGAGCAGGTTCCAAACCGGAAAACTGAAGTTATTAAAATATCTCCTTTTATTTCATCGTAGTCATTTTGTATATGCAGAAAATAAATAACATGCCAATTCATACTCTGCAAATCAGGATAGCATACAACCGCTTCATAGTTGGAAAACACCATTAACAGCCACTAAAATGGCTATGAATTTACAAATTATTACAATTCTAGAGTTATAAATGTATTCTTCAATAGTGGTCTTGTAACGGTCTTGTTTCCTGTGGTTAACAGAAGTCTGAATGACTATAAGCAGGTTTGACTTTTGGTAATAATATATAAATATAATAATGAAGGTTGAAATAGTCAGTCGGGTTTTATATAGTTTACAGACATATATATAGGGTATAGGCTGCTCATGTGGTTGTGTGGTGGCAGCATGCTCATAGCAGGTGGTAGGCTTTCCATAAAAGGTGGGCTTTCAGGTTACTCTTGAAGGTTTGGATGTTGGGGGAGAGCCTGATATGTTGAGGTAGAGAGTTCCAGAGTAGGCGAGAGGTATGTGAGAACCAACCCAGAATGGTTTCTATAAAAACTATAAATTATCCTGCAAAATTATGCCAGCGTCTTTATGCCAGCGTCTCATACAGAAGAAGACTGCTGGAAGACGGTGGAGGGGGGGGAGGGTGAAATTTTCCTGGTCCTTTCAGGTTAAAATTAGTTACATCGCTAAGGGGTTAAAGGCTATGTACACCTTTGGGGGCAAATTTTTGCTATTATTGCATTGTATTCATTTTGAGCTAAAAATCATTTTTTTAATTGGTCTTTAAATATGGAACTCTTTTCTCTGTACAGGGCTGAGCTACTCTAATAGAGGGATCTGAATTTTCTCTCTGCCCCGTCAGCCTGCTAATCTGACGGGCTCCTTATCTCTGCTCTCTGACATTATAAACACTCATTATAGCTCAGTATCTTTCTCATAAGGAATCTTACTCATAAGAATGTGGCTTAAGTAAATGTTTATGAGCTCTTAGTAAATTAATAAGGCTTATTAGGTGACTGGCACAAAGTGAAAGTGCAATTCACACACCTAGACACACAGCTAGACAAACAGACCGAACAGCTCAATATTTTTTTATTTAATCGTAAAAATGTTTTCCTCCGAAGGTGTACATAGTCTTTAAAATGCACTTAAAGGGGTTATCCGACAGTTTGTAACTGATGACCTATCCTCTGAATAGGTCATCAGCATCTGATTGTTGGGGATCTGACGCCTGGGAACCCCGCTGATCAACGGTTTGATAAAGTCCTGATACTGCTGTGGGCGTTGCTGTCTTCTCGTTGCTTACCCTAGACCAGGGATGGGCAAACTGCGGCCCTCCAGCTGTTGTAAAAATATAATTCCCACCATTCCCTGCTGTAGGCTGATAGCTGTAAGCAGTCTTTGCATGCTGGGATTTGTAGTTTTGCAACAGCTGGAGAGCCGCAGTTCTCCATCCATGCGCTAGACCAGTGATGTCACGTCTAAGGCCCATTGAAATGAATAGGATGAGTATGGTTCATTAGTTACAGAGAGTTGAATAACCCCTTTAAGGCACCTGAGTTGTATACCAACTATATTCATGTAAGACATCCATTCAAATTCTACACTAAAATGGGGAATTTTTTTTTTCCAATTTTCTGTTTTGGGGTTAAATTTCCTTTGACTGTTAAGATACCATGAAATGTTTGATAAAAAAGTACTAAAGGAACAATCCAAGCAAGACTGACATGTGATTATGCCTAGCCTATTATTAGGCTTCGGGGCCAGTGAAAAAACAGAATTTATTAAAATATATTTTAATAAAGATATCGACATGGAAAATTAAACATAACCACCAAAACTTATTTAGAAATGTTGAACATAAAAATGTGATTTAAGCAATAGATAATTTTCTGATTACACATTCCTTTTAAATGCTGACAGCAGGTCAATGAGGGGGGAGTAGGAAAATCAAAAAATCTGTGATATGGACTGCTTATCCGCAGGACTACTCATTTATAACAGCAGAAAATAGTCCAAAATCATGGTGACAGATTCCCTTTAAGCACAGACCTAGTTCCTGTGTGATGTCATTATGATGCCACCAGGATTAGGTGAAGAATGGCAAGGCATCTGGCAGCTCCTGTTAATGCATTCCCGAAAAAGGGGCGAAGATGTCATGGTTGTATTCTTCATTTCTCCAAGATTTGCCAACTTCCTTTAATTTTGTCATATTATTTGGCACAATTCCGTGCAAGCTGTTGGGACAACCCTACATTTCTAATTTTCATTGAGTTTCTACATGTCTTTGAAAATCCATAAATAGTTCAATTTTCTTTCATTTTTTTTTTCACTTTTCTTTTTCTTTTAAGTTTATATTTATTATAGATCATAACGTAACAGCACAAGCTAATTGATGCCTTTTTTTAAAATCTTCATTGCATTTGTATCCTTACAAAAATTAACTGTAAATAAATATTTAAAAAAAAACGTCTTTATTCTAAAGCTCTAATTAGTCTTCAGTAGCTGAAATCAGTTTGCTTCCTGCTGCTCCGCTCTATGTGATGTTGCACATTTAACGTGTTACCCTGTTGCTTTTTGTCTTGTAAACAAGCTGGAGTGATTGACTTGAATAGTTTTTAAGAATTGTGTTGAGATGAAATTACAGGAAATTCACTGGGACTCTTTGGAGTATTCACTCCATCTGCTGAAGTAACTCCAAAGTTTTGTAAGCATCGAAAAGTGGAAATTAGAAATCAACATGGAGTGTCAATCCGGCTGCTCTGCGTGTCTCTAATCAAGGCTGCTTGAACAATGCGGTAAAATAAAATACAAATTGATAGACTTGACGTACAAAATTTTACATTATAGACGATCAGGATTTCTTTAATACTAATCTGTGAAATTAAATCGTATAATACTGTAAAATAAAAGAATTCTACTTAATTGCCATTGCATTTTTTTAGGCGTCTTATAAATTTACCAAAAAAAACATTAATGATGTTTTCCATTCTGCCTGGCTTATTTAAGGTTTTTTTTCTACCATTTTTTTCCCCTTATAGAGAAGATAATAAAACACTATAAAAATACCAAAAGCTTCATTTTGTTTGCATTAAAAATAATGCCTAAGACCCAGAAGTGCCAGTAGTAAAAAAAATGCTCGTGTATCCTGTGTTTCATATTTCCCATAGACCTTCAGCTAACATCTGGATCTGGAATTTTTACTGAAAAAAACATACTAAAAATAACAGGTCCAAAAAAAAAAAAAGCCATGAGCATCTATCAGCATGATCAACCCTATTACACAAGGTATACTGCCTGATAGAGTTTATCATGCTGATTAAAATGATACATTTATTTTGTCTGTATGGTAAACATTTGCAGATTGATCTCCATGCCAATAAGCTTGTTGGAGAATCAGGGAGCATGGGTGAATCCTTGGAGCACTGCTTTTATGTGCTCTGCACACTCCTCCCTCCCTTTGATTGAAAGGGCTACAAACAGATCAGACCCCCAAATTTGCCCTCCCAAGCTCCATTAGCATCAGATTAGCCTGAGATCAGACGCCCCAGCCTCCATCAGCCTCAGATTGGTCCCCCATTCCTTGTCACTGTCCTCAACTTGAAGAGGAACTTTAATGGAGCGGTGGTCATGAGTGTGCCCTGCCATTCTGTTCGAGTACAGAGCGCAGCTGTTTCCATCTGCTCCAGAAGTCCAATTGACATTGCTTGGTTTCAAAATTTGACTTTATTACAAAGTAGCATGCAATACCATCATTTTTCTTTATTTTTTAGAACCTCTTAAGTGAAAAAGTGGAACAGATGATGGAATGGAGCTCCCGGAGATCTGTCATCCGTATGAATGGTGACAAGTTTAGAAGATTTGTGAAGGCACCACCACGTAATTATTCTGTTATTGTGATGTTCACTGCCCTTCAACCTCAGAGACAATGTTCTGTGTGTAGGTGAGTAGATGCATTTCTAAGGAATATCCTGTGTGGAGATGGGTTACAGCTATATATAGTACACATACTATATACATTGACATGCAAAAGTTTGGACACCCCTGGTTAAAATTATTGTTACTGTGGAACAGTTAAGCAAGTTGAAGATGAAATGATCTCCAAAAGGCATACAGTTAAAGATGACACATTCCCTTTGTATTTTAAGCAAAAACAATATTTTTTATTTTTATATTTTACATTTTCAAAATAACAAAAAAGTAAAAGGGCCTGAAGCAAAAGTTTGGGCAACCTGCATGGTTAGTACCTAGTAGCACCCCCTTTGGCAAGTATCACAGCTTGTAAACATTTTTGCAGCCAGCCAAGAGTCTTTTAATTCTTGTTTGAGGGATTTTCATCCATTTTTCAGTAATTGTGACCAGAGGTGCCCAAACATTTGCATGCCACCATTTATGTATGTTTGTTTGCATATATTTTACAATAGATCTGCCTTTTATCTGCTGCCTTTGGGCATAGACCCAGTGAGGAACATTTATGAAGACTCATACACCCAGTGTAATGACGTAAAGCCCTTTGTAAATGTTCCTAATTATGTTTTATGATTTACATGGTGCTGACCGTAAAACACGGCTTTGTGCCTTGCCAGCAGTCATCTTTTATCATGGACATGTGATAGAATGATATAATGTCACCATGGTGCCTTATGAAAGTATTACCCCCCTTGGTGGTTTTTCTGTTTTGTTGCTTTACAACCTGGAATTAAAATTGATTTTTAGTGGGTTTGTACCATTTAAATTACTTACACTGCATGGCCACCACTTTGAAGGTGCAAAACAATTTTTCACTGTGACACAAAAAATAATTAAGACAAAAAAAAACGGAGAAATTTAATGTGCAGTATTTTGTGACGCCACCTTTTGCTGCACTTACTGATACAAGTCTCTATTAGCTTGGCACATCTACACACAGGGATTTATGTTCATTCCTCCAGTCAAAATTGCTCCTACTCCTTCAAATTAAATGTGCTTTATTGGTTTACAGCAGCCTTCGAGTCATATCACAGATTCTCATTTGGTTTGAAGTCTGAGTTTTGACTAGGCCATACACAATTAAATGTTTCCGCTTAACCCCTTGCCGTACATATAGGGCATGGTGATGATTGCCTTGTTGCACCATACAGTATATTTACGGCATGGAGATGACAACATACAGCTGACACCCCGCTGCAATGGCCCACATTGGTGCTAGTGCCGATTTTGGCTGTTAGACCCCTTAGATACCACAGTCTGTAGCAACCATGGCATCTAAGGAGTTAATAATGGGACGGGGCGTCCTTTCTGCCCAATTTGTCCCAAGTGACACTATCGGAGGGACTTGATGGTTGCCATGGCAGCCAGAGGCCTTAAAAAGTCCTCCGATCCTGCCATGCACGGAAAGCTCTCAAGACGTGTCAGAGGCAGGGTCTGATTGGGCCAGGTATCAGTGCAAAACTGACAGTACAACACACTGCAGAAGATGACTATTGCATTATATTGTACCAGTGATCGGATTTTTATATGGTTAAGTCCCCAAATGGGATCAAAAAAGCATATCAACCCTAAAATGGTGATAATAAAAACTCCAGCTTGTCCCACAAAAAACAAACCCTCGCATAGCTCTGTTGACAGAAAAATAAAAAAGTTATGAGTCTTGGATGTGGCGATGCAAAGAAATAATTATATTTAATAAAAAAGTTATTTTTGGATGAAAAAGTAGCAAAACATGAGATAAACTTGTATAAATTTTCCATCTCCATATTTGTATCGAACCCCCCCCCCCACCCCTAGAATAAAGTTATATATACCGCATGATGAACTCCATAAACAATAAAAATAAAAACACTGGCACAATTACAATTTTTGCCCATCTCACCTCCCCAAAAAGTGACATTAAAAGAGGTTAGAAAAATCTTATGTACCCTAAAATGGTACCAATAAAAACTTCAGCCAGTGCCCCAAAAACAAGCCCCTGTACAACTTTGTTGACCGAAAAATATAGATATTATGGATGTTAACCACATCAGCCCCCCTAGCTTAAACACCCTTAATGACCAGGCCACTTTTTACAATTCTGCACTACACTACTTTCACCGTTTATTGCTCCGTCATACAACTTACCACCCAAATGAATTTTACCTCCTTTTCCTCTCACTAATAGAACTTTCATTTGGTGCTATTTCTTTCTTGCTGACATTTTTACTTTTTTTGATATTTTACTTTTTTTGATGAAATTTTTGCAAAAAAATGATATTTTTCACTTTATGTTGGAAAATTTATCAAATAAAACTACATTTCTCTAAAAAAAATTCTCTAACTTTATTGTTCTACATGTCTTTGATAAAAAAAAAAAATGCAATAAGTGTATATTTATTGGTTTGGGTAAAAGTTATAGCGCTTACAAACTATGGTGCAAAAAAGTGAATTTCTGCACTTTGACTTTCTGAGCACCTGTCCTGTTTCCTGAGGTACTACAATGCCCAGACAGTAGAAATACCCCATAAATGACCCCATTTCCGAAAGTAGACACCCTAAGGTATTCACTGAGGGGCATAGTGAGTTCATGTAAGTTTTTATTTTTTGTCACAAGTTAGCGGAAATAGATTATTTTTTATTTTTTTTTACAAAGTCTCATATTCCACTAACTTGTGCCAAAAAATACAATTTTACATGAACTCACCATACCCCTCACAGAATACCTTGGGGTGTCTTCTTTCCGAAATGGGGTCACTTGTGTGGTATTTTTTAGGGATGTCCCGATACCATTTTTTTAAGACCGAGTACGAGTACCGATACTTTTATTTAAGTACTCGCCGATACCAATTACCGATACCTCGTATAAATAGCGGCGCAGTTGCCGATAGCAATGAAAAAAATTAAAGCTGGAATTTGGTTGCTATGGACAACGGCTTTTCTTTTCCTTTGTACAAGTGTTAATAAATTGATAAATGGGAATATAATAGTGTTTTCCAACCAATGTGCATCCAGGGGGATCTGTTATGTGGGGTATCTGTGGATGTCACTGTTATGTGGGGGATCTGTGGATGACGCTGTTATGGGGGATCTGTGGATGACACTGTTATGGGGGATCTGTGGATGACGCTGTTATGGGGGATCTGTGGATGACACTGTCAGGGGGCTATGTGGATAACACATATATAGCATATTATGCTATATACGTGTCATCCACAGATCCCCACAGTGTCATCCAGAGATCCCCCACAGTGTCATCCAGAGATCCCCACAGTGTCATCCAGAGATCCCCACAGTGTCATCCAGAGATCCCCCACAGTGTCATCCAGAGATCCCCCACAGTGTCATCCAGAGATCCCCCACAGTGTCATCCAGAGATCCCCCACAGTGTCATCCAGAGATCCCCCACAGTGTCATCCAGAGATCCCCCATACACAAGTGGCCGGAATGACTAACTTTGATGCGGTCTCCCTCCGGTCAGGCGCTCAGTCTCTCCATGCTCCTCCTGCCCAGCGCGCCTTCTACATTCATAAAGTGGGCGGAGCACGCAGGAGGGACGTGAGGTGCTTGGAGGAATCGGGCAGCTTGAGCTCTCAGTTCCTCCATGCGCCTCATGTCCCGCCTGCTCGCTCCGCTCACTTTTATGAATGAAGAAGGCAGGCGGGGCTGGAGGAGCATGGAGGGACTGAGCGCCTGACCTGAGGGGGACTAAGCAGGTTAGGTTTAAGCTGCCGGACCGGAACTTCCGGTATCGGCAGCGGTATCGGCGGCATTTTCACGAGTACAAGTACTCGTGAAAATGCCGGTATCAGTCCCGATACCGATACTGGTATCGGGACATCCCTAACCATAACCATATTGAGACATTTATCGCGCTAACATGCCACGATAAATGCCCATTTAAAAGAAAAAAATAGTAAAACATAGGGTTACAAGGAGACGTAATACTGTACAGGGGCCAAATGGAGACGTTATACTGTATGGGGGCCACAAGGAGACATTATACTGTATGGGGGCAGCCACAAGGAGACGTTATACTGTATGGGGGCAGCCACAAGGAGACGTTATACTGTATGGGGGCAGCGCAAGGAGACGTTATACTGTATGGGGGCAGCCACAAGGAGACGTTATACTGTATGGGGGCAGCCACAAGGAGACGTTATACTGTATGGGGGCAGCTACAAGGAGACGTTATACTGTATGGGGGCAGCCACAAGGAGATCTTATACTGTATGGGGGCAGCCACAAGGTGACGTTATACTGTATGGGGGCCACAAGGAGGCGTTATACTGTATGGGGGCCACAAGGAGACGTTATACTGTATGGGGGCCACAAGGAGGCGTTATACTGTATGGGGCCAGCCACAAGGGGGCGTTATACTGTATGGGGCCAGCCACAAGGAGACGTTATACTGTATGGGGGCCACAAGGAGACGTTATACTGTATGGGGGCCACAAGGAGACGTTATACTGTATGGGGGCCACATGGAGACGTTATACCGTATGGGGGCAGCCACACGGAGGCGGTATACCGTATGGGGGCCACACTGAGGCCTTACACTGTATGGGGGCCACACTGAGGCATTATACTTTATGGGAGCCACACTGAGGCATTATACTGTATGGGGGCCACACTGAGGCATTATACTGTATGGGGGCCACACTGAGGCATTATACTGTATGGGGGCCACACTGAGGCATTATACTGTATGGGGGCCACACTGAGGCATTATACTGTATGGGGGCCACACTGAGCCATTATACTGTATGGGGGCCACACTGAGGCATTATACTGTTTGGGGGACACAAGGAGATGTTATATGGGGGCCACAAGTCTTGCTTTATTATTGTTGCTTTAGCTGTGACTTACACTCCTGTCAGGTGAACTCTATGTGAGGAGGGTGTCTGGACTCTGGAGTGGAGAGGCTTTTCCCGCGGCTCACTGACTACTGTGCTCTTACTGGCACGTAAGAAAAATTATGTGGGCGGAGTCTAGAAGATGGGGGAGGAGCCGGGGGCAGAGATAGACGCTGCTGGCAGTTTGAGTCACCGGACACCCTCCTCACAAAGTTCCATATAGAGCTAGATGGGTCACTGTCTGTGGGCGGAGTTTTGAATATAGGGGGCGGAGCCTGGGATCAAAGCACGAGCGAGGGGCGGAGTCTGGGATCAAAGCAGCCGCGGGCAGGAAGCAATTTGGCTATGCAAGATGCCGGCTGGACGCAATGCTATACAAAAGCTGCGCGCGCACAGGTATCGGCGGCGGTATCGGCGGCATTTGCACGAGTACAAGTACTCGTAAAAATGCCGGTATCGGTCCCGATACCGATACTGGTATCGGTATCGGGACATCCCTAGTATTTTTACTGCCCTGGCATTTTAGGGGCACCTAAACGTCAAAAGCAGTTTGGAATCCAAATGCGTAATGCGTAGGGGGGTGTTGCAGAGAGCGACGAGGATAAAGCAAAACTATTAAATATTTTTTTCTCCACTATATTCACTGAGGAAAATAAACTGTCAGATGAAATACAGAATGTAAAAGTAAATCCCCCATTAAAAGTGCCCTGTCTGACCCAGGAAGAAGTACAACAGCGACTTAAAAAGATTAAAATGGACAAATCGCCAGGACCGGATGGCATACACCCCCGTATCCTAAGGGAATTAAGTGATGTCATAGCCAGACCATTATTTCTGATATTTACGGACTCTATAATAACAGGGAATGTTCCACAGGATTGGTGCATAGCAAATGTGGTGCCAATATTGAAAAAGGGTCCAAAAACACAGCCTGGAAATTATAGGCCGGTAAGTTTAACATCTATTGTTGGTAAACTGTTTGAAGGGTTTCTATGAGATGCTATTTTGGTGTATCTCAATGAAAATAAGCAAATAACGCCATATCAGCATGGCTTCATGAGGGATCGGTCATGCCAAACAAATTTAATCAGCTTCTATGAGGAGGTAAGTTCTAGACTTGACAGCGGTGAATCAATGGATGTCGTATATCTGGACTTCTCCAAAGCATTTGACACTGCACCTCATAAAAGGTTAGTATATAAAATGAGAATGCTCGGACTGGGAGAAAATGTCTGTATGTGGGTAAGTAACTGGCTGAGTGACAGAAAACAGAGGGTGGTTATTAACGGTAGATACTCAGATTGGGTCATTGTAACTAGTGGAGTACCTCAGGGTTCAGTATTGGGCCCTATTCTCTTCAATATATTTATTAATGATCTTGTAGAAGGCTTGCACAGTAAAATATCTATTTTTGCAGATGACACTAAACTGTGTAAAGTAATTAACACGGAAGAGGACAGTATACTGCTACAGAGGAATCTGAATAGATTGGGGGCTTGGGCAGAAAAATGGCAGATGAGGTTTAACACTGACAAATGTAAAGTTATGCACATGGGAAGGAATAATGCAAGTCAACCGTACATATTAAATGGTAAAACACTTGGTAACACTGACATGGAAAAGGATCTAGGAATTTTAATAAACAGCAAATTAAGCTGCAAAAACCAGTGTCAGGCAGCTACTGCCAAGGCCAATAAGATAATGGGTTGCATCAAAAGGGGCATAGACGCCCGTGATGAGAACATAGTCCTACCACTTTACAAATCACTAGTCAGACCACACATGGAGTACTGTGTACAGTTCTGGGCTCCTGTGAACAAGACAGACATAGCAGAGCTGGAGAGGGTTCAGAAAAGGGCAACTAAAGTAATAACTGGAATGGGGCAACTACAGTACCCTGAAAGGTTATCAAAATTAGGGTTATTCACTTTAGAAAAAAGACGACTGAGGGGAGATCTAATAACTATGTATAAATATATCAGGGGTCAGTACAGAGATCTCTCCCATCATCTATTTATCCCCAGGACTGTGACTGTGACGAGGGGACATCCTCTTCATCTGGAGGAAAGAAGGTTTGTACACAAACATAAAAAAGGATTCTTCACTGTAAGAGCAGTGAGACTATGGAACTCTCTGCCTGAGGAGGTGGTGATGGTAAGTACAATAAAGGAATTCAAGAGGGGACTGGATTTATTTCTGGAGTGTAATAATATTACAGGCTACAGCTACTAGAGATCCAGGGAGTTATTCTGACTGCCTGATTGGAGTCGGGAAGGAATTTTTTTCCCCTTAAGTGAGGAAAATTGGCTTCTGCCTCACAGGGGTTTTTTGCCTTCCTCTGGATCAACTTGTAGGAAACAGGCCGAACTGGATGGACAAATGTCTTTTTTCGGTCTTATATACTATGTTACTATGTTACTATGTAAAAATGTCCTGTAAAATCCTAAAGGTACTCATTGGATTTAGGGCCCATTTGCGCATCTTGGCTGCAAAAAAGTGCCACACATGTGGTATTGCCGTACTCGGGAGAAGTAGGGCAATGTGTTTTGGGGTGTCTTTTTACATATACCCCTACTGGGTGTGAAAAATATCTCTGTAAATGACAACTTTGTATAAAATTTTTAAAAAAGTTGTCATTTACAGAGATATTTCTCACACCCAGTATGGGTATATGTAAAAGTACACCACAAAACACATTGCCCTACTTCTCCTGAGTACAGCGATACCACATGTGTGCCACTTTTTTGCAGCCAAGATGCGCAAATCGGCCCTAAATCCAATGAGTACCTTTTAGGACGGTATTTTTACGCATTTTTCTTCTCACGCTTCAGGGCCCCTAAAATGCCAGGGCAGTATAAATGCTCTATACCACCCCAAAACACATTGCCCTACTTCTCCTGAGTACGGCGATACCCCATGTGTGCCACTTTTTTGCATCCAAGATGCGCAAATGGGCCCTAAATTCAATGAGTACCTTTAGGATTTTACAGGACATTTTTACGCATTTGGATTCCAAACTGCTTCTCTCACTTTAGGGGCCCCTAAAATGCCAGGATAGTAAAAATTCCACACAAGTGACCGCATTTCGGAAAGTAGACACCCCAAGGTATTCGTTGATGGGCATAGTGAGTTCATGGAAGTTTTTATTTTTTGGCACAAGTTAGCGGAAATGGATTTATTTTATTTTTTTACAAAGTCTCATATTCCACTAACTTGTGCCAAAAAATACAATTTTACATGAACTCACCATACCCCTCACGGAATACCTTGGGGTGTCTTCTTTCTAATATGGGGTCACTTGTGTGGTATTTTTACTGCCCTGGCATTTTAGGGGCCCCTAAACGTCAGAAGCAGTTTGGAATCCAAATGCGTAAAATGTCCTGTGAAATCCTAAAGGTACTCATTGGATTTAGGGCCTTTAGCATCTTGGCTGCAAAAGTGGCACACATGGGGTATCGCCGTACTCGGGAGAAGTAGGGCAATGAGTTTGGGGTGTCTTTTTACATATACCCCTACTGGATATATCTCTGTAAATGCCAACTTTGTATAACATTTTTTAAAAAGTTGTCATTTACAGAGATATTTCTCTCACCCAGCATGGGTATATGTAAAAATACACCCCAAAACACATTGCCCTACTTCTCCTGAGTACGGCGATACCCCATGTGTGCCACTTTTTTGCAGCCAAGATGCGCAAAGGGGCCCAAATTCCAATGAATACCTTTAGGATTTTATAGGGCATTTTTACGCATTTGGATTCCAAACTGCTTCTCTCGCTTTAGGGGCCCCTAAAATGCCAGGATAGTAAAAATACCACACAAGTGACCCCATTTCGGAAAGTAGACACCCCAAGGTATTCGCTGATGAGCATAGTGAGTTCATGGAAGTTTTTATTTTTTGGCACAAGTTAGCGGAAATGGATTTTTTTTTTTTTAATAAAAAGTCTCATATTCCACTAACTTGTGCCAAAAAATACAATTTTACATGAACTCACCATACCCCTCACAGAATATCTTGGGGTGCCTTCTTTCTAATATGGGGTCACTTGTGTGGTATTTTTACTGCCCTGGCATTTTAGGGGCCCCTAAAGCGTGAGAAGCGGTTTGGAATCCAAATGAGTAAAAATGTCCTGTGAAATCCTAAAGGTACTCATTGGATTTAGGGCCCCTTTGCGCATCTTGGCTGCAAAAAAGTGGCACACATGGGGTATCGCCGTACTCAGGAGAAGTAGGCCAATGTGTTTTGGGGCGTATTTTTACATATACTCCTACTGGGTGTGAAAAATATCTCTGTAAATGACAACTTTGTATAAAAATTTTTTTAAAAGTTGTCATTTACAGAGATATTTTTCACACCCAGTATGGGTATATGTAAAAGTACACCCCAAAACACATTGCCCTACTTCTCCTGAGTACAGCGATACCACATGTGTGCCATTTTTTGCAGCCAAGTTGCGCAAATCGGCCCTAAATCCAATGAGTACCTTTTAGGACGGTATTTTTACGCATTTTTCTTCTCACGCTTCAGGGCTCCTAAAATGCCAGGGCAGTATAAATGCTCCACATGTGACCCCATTTTAGAAAGAAGACACCCCAAGGTATTCTGTGAGGGGCATGGCGAGTTCATAGAAGATTTTTTTTTTTTTGCACAAGTTAGCGGAATTAGATTTTTTTTTAGTTTTTTTCCACAAAGTCTCCCTTTCCGCTAACTTGTGACAAAAAGTTCAATCTTTCATGGACTCAATATGCCCCTCAGCGAATTCCTTGGGGTGTCTTCTTTTCGAAATGGGGTCACATGTGAGGTTTTTGTACTGCCCTGGCATTTGAGGGTTTCCGCAATCATTTCCTGCATGGCCAGCATTAGGATTTTCTGCGATTCTCCTTATATGGAGCATACAGGTAATGAGATTTTTTTTTCCGTTCAGCCTCTGGGCTGAAAGAAAAAACGAACGGCACAGATTTCCTCATTCGCATCGATCGATGTGGATGAAAAAATCTCTGCCAAAAAATATGCAAGAAAAAAAAGAGGGGCCTGGCGATTGCCAGGACATAGGGGCTCCGCCCAAACATCCATACCCACTCAGCTCCTATGTCCTGGCAAACGTAATTTCTCCATTCACATCGATCAATCGATCGGTGTGGAGGAAGACATCTTTGCCAGATTTTTTGATACAAAGTGTTTGCCAAAGCATATGAACTCTAACACCTCTCCTCAGCTCATATGCCTGGGCAAACGTACCTGTCCTGCAGAGGAGAAATCTCGTCTTGCAGCGCCGCATACACCGACTTCACGTGTCTTCTGATAGCAGCGCAATGCTTCTCTCAGAATTCACATCAGTGCTGCGGCGTTTTCGTCGGTTGGTCCGTTGGTCTACCTGGAAAATAAAGGGTGGTTATGGGGGAAAAAAAAAAAAAGAAGAAAAAACAGGCAGCAGGCACATAACTTGAACGTTGCAAACTTTATAAAACCAGAACATTGTAAAACATTTTACCATCTCACTCTTTATTTTCCTAGCAGAAACCTCTCCTTTCCCATGGGACAATGTGTAAAGTGGAAATCACACAGAGATGGTGCGAAGTACATTATACACGTTATCCCAAGTGAAAGGAGAGGTTTCTACCGCTTCAAACTTCTGCTGTAGCACACCAGCACCGTTCCCTATGTGTTATGGTCTCTCAAAACCTAGTGTCCTGAGAGACCCTAGAGCCTTAGTGGAAAAAAAACTACCTGTGTAGTGCTGTCCCTAGGTCCCTAAGTGAGGTCCCTACCTGAGTGTGGTACTTCCGGAAACACTCTCCAAGGCATAGGGCAGGGTGGTCAGGACAGTCAGGACAGAAATAACGGGTGTCACGCCTTATTCCACTCCTGCTACAGACACGACATCTTTTTCGGGGTGGCGGTTGGGTTGAGGTACCAGGCACAACGCTGGGGAAGTGCCGCTCGTGTAGACGGCTAACTTCACTGGTGGTTGGGGCCACAGAACCTCCTGGATACAGGAGGTTCTCGATGATCTCTTCCTGGAATTTGAGGAAGGATCCCGTTCTCCCAGCCTTACTGTAGAGAACGTAACTGTTATATAGAGCCAATTGAATCAAATATACAGACACCTTCTTATACCAGCGTCTGGTCTTTCGGGAAATCAAATAAGGGGCCAACATCTGGTCGTTGAAGTCCACCCTTCCCATGTGGAGGTTATAGTCGTGGACTGAGAGGGGCTTTTCAACGACACTGGTTGCCCGTTCAATTTGGACTGTCGTGTCTGCGTGAATGGAGGAGAGTGCTTGTCACGCTTGTCTCTCCATTTCACCGCGAGCAGTTCTTCGTTACACAATGCAGCCTTCTGCCCCCTTGCAAGTCTGGTGGTAATGAGCCGTTGGGGGAAGCCCCGGCGACTAGGTCGCACGGTGCCGCAGCAGCCAATCTGTTCTAGGAACAAATGCCTGAAGAGGGCCACACTTGTGTAGAAATTGTCCACATAAAGATGGTACCCCTTGCCGAATAAGGGTGACACCAAGTCCCAGACCATCTTCCCACTGCTCCCCAGGTAGTCAGGGCAACCGACCGGCTCCAGGGTCTGATCTTTTCCCTCATAGATCCGAAATTTGTGCGTATAGCCTGTGGCCCTTTCACAGAGCTTATACAATTTGACCCCATACCGGGCGCGCTTGCTTGGGATGTCCTGCTTGAAGCCAAGGCGCCCGGTAAAATGTACAAGGGACTCGTCTACGCAGATGTTTTGTGCAGGGGTGTACAAATCTGCAAATTTCTGGTTGAAATGGTCTATGAGGGGCCGAATTTTATGGAGCCGGTCAAAAGCTGGGTGCCCTCTGGGACGGGAGGTGGTGTTGTCACTAAAGTGCAGGAAACGCAGGATTGTCTCAAAATGTGTCCTGGACATGGCAGCAGAGTACATGGGCATGTGATGAATTGGGTTCGTGGACCAATATGACCGCAATTCATGTTTTTTGGTTATGCCCATGCTGAGGAGAAGGCCCAGAAAAGTTCTAAATTCGGAAACTTGGACTGGTTTCCACCGGAAAGGCTGGGCATAAGAGCTTCCCGGGTTGTCGGCGATAAATTGAGTGGCATATCTGTTTGTTTCTGCCACGACTAGGTCATAGAGCTCCGCAGTGAAAAACAGCTCAAAAAACCCCAGCGCCGATCCTATCTGAGCTGTTTCCACCCGAACTCCTGACTGGGCGGTGAAAGGGGGAACTACTGGTGCGGCTGAAGTTGGGGGCTGCCAATCAGGGTTTACCAGCACCTCAGGGACTCTAGGGGCTCTACGAGCCTGTCTGCGCGGTGGCTGCGACGGGGAAACTACTGCACGTGCCACCGTACCAGCTTCTACTGCCCTTCTGGTGCTCGCCACTTCACCATGTTGTACGGCAGTGCTGGTAGAAGGTCCAGGACGGGCTGCGCTGCTGGTGTATGCCTCACCACGTAATCCGGCAGCGCCAGCCCCACTCTGCTGCCCTTGAAGTGGATCCTGTGCAACCTGCGGTCTAGCAACACGGGGCCGTGTACGCCTGGTTCTATCAGGGACCTCAACCTCCTCGTCCGAACTTTGGGTCAGACTGCCACTGCTTTATACAGGTTCGTATTCTGACCCGCTAGATTAGTCAGATGAGGGTTCCCATTCCTCATCCGACTGGGTCAGAATCCTGTAGGCCTCTTCAGAGGAATACCCCTTGTTTGACATTTGGGCGTCTAAATTTAGGGGGTATTCCCTGAGACTACCCAAGAAAAAAAGCAAGCCTGTCTTACAATTGAGAGGGTAGCGAAGTACAGAAGCCGCTGCGATTGATAAAAAAAGATCAAAACAGATTTTTTTTATCGCTGTAGCGCTTGTGAAGGGATTGTGCAGTGATTACAAAAAAAAAAAAAATTTTTGTCACTGCGGCGGGGTGGGCGTGGGTGAACGCAGGTGTGGGCGACCGATCAGGCCTGATCGGGCAAACACTGCGTTTTGGGTGGAGGGCGAACTAAGGTGACACTAGTACTATTATATATCTGACCGTGATCAGTTCTGATCACTTACAGATACTATAAAAGTACAAACGCTGATTAGCGCTACGCTAATCAGCGAACCAGTGACTGCGGTGCGGTGGGCTGGGCGCTAACGCTAACTACCTACTAAAGGGGCCTAAACTAATCTAAACCTAAAAGTCAATCCTAGTGAAAAAAAAAAAGTGACAGTTTACACTGATCACTTTTTTCCCTTTCACTAGATGATTGACAGGTGATGAAAGGTGTGATCAAGGGGTTAATTTGGGTGATGGGGGGCTGATCAGGGGCTAGTGTGTGGTGCTTGGGTGTACTCACAGTATGGTGTGCTCTCTCCTGGGTCCAACCGACGAAAAGGACCCAGGAGAGGGCACAGAAGCCATTTAATCCATCATATTTACAAATATGATGGGTTAAATGGCTTCTCATTCGTTTTTTTAAAAGTCATCAGCCCGCCAGCGCTGCCGATTGGCTGGCAGGCTGATGACCAACTGGCCCTGCGCCTTTTGCCGTGCGCGATCTGCGCATGCGCGGGCGCATCTACGCGAAATCTCGCGTCTCGCGAGATGACGCGTAGATGCGTCGGAACAGAAGAGCCCGGCAGCCCGCAGAACGCGATCCTACGTACGGCGGTCCGGGAGAGGTTAATATATGGCGATACAAAATACAACTGATAACATCACTTTTTTAATTAAAAAGAATAGTAAAAGATGAAAAACTATATGGATCTGGCACCACCATAACTGTGTCCAGTGACAGAATAAAGTTATATCATATATAAATTGCAATAAAAATAAAATTCAGTGACAGAGTTGCAATTTTTGCCCACCTCACCTCCTAATAAAGTAAATAAAAAGCGATGAAATAGCCAATGTACCGAGAAATGGTACCAATAAAAACGACAGATTGCCCTGCAAAAAAACAACCCCTCACAACGTTCAGTCAACAATATTAGGGTCCATTCACACGGCCGTGAACTTCCAGGTTTCGGCCCCGAAACATCCGGCCGCAGCTCCTCAAAAGATAGAGCATGTCCAATTCTTGTCCGCAGCCTGCGGACAAGAATAGGAATCTCTATGGAGAGTGCCGGCATGGTGTGCTGCGGATCCGCAATTTGTAGGTCCGCAGCACACCACGGAGTGTGAATGGACCCTAAAGCTGTGATCGCTAATAAAGATCCAAAAAGCTCAAAAGTTAACTTTATAGCGCCGCAGCGATTTTACGGTGTTTTTGCAGTGATCAAAAAATAAATAAATTCTGTCACTGAGGTGGGGTGGACTGAACGCAAGTGTCGGCACAAGATAAGGCCTGATCGGGCGAACACTGCGTTTTTTGTAGAGCCCAAGGTGACCGTAATGTACTGATATAGATCTGATTACGATCAGTCTTGATCACTTACAGATACTATATAGTACTAGTGCTGATTAGCGACAGCGATGACGCTAATCAGCGACTAATCAGTGACTGCTGTGCGGTGGGCGCTAACTACCTAGCAAGTAGCTAACAAACTGGCGGTGATAAGGGACCCTTAGGCCCCATTCACACGTCCGCAATTCTGTTCCACATTTTGTGGAACGGAATTGTGGACCCATTTATTTCTATGGGGACAGACTTTGTCCCGCTCGGATCCAGAATTGCGGATCCGCACTTCCGGGTCCGCAAAAATATAGAACATGTCCTATTCTTGTCCGCAATTGCGGACAAGAAAAGGCATTTTCTATATAGTTCTGGCAATGTGCGGAAAACACATTGCCTGTGTCCGTGTTTGCGGACGTCTGAATGGAGCCTTACAGAGGGTGATCAATGACATGGGGGTGACGGGGTGATCAGGGAGTTAATATGGGGTGATCAGGGGTTTATAAGGGGTTAATAAGTGACAGGGGGAGGGTGGGGGTTGGTGTGTGGTGATTGGTGCACTTACATAGCTGCCCGTGTCCTCTGGTGGTCCCAAGCAAACAGGAACACCAGAGTAGCGGGCAGCAGGCTTATCAGACGCAGTTTACAAAACAGCGTCTGATATGCGATTTGGATGCGATTTACTGACATCTACAGCCTGCCAGCGCATGATCAGCGCTGGCAGGCTGTAGACTAAGTTCTAACCTGTCGGGCTGCAGTCAACGCGCGCTCGCGTTCACATGAAAGAGCCTGAGAGAACCACCTCCCACACGCCTTTCGGCGTTAGCGTGACGGGAGGTGGTTAAGTATAGTCATAGCCAGACCCTTATTTCTGATATTTACGGACTCTATACTGACAGGGAATGTTCCACCAGACTGGCGTATAGCAAATGTGGTGCCAATATTCAAAAAGGATCCAAAAACAGAGCCCGGAAACTATAGGCCGGTAAGTTTAACATCTGTTGTCGGTAAACTGTTTGAAGGTTTTGTAAGAGATGCTATCTTGTAGTACCTCAATAAAAATAAGCAAATAACGCCATATCAGCATGGCTTAATGAGGGATCGGTCATGTCAAACTAATTTAATCAGTTTCTATGAGGAGGTAAGTTCTAGACTTGACAGCGGCGAATCAATGGATGTCGTATATCTGGACTTCTCCAAAGCATTTGACACTGCACCTCATAAAAGGTTAGTATATAAAATGAGAATGCTCGGACTGGGAGAAAATGTCTGTATGTGGGTAAGTAACTGGCTGAGTGACAGAAAACCGAGGGTGGTTATTAACGGTAGATACTCAGATTGGGTCACTGTCACTAGTGGGGTACCTCAGGGGTCAGTATTGGGCCCTATTCTCTTCAATATATTTATTAATGATCTTGTAGAAGGCTTGCACATTAAAATATCTATTTTTGCAGATGACACTAAACTGTGTAAAGTAATTAACACTGAAGAGGACAGTTTTCTGCTACAGAGGGATCTGGATAGATTGGAGGCTTGGGCAGAGAAATGGCAGATGAGGTTTAACACTGACAAATGTAAACTTATGCACATGGGAAGGAATAATGCAAGTCACCCGTACATACTAAATGGTAAAACACTCGGTAACACTGACATGGAAAAGGATCTAGGAATTTTAATAAACAGCAAACTAAGCTGTAAAAAACAGTGTCAGGCAGCTGCTGCTAAGGCCAATAAGATAATAGGTTGCATCAAATGGGGCATAGATGCCCGTGATGAGAACATAGTCCTACCACTTTACAAATCACTAGTCAGACCACACATGGAGTACTGTGTACAGTTCTGGGCTTCTGTGAACAAGGCAGACAATGCAGAGCTGGAGAGGGTTCAGAGGAGGGCAACTAAAGTAATAACTGGAATGAGGGATCTACAGTACCCTGAAAGGTTATCAAAATTAGGGTTATTCACTCTAGAAAAAAGACGACTGAGGGGAGATCTAATAACTATGTATAAATATATCAGAGGTCAGTACAGAGATCTGTCCCATCATCTATTTATCCCCAGGACTGTGACTGTGACGAGGGGACATCCTCTTCATCTGGAGGAAAGAAGGTTTGTACACAAACATAGAAAAGGATTCTTCACGGTAAGAGCAGTGAGACTATGGAACTCTCTGCCTGAGGAGGTGGTAATGGTGAGTACAATAAAGGAATTCAAGAGGGGCCTGGATGTATTTCTGGAGTGTAATAATATTACAGGTTATAGCTACTAGAGAGGGGTCGTTGATCCAGGGAGTTATTCTGATTGCCTGATTGGAGTCGGGAAGGAATTTCTTTCCCCTAAAGTGTGGAAAATTGGCTTCTGCCTTTTGCTTTGCTCTGGATCAACTTGTAGGAAACAGGCCGAACTGGATGGACAGATGTCTTTTTTCAGCCTTATATGCTATGTTACTATGCAATATTTAATCTTTAGTATTGTGTTCAAGGAAAGACCTTGACCTGGTGTATGGGTAGACAAGCAATATGGTGAAAACCTGCAATTATGGCCTCATGCACACGAACGTATTTTCTTTCCGTGTCCATTCCGTTTTTTTTTGCGGACCATTCATTTCAATGGGTCCGCAAAAAAACGGAAGATACTCCCTGTGCATTACGTTTCCGTATGTCTGTTTTTCCGTTCAGCAAAAAGATAGAGCATGTCCTATTTTTTCCAGTTTGCGGACAAGGATAGGCATTATTACAATGGATCCGCAAAAATAACGGATCTGCAAAAAAAACGGATGCCATACGGAACGTCATCCGTTTTTTTTTTTTGCGGATCCGCAATTTGCGGACCGCAAAACACATACGGTCGTGTGCATGAGGCCTATAACAAAGAAATGGCTTTATAAAGAGGGATGTTAACACAGTAAAGTTTCAGATTTGAATGCTAATCAGAACTTGAGTATAAAGAGAATATGTTTAACTTTAGAGTGTATTATGTCCCATGAACAGATTGTGATTATATCTATTTGTAAAATGTGTATGGAATTAAGCTTAAAGAGCATTAGTCAGCAGGATCAACCCTATTAAACCAGGCATAGTGCCTGGTCAAGTTAATCACGCTGATTAAAATTTTTCCAGTTTTGTTAAATTTGCATTTCCAAGAAAATAATTTGCATATTCTTTATGCAAATAAGGGTTTCTGTGTACAAAGGGACGTGGGCAGCACAGGAAAGCTGAGGAACTGAAGTGCACCAAAGCCCCACCCCTCGGTGCACTGGTGCCTTTAAATGCGTAAAGAAGAAAAGTCTTTTTTCTTGGGAATCCCGCAACCGAGTTTCACAAGATATGTGTCATTATAATCAACATGGTCAACCCTATTAGGCAGTTACCAGGGGTGTAGCTAACGGCTCATGGACCCTGGTGCAAGAGTTCAGCTTTGGCCCCCCTTCCCTCAGTGCCTTGTGTGTCTTCCTATGCGGCACAAGGGTCTTTGGGCCCCCTTAGGCTCCTGGGCCCGGTAGCGACTGCTACCTCTGCACCCCCTATAGCTACGCCCATGGCAGTTACCTAATAAGGTTGATCCTGCTGTCAGTTGCTCTTTAACCCTTCAAAGAATCCGGTTCTTACCTATAGATTATACATGAAGCAGAACTGAAATAATAGGCATTTTATTAATGCACTTATGCACTAGTATGATTTGCTATCAGATAAAGAATTTCATGCAGTCCTATTACGAATCACTGACAGCGAGAATGATGAATGTAGCTTGGTACAATGCAACATCAATAGAAATAAGTGCTACCTATATATTCTACCTGTCAATAGCAGCCTGTTTCAAGAGATATACTGGTTAGTACTGTTGTCGCCTGTGGACATTGTACTGCAGGGCAAGCAGCAGACTGGACTCCTCCATTAGATTAATAGGATATGTCTGTTACGGTATTGGCCGCCCCCGATATGATGCACAGTGGCGGGAAGCCCAGCCAGGCCTGAATCGTCTACACATAAAATGGTCAGCTATTCACTTGAGTAGTCTCCATGTGATTCTACCCTAGCCAGACAAAATCATAGCAAGGCATTACTTGCATATATCAGCTGATTGCCAGGGATTAGAGAAGGGCACATCTTCATGAGCAAATTCTTTAAAGGGGTTTTCCAAGACTTAAAGGGGTTAAGGGGAAAAGATATTGATGACTTAATGTTTTTTGTTCAGGATGCATAGCAAGTGGATGTGTGATCCATGTTTTTCTTTTTTTTTGGGGTTGGATATTCCATTAGTGTCCTTCTTTCTCCCATGGAATCAGCACTCCTCTGATTCCACATAAGTAGTGATAAATTCCCACTAGTTCTCAGTTGGAGCTCCTGAGAGCATGGCCGGTTTTAGACAAGTGTGACCCTGGGCAAAATTGAAAGTGGGGCCCTAAATCCTGAAATATTGGATGTTTTTTTTCTGACTAATTTTATAAAACACTTTTTTATGCAGTTTTGGCATGGATTTGTATTCCTTTCCATTTTCAATGGGAATTCTGGACATGTTCCGTGTCAGCGTTATGAATGGCCAGGGCACTAATGTTTTTCCATGGTGTAGTTTATAAAACCCCAAGCTGAAAAAAAGGGGCTGTCCCACCCGGGCCCCTGAAGTGAAGGGAGAGCACATTGTGCATGCATGGTCATCCTCCATTATGCTATGAGTGTTCTGATAATAGCTGATCACTGGCTCTCTTATTTTTCGAAATGCAATAGCAGTGAATGGAGATAATGCTGCGCATGTTATGGAGGATCTGTTAATGACACACTGTTATAGGGGACCTATGGATGACACACTGTTATGGAGGATCTGTTAATGACACACTGTTATAGGGGACCTGTGGATGACACTCTTATGAGGGATCTGTGAATAGCACTGTTACGGGGGATCTGTGGATGATGCTGTTATGGGGGATCTGTGGATGACACTGTTATGGGGGATCTGTGCATGACACACTGTTATGGAGGACCTGTGGATGACACACTGTTATGGGGGATCTGTGAATGACAAACTGTTATGGGGGATCTGTGAATGACACACTGTTATGGGGGACCTGTGGACGACACACTTTTATGGGGGATCTGTGGATGACAAACTGTTATGGGGGACCTGTGGATGACTCACCGTTATGGGGGTCCTGTGGATGATTCACTGTTATGGGGGACCTGTGGATGACACTGTAATGGGGGACCTGTGGATGACACTATTATGGGGGATCCTGTGGATTACGCACTGTTATGGGGGACCTGTGGATGACGCACTGTTATGGGGGACCTGTGGATGACGCACAGTTATGGAGGACCTTTGGATGACACTATTATGAAGGACCTGTGGATGACACACTGTTATGGGGGACCTGTGGATGACACACTGTTATGGGGGACCTGTGGATGACACGGTTATGGGGGACCTGTCGATGACACTCTTATGAGGGATCTGTGAATAGCACTGTTACGGGGGATCTGTGGATGACGCTGTTATGGGGGATCTGTGGATGACACTGTTATGGGGATCTGTGCATGACACACTGTTATGGGAGGACCTGTGGATGACACACTGTTATGGGGGATCTGTGAATGACACACTGTTATGGGGGATCTGTGAATGACACACTGTTATGGGGGACCTGTGGACGACACACTTTTATGGGGGATCTGTGGATGACAAACTGTTATGGGGGACCTGTGGATGACTCACCGTTATGGGGGTCCTGTGGATGATTCACTGTTATGGGGGACCTGTGGATGACACTGTAATGGGGGACCTGTGGATGACACTATTATGGGGGATCCTGTGGATGACGCACTGTTATGGGGGACCTGTGGATGACGCACTGTTATGGGGGACCTGTGGATGACGCACTGTTATGGGGGACCTGTGGATGACGCACAGTTATGGAGGACCTTTGGATGACACTATTATGAAGGACCTGTGGATGACACACTGTTATGGGGGACCTGTGGATAACACACTGTTATGGGGGACCTGTGGATGACACGGTTATGGGGGACCTGTCGATGACGCACTGTTATGAGGGATCTGTAGATGACTTACTGTTATGGGGGGACCTGTGGATGACACTGTTATGGAGGACCTGTGGATGACACTGTTATGGGGGAACTGTGGATGACATTGTTATGGGGGACCTGTGGATGACACTGTTATGGGGGATCCTGTGGATTTCGCACTGTTATTGGGGACCTGTGGATGACGCACTGTTATGGGGGATCCTGTGGATTACGCACTGTTTTGGAGCAAGTGCAGGCAAAGGATGGGGGGCGTAGCTATGTTAGCTCCGCACAGACATTCCATCCTGATACTTTTGTTGCTGTGACGCAGTGCTGGTGGGTTGTTAGGGCCCAGTGCCAGGGTGGCTTTGTCTAGCAGCATGGGTGCTGTTGGACTTTTGGGTCCCGTCACCTGTTGGTGCGGTGCAGTAGCGTCGGTGGTGACCACATGGTGCCGTGCCAAATTAGAGAAGGTACCCACTCATGGAGGCAACCTTGGCATGTTGAGTAGGCTTATGCATTTTGATAAAACATATACCAATGCTTTGTGTACAATATGTATATTAGGGGGCTATATACTCTTAATTACTCTGAGAAGCGATGTCAGTTGTGCTGAAAAGCAGTGATAGATCAATGCATAGCATGTTGATGTGCGATCTATGTTATGTTTCTTTTTTTTTTTTGTTATCCTCAGGATGGGTCATCAGTATCAGATCTGCAGGTGTCCAACACCCAGGTTCAGCTGTTAGAAGAGGCTGGTGCTCTGTGAGTGCCGCAACTTCTTCCTAGGCCAGTGACATCATCATACATTCAAATCAATTGGGCTGAGCTTCAGTACCAAGCACAGCCACTATACAATGTACGGTGCTGTACTTGGTAAGCTGCCAGGAGGCCACAGCACTCCCAGAAGATCCGGTGAATGTCGTGGCTTCCTCAAACAGCTTAAGGTGGGATTCCAACGTAATAATGGTGACTTATCCTGAGGATAGCTCATCGTTTTCTTTTCAAGGATAATATTTGTAAAGGAGTTCTCTGGGAATTATTTAAGATGGATATCTGCAACCTATCTTACAATGTGTGCCTCCACTTGCAGAGCCTCCTAGGGGAAGTGATGGTGTTGGAGTTGTGCAGGCGGTATATCTTAATGACCTATCCTCAGGATAGGTCATCAATATCTGATCTGTGGTGGTCTGACACCCGGCACCCCGCTGATCAGCTGTTTGAAGAGGAGGTGGGCTCCATGCGAGTGCTACTTCCTCTTCATTAGACTCCTAGACCCGGGTTCTCCTAAGCAAATGTAATTACAAATACTCTCTCCATTTAGTTAAATGGAGCAAGTACTTGTAATTACACTACACCACCGCTACAGGGAGACGACGTGTAGTGTAATGAAGAGGAAGCAGTGCTCGCATGGATCACCGTCTTCTCTTCAAACAGCTGATCAGTGTGGGTGGTGGGCATCAGACCCCCGCAGATCACAGATTGATGACCTATCTGGAGTATAGGTCTTCGATATATACCACCTGCACAACTCCTTTAAGTCCTGAACAGCCCCTTAGAAGTATTTTATATACCAAAAGTCATGCATGAAAACCGGCAATGGGAATTTGCGTGCCCCCAAGACCAAGAAGCAGATTTCCATGTAAACGAGAGAGGTTCTCCTGTGACATACAGGTTATCATTTGTCTTGGAAGATATTAATATTATTGATCTGTGTGTGAGTACATTTGAAACACTGACAAATGTGATATTAGACATTTTCAGAATGGTGGGCCAGTGCTAAATGTTACTACCTTGGAAAATATACAGAACCATTTTATTGCACAATAATCCCACAAAGGCTAATGTTTGACTCTGTAAATTGGCATTGGAAGAATGCAATAATGATGCATTGTTCGTATGTTAATGAATGCAGGTTTACAGTCATTTCACAGTTCTCGCTTATACAGTAAGGTGGTGGCTTTCCTGGTAGCATTCTGTTCTTAGACACCAGCTAATGAGATTGATGTTACATTACTGCCCTCTACAGCTTGTTCCCATTCACTGGTGCTGTTTTTTCCAAAATAATTTACTTTTAGAGATAAACTTTAAAATCTGACTGTGTTGGCTCATTTAAAAGAAGCATAAGCATCTAAGGGCTCATCTACATCTAGTTCTTAAATTAACCCTCCCTCCCCTTTATTTTACTGATGGAAACTCTTTTGGAGCGGACCATACACATTTGAGATGTCAGTCGAACCTGTTGATTTCGATGGAAGCAGCCAACCATCTAATGTACACGTAGGATGTCCCGATATTTTCTTTTTCCTGATGGCAGATTTGTGGGCAAAGAAGGACTGGGCTGTTGGATTTCAGCATGCCTGATCCTTTTGTTCTCGGGAGGTGTCTTACTTCCCTCTCCCTGTTCAAAACGCATGCACGCTTAGCTAAGCAGATTGTGTATGGGGGCAGTTGGGAGGGATAGCTCCACAGCTGACCAGTGAATGGCCCGCCTTACTCCACTCCATGATGTGATCTTTAGGGGAAATCCATATCAAGTGATGACCCTATTGCGAAATTGTTATTGTACCAAGACATTTTATTGCCACTGTGATGACTGCCCATAGTTGATAGTGAAGCGATTAAACTGGGATAAACTCATATATTACTAGGAATTACTGTGAATCTGTCACCAGAATGTGACACTATGAATGCTTCTGTCTGTATTTTAAAGGTTCTACCGGGAGAGCCGACGAACCTGTAGCACAGGCAGCTGCACGATAGGAGTTCTGGTCACCGTGGGGCTGGAACTACACATTCAATCAAGTTTTTATGAAGAAAATATTCAGTGTATACAGTAAAAGGAGGTTGCTTTATAGGCTAGTTGGATATCTTCTTAATAAATCCTGGATTTCTTAGATCTGCTTTTCCCACCTAATCACAAGTGTGAACTGCCTGGTACTACATCAAAAACAATCCTTCTAAAAGGAAACTTACATGTTCTAATAATTAAAATAAAAAGTTAGCTTATCTCTCCCCAGAAAGCCTCAAGAATTTCTCTTGCTATCATGGGGGGTCTAGAACGGTGAAATAGTAAATGCTAAAATGTCTGGATGGCTAGGGTAGTGAAGTTAATGCTAGCATCCCTGATGGTTCAGGGCAGTGGAGGGGGCTAGGGTACTGTAGGGCTTAGCAACAGGTATTTAAAGGCTGCAGGACTCCTTCCTCTTGCTACTCCATCTATGAATGCAGACTGCTATAACATGCCCATCCTGCTCCATCACTTTCCAGACAATTATAGAGACAGTCTGGCAGTCATAGCATTTAGGGTGGAGCAGTGTCTGTCTAATCAATGAGCGTGTTAAAGGAACAGAGTACTTTTACTAAAAGGTCCCGCGGCTAGGGTGGACACCCAGCTGAACCGTCTGCGCAGACTGTCTGTCCGTCTCTGGACTGAGCAGCAATAGTACACAAAACTCTTAGAAAATCCATGTTTTTGGAAAGAACAAGTCTCTCTTTTTGATATTTCTGGAGGTCTCCTTGTCACTAAGCCTCTGTTTGAGACCAAGGAAAAAGTTGGCCACCTTTGGTCATCTTGCCTTGCCTAATAGAGATGAGCGAACATTTAAAAAAAGTCCGTTGTTCGGGGTTCGGGTGGTGGTTAATTGCGCATCCCGTTATGGATTCCACAATAGCGCATATGGAATCCATAAGGGGCGGCTGCCACCAACCCGAACTGTAGAACAGCTGAAGGACCTGGCGTGACGTCACTGTCATGTGATCAGTGCAGGGGGCGTGGCTCAGCACGGGATCAAATCCGGTGCTGAGCCATGACTCACCGTTATGGGGGTCCTGTGGATGATTCACTGTTATGGGGGACCTGTGGATGACACTGTAATGGGGGACCTGTGGATGACACTATTATGGGGGATCCTGTGGATTACGCACTGTTATGGGGGACCTGTGGATGACGCACTGTTATGGGGGACCTGTGGATGACGCACAGTTATGGAGGACCTTTGGATGACACTATTATGAAGGACCTGTGGATGACACACTGTTATGGGGGACCTGTGGATGACACACTGTTATGGGGGACCTGTGGATGACACGGTTATGGGGGACCTGTCGATGACACTCTTATGAGGGATCTGTGAATAGCACTGTTACGGGGGATCTGTGGATGACGCTGTTATGGGGGATCTGTGGATGACACTGTTATGGGGGATCTGTGCATGACACACTGTTATGGAGGACCTGTGGATGACACACTGTTATGGGGGATCTGTGAATGACACACTGTTATGGGGGATCTGTGAATGACACACTGTTATGGGGGACCTGTGGACGACACACTTTTATGGGGGATCTGTGGATGACAAACTGTTATGGGGGACCTGTGGATGACTCACCGTTATGGGGGTCCTGTGGATGATTCACTGTTATGGGGGACCTGTGGATGACACTGTAATGGGGGACCTGTGGATGACACTATTATGGGGGATCCTGTGGATGACGCACTGTTATGGGGGACCTGTGGATGACGCACTGTTATGGGGGACCTGTGGATGACGCACTGTTATGGGGGACCTGTGGATGACGCACAGTTATGGAGGACCTTTGGATGACACTATTATGAAGGACCTGTGGATGACACACTGTTATGGGGGACCTGTGGATAACACACTGTTATGGGGGACCTGTGGATGACACGGTTATGGGGGACCTGTCGATGACGCACTGTTATGAGGGATCTGTAGATGACTTACTGTTATGGGGGACCTGTGGATGACACTGTTATGGAGGACCTGTGGATGACACTGTTATGGGGGAACTGTGGATGACATTGTTATGGGGGACCTGTGGATGACACTGTTATGGGGGATCCTGTGGATTTCGCACTGTTATTGGGGACCTGTGGATGACGCACTGTTATGGGGGATCCTGTGGATTACGCACTGTTTTGGAGCAAGTGCAGGCAAAGGATGGGGGCGTAGCTATGTTAGCTCCGCACAGACATTCCATCCTGATACTTTTGTTGCTGTGACGCAGTGCTGGTGGGTTGTTAGGGCCCAGTGCCAGGGTGGCTTTGTCTAGCAGCATGGGTGCTGTTGGACTTTGGGTCCCGTCACCTGTTGGTGCGGTGCAGTAGCGTCGGTGGTGACCACATGGTGCCGTGCCAAATTAGAGAAGGTACCCACTCATGGAGGCAACCTTGGCATGTTGAGTAGGCTTATGCATTTTGATAAAACATATACCAATGCTTTGTGTACAATATGTATATTAGGGGCTATATACTCTTAATTACTCTGAGAAGCGATGTCAGTTGTGCTGAAAAGCAGTGATAGATCAATGCATAGCATGTTGATGTGCGATCTATGTTATGTTTCTTTTTTTTTTGTTATCCTCAGGATGGGTCATCAGTATCAGATCTGCAGGTGTCCAACACCCAGGTTCAGCTGTTAGAAGAGGCTGGTGCTCTGTGAGTGCCGC
The DNA here is from genome assembly GCA_033119425.1 of Bufotes viridis. Taxonomy (NCBI): domain Eukaryota; kingdom Metazoa; phylum Chordata; class Amphibia; order Anura; family Bufonidae; genus Bufotes; species Bufotes viridis. The sequence continues at coordinate 526,693,322 of CM065589.1, read as the reverse complement.
AACTTCTTCCTAGGCCAGTGACATCATCATACATTCAAATCAATTGGGCTGAGCTTCAGTACCAAGCACAGCCACTATACAATGTACGGTGCTGTACTTGGTAAGCTGCCAGGAGGCCACAGCACTCCCAGAAGATCCGGTGAATGTCGTGGCTTCCTCAAACAGCTTAAGGTGGGATTCCAACGTAATAATGGTGACTTATCCTGAGGATAGCTCATCGTTTTCTTTTCAAGGATAATATTTGTAAAGGAGTTCTCTGGGAATTATTTAAGATGGATATCTGCAACCTATCTTACAATGTGTGCCTCCACTTGCAGAGCCTCCTAGGGGAAGTGATGGTGTTGGAGTTGTGCAGGCGGTATATCTTAATGACCTATCCTCAGGATAGGTCATCAATATCTGATCTGTGGTGGTCTGACACCCGGCACCCCCGCTGATCAGCTGTTTGAAGAGGAGGTGGGCTCCATGCGAGTGCTACTTCCTCTTCATTAGACTCCTAGACCCGGGTTCTCCTAAGCAAATGTAATTACAAATACTCTCTCCATTTAGTTAAATGGAGCAAGTACTTGTAATTACACTACACCACCGCTACAGGGGAGACGACGTGTAGTGTAATGAAGAGGAAGCAGTGCTCGCATGGATCACCGTCTTCTCTTCAAACAGCTGATCAGTGTGGGTGGTGGGCATCAGACCCCCGCAGATCACAGATTGATGACCTATCTGGAGTATAGGTCTTCGATATATACCACCTGCACAACTCCTTTAAGTCCTGAACAGCCCCTTAGAAGTATTTTATATACCAAAAGTCATGCATGAAAACCGGCAATGGGAATTTGCGTGCCCCCAAGACCAAGAAGCAGATTTCCATGTAAACGAGAGAGGTTCTCCTGTGACATACAGGTTATCATTTGTCTTGGAAGATATTAATATTATTGATCTGTGTGTGAGTACATTTGAAACACTGACAAATGTGATATTAGACATTTTCAGAATGGTGGGCCAGTGCTAAATGTTACTACCTTGGAAAATATACAGAACCATTTTATTGCACAATAATCCCACAAAGGCTAATGTTTGACTCTGTAAATTGGCATTGGAAGAATGCAATAATGATGCATTGTTCGTATGTTAATGAATGCAGGTTTACAGTCATTTCACAGTTCTCGCTTATACAGTAAGGTGGTGGCTTTCCTGGTAGCATTCTGTTCTTAGACACCAGCTAATGAGATTGATGTTACATTACTGCCCTCTACAGCTTGTTCCCATTCACTGGTGCTGTTTTTTCCAAAATAATTTACTTTTAGAGATAAACTTTAAAATCTGACTGTGTTGGCTCATTTAAAAGAAGCATAAGCATCTAAGGGCTCATCTACATCTAGTTCTTAAATTAACCCTCCCTCCCCTTTATTTTACTGATGGAAACTCTTTTGGAGCGGACCATACACATTTGAGATGTCAGTCGAACCTGTTGATTTCGATGGAAGCAGCCAACCATCTAATGTACACGTAGGATGTCCCGATATTTTCTTTTTCCTGATGGCAGATTTGTGGGCAAAGAAGGACTGGGCTGTTGGATTTCAGCATGCCTGATCCTTTTGTTCTCGGGAGGTGTCTTACTTCCCTCTCCCTGTTCAAAACGCATGCACGCTTAGCTAAGCAGATTGTGTATGGGGGCAGTTGGGAGGGATAGCTCCACAGCTGACCAGTGAATGGCCCGCCTTACTCCACTCCATGATGTGATCTTTAGGGGAAATCCATATCAAGTGATGACCCTATTGCGAAATTGTTATTGTACCAAGACATTTTATTGCCACTGTGATGACTGCCCATAGTTGATAGTGAAGCGATTAAACTGGGATAAACTCATATATTACTAGGAATTACTGTGAATCTGTCACCAGAATGTGACACTATGAATGCTTCTGTCTGTATTTTAAAGGTTCTACCGGGAGAGCCGACGAACCTGTAGCACAGGCAGCTGCACGATAGGAGTTCTGGTCACCGTGGGGCTGGAACTACACATTCAATCAAGTTTTTATGAAGAAAATATTCAGTGTATACAGTAAAAGGAGGTTGCTTTATAGGCTAGTTGGATATCTTCTTAATAAATCCTGGATTTCTTAGATCTGCTTTTCCCACCTAATCACAAGTGTGAACTGCCTGGTACTACATCAAAAACAATCCTTCTAAAAGGAAACTTACATGTTCTAATAATTAAAATAAAAAGTTAGCTTATCTCTCCCCAGAAAGCCTCAAGAATTTCTCTTGCTATCATGGGGGGTCTAGAACGGTGAAATAGTAAATGCTAAAATGTCTGGATGGCTAGGGTAGTGAAGTTAATGCTAGCATCCCTGATGGTTCAGGGCAGTGGAGGGGGCTAGGGTACTGTAGGGCTTAGCAACAGGTATTTAAAGGCTGCAGGACTCCTTCCTCTTGCTACTCCATCTATGAATGCAGACTGTGCTGAGCCACGCCCCCTGCACTGATCACATGACAGTGACGTCACGCCAGGTCCTTCAGCTGTTCTACAGTTCGGGTTGGTGGCAGCCGCCCCTTATGGATTCCATATGCGCTATTGTGGAATCCATAACGGGATGCGCAATTAACCACCACCCGAACCCCGAACAACGGACTTTTTTTAAATGTTCGCTCATCTCTATTGCCTAATCATGGCTCTGCTTGGGTAAGGTGTGACGCACAGCTCCCCATATTACTACAGTTTTCTCGAACCGTGTATGGCGACTTTCACACAGTCAGTATTTTTTATCTGTATTTGTAATCCAAAATCAGGAGAGGGTCCAAAGCACAGAAAAGGCACAAATACCATACAAAATACTGACCGGGTGAAAGTGGTCAACGTGTGGCATTGATATTTCACTACATCTCGTCTGACTATCCCAGTCCCTGTATCTCTACCACATTATTGGGGATGTGAAATAACTTTTTGCTCCAGGCCATAGAGGACTAAGCGTGAAGTTTTTGGTGTGAAGGTTTTTCGCTTGGATACTGCACTGTTATTGGCTATTTTAAGTACAACTAATATAAATTGTGTATTTAATTTTTTTGTTCTATAAATTTTCAGCTATTGAGTTGGAAAACTCTCAGAGAACTATTCCAAGATAATTAGTGCAAATTACTGATGGTTTTCTCCTTTTTTTCCTTTTTATTTTTTTATTTTCTGTCTCATAATTATCCTTCCACATAAAGGCAGTGCATATTTTAAATGATCTGGCATGAATTATCCTAACTGCGTCACCTGCTGTTAGAGCATATCTGAATATGTAGACTACTGTGTTCTTTCTGGAAGCTTCCCGATTGTTAATACATGAATGTTCTGCAGCAGGCAATCAAATAGTTACATGCATGGTGTAATGTTAGAGGGGGAAGCTGACGGCCATCGCCTGGTATGTATTTTACTCCATTACAGTAGCCAGTAATAGGTTTTGTGAATAATAGGTGTCTTGATAATATATAAGGAAATTGTTCTTAGAAACCTGAGATGTCTCAGCGGTCGTAGCCATGTATGGACATCTTTGGTTATTTTTAGAGATGAGCGAATTTCCGTTATGCAAGTGAGGACTCCCCTGCATAACGAATACCGGACGGATCCGTTTTGCAGCCCATAGACTTCTATTATGACGGAATGAATAACGGAATGCCTCTAAAGGCCTTCAGTCATAGAATTGCGTTATGGTCCATGGTAACGAAATCCATAACGCAATTCTGCTTTTACCACTAAACGAATCATAAACGAATTTCAAAATATGAAATTCGCTCATCTCTAGTTATATTGTTTCACTGTTACAGTATTTAAATACGATTTTTTAAAGTTGGCCATTGTTCCTGATCTAGTCACCAGTACTCAAGAGCGTAGATTTTGGTCACCTGCATACCTCCTAACGTTTTGGCAGGGCTGTGGAGTCGGTAAGCCAAGGCTCCAACTCCTCCATTTTATCACGCTCCGACTCCTTCATAAATCACGAATAATTTAGTAATAACAAGTTTTCTGGCTTTTTCTTACTATCATGTAAGTAATCAGGCTACTTGGCTAGATCTTAATCCTTATGTATTGGAATTTCTGAAATTCCTGACATTTTCTAGTAAATATATAATGCCCTATGCATTCAATAACTGGAAACAGTGGCGTACCGCCAATATAGGCAGGCCACGCCATTGCTATGGGGCCCGCGGCAGCTGCCAGCCCAGTTTCTGTCTCAGTCTGACCTGACACTGACCTACGGAATCTGGATCAATCCAGCATACATGTAACGCTGGTCGCTGGCCAATCAGCACGCAAGTCAACACAATGAGGCAGCTGCTGATTGGCCAGTGTGCAGTGAGTGTACCAGACTAGGACCCGGAGGCGGAGAGTAACGTCGAGTAAAGTCAGACTGGTCACTCACCCAGCCATGGACTAGTGAACAGCCGACAGTGAAGGAGTCAGGAGTCAGCTCAGGACTGCTGGCGCTGCTGAAGGGACAAGAGTCTGACAGAGAAGGAGAGAGAGTCTGAGTGAGTACGTATGGTATGTCTGTATCGCATCTGAACTAAGAGTCTAAGACTCATGGTGAACTGTAAAACTTCAAGTGTGGGCATGCAGCCAGCAAGAGAGGATCCATAGGGAGGGGAGGGGGACATGCTTACCTCCTGTCCTCTATGAGCCCCAACCCCTAATGCCCCCCAAAATGCCCAAGGGGGAGGGGGTGGGGCAGGTTGATTAGGAGGAAAGTGTGACACTGGCCCAACCGGACCCAGTGCCCCACAAAATGGCTGGGGGGTGGGGGTAAGGGGAAGCACACTGGCCTCTATAAGCCTTGCCTCCTTCCTGAGTCCTCTATGAGCCCCCCAAAATGCCCGGGCACCCTACTTACCTCATTCCCCGACACCCGCATTGCTCCTGTTGCCCGCACAGCCATCACTGCCTCCTTCCTGTCACGCAGATGAAAACATCCAGAGACATGGGGGGCAGTTAATAGCAGGCCACGATGGGAACGAGCCTCCCTAACATCGCAGGTGACACTAGGGAGGCTCACTCATTTCCGACGCGGCCTGCTATTGGCTGCACCCCCCCACTGGGCATAAGTATTATCTGTATGCGGTGCATTTTTGGGGGCATAATATGGGTTAGATAGCCCGTTTAACCCTTAGGATACCAGATTTTTTATTTATTTCATTTTATCATTTTTTTTTCTTCTCTATCTTCCTTGAGCCATAACTTTTTTATTTTCCATTCACATAGTTGAATGAGGGCTTATTTTTTGCGGAAGAAGTTGTACTTTAATATGGTATATAATGTAGTGTGAAGCAGGCAAAAAAATTCCAAATAGGGTGGAATTTGAAAAAAAGAACCTCAATTTCTCCACCGTTTTAAGGGTTTTATTCCTACAGCATTCCCTTTGCGGAAAAACTGACCTGTGCCCTTCATTCTCTGGGTCAGTACAAATACGTACGAACGTATGTATACATTTCTTTATTGGCAAATGGGCATGTGACAGGGGAGGAGCCAGGACAGGAGGTGGGATGGGCCAGGGGTGGGTAGTGGGCGGGGTCAGGGGGCCTAATTCAGATTCTTGCTATGGGGCCCAGTGATTTCTATATACGCCCCTGACTGGAAAGTTCTGTTATGCACCCAATACTTGTGAGAAATCTATGAATTTGTCCTCCCAAATTTTTTGAAAAGCTCAAAATGTCTGTTCTGGAAATGTACAGATTCATAAGTCTAAATGGGAATAACAGAAACATGTAAAGGGTGTAGCTGCTATATACAGTGCTTACCATGAAAGGGTTGTCTGGGAATAAATAACATTCCACAGACATGTAGCTATCTGCAGCTCCTGTAGACTGGCTCCCGTGTGTCTATCTTCCGGTCCTCAGCTTGTTTATTACCTCTCTGGCACGGGCATGATCATCTACTCCACTGCAACCAATGACTGGCTTCAGCTGTGGTGTGTCCACAAGAGAAACATCACCACGGAAGCCAGTTATTGGCTGCAGCGGAGAAGATCATGCCCGTGCTGGGGACAAATTAAACAAGCCGCAGAACAGAAGATGGATACGCAGGAGCCAGCAAGGAGCTCGTAAGTATGATTATTTACATAGCGGAGCCAGGCTGCTATTCCCGCAGAAGGTTCTTGCTACTGAGCATGTGTAACACAGTTTCCGGCATTGTACTGTATGTAAGCGCTTTGGAATAACATGATGATATCAAGTATAAGGGACAGCAAGGAAGACAGGAGAGGGGAGAACTGATTCTCTGTCACCAGTAGAACAACCCGCTCATCACGGATTTTGATAAATAAGGGCCTTAGATTGATAGAACATAAAATCTATTTATGATTAAAGGGGTTGTCTCACTTCAGCAAATTATATTTATCATGTAGAGAAAGTTAATACAAGGCACTTACTAATGTATTGTGACTGTCCATATTGCCTTCTTTGCTGGCTGGATTCATTTTTCTATCACATTATGCACTGCTCGTTTCCATGGTTACGACCACCCTGCAATCCAGCATCGGTGGTCGTGCTTGTACACTATAGGAAAAAGCACCAGTCTATGTGCGCTCCCACAGTCCCGGTCACCAGAGTTTCTGGCATTTTTTCCTATAATGTGCAAGCACGACCACCACTGATGGATTACAGAGTGGTCGTAACCATGGATACGAGCAGTGTATCATGTGATAGAAAAATGAATCCAGCCAACAAAGGAAGCAATATGGATAATAACAATTCATTAGTAAGTGCCTTGTATTAACTTTCTCTACATAATAAATCCTATATGCTGTACTGACGCAACCCCTTTAACATTTCTAAACTTTTCCACATTTACAGTATATGAAAGTTAATACATTAATTACACAATATTAATAACTGATAATGTTTTTTTTAACCTGGAGTCAGTATATCTTTTCTGACTCCAGCCAAAACCAGCATAGACTCTGACTCCATGAATGTATATTCATACACTTATGTTTTCTTTAGTTTTTTTGTTAAAGGGAATCTGTCACCATGAAAATAGAATGTAATTTGCAGGCACCATGTTATAGAGCAGGAGGAGCGGAGCAGATTGATATATAGTTTATGGGAAATGATTCAGTAAAACTTGTAATATATTCAATTACCTTATTTTTCGCTTTATAAGATGCACCCGATGAAGGAGAGGAGGAAAATAAGAAAAAAATATTTTAGATCAGATCAGACCCCCATAAATATCAGGACACCTCATCAGACCCCTATCAGACCTTAGATCAGCCATTTATTAATAACCCCTATCACACCTCAGATCAGACCTTTTATTAACCCCTATCAGACCGCAGATCAGCCCTCTATTAACCCCTATCAGACCTCAGATCAGTCCTTTATTAACTTAGGCCTCATGCACACGACCGTATTTTTTTTCCATTCCGTTTTTTTGCATTCCGTTTGCTGTCCATATGCGGAACCATTCACTTCAATGGGTCCGTAAAAACAACGGAAGGTACTCCGTATGCATTTCATTTCCGTTCCGTTCAAAGATAGAACATGTCCTGTTATTGCCCGCAAATCACGTTCCGTGGCTCCATTCAAGTTAATGGGTTCGCAAAAAAATGGAATGCATACGGAATGCATCCGTATGTCTTCCGTATCTGTTCTGTTTTTGCAGAAGCATCAATTCAAAATGTTATGCCCAGCCCAATTTTTTTATGTACTTACTGTTTAAACATTATTGTATACTTCTGTTTCCGTTTGTGATCCGCAAAGAATCGATCACAAACGGAATAGTGAAACGTAAACACTACTGAAAGTGAAAAACGGATCCATTTAATATGGACAGCAAAACCATACGGTCGTGTGCAGGAGGCCTTAAGCGGGAAGGTCGTCAGTCACTAATTGAACTGCCTCATTGACTTCAAAGCCAAGAATGAGCAGAATCATCTCCCATAAAACTATGAACCAATCTTCTCAGCTCATCCTGCTCTATAACCTGCTGGCTGCAAATCACAGTATTTTGGTGGTGACAGGTTCCCTTTACTTAAAAAAAAAAAAAAAACACTCCAATTTGTTTAGCTGACCTCATCATTCTAACGACCGTTTCGCTGCCAGGGGAATTCGGACCTCTTGCATCTCAGGTAGCGAGGACAACTTTCCCACTTTAGACACGTGCAAATAAAACTGAATTACAGAATAGAAGAATCATACTAACCCCCCATGCCCATATATTTTCTGAAAGTTGGCACGCACAGGGTATGTCCTTGGCTATCAAATTGCTGTCCTGCCAGTCCTTGGCAGGGGAAATTTAGTTTTTCTTTTGCTGATCTGAGGCTTTGTGCCGGACTTAACATACTTTGTTTCTATTGTAACATACTTTTTCTTAATATACAAATTAGGCCCTCGCCATTGCTCTTGGTGCACCAAAGCGCCACTCCTTTCTGTTGCCAGCCCCTCTCTGGCTGCTTTTCCACTGCTTGGCCCTGTTAATCAAAGGAGGGGCTGGTCACAAAAAGCAGCAGAGCTTGGGTGCAACAAGTGCAATGGTGACAACCTCATTGCACCAAATGCCTAATTTGCATATAAAGAAAAGGTATCATTACTTTGGAATGTAGCCTTGGTTATGTGTCCATGCAAACAGTTGGACAGCGAGGCCGCTGGTGAAAGATTCCCTTTAGATGGGGTTGTCTGAAACAAATTAGAACCCGGGCAGGCCCTGTAAATATGTTAAGATAATAAAAGAGATATTTAATCCTTTTCTCCCTTGTAGTTAGTTTCTTAATGCACATTTTTCCCATGTCAAAAAGAGGAATATTTAAACAGGTTTTTTCCCGGGAGTTTTATACTGATAACTTACCTTCTGACATCACATGGCTTAGGGAAAGCTGCAAGAAGGCTGTGGCGCCTACGGTGAGACAGCGCCTTCTCAAACGGCTGATTGACGGCGGTTCTGGGTGTCGGACCCCCAGCGATTTCAGAGAATAGGTCATCAGAAAACTCGTTTAAAGGGAACCTGTCATGTTTGTCATGGTGTTTGAGCTGTGTAGGTAGCATGTTATAGAGCTGGAGGAGCTGAACAGATTGATATATAGTTTTATGGGAAAAGATCCAGTAAAACTTGTGCTTTATTCATTTAAATTCCATCACATTCTGGGCTTTGAAGTTCAGGTGGTGGTCCTGGTAGTACAGCGAGTTCTGTTACCCTCATAGCTTGCTGTGCTCCGCTGTTTGCCTAGCTCCAATGCAATGAGCGCTACACAGCGGCACGTCTGTCCGTTCTGTCGTTTTCCAGCCAAATGGTGGATGGTTTGGGATGAGACAACCCCTTTTGAGGAGTAATACATTTCCATATTGAAACCATTGATATGCCATTGTTATTAGCACCGTAGAAGTATAGGTTTCTTTTTTCAATCTTGTCATCTGTGTGACATTACCTGCAGTACCCTACCTAACCTTATGGTTTGCTGTAATGAAAGTGCACAAGTGCAAAAGATACAAGAATTCAGTGCACTGCTTGTTGAATGAGAATGTTATGTCAGAAATATCTTTTTGTTAAAATATACAATTTGTTTTACTTACATTTTATTATCGCAACAGTAACCATGCATGTTTTTTCTACGTTGCCAAAAATTGGCATGGTAAATGATAGTTTTATGGAGCCTACAATATGACAATTTGTGCTCCTGTAATTGTAAATGTGTATACATAATCTGGTAACCTATAATAAACCTCTTCTGGTATTCATTAAAAGGTAATCCAATTTCTACACTGATGCTGTTTGTGATGTCCTTCATTAGCTAGTGATTAAAACAGATTTACTACAGGTAAATTAATTATTGTAGAAAGCAATTATCTATATAACAGCAATGAATAAAGCGCCATGTACAGGTATAAAATGCAGACAGTTGTAATGCTTCATGCTTCGCTATTTTACATTGACTATAACAATGTATTGTTTCGTTTCCTGCCGTGGCCCTCTTGGCTTTTCTGTACATAGTATATGGGGGAATTTATTATTGAATTTGTGCCAGTTGCCTGCCATAAAGTCACACGTTTTTGCACAACATTTTGGAGCATTTTAGGAATGGGTGACGTAAAAGAAAAAATTGGAGTAACACCCCTAGACAAAAGTATTGTTTGTAAAGACCCACCAAATTTATCAAACCGCGTGCAATACTTGATAAGTTATGTGCAAATTACGTGAACACTGACTAGAAAATGTTACCTAAATTGTCCTCATGATAAATCCCTCCTGTGGTCTATACGGGATGTGATCTGCAGTACCTACATCGTATTATAAAAAATATACATCATATGGCAATACCCCATAATGAGAAAGTGAAGACAGAATGAGTGAAAATAGTATTCAGACCCTTTACTCAGGACTTAGTTGAAGGACCTTTGTCAGTGATTACAGCCTCTAGTTCTTTTGGGTATCATGCCTAGGGATGAGCGAATCGACTTCTGATGAAACATCCGAAGTCGATTCGCATAAAGCTTTGTTTCAATACTGTACGGAGAGAGCGCTCCTTAAAGTATTAGAATGTATTGGCTCAGATGAGCCTAAGTTATTACTTTGCAAAGTAACTTAAGAAATTGATTTATACTGTAAAAAAAACATTTCCCGAACTCGGGTTCGGTTTCAAGGTACCACTTGGAACCGAACCCGAGTATTGAAACGAGATTTTATGCGAATCGACTTAGGATGTTTCATCCGAATTTGATTCGCTCCTCCCTAAGAATGCCACAAAGTTTGCACACCTGGATTTGGAGATTTTATGCCATTCTTCTCTGCAGATTCTCCCAAGCCAGGTTGGATGGGTATCTGTCGGTGGACAGCCATTTTCAGGTCTCTCCAGAGATGTTTGATTGGGTTGAAGTCAGGGCTGTGGTTGGGTCACTCAAGGACATTCGCAGAGTTGTCCTTAAGCCACTCCTGTGTTATCTTGACTGTGTTATTAGGGTCATTGTCTTTTTGGAAGTTAAATCTTTAGCCCAGCCTGAGGTCCAGAGCACTCTGGATCAGATTTTCAGTATTATACCTTTACTTTGCTTTATTCAGCTTTCCCTCAACTTTGACCAGTCTCCCTGTCCCAACAACTGAAAAACAACCCCACTGCATGACGCTGACACCACTTGCTTTACTGAAGGGATGGTGTTTGCAGTGCTTGGTCTCCTGACAATTAAGACCAAAAAATGTATTCTTGGTTTCATCAGGCCAGATAATCTTGTTTCTCGTTGTCTCGTGGGGGGAGGGGGGGGGCGGTTCGTCCTTTAGGTAATTTTTTTTAAATATAACGTGTCTTTTACTGAAGCCCAGCTTGGTGGAGTGATGTAGTGATGGTTGACCTTCTGGAAGTTTCTCCCAACTGCACTCAGGATCTTTGGAGCTCAGCCAGAGTAACTATTGGGTTATTGGTCACCTTTCTTACTAATGCCCTTCTCACCCAGTTCCTTAATTTGATGAAGTGCCCAGGTCTAGGAAGAAGTCCTGGTTGTTCCTAACTTCTTCCATTTCAGAGTTTTGGAGGCCACTGTACTCTGGGGAACTTTCAGTGCAGCAGAAATTTCATGTACTCTTCTCCAGATCTGTGCATCCACACAATTCTGTCTATGAACTCATCAGGAATGGCTTAGCAAGAAATGTCTATGGCTTAAAGGGTTTCTCTGGGAAACAAAAAATGAAAATACTGAAAAAACATGTTATTGTAAATAAACTCTTAATGACTTATTTGGTTTAGGGGGCAATCAGTGAAGAGGTTAAAATGGCCACTGTCAGATTTATGAGCATGGAATCCATCCTCCTAATGATACTACAGGGCGGCCTGTGTGAAAATACAGAGCACAGAGCCCTATGTAAACTCTGTTCTCTGCCGTTATTAGCACTGTGAAGTCCTATATTATGTGCAGATGACCGCTGAGATAACTGCTCCGCTGTGTCCCTGTGCTCCGGAAAGGAGTTCACCTCTCCTTGTACTCACAGGCTGAAGTGTTTTCTAATGACGCTCCTCCCCCACAGGAGCACATCTGCTCCTCATTCCTACCCTCCAGCTTGGGAGGACGAGGTGAATTCTGCAGCACCTTCAGTGGTTGATGTTATTACCCTAAGAAGCTCTAGTCTGCTTTTATCTCTCCCTCAGCCCCCAAAATGAATAATAAGGGACATTTGAAGAAATGCATTTCACATCCCTTTATATTAGGACTGTATTATGTTTTAACTGTATTATACATTACATTATATTCATAAGTATTTACGGTACATTATATGTAAGAACAGGGTATGTAGTTCAAACTTAGTTGATACCGTGCTATGGTTAGTAGTTCTAATATAGCTTCCACTTGCCATACAGCTGTATCGATCAATTGTCCCCATAGAGGGAAAGTGATGTAAAAATGAATCAATAAGCCATTTGTACCCAAAAATGGTGTCAAAAATTGCAATTCATCTCACACAAACAATCCCCAAATGGCTAGGTCGACAGAAAAATTTAAAAGATATAGGTCTTGAAAAGTCATGACCTAAAAGATTTTTTTTTTGTCTGCAAAACTACTAAAACATAAAAGTTATTCAATAAATTATATGTACTTCAAAATGGTGCCAATGAGTACAACTCATCCTGCAAAAAACCCCAAAAAGCCTCATTTAACTTTGCGAATGAAAACGTAAAGGGGGTAATTTATGAAGCTGAAATACGTCTATGTTGGGCGTATTTCAGGCGCAGATTGCACGTCAATCTGTGACTTTTCCCCGCTCATACCAGGTCTAAAAAAGTTGGCAGGCCGTTTCTGGCGTAAATAAAAGGTCTGAATATAAGAGAGCTCGGAAGCGGTCTTACATTTAAAAGCGGCCTCTTCATAACTCCGGCATGTAAAACGCCAGTCTTAATAAATGACCCCCAAAGTTTGTTCGATTTTTTTTTTTTTGAGGTAGTGCACATTGGAACGGGTGTATGTCTGAGCACTCGATGGCCATGCAAAATGCATTGATGTCACACAAGATGTCTAAGATTAGTTTATGGGAGTTCTGAGAGTTGCGGACTTTCTGAGCAGGAGGGACATTTTATTTTTAATGATTTGATTTTAGCCTTTTATTTTATTCTATATTGTTTTACAGTTTACTACTGTATTTATTAATTCTTTATTTTATTATTTTTTCTATAGGGGTACATGTTAGGCAGTATCACCCTGACATTTGTAGTTCCGCACCCTATTTCGCTGAACATATTAGGCTCCAGAAATGTAGAGCTTCTTTACAGTTGAGTAGTTTCCCCATCTTTTTCGTCTCTGGGTCGTGGATTTATTGCAAACACTTGCACCTACCCTGCGTAGACTCATCAGTAGGATATTATTTTTAGATTTAATCCTGGAGTCTCTCCTCATATAAGTTTTATATTGGATTCTATTAAATTAGTCATAATACAGATCACGGTTTCTGCCGTATGTGATTGACAGCCCTGGGAGTGAGGTTGTCATGGAATCCAGACTGCTGATAGTCTTCCCAGCTCCCAGATGATTTAGCAGGCAGACTTCACATTGTTGTAGTCATTTGCTAACAGGATGTTGATGATGAGACTTCAGAGATTAGCAGCAGTAGACGGCCAGCCAAAATGATTGATATTATTTGTGAATAAACAGTTGGACAGATAAGTCGGATATTAGAAAAGAACAGGTAAAGTGTACTATTATGTTGGCGAATGTTAGGTCTGTATGCCTTTGTTTCAAGCTTTTATGTGGACCACAAAAGAATATATTGTATATTGTAGAGCAGGGGTGCACAACCTTTTCTGGTTGGGGGCCACATTGTCAGCCTGAACCAATTCCAAGGGCCGAAAATAAAACTTAAAGGGGTATTACCAACTGAAATACTGTATTTTTGGCATATTAAACATACAGTATATACAATAAATGTCTAGTTACAGTTCTAGGACTCCCATCTAATAGGAGAATACATGATAGAAACATGTAAGAAGCCATAAGACATAGACCTACATGTCTTTTACCAGATGTTTGGGGGCCGCAAAGAATGGTATCGAGGACCGCATATGGCCCCCGGGCCGCAGGTTGTGCACCCCTGTTGTAGAGGATATTCACTTTTGACTGGGTGTGATTTTAAAGGGACAATTAAAAGGTTTTTCCGGTACTTAATAGTCCATATCAGATCAGTGGATCAGTCCGACACCCAGAACCCTGACTGATCAGCTGTTTTTGGCAGATATACAGTGGCTGGAGCCAGAGGCACAATGTTATGTCCACTGCGTAGTACTGGGGTTTAGCAGCTCTGCTTTCATGCAAACTAATCATTCATTTATTCATTTCTGTGAGACTGCTGAAAATAGCCAAGCCATGGAGGGGGGCCGCACATACGGAGCTGCTCTCCGCTCACTTCGAGGGTCCCATTCTGGTGTGGGACCCCCACCTATCTAACATTGGTGGCATATCCTAGCATGATGAGACAACCCCTTTAAAATTGAATATGGCCAATAGGTTGAAGCTTCTGCCTAAATGTTTGTATTGATTTGTAAAATGTTGTATTTCGGTAACGTATTTAGGAAACTAAGCCAAGTGTTTTATCAAAATTATGCTACCTATTCCATTTCAAGGTAAATTGACTTAATGGTGATCCTAAGGCACTGGAAGTGAAGCATTTTTTACTTCAACATACACTAGAAACTAAAGAAAGGAGCAAGGCAGCTCTCACCAGCTGTAGAACACCCTCTGTGCACGGATGCCGCACCTGGATGCGGGAGTAAACAATCAGAAAGAAGAGAAATCCAGCTCAGCTCGGGTGATTCGTATTCATAGACTTTATTCCAGCGGTAAAAACTTCATACAAAATGCGAAAAACTGTTACGCGTTTCAGACCTCCGTAATATCTGGGTCCTTCTCCTGGGTCCTTCTCCTTTGTCATGAAGAAGGACCCAGATATTATGGAGGTCTGAAACGCGTAACAGTTTTTCGCATTTTGTATGAAGTTTTTACCGCTGGAATAAAGTCTATGAATACGAATCACCCGAGCTGAGCTGGATTTCTCTTCTTTCTGATTGTGCACTAGAAACTAGTACAATATAAATGTTAAAATCTGCACTCAGTTGATGTTATTAGCCTGGTGGTATCTGATAACACCTCCCATTGATATACAGGGGTCTAGGTTTTCAGCCGAAACAGATTAAGATTCATCAGTGATTAGTAACATAGTATATAAGGCCGAAAAAAGATATCTGTCGATCCAGTTCGGCCTGTTATCCTGAAAGGCAAAAAAAACCTGTGAGGTAGAAGCCAATTTTCCGTCGCCTCCCCAACGGCACTTCAGCAGGAGTGTACCCCGCCCCCAGGGACAGAAAATGACGTAGAAAACACAAGTTTATAAACCTCCTCCCCTTTACCTTTTCCAGTCGTTTCATGTCCCTTGGGATGAGGTAGAAAGCAGGCAGGTTCCCTCCTGCCGTCTTGTCTTGCGCCCAGCCTGCAGTAAGTATTCCCTGGCTTCAGGAGGGCTGTGGCAGAGCAGCGGATTCTGGGGGGCAAGATACTGTCTCCCACCGCTTGCTTCCTGCGTAAGTCCTGCTTCCAGGCAGCCCTGGACTGAGAACGGCTCATACCGGAGCCAAGAAGGGGGCGGAAGGCATGTGAGATGCTATGGGGCCGAGATCTCGCAAGACTCGGTCATATGACCGGGGCTAGGCCACGTGACGTGCCGGCCGGGTCATGCGACCAGGAAGTAACTTAAAATCAGCTACTGGAGTTCCGGACACCGTGCAGCCTCACTCAGCAGCACGGTTTGGCAAATTCAAGCATGTCGCTATCTACAGAGAAGCCTTCTGACACCCCAAAGGCCCCCAGTCCGTTAAGCTTTCTCCTAGGAGATTTTTTCTTATGCTGCTCACCTGTGGTGTTTCCTTCCTAACACTGGTGACGGTTCCCCACTCAGTGCTACTCCTTAGTTAGGAGTTATTTCTGTTTTTTGCCTGCAGAGCAGAGAAGCCAGAAGAAGTGGGGAATCTGCACAAAAGAAAAAGTGTGCTAAATGTGAAAAACTATTGGCTGACCATCGCAGAAAGCCTATTTGCCAGAGATGTACAGATAAGATCATGTCCGAAGAATCCCCTTTATTGGTTGATAACTTAAAGACCATTATAAGGGAGGAAGTCCGCTCCTCAGTTGAGGCTAAAATAGCCTCCTTGCCTCAGAAACCTTCCACGTCTAAGATGGCTACTGATCCTCAGACAGACTGGGATTTGGAGGGAGCTGAAGACATAGAGTCTTCCGATTCTGGGTCCACTTCTGAGTGGGTGGTCCCTTGTGCTCCATTGAGGAAACAGACTCTCTCTTAAAAGCAATCAGGTCCACCTTAAACATTGAGGAGTCAAGACAGTCTCAGACAGTGCAGGACCAGATATTCAAAGGTCTGGGTGATAGGAAAAGAAGAGTGTTTCCCGTCCATGATAGAATTAAAAAACGTATTCTGGATGAGTGGAAAGACCCAGAAAGGAGGGCCGGTACTTCAGAAATTTTCAGAAGAAAATATCCGTTTAGTGAAGAGGACTCGGCCCACTGGGTCAAGACACCAAAGGTGGATTCCCCAATATCTAGGATCTCCAAAAAAGCATCCTTACCCGTTGAAGACATTGGTCTTTTAAAAGACACCATGGACAAAAAATATGAATCCGTGTTAAAGAGGTCCTGGGAGTCAAATACCGCTATGTTGAGACCAAGCATAGCAGCTACTTATACAGCTAGATCCCTATATTTGTGGTTATCGCAGCTGGAGGAGCACCTGGTCTCTGGCACCTGTAGAATGGACATTTTAGCCTCCTTGCCGGTTTTGAAACATGCTTCTAATTTTTTAGCCGATGCTTCTGCTGACCTGGTAAAGTTAGCTGCGAGATCGACAGCTCTTTCAAATACGGCAAGAAAATCCATTTGGTTAAGGTCCTGGACAGGAGATACTGCCTCTAAAAATAAACTTTGTGGTATCCCCTGTGAAGGAGATAGACTTTTTGGTTCTGTGCTAGACGATATTTTAGAAAAAGCATCCGACAGAAAAAAGGGTTTTCCTTCAGAGTCCAGGTTTTTCCAGCAGTGACGATCCTTTCGGACCCAAAAAAAAAGCAGGCAAGATCAGAGGAAAAAAGATAGTTCTAATACCTGGCAGCCCTCAAAGGAAGAGGTAGGAGTTTCCTCTTCAATCAAGATAAGTCCTCAAAACATATAGGTTTATGACGCCACAGATCCGGTAGGGGGAAGGTTAAAATAGATTTTACCCAGCCTGGGAAAGAATCTTAAAATTGGCCTGGATCTTAGATGTAATTCATCGGGGATACAAGCTGGAATTTTGCTTTCCCCCTCCAGACAGATTTTTGCTAAACAAAAAATTAAAGTCAGACCACCATCTTCTGCAGTCGTGGCCAAAAGTTTTGAGAATGACACAAATATTAGTTTTCACAAAGTTTGCTGCTAAACTGCTTTTAGATCTTTGTTTCAGTTGTTTCTGTGATGTAGTGAAATATAATTAAACGCACTTCATACGTTTCAAAGGCTTTTATCGACAATTACATGACATTTATGCAAAGAGTGAGTATTTGCAGTGTTGGCCCTTCTTTTTCAGGACCTCTGCAATTCGACTGGGCATGCTCTCAATCAACTTCTGGGCCAATTCCTGACTGATAGCAACCCATTCTTTCATAATCACTTCTTGGAGTTTGTCAGAATTAGTGGGTTTTTGTTTGTCCACAAGTTCTCAATGGGATTAAGATCTGGGGAGTTTCCAGGCCATGGACCCAAAATGTCAACATTTTGGTCCCCGAGCCACTTAGTTATCACTTTTGCCTTATGGCACGGTGCTCCATCGTGCTGGAAAATGCATTGTTCTTCACCAAACTGTTGTTGGATTGTTGGAAGAAGTTGCTATTGGAGGGTGTTTTGGTACCATTCTTTATTCATGGCTGTGAGCCCACTCCCTTGGATGAGAAGCAACCCCACACATGAATGGTCTCAGGATGCTTTACTGTTGGCATGCCACAGGACTGATGGTAGCACTCACCTTTTCTTCTCCGGACAAGCCTTTTTCCAGATGCCCCAAACAATCAGAAAGAGGCTTAATCGGAGAATATGACTTTGCCCCAGTCCTCAGCAGTCCATTCACCATACTTTCTGCAGACGATCAATCTGTCCCTGATGTTTTTTTTGGAGAGAAGTGGCTTCTTTGCTGCCCTTCTTGACACCAGGCCATCTTCCAAAAGTCTTCGCCTCACTGTGCATGCAGATGCGCTCACACCTGCCTGGTGCCATTCCTGAGCAAGCTCTGCACTGGTGGCACTCCGATCCCGCAGCTGAATCCTCTTTAGGAGACGATCCTGGCGCTTGCTGGACTTTCTTGGACGCCCTGAAGCCTTCTTAACAAGAATTGAACCTCTTTCTTTGAAGTTCTTCATGATCCTATAAATTGTCGCTTGAGGTGCAATCTTAGTAGCCACAATATCCTTGCCTGTGAAGCCATTTTTATGCAACTCAATGATGGCTGCACGCGTTTCTTTGCAGGTCACCATGGTTAACAGTGGAAGAACAATAATTTCAAGCATCACCCTCCTTTTAACATGTCAAGTCTGCCATTTTAACCCAATCAGCCTGACATAATGATCTCCAGCCTTGTGCTCGTCAACATGCTCACCTGAGTTAACAAGACGATTACTGAAATGATCTTAGCAGGTCCTTTAATGACAACAATGAAATGCAGTGTAAAGTTTTTTTTGGGATTAAGTAAATTTTCATGGCAAAGAAGGACTATGCAATTCATCTGATCACTCTTCATAACATTCTGGAGTATATGCAAATTGCTATTATAAAAACTTAAGCAGCAATTTTTCCAATTTCCAATATTTATGTAATTCTCAAAACTTTTGGCCACGACTGTAGAATATCAGATTTCCCTCTTAATAGAGAAAGAAGCGGTTATCCCTGTCCCGGAAGACCAGGAAAGAAAGGGTCTTATACTCTCCCAGTTTCCTCGTGAAAAAACCAAACGTCTCCTTCAAAGCAATTATCAATCTAAAGCACCTCAACAGGTTCATCAGATACAAGAGGCTCAAAATGGAGACGGTAAAATCCACTGTCAACCTTTAAACACAGGACTGCTCCGTGGTTACGCTCTAACTAGCTGATGCGTATTACCATATACCAATTTATCAAAAGCACCAAAAATAAAGCTTCACAGTCTTCAAAGGAAATCGCCTGCTGCATCTCCAATTTCAGGTGCTGCCGTTTGGTCTGGCTTCAGCGCCCAGGGTAATCACAAAGATAATGGGGCAGGATGGGGAGCCCACTGTGAAGGTCAGCTATTACAGGGGACCTGGGACCCAGAAGTCCTTACCCTGTCTTCAAACGCAAAAGAACTGCTGCCAGTGTACTTGGCTCTGAAAGCCTTTTTACCAATCATCCACGGTCAGAATATCAAGATCCTCTCGGTCAACAGCACTGCGGTTATATATATCAACAAGCAAGGGGGCACAGATTGCATCCCGGATCTTTTCTTGGGCCAAATCGAACATACAATCGATCTCCTCAGTTCACCTGAAAGGAGAAGAAAACACTCTTGCGGATTTCTTGAGCAGGAGAAGGATTTTGCCAGGAGAATGGAGCCTCAAGAGGTCTGTTTGCCTCCCAGGAGAACAAACAAGTAGATCTGTTTTATTCGCTCTCAGCAAAGGACCATCCGGCGAGAGAGGATGCCTTGTCAGGTCTGTGGCCAAAAAGTCTTCTTTATGCTTTATCTCCATTCCAGCTAATCCCGAAAGTCCTAGCAAAAGTTGTTTAGGAGCAGGCTCATGTGATCCTGGTAGCCCCTTATTGGCCAAAAAGTACATGGTTTACTCTACTAATGAACTTATCCAGAGGGGATTTCTGGACTCTTCCCCAGCTCCCGGATCTTGTACTACAGGGTCCGGCCTGGCATCCATCGGTCAACCAATTAAAATTTACGGCTTGGAATTTGAACGATCCATCCTGAGGTCTAAGGTTTTTTTTAGATGCCCTGATTAATACTCTCCTCTCCAGCAGGAAACAGATTACGTCCAACATCTACTTGAGGACATGGAAAGCCTTTCTTCCGTTTGCCAAAGACTCCTGGAATCCTTCCTTACCACCAGATACCAACGTAATCTTAGACTTCTTACAGAAAGGTCTTGACAAAACGCTTCGGCAAATTCCAGTTAGCAGCCCTTAGTGCCTTTATGGATGTGAGACTGTTAGAACTGGATTTGGTCAAGAGGTTTATCAAAGGAGCTAGTAGACTACATCTTATTTTTAGATCTACGATTCCCCCCTGGAATCTCAACCTGGTTCTCTCTGTCTTGATGGACCATCCTTTTGAACCTATTGACAAAATCTCTCTCAGGTTATCTCTGAAGACTGCCTTTCTTATAGCCATCACTTCGGCCAGGAGAATTTCAGAAATTCGGGCTCTATCCTGCAGACCTCCATATCTAATATCTTTTACCAAAGGTGTTTTCAAAATGTAACTGTCAGCAGGAGATCTCGTTACCAACCTTCTGCGGCCCAGGCTAAGTCATCAAAAGAGAGGAGGTTTCATCCCTTGGATGTGCGCTGGTGCATGCTAGCCTATCTGGATGCTACTAAAGAGCTAAGAAAATCCGACCGTCTACTGATCCAGTATGCAGGCCCAAACAAAGGACAGGGTGCTTCAAAGATCACTATCACCCGCTGGATAAAATTGATTATTAGCATGGCATACATGCATAAGGGACTTTCTCCTCCTGCCGGGTTAAAAGCCTATTCTACGAGAGCGGTGTCAACCTCCTGAGCAGAAATTGCCTCGGCCTCATTGGCACAAATCTGCCAAGCCACAACCTGGTCTAATCTATCCACCTATTTAAATTATTACAACCTGGACTTTCAATCCAATAGGGACTTGTTTGGACAAAAAGTCATGTGCGCAGTTGTCCCTCCCTAGTGTGATTCCTTTGTTATTCCTCCTGCTGAAGTGCCGTTAGGGAGGCGTACAGAAAAGGTGATAATTACTCTTACAGGTAATTGGATTTTCCATATAGCCTCCACAACAGCACTCATCCTCCCACCCCCCATGATGAATTCTCAATTTTTGTTGTTCTATTGTATTATGATATTTTTTTTTCTCTCCCTATAAAAAAAGTATTTTGTCTTCAGCATCATCCTGAGTCCTTAGGTACTTACTGGAGAAGGTAAAGGGGAGGAGGTTTTTAAACTTGTGCTTTCTACGTAATTTCCTGTCCCTGGAGCCGGGTACCCTCCTGCTGAAGTGCCATTGTGGAGGCTATACGAAAATCCAATTACCGGTAAGAGTAATTATCATCTTTTCCCCACTTAAAGGGTAAAAAATTCCTTCCCGACTCCAATTAGGCAATCAGAATAACTCATCATCACCATCTCCTCAGGCCGAGAGTTCCATAGTCTCACTGCTCTTACCGTAAGGAATCCTCTTCTATGTTTGTGTACAAACTTTCTTTACTCCAGACGCAGGGGATGTCCCCTTGTCACAGTCACAGTCCTGGGGATAAATAGATGATGGGAGAGATCTCTGTGCTGACCCCTGATATATTCATACATAGTTATTAGATCTCCCCTCAGTCGTCTTTTTTCTAAAGTAAATAATCCTAATTTTGATAACCTTTCAGCGTACTGTAGTTGCCCCATTCCAGTTATTACTTTAGTTGCCCTCCTCTGATCCCTCTCCAGCCCTGCTATGTCTGCCTTGTTCACAGGATCCCAGAACTGTACACAGTACTCCATGTGGGGTCTGACTAGTGATTTGTAAAGTGCTAGGACTATGTTCTCATCATGGGCATCTATGCCCCTTTTGATGCCTCCCATTATCTTATTGGCCATGTCAGCAGCTGCCTGACACTGGTTTCTACAGCTTAGTTTGCTGTTCATTTAAATTCCTCGGTCCTTTTCCATGTCAGTGTTATTCAGTGTTTTACCATTCGTTATCTTATTTAGTTCCTCCTCATGCTTATTTTTCACCATTAAAACAAAACCCTCTGGTTTTCTGACATCCTATATGTTGCACTTCCTGTTGCTGAATCCAATCAAACCCATGATGCACTTCTGCTATCTCTGCCACAGCTCCAGCACCGCCCCTAGCAACTCCCAGCTAGTTTATAGCTCCTCCCACCCGCTAATTACCTAGACACTTCTCTGTCATTGGCAAACCCGTAGACATAACATCATAGGAAATAGGAAAAAGCTGCATGGACATGGTCATGTGACCACTGCCCAGAACTGGAGATAGGAGTATTAAACGTAAAAAGAAATGCATTACAACTGGTAATTTCGTAAGTTATTATTTTAAAAAATATTTATTCAAACTGGAAGACCTCTTTAAAGGGGTTTTCTGGTAATATTGATTTTAAGAAAGTGCCCACAGCCTGCCCCCTGAAATGAAGGAGTCGTACTTACCTGCTCCGTTCCTCCGCACTGCCTCAACTGTTTCCATCCTCTGGTTTACATCTGCCAGTGCATGGACATGGTCACAAGCACCGCTCCAGCCAATAACTGGCTTCAGTGGTGACGTGCTGTTTGGGCCCACATTACTGCTGTATACAGTCATTGGCTGAAGCGGGCATGTGACCATGGCTAGATGAAGACAGGACTCTGGAGCGGATTAAAACAGGTTAGTATAATTCTCCTATTTCAGGGGGCAGGCAGCGGGCCCTTGCTTAAAAATCAATATTAACGGGAAACTCCTGTATCTTGCAGGCCTTAGTAGCAGCTGATTGACACTTCAAGCTGTAGACTATGATATACAAGTACAACCAGATTCTTCTCCTCCATTTATTCCACCTCCCCTCCTACCCAAGAACGTGTGAGGAATGGCGATTTAGTGCGCCGATATTTTACAGATGTTCACATTAAATGCAAACATTCAAAAAAATTCTTAAATCCATTGGGGGAATTCATAATTACTGTCCTAAAACTAATAAGCTATACTAGTCAGACATTAACTTCAGCAAATTTATCAAAGCGGCACATGTTGCAAGAAAAATTTGGTGCATTCTTTTGGACATGTTGGATACATTTACTCTACCTCTTGGCTGGCTTACTTTACACAAATGTTTTGTCCAAAAATAATGGCACACACCTTTGCTAAAGCTTGCACATTTTAGCAACATCTCCTTTTCTAGACACTTTTGAATGCTGTCTAAAACAATAAATTTGGTGCACATTTCATCACTTATTTGGGATACATTACAATAGTATTGATGTGTAAGCCAGGGACCATACTCTCTTACTGGAGCTCACGTCAATTTTTAACTTAATTACAAACTAGCAAATATAACTAAGAATGAGAATGCAATCTGACATGGCCAGAATTAATGCAATACAAATATATTTAAATGAAAGAAGTTTTTTATGCCGGAATGCAATGTGTTCCTTTCTCCAAACATAACATATCTAATTTAAACCAAAAAATTCTCATCCGTCAACAAAATATTGTTCCAATGGCCTTCTGGCTTGTTCAAGTGATCTTTAGCAAACTGCAGACAGGCAGCAATGTTTTTTTTGTTTTTTTTATAGAGAGCACTGCCTTGCAAATCCTGTCATGCACACTATTGTTATTCAGTGTCCTCCTGATGAAAATTAACTAATGTGAGAAAAGCCTTTAGTTGCTTTGAGGTTACTTTGGGTCCCATTGGGACTGCATGTTCTTGGCATAATCTTTGTTGGTCAACCACTCCTAGAGAGGGTAATAATGGTGTACATAATCTTTCTGACTGCGAAATCCAAGCTCTTTAGAGATGGTTTGGGAACCTTCTCTAGTCTGATGAGCATCAACAACTCTTCTTGTGAGGTCAGAACTTGCTCCACATGCCACACTGTTTCCTGTGCCGTAGTCACACCCCCTACACGTCGCTTCTGTACGTTAGGCAGAGTAAACCCTAAGGAACATCACAGAGCAAAGCATGCTGGATTTGGTTAGAAAAACCATCAGGAAGCTGATGAAAACAGGAAGTTTTGCATGTAAATTTCTTGCCAGGATGCAGTGATGCCAAGAACAGGGAAACTAAAGTGCAGACATAAGAACTCCTTAAACGCATGGCCTGAGATTAGAAAACAAGTCAGTTTTTCTTTCCATAAACATTGAAGTGATTGGAGCTGAGCTGTAATTTAAGGAAAAACAGTAACTTTTTCCTAATTCTGGACTACCCATTTAAGCTGTCTTGCATGTAGCTGGGGTGGGACATGCAGTAGAGGCCTTCCCTTTGCTGCTTTGTATGCACAGGAGGTAAGACCCGCCTCTTCACAATGGCTATGTGGTTTCAGGTGGTCCACAGCCTACGATGAAAGGGACCAGGTCATAGACTTCTGTTTACTTAGCCAGAATACTGGTGAAGAAATTCGTGTAGACTAAAGCATACGTTTCTAATCCTTTCTGTTTTCATCTAGCTTCTGTTTTAGCGTTCCTTTTAAAACCCCTTAATGACTTAAGCATGTGCTTGTTCCCACATCATGATTGATATACTCGTCATGATTATCTCATAGGCACTACCCAATGTAAACACAAGATCGCTCTAGAAGCACGGCTACAATACACAATTTTGCTAATGCTACAACTGCCAAAATTGTAATGATCTCCAATTTCAGCAGTTTTACCTCTTAAAATGCCACAGTAAACAACGACTGTGACATCTAAGCAGCCCCCACCCCTCTTGCCATGGGCACCTTGTGACTCTGCCATGGCAACCATTGGCCTAGCAAAGGCTCCTAGGCCTGCCATCAGTATCTATCTATTAAGCCATGCCAGATGCACTTTTATCCCCTTAAAGGGAGTGTGTCACCAAAATATTTTCTGCCAGATAAAACCAGACACCAACAACAAATATCCTTCTTATGTAATCTGTTTTTATTTTCTGATTGCAGAGGCTTTATTTATTCTATTTCCTGAACGTGATTATGGGAGCACCCATCTTGCCTGAGCTTTTCTTAACAGCATTTAGAAATATGCTTTACAACAGCCAGCATAGACGCAATGGACAAGAGGGGACCTTATTGACTTCTATGCGAGAGTTTTCTAGGCATGCTCTGTGACCTGTGCAGGGGTAGATAAGCTTTGACAATCAACTACTGTCGATGGCGGATCCTGTGCTATCAGTATGTAGGTGATATCTGTCATTGTAATCCTGTCTGTAATGATGAGGAGATAATCATTACATTGCAAGAGCCATAACTTTTTTAGTTTTTTTTTTTGTATTCCTGTCATTGTAGCTGTATGAGTGCTTGTTTGTTGTGGGCTGAGCTGTATCATTAGTAGCATCTGTTTTATGTCTTGCCAAAACTTTTTCACTTTGCCCTCAACAGAACTGTATGAGAATTATGTTTTTTTTGGTTTGACATTTTGAGGTACATACAACTTTTTCATTGTTTGTTATTGCATTTTCCTGGCAAAGTGGCCAGTTCTGACATGTTGAAAGAACAGGAAGATGCTATAGCTGGGGATTTGGGTCATTATGGACATCTATACCAGTTAGGTGCACTTTTTATTTTATGACATAGTAACTGTTTCTGCTGGGGAAAAGGGTTTTTGCGTTTTTCTATTTTTGATATTTTTTAAAATATTTTTTAAACATTTTAGTCGAGGGACTTGATCACTTCTAAAATACACTGCAATACTTATGTATTGCGGTATATTATTCCTGTCATTAGTATACTGAAAGGTAGCCTATTAGACCCTGCCAGAGGCAGTGTCTAATAGGCATGTCTACATGGCAGACCTGGTGGACATTGTTAAGCCCCCCAGCTGCAATAGCAGCCATCAGCACTTTGCAGTTGCATCATGGGGGCCGATAGCATGTGAGAGGAGACCCCTGTTCCTGTCTAGTCAGCTAAGCAGTTAAATTGCCTGGAGCAGAGATGCCTTTGGTCCTGACAGTAGTTGCAGCATGAGCAGGGCTATCTCGTACAACTCTGCTCTTGCTGCTGATCTCTTAAATGCACTCAAAGCACTATTAAGATCACCATGTACATCATAAAATGGGACGTAGAGCCTGATCATGATGTACATTTTCTGCATAGGTTGGGAAATAGTTAAACAGCAATATAATATATGAAGTCTGCAGTAAATATACCATATATTTTAGAGTATATGCGTACATAACTTTCTGTGTATTAGCTTTTAGTTATCTTGGCATACTTATATTGACCTTGCTAGGTTTGGCATAAAAATATTTCGCACAGAAAATCCTATTAGGAAGTTGCCTTGAACAAACAGCTTAATTTCAGTTCACTTTTAGAGCGCGTTACTTTTTTTATTTCGTAATCTCTTTCTACCTTGAAAAATGGGCCCATTATCTCTCCCAATAGGCCCATTGCTGTCGGTTGTCATATATAACCAGCTTTGAGAATGTTCAAAAGTTGGATTTAGCCCTAAGGGGCTTAGCTGCTTTTCTAGTTACTATCCGTCAAATTATATTTTCTTTCATGTATACAATGCATTATCATTATTAAACTTGTTTTTTATTTCTTTATTCATTAAATAAAGACATGATAACCGTATATTAGTCCCGAAAGGATCACAAAATTGTGTTGTGTTTGCCTTATATAGAAAATCGGCAAGCCGAGTGAACATTTCCCTGGATGTAAAGAGCGGCATGCTTTCTAGTATACTTCCCAAAGCTTCGTGTTATCATAGGTAGAAATGACACAGTTTGTAGGCAGGTCGATGAGCCGAATCCCCACACGTCTACAAAATGTACACAACACCAATATAAAAAATGAGGGGCTATTAATTATATACCATGTAGGTGTATTACAAGCTACAACTCCTACAAAAAAATTACCAAAAGGCACACCACACATCAGATATAAATACTCTCTATTGTTATACACTATAATGTGTTTATATATAATATTTATATAGAAATATATAAAAAGTACATTGGGGTGGGACTCCCCTCCTTCCTTGGTCGGTATTACTATTACTTTTATGCAAGTGTTTATTTTTGGGGTGGCATTATGATGTTTGTTGTATAGAATAGAGAGTATTTTTTGCCTTTCCATGCTTTGGGTCCCTTACCATTATCCTGTGTGGCATGGTATACCTTTGACCTTGTATGTTTGGTTTCTGTGTATGGATTATGCCATCTTTTAATTTTTAGAGGATGTGTACAGAATGTCTTAGAGATAACTATTCAACATTTTTAACATGAATATGGGCAAGTTGTTATAGCTGTCATGAAATGTTTGTTTCATTGAATACTTGTATTCCTCATGAAATCCGTTGCACTATCCTCTGTTATTCTCCTGGAAATGTATGAACACATATGACAAGTGAGTGTTAACATTCCTTTAATTATTGGAATGCTTCCCCACACTCAGTGTTTCACAGGATAAGGCAACTTTCACTTCTGCGTTTTGTTGTACGGTTTTGAGATCCGTCACAGGATGTCAAAACCTCCGCAAAACACTTCAGTTTTCTCCCCATTCATTTTCAGTGGGGAAAACGGAACAAACTTGAACAGAATGCATCAGAACGCACTCCATTCCGTTTCGTTGTGTTCCCATGACACACAGCAAGCAGCTTTTTTGAGTGCGTCATGGGATACTGAGCAAGACATATCTGGCACCCTTGACTTACATTGTGTTTCATGCCAGATCTGTTTTTTCGGGCACAAAAAAAAAATGTCTTGTTCATTTTGGAGATAATACAACCGGATGCGTTCTGAATGGATGCAGACGTTGTGTTATTGACCAGATGCGTTTTTGCTGATCCCCTGATGGATCCAGCAGAAACGCATATGTGAAAGTAGCCTTACTCCACACTGGACATTTTTCTGCTCTTTCCTCTATGACTCTGTGACAAAGGTCCGCCTCTCGGACCAAAACGTCAGACTACTGTCACTGTCAGTGCTGGCAGTATCGGACTGTGCAGGGACACTCTTTTTATTTTTTTTTGTATTCTATTAAGTTGTGCAAAGGACTTGTCACAAGTATATACTTTTTAAACTGTAAAGTAAAAAATCAGCAGCACCACATTTCTATAATCCAAATTTTGGGCACGTGTTAAGCTTTAAATAAACCACCATTGCATTTGAGAAGGAGTGCTGCAGTTTTGATAAGTTTTTAAATTGTCTATCTGCCTGACAACATCTTTTTTTTTTTCTCCACTCGGGGGGAGTGGAGAAAAATAAAATTATGGTGTTTCCAAGTTAAGGGGCCCATTACTGCAGCAGTGGGTTAGCCAAGGGGACTCTTCTCTCAAGAGGGTGTAAACTTCATCACTCTGACGCTGTCCCATCAGCATGGACAGAGTCAAAACGGAAAGGACCTATACTATACCTTATCTTGCAAGACCACCCAGTGTTGTCACTTCAGCCTGCATTCACACCTGTTGGATTAGAGAGACGCATAGCAATATGCTATGCGTCCCTTTGCTCCACCAGACTGTGAATGTAGGTTAAAGTGAGAACACAGCATGGTCGCAAGATCACGCTAGTACAGTGCTTACCATTTTGACACTGTCTACACTGGTTGATGAAAATCACTCCCTCCTAAGAGAAGAGTTCTGTTGATCTTCTACTTGGCTATTTACTGCTGCACCAACAGGCCCCGTAACTCAGGAACGGGGAGAGGCCAGAAAAAAGAATGAGCGACTCAGAGGAGAAACACAGGGGGCAGCAATTCAGACTTAAAATTTTGTTTAATTTGATGAAAGGTCCTCTTTAACTACAACCAGTATTCATCCAAATAACCTGAAAGGGGTTTTCCAGTGCTTAGATATTGATGACCTGCCCTCAGAATAAGTCAGCAACATCAGATCAGTGGAGGTCCGACACCCCGTGCCCCAACTGATCAGCTATTTCGGGCAACTGCCAGTGCTGGAAATTGTGAAGTTCAATCCAGTGTGTAGAGGCCATGCTGGATGATTGCAGTTCAGCTCTCGTTCAAGTCAAGGGGAGCGGAGATGGTGTATTTTGGCATTGGAGTCTTCTGTCCACTGTATAGTTTTGATGTGGGGGTGCTCGTTGTTGGAGACCCACCTATTTGATATTAGTGACATATCCTAAGGATAGGTCATCAGGTCATCAATACCTGAGTCCTTGAAAACCTCATTAGATATTTTTACTTTAGATACTGTACAGTTATAATAAAAATATACCCCTATACCATGCTGTATATCTGCGTCACGCACAGCTTTCTCTGGCAGTGTTTGATGCAGTTCTTTGGGCCAAAGTCAGAAGTGTGTTAGAAGTTAATGAGAGATATAAAGGAAAGACTTTCTCGTTCCTGCTGGATCCACTTCTGGCTTTTGGCTCAAAAAACTTCTGCAAAAAGCTGTTTGTGACCTTTTAGTTGTCTTGAATAGTCGCTGTTAGTACTAGGACTATATACTGTATGTCTTGCAGTACTAAGCATAACTTTTTTTTTGACAGACAAGCTAATGAAGAGTATCAAGTACTTGCAAATTCTTGGCGCTATTCTTCTGCATTTTCCAACAAACTTTTCTTCACCATTGTGGATTACGATGAAGGAGCAGATGTTTTCCAACAGGTAAATAATCTGTCCCATTTTCCCTGTTTCTATAAATTATATTTAAAGCCTAAATGCAGCATTTTCCCAGAGGAAAAGACTGCAAAGTACAAAATGTTTACTGATCCTGAAGTTGTCCATAGTAGAGTTGAGCGAAGCGAGCTACGGATGCTTTAATCAAATCAAAACTTAATCAATTCAAAACTTCTGAATAATACTGTACAGAGATCCGCCTCCGTACAGTATTGGAATGTATGGGCTCCGATGAGCCGAAGTAAGTTATTCACAAAGTCGCAGGTGGCTTCGTTGACTAACTTCGGCAATTGATTTTTGAAGCGGAAAACCACATTAAAACTTGAAACTGAACTCTGCTTCGGTTCCGGGGTACTAGTCGGAATCGAAGCCGAGTTCAGTTTCAAGTTTAAAAGTGGTTTTTCACTTTAAAAATCAACCACCAAAGTTAGTCAACAAAGTCAAACAAAGACGAATCTCCGTACAGTATTATTCAGAAGTTTTGAATAAAGCGACTTCGGATTAAGCATCTGAAGCTTGCTTCGTTCAACTGTAATCCATAGCATTCAAAGCGCACACATAGAGTTATCTCCTGTACAGGTTTAGGAGAACTAACGAAAAACTTCTGATTGGGACACGAACAGGCAGCCATGGTGAAAGAGCCTACTATATGAGGATCTACAGACCCGTGTGGACCAGGTAACTATAACTGTAGGGTTGGTGTGGACGCCATCCCAAGCAGGTTGCTTCTGTTTAGTGCAGCTAGAAAAATATTAACATACAGAACTTTCCATTTGGCAACTATTGGAATAAACATTTCATGTATTGTTGTAAAATGTAATAAATCTGGAATATGAGACAGTCAAGGGTTTTCTTGAGTTTTACACTGATTATAGGATTGTCTTGTTAATATGACTTCATGCTTTATTTCAAGCCTGTTTATGGCTTTCCAAAATAGGCCTTGTGATGCTAAATACTTTCGTGTTACAGGGGTTCTGTACCTTTTGATTATTGATGATCTATCCTTTGGAGAGATCATCAGCATCTTATTGCAGCAGATTGCAGCTGTTTCAGAAGGCAGCTGTGCTTGCAGAAGCGCCGTGGCAGTTTCGTGTTTCCTGCAGGGCCAGTGGGGTCACAACTATTATCACAGGCCTGGGCATGTCTCGGCCCCATTGGAGTGAACGGGGCTGAGCCACACCCAGGCCAGTAATAATAGCTGTGACATCATTGGGCCTGCGGGAAACAGTGAGAAGGCCGCAGCGCTACTGCGAGTGCTGCTGCCTTCCCTAACAGTTCCCCGCTGATCAGATGTCGATGATCTATGCTTTAATTCTTGTATAAAAGGTTGAGCATTGCCCTTGGATAGCTATGTTACACCTTGTGGTGAGGCACTACATTTTCTTTTCCGTTCCATTCGCACGTCTCTTTCAACCCTAGGTCCTCTCACTAAAGGTGATCGTGGATGTGGAATCCTTATATTCCAATATCCTACACGAAGGTAGATTGCCAACTGTAATAGTTATAAAAATGAGATATCCGGCACTCAAGGAGAATAAAGATAAAAACATAATTTATTGTAAATCCTCGAACCTAGCTGCAATGGTTCTTACTCATAGCATGATATATAACCTGAAATCACGCAGCTATACATCAGTACAGTGAGCCGAATATGCCTTTTTTTCTCCTACGCATTTCCAAGTGTACCTAGAGGCTAATGGGATTGTCTTAGAGTCTGTGCGTCATCTCACAAACTTCATCCTGACCCACAATTACTTCTCTTTTGGCGAAGAGATATACTTACGATGCACTGGAACTGCCATGGGCAGCAAAATGCTACCACGTTATGAAACCCTTTTCATGACAAAACTGGAAAATGACTGATATCTGAACAATCTGCATTCAGTCTGAACATGAACTAAAAAAACTCCATGAACGTTTCAATATATTACATTCCACCATAACCTGACCCTTAAATGGGTTGTCCAGGTTCACATATCCACTTCTTCACCCAGGCAGCCCCTCTGAGATCAGCATCGGAGCATTTTTCTGCAGATCCGGTGACGTACCTGGTCTCTGCTACAGCTGTTTGACAGGCTAGGGTAGCGATTAAGCCTGCCCATTAGTGCTGGTGACGTCACCAGCAACACCGTTTGGTGGAAGCCTCCGCCTAGCAGTGGGAAAATTTAAACAAAAAAAGCCCTTGCTCTACGTGATACAGCGCAGGGCAAGGGAGAGCATGGGAGCATTTCATGCTCACCTCAGAGGGGCTGGCTGGGTGAAAAGGGGGGTATATCAGGGTTCAGCTCTGAACCTGGACAACCCCTTTAACTATTCAAATACAGAAATTAGCTTTCTGTATACTACTATAAAACTTTAAAACAGCTTAATACAGACATCCCTGTATTGAAAATCTTTTCATCGACCTACATACTACATACTACATACATACTACATAAATGTGACAGCTTCCACCCCAAACACATTAAAAAGTCCACCATGTAGTCAGGCCATGAGGTATAATCACATCAATTCCAGCCCATCAGACAGTGATGAGCATTCGCACCATCTGAAAAGGACATTTTACATCTGGGCTATCATACTGCTTCAATTGAACATCAGATCGCAAGAGCCCCCCAGGATACCCAAAGAGTCAACTTCTTCAATTCAGGAAAAAAGAACCAGCTCTGATAGAAACCTACAACCCACAACTAGAGGGGCCGAGGAAACTACAAAAAAAAAAATAACCTCATGTCCTACATAAGGATAACCAGCTAACAAATGTTCAAGATCCACCTTTTCTATGTTACCGACAACCTCCAAATCTGAGAACTGTCCTGATCAGGAGTCCATTGCCATGTACCACACAAAAAGGAACTTATCCCTGTAATATAAAAGGATGCAAAACCTGTTCCCATGTGACAACAGGTAAGATCTCGATCGCCAACACAAAGCAGGACTAGAATCCCTGGAACATTCTTATTCAGCCCATGCTATAACATGATTCTCTGCATTGGGGGGCAGGGGGACGGAGGGATTTATCAAAGCTGGTGCAAACAGACACTGGAGCATAAAGCAGTTTTTCTTGGCACCAGTTCTGATAAATCAGCCCTAATATGTACTCTTGGGGGTCCCTATTTTGGAGAAACAGGACAGAAACTATAAGCTAGGATACAAAGATACATTTTCCTTTGGCCAAGCATTTTTGTAGCCCGGGACACAATGAAGAACACATGAAAGTAGTAATATGAAAAGGTCATTTCAAATCTTAAAGAAGCCAGAAGAATTTTGTAATACTAATTTATAGCCCTGCTTGACAGGTTGAATACTGGACTGAATTTGTCTCCGGGATTTATGGCACACTACAAGATGTAAAGGGTCTGCTACAGACATAGTGGGGGCACCAGTTCTCTGAGATAACCTCAATTTAGAGACCATAAAACTTTCACACTGCTTATCTGTAAGATCATTAGGGACTCGTTCTCAACCTTATTTTTTTTAATATTCTGTCGTTTTTCAAATGTCCGTTCTTTACACCATGTCTCTTCTCTTTTATATAATATATAGTGCTGTTTCTTCAGACAGTGATATTAAGCCTGAAGAAGAGGCCTAAGTTGTGTCGAAAGCTCAATATGTAACATCATTGATTCTATTTTTGTTGGCCATTAAATGGTATCATGTCTAAGAGACTCTTATTTTGTTTCTTTTAATGAACGCAGTGAACCTCTCACAGAGGAACGTTACGTGTTAGCTGGCCTATTATCTCTCTCGAGTCCTGGACTCATTTCCAGTGGCATCGGGTGTAGGTGCATAGTTTAGTGGCCCTAAATTAGATGACACGTTACTTTGATTGATTAAATCAATAGATTGATTGATCAGATGGTCAGTGTTAAATCTTAGAAACCCATTAATGACGTATATTACAAAATTACCTGCTTGATCATTAGGAAAAAGAGACGCTCTCATTTCAAGTGTGTCTGTAATAAGATTCTGCTGATTTTTGGTCGCTAAATGACTAAAAGTTTACTTCTAGTTTGAAGTAAAGTCAGGCAATACTTAGAAATCTGTCAAGTACTTGATTAATTACTTCTTCCTCGTTTATTACCAGCTCAGATTTTCCTGGCTCCCTGCAGCATGCTTAGTGAAGTCGTAGCAGCCTGCCAGCTCCTGCTGATGGAGAGAATCCACATCCTGTATACAGAGCTGCGTGTACCGCACCTATTAAAGCTTATAACATGTCTGCTTTTGGGACCTGCATACTGAATACTGTTTCGGAGCAGCAGGAGCTGGCAGGCTGTGAAGATTTGACTCGGCATGCTTTATATAACATTATTCATTTATATTAAGTTGACTTTTTATTTGACTGTTTCTCAGGAGAGATAATTATTGTAGCCACTAGGTGGCAGTATCGCACAGCGATGCATCCTCCTGGTGTAAATTGTACAGGAGGCCCCGCGGTTTCTTCTAAACTTCCCGGGCTGCTGGCAGTGAAGGAGGAGAGAACATGTCTGGCCATCCTGCTGCCCTCCCTGCTGTCAAAAAACAGGCTGCTGGAGAGAAGGACTCCTCTGCGGTGCTGGGCTGATTTCTCAGGTGTGTGACAGTAGTGAGCTGTAGGAGACTGTAAGGGGGAAATAGGGGATTTGTTTATAGCAGATGCAGATATATGAATGTGTGCTGCCATCTGCAGAGTTCAGAGTGGCATTGGGGGGACTCTGCCCTAGGTCCCCCAGTGCCTCTGCTTTAGGTGCACCTTCATAAGTGCCCCAGCTCCAGATGCCCCCACTCTAAATGCGCCGCTAATATTGCTTGTTCTCCAGTTACCCCTGCTCCATGATCCTCACTATTACCCTGCCTCAGGTGACCCTAATGTCTCTGTTTCAGTTATAACCCATCGATTGTGCCCTTTGCTCACTTTGTTCCTCTAGCGCCTTTGTTTGGGCTTTGTTAAAGGTTATGACCTGCAAAGGAGTTGGACTTATGACTTATGACTAAATAAATTCTGCATAGTGCGTCACATTCTCCAGTATTGACACGTATGGTTTACATTGCGGTAATGATGATATTCCGTATTTACAGTCATCACTGCTGTCATGTAAAGAGATACTGGTGGTGGAGTATTGGAGGATTTAAAGCAGTTGTCTAGGTTTTCAAGTTATCCTCTCCACACCATAGGGCATAACTATATGATTTGTGGGGTCCGATTCTGCAACCCCCACTAATCCCAGGAATGGGTCCTGTTCCCCTTTTTGATGGTGTGGCAGGCCACACATACGCCCTGCTGCTCCATTTATTCTCTTTGGGATCACTGGAAATAGCCAGCGCTGTAGAATGGATGGAGAGGCAGGGCATATGCTCGATCTGCTACTCAATCAAGAAGGGGGATCAGTGGGGTCACCAGTGTTCAGACCCCCAATGATCACTTAGTTATCCCTGATCCTGTGGATAGAGGATAACTAGAAAAGTGGATACAGGCCCTTTAACAGGCGAGCATTTCTATTTTAGTTCAACACATATTTTGGGCCAGATTTTTAATTTTTATTTATTTATTTTTTATTTTTTACACCAAAGAAAAACCTTTAAAGATAGGGAATGTGACACGACAGGTGATAAGTGTCTGATTGGTGGGGGTCTTACTGCTGGGACCTTCATGATCAAGGGAACGGGGCCTTAAGACCCTTGTGTACATAGATTGGCGGTAATGTAATTGAATGTCTCAGGACCTCTTTTTTCTTGACCAGTGGGTGTTCCAGCACTCAGAACCCAACAGTCTGATATTTACCACCTAACCTGTAGATAGGCAATAGGTCATTATGGTAGGACAACCCTTTTAAATATACTGTAGATTACTGTATGTGCAATCTGAGGAGGTTAAAATTTGGTAAATTTTATGCCAGACATTTATGGTTAAAGGGTTTGTCACACTTCAGTAAATGGCATTTATCATGCAGTTAATACAAGGCACTTACTAATGTATTGTGATTGTCCATATTGCCTCCTTTCCATCACATTATACACAGCACGTATCCATGGTTATTACCACTGTGTAATCCAGCAGTGGTGGCCGTGCTTACACACTGTAGGGAAAGGCTGGAAGTGCACATAGGCCAATACCTTTACCTATAGTGTGCAAGCACGGCCACCACTGCTGGATTACACGGTGGTAATAACCACGGATATGTGCTGTGTATAATGTGATGGAAAGGAGGAAATATGGACAATCACAATACATTAGTAAGTGCCTTGTATTAACTTTCTCTACATA
Source organism: Bufotes viridis (assembly GCA_033119425.1). Classification (NCBI taxonomy): domain Eukaryota; kingdom Metazoa; phylum Chordata; class Amphibia; order Anura; family Bufonidae; genus Bufotes; species Bufotes viridis. The sequence continues at coordinate 526,657,564 of CM065589.1, read as the reverse complement.
ATAAATGCCAATTGCAGAAGTGAGACAACCCCTTTAAGTGTGCTACACTTAATAGGGTTAGGCATAAATATATTGGTGTGTGCATTGCGTGTTTCCTATGTGTGATTGGTGTGTGCTATATATGATCTATGTATCAGTGGTGTATGTGCAGTATGTGACATATGCATTAGTGGCATCTGACCCATGTATGAGTGTCTTGTGTCCCACATCTGTCCAATGAGTGATTGGTGTGCGCTGCATGTGTCTTGTTTCTGACTGACTTAAGTGCAGGATATCCATATATATATGTAAATATGCCTCATGTATGTTTGTGCATTTTGCTGTGAGTGTCTGCCATCATACTTCATCTTTAATATTTCTTTTATCACTGTAAGGGCTCATGAACACGACCGTTGGATGTTTTGCAGAGCGCAAATTGCGGATCCGTGTATGCATTCCACATTATGCGGAACAGAACAGCTGGCCTCTAATAGAACAGTCCTATCCGTGTCTGTATTGCCAACAATAATAGGACATGTTCTATCGTTTTGCAGAACGGCCATGCGGACATACAGACACAGAATGCACACGGAGTCCTTTTTTCTTTTTTGCGGCCCCACTGAAGTGAAGGGAACGGTACAGACATGGAAAAAAAATAAGTTTGTGTGCAGGTGCCCTACGGTGGGCCCCCAGAATCAGTTACACTGGTGGGCCTTAAGTACCCCAGTTCGGCACTGGGCCTGCATCTTTCTGTTCTATCCTGTATTATACAGTAGAGACTCAGTTTAGCTTTCAGTTTTTGACTGTGGTTCTGACCCTTAAAGGGGTTGTCCAGTATTTTTATATTGATGGCCTATCCTCAGAACAGGCCATCAATATCAGATCAGCAGAGTGTAGCTGTTAGGTGTAGCTTTGGCGCTGACTTCCAGAATCGGAGAAGCACTGCAGTTACCAGCTCCATGGATGGAACTGCAAGGAAACAGCTAGGGTACAGGGTGTCAGACCCCTGCTGATACAGGTTGTCAGGCCCCTACTGATCTGATATTGATAGCATATAATTTTTATGCTTAACAACCTTACAGCTGTTTTTAGCTAGCCCCAAGAGCTTGTTGTATTTAGTGAAAAAATCATCCTCGCCTACTCTCCACCTGTCAGCTCCCCCACCATGGTTCTATTCCACGATATTCTGGGCCCTGGCCCCTAAACTGCTGTATTGTGTCACTGCTGTAGCTAGTTCCTGGCCTTATTGGTGAAGGTGTCTCCAAACGACACATGACCCAGAATTGAATTGGCATTGAGGTCGGTCATTGGCTGCGGTGCCATATGTGGGCGCTACAGGGCGCTGGAACGAAGAGGTGGGGAGCAGGTGAGAATGATTTTCATTAGGTACAACACATTCCTGGGGTTGGTCAAAAACAACCATTGGGCTGGACAACCCCTTTAAGTTACATCTTATTCTTCCATATTGATGGTTGTCTCAGTATTGCTTTGGTTTATTCCTTATCGTCATACAATAAAAGTCATGTGTTGATTGATGTGATTGCCTCCGGACAGAATGCGTTGCAGGCTACGTTCTCAGGTATCTTGCTGCATTTGCGTGGCAGAACTTACTCTATGCATTGTAAAGGGTGAACTCAAAGCTTTTTTCTTTTTCCCTTAGCATGTGCACCAGATTTTGTAAAATTGTATCCATTGCTACCATTGTAATATTCTGCAGATTTTATGCCCACAGTTGCACCATGGAAAATCTGCCACTTGCGAGCTTATATTATTGATACCACATAACCTAATCGGACATATGAAAATGGATAGTCCATTTAAGGCTATTTCCACACTCGCGTTTTGTGCGGATCTGTCATGGACTGATCCGTTCAGATAGTACAACTGTCTGCATTCGCTCAGAACGGATCCGTTTGTATTATCTTTAACATAGCCAAGAAGGATCTATCTTGAACACCATTGAAAGTCAATGGAGGACGGAACCATTTTTTATTGTGCCAGATTGTGTCAGTGAAAACGGATCCGTCCCCATTGACTTACATTCTGTGCCAGGAGCCGATTGGCTCAGTTTCATCAGACGGGCACCAAAACCCTTCAAGTAGCGTTTTGGTGTCCATCTCTAAAGCGGAATGGAGACTGAACTGATGCAAACTGATGCATTATGAGTGATGCAAACTGCTCCGTTTTGGACTGCTTGTGTGAAAGTAGACTAACTATAAATAATTTGAAAGTATAAAATAAAAATTCCTTAAAGGTGTTTAAAATACTTTAAAAGTGTTGGCCTATCCTTCGCATAAGCTATCTCTATCTGATTGAGGCGATCAGCTGTTCTGCAGTAGCTCCGGCACCAGAACGACGCTGCTCCATCAGTTCATTTGTGGAAGGGGCTGGTTACTGCAGTGCTGCCTCCATTCACTTCAGTGCAGAACTAGAACTACTACACAACAGCTGAGTGGTGGGAGTGCAGGGTGTTAGTCAACTTCTTTAGAGGGGTTGTCCGTTTTTTCCCCGATATTGATGACCCATCCTCGGGATAGGTCATCAACAATAGTGGGGGGGGGGGGTCCGACTCCCAGCACCCCCACCGATCAGCTGGTTGAAAAGAATAAAGCGCTCCTGTGAGCCCAGCGTTCTCCTCACTGTTTCCCTCCTATTGGCCATGCAGTGGAGGGCAGGTGTAATTACAGCTCCTTCATCCCATTCACTTCAATGGGACAGAGTATAGCTACAACTGCTTCTTCCCATTCAAGTGAAGGCGCTGTAATTACACCTGCTCGCCCCTGCAGGGCCAATGATGAGCAGGAATAATGAAGAGAAGGCCGCACTTGTACTATCGCTGTGTTCTCTATGAACAGCTGATCAGCGGGCGCGCCAGGAGTCGGACCCCCACTGATCTGATAGAACCTCCCAGTCCACACTAAGGGCTCATGCACACGACTTTATTTTCTTTGCGTGTCCATTACGTTTTTTTTTTCTTTTGTAGCCCGTATGCGGAACCATCCACTTCAAAGGGTCCGCAAAAAGAAAAAACAAAACTGTGCACCGCAATCTGGAACAGATATACGACATAAAGTGGTGCATATTTGTTTGTAAATGACCCCCTAAGCGTGTACCCTCAACAATGTGAAGAGAGGTAGTTTGATAATCTGTTTCTTCTTAATCCATTTATCGGGTCTGATTAGGGCCAGGTTTTTTTATTTTTTTATGACCCTAAAAATCTGTGACAAAAACAAATGAACTTTTTAGGTGAAACACACTGATTTCAGATGTTTTACCTCTAAAACATGCAATTGCGGTAAAAATGTATGCATTTTTTCTCAGTTTTTTGAGTTTTTTTTTTTAAACATCACAAATACTGTAAACTACCATATGTACCATATCTGCTGTACCTCCATGACTGTGCTGTTACTCTGACCCCTGTAAATGGACTTGGTTAGAAACATGTTAAACCACAGATAGCTAAATGTATTCATATACATGCTGACATTTCATAGAAAATGTTCTTTTTGTGTTTTTATGTCCTCATAAATCATTTTTGGACACAAAAAGGGAATAAAACGCCAGATTTCTCACCCCGAACAAAATCAAATGTCATGCACTTTTCAGGATACATTAGAAAGAAATGTTTTGTTTGCCGTAAGTCCTTTATTGATCTGATTTTCTATATACCGGCCATATGCTTACTTCAGCTCACTCTGTTAAGATACCGAATGCAATTTCTAGAGAAAGACAATTCGGGAAGAAAAGAGCAGATGCAGTTTTTATGTTACTATTGTGCATTAACATAATTCACACCTTTCTGTAAAGACGACCATCTGTTATAAAATAAATTCCTTTGCTCTTCCATAAATATTAGTTTAGCACTAGTCAAATGAAATAACGTCCTAAATGAATGTTAGATATATTACATAGAACATTATAAGTGGTGCTTTAGTTGGTTAATTAAGTGAATACTTCATCAGCAGCCCTAATCTTCATAAAGTATTCGGCAGTTTAATGAAGCAGCTAAAACCGTGCCGTCTCAATGGATATTAGCTGCGAAATCTGGGGAAACGGCCCTTTGGAATGATAAACGTGAAAATTCCTTTAATCCAGTATTCGATGGTCTAAAATGTGTCATAATCCAGCGCTTTTATACAGTATCATGTAAAATTTAAAGGGGATGTCAAACTAATCTTTAAAGAGTAACTGCATTTTTTTTTTTTTTTTGCTAATGTGTAGGGACAGTGACAGGGAACATTTAATATACTTTATTTGGGGAAAAACTTTTCTTTGTGGTAGAAAACCCGGGCTGAAATGTCCCGTAGCCGCTCTCTCTCAAATGAGGGTTGCTAAGGGCCATCCGTCTTTTATCAGCATATACATAGTGTGATATATACATTTCCCCTTGTATTAAATATGATCTTCTACAGCATGTTTATACTCACTGATCAGTGTGGCCAGCGCTGTTAGTGAGCCTTTCCTCTGCACTCCCGGGTGACTACTGAAACAGCCGCCGGGAGCGATGCCTGTGTGAGCGGTAATCGCTCACTACAGGCAGTGCAGGGAGCTGCTATACAGTATATATACAGACATAACTGTCCCATTAACCTCTTCCAGATGTCTGACCGAGTGGTAACTGCTCGTTACAGGCAGTGCAGAGAGCTGCTATACAGTATATACAGACATAACTGTCCCTATAACAGCTTCCAGATGTCTGACCGAGTGGTAAGCGCTCACTACAGGCAGTGCAGGGAGCTGCTATACAGTATATACAGACATAACTGTCCCTATAACCTCTTCCAGATGTCTGACCGAGTGGTAACTGCTTGCTACAGGCAGTGCAGGGAGCTGCTATACAGTATATACAGACATAACTGTCCCTATAACAGCTTCCAGATGTCTGACCGAGTGGTAAGCGCTCACTACAGGCAGTGCAGGGAGCTGCTATACAGTATATACAGACATAACTGTCCCTATAACCTCTTCCAGATGTCTGACCGAGTGGTAAGCGCTCGCTACAAGCAGTGCAGGGAGCTGCTATACAGTATATATAGACATAACTGTCCCTATAACAGCTTCCAGATGTCTGACTGAGTGGTAAGTGCTCGCTACAGGCAGTGCAGGGAGCTGCTATACAGTATATATACAGACATAACTGTCCCTATAACCTCTTCCAGATGTCTGACCGAGTGGTAAGCGCTCGCTACAAGCAGTGCAGGGAGCTGCTATACAGTATATATAGACATAACTGTCCCTATAACAGCTTCCAGATGTCTGACTGAGTGGTAAGTGCTCGCTACAGGCAGTGCAGGGAGCTGCTATACAGTATATATACAGACATAACTGTCCCTATAACCTCTTCCAGATGTCTGACCGAGTGGTAAGCGCTCGCTACAGGCAGTGCAGGGAGCTGCTATACAGTATATATAGACATAACTGTCCCTATAACAGCTTCCAGATGTCTGACTGAGTGGTAAGCGCTCACTACAGGCAGTGCAGGGAGCTGCTATACAGTATATACAGACATAACTGTCCCTATAACCTCTTCCAGATGTCTGACCGAGTGGTAAGCGCTCTCTACAGGCAGTGCAGGGAGCTGCTATACAGTATATATAGACATAACTGTCCCTATAACAGCTTCCAGATGTCTGACCGAGTGGTAAGTGCTCGCTACAGGCAGTGCAGGGAGCTGCTATACAGTATATACAGACATAACTGTCCCTATAACCTTTTCCAGATGTCTGACCGAGTGGTAAGTGCTCGCTACAGGCAGTGCAGGGAGCTGTATACAGTATATACAGACATAACTGTCCCTATAACAGCTTCCAGATGTCTGACCGAGTGGTAAGCGCTCGCTACAGGCAGTGCAGGGAGCTGCTATACAGTATATACAGACATAACTGTCCCTATAACCTCTTCCAGATGTCTGACCGAGTGGTAAGCGCTGGCTACAGGCAGTGCAGGGAGCTGCTATACAGTATATACAGACATAACTGTCCCTATAACCTCTTCCAGATGTCTGACCGAGTGGTAAGCGCTCGCTACAGGCAGTGCAGAGAGCTGCTATACAGTATATATAGACATAACTGTCCCTATAACAGCTTCCAGATGTCTGACCGAGTGGTAAGCGCTGGCTACAGGCAGTGCAGGGAGCTGCTATACAGTATATACAGACATAACTGTCCCTATAACAGCTTCCAGATGTCTGACCGAGTGGTAAGCGCTGGCTACAGGCAGTGCAGGGAGCTGCTATACAGTATATACAGACATAACTGTCCCTATAACCTCTTCCAGATGTCTGACCGAGTGGTAAGCGCTCACTACAGGCAGTGCAGGGAGGCAGGGGGAAGCTGTTATACAGTATATACGGACATAACCGTCCCTATAACAGTTGGAGATGTCTGACCAAGTGGTAAGCGCTCGCTACAGGTAGTGCAGGGGGAAGCTGCTATACAGTATATATGGACATAACTGTCCCTATAACAGTATTTAGAAACAGAATTTCCGATCACCGCTGCGCAGGTGGCGGTGATCGGAGCAAGGTGCCTGCTAAAACCATTCAGCAGGCACCTTGGCACAATGCCCAGGGGGGTCCTGTGACCCCCCCATGTTGGCGATCGCAGCAAACCGCAGGTCAATTCAGACCTGCAGTTTGCAGCGTTTTTTGCAGTTTCTGATCCGCGGGGATCAGGAACTTAAAGGTTGCGGTTGATTTGTTTTTTTTTTAAACACCCCCCGCAGCCCTTTTACTGATTGGGGATTATATTAAATATGAACAGTTTCAAAAACATATTTTAGTCATCTCACATCACAAAAAGTGTAATAGCAACCGATCAAAAAGTTATATGCCTCCCAAAATAGTGCCAATCAAACCGTCTTCTCATCCCGGAAAAAATGATACCCTACATAGGACAATCGCCCAAAAAAACCTTTTCATTGCTCACAAAAATAGAAGTAATGATGTTACATAGAGAGCTTTCGAGATATCACCAGTCACTTCATCAGGCATCCTACAAGAATATATGAAGAGAAAGCAATATAACCACAATTAGAAGAGAGACATGGGGGAATGAATGGACATTTGAAAAACAACAGAATATCAAAGATCTTGAGAATAAGTCCTTAATTAATTAGTCCTATAGCTACGCCACTGTAGGGGACTGTGGACTGCTAGCTCAGTAGTGACAGACCGCGGAAATCAACAAGTCTGTCACTGTGCTCTGCCGCCCTCAGTGAGGGGAGCATAGCACAGGTGACAAGTTCACTTTAAAGGGAATCTGTCGTCTCCAAAACACTCTCCACACCAGAGTGCGCGGTATATAGTGTAAGTGACCCTGATTCTGGACAAATATGAATAAGGGACCAACACAGATGTCTTCACCTGCCAAGCGCACATGTAACAGGACAGCCAGTGTCATAGATACAAATCTACTGACAGATGCCCTTTAAAGACAGTTTTTTGCTTTACAAAACTACTGGGTGGAAACCAAGTGAAATTAAACCAGGAGGGTCAGGCTACTTTCACACTAGCGTTTTAGTTTTCTGGTATTGAGATCCGTCAAAGGGGCTCAATTCCGGAAAAAACACTTCAGTTTTGTCTCCATTCATTGTCAATGAGGACAACACTGAACTGAACAGAACGGAGTGCTCCAAAATGCATTCCGTTCCGTTTGGTTGCATTCTCATACAGGAGAGCAAACTGCAACATGTAGTTTGCTTTCAGTCATGGGATGCGGACACAACATGCCACAATATAAAACGTATCCGTCCTCTCTAGACTTTCAATGGAGTTCATGACTGATCCGTCTTGGCAACGTTAAAGATAATACAACCGGATCCGTTCATAACGGATGCAGACGGTTTTATTATCGGTAACGGAAGCGTTTTTTGCTGAACCCTGTTGGATCCATTAAAAACGCTCGTGTGAAAGTAGTAAACATGTAATTTGACACAGCACAACAGCATGTTTTATGCTCCCTTATTGTTTCAGTTTTTTCCCTGTAAAATTAAAATAAAAAACCTTCCTTTTGTTCCTTTATTTTTACATAATTGGCAATGAACCAAAGATAATAGATGAGAAGGGATCAGTTATACAATCAGTTTTTCCTCATAAAGCCATGTGCCAAACTAGCGCCAGTATGAGTGAAATATTTTCCGCGAAGCTCCAGCTTCTCACTGATTCTTATGGTGCATAAATATATATTTTTTTACTTTCTTTGTTCTAAACAATTGATTTCCCGGTGATCCATACAATGAATTCTGAGAAATCCGAATAGAATGAATAGGAAATGTCAGTTGTTTCTTGACAGAACATATTTCACTGAGTTTTCTATGATGATCTTCATAAAAGGAAGAGAGCAGTAAGTATCGAGAGCTGAACTTAAAAGAACAGTATTTATCCCTTTGTATGGATGGTACAATAGGAAGATTATTCTCTATTTGATGCAGTAGTAGAGTAAAGCTGGCTACAGACATCATATAGGTGTCATTCAGCCGTCATCATCAACTCGACCAAGGACATGTTGGCGGCAAAAACATACCGCCATGGTTCATCACCACGGCAGGGATCTGATATGTATAAATCCAATTTAATCCTTACATCTCTTACATCCTTACGTGACTGATATGGCAGTCGCATAAACAAGCAGGGTAGTCTCGTATGGCACTGCTTAGTTTCTAGATATTTCATTTTAGTTTTCTACCTGTTGGGAGTCAGTTATTTTACGTCTATGCCAGTTTTTTGAATTTGTGACTTTTTTAGCTTTCTCTGACACTATAGCCACATGTGCAACAAAAAGGACAAGACATGGGAAGGAGGTGTTTAACCACATGTTCTCCAGAAAACTGGGGCACATTACACCAGAAATGTACTCTACCTCCTGGCTGGAGTAGATCTCAGTTTTAGTACAAACAGACTGAGGACATGGATTACTGGAAACATGTCCTGTGGTGTGATGAGACCAAGATAAATGTATTTGGTTCAGATGGTGTCAAACGTGTGTGGCCGCAACCAGGTGAGAAGTACAAAGACAAGTGTGTCTTACCTACAGTCAGGCATGGTGGTGGGAATGTCATAGTACCCAACATAACTGATGCTCAAAGTAAACAATCTGTTTATTTAATTTATATTTCTTTTTCTGACGGATCAGAAGAACGGAAAACTAAAAGTGATGTGAACTCATCATAAGCGATATCCCCTTTATCTTACTACATTTGAAGATTGTTAAGAATCCTACATTGTCCACTAAGTGGGATCTGTAATTAAAGTCGATCCTTTATTACCACAAGTATTAGACCCCAAAATTGCTTTACTTCTGGACAAAACCAGAGTAAGTGTAAAAAAATAATAATAAATAAATAAAAATCAGCAGATTGATAGTTACATTGTGGGCAGAAAGTATTATCTTTAATTCCCATCTTATTCATAAGGATTGGAGTAACATATAATCTATAAATTATAATAAATTGAACCATCTCATGGTTAAAATTGTGTGAAACATTCACCAAGTTCTCATGTATACTCTCCCAACTCTCCTGGGATAGGACTGGAATCTCCAAATGCCATGCAATTTGACCAGAAGAGGTGAGACCCCCGAGAGACTCTAATGAGATATTCCAGTAGTACGCTCAGTTCAGTATTGAACAGGGATTTATCCCCTGTCCCATTAAATGTAGAGCGCAGTTGGGAATATCTGAAAAAGCCTTGGGGCCCCTTATTGACATGAAGTGATTATATGAAACCAATTACCTATCCATACTGTAACTACATGTGCAACATAAACAATATTCTTTTTTCACCCAAAATTGATGATCAGACATTTAAAAAAGTTCCTTTAAATAATAAGAGTTCCAGAGAGCAGTACATGAAAGCACTCCTTTGATCCCCAACATTTCCCTTAGTGTAACCTTATTGTGAAGCTCATCAATAGGCCAGGTTTTTATTCACCATACCTCAACTGTCCAGATTCTGTGTAAATATATTATTCAAAGGGGATTGCCATGCAATGCGCATCCGTATGTCCGTTCTGTAACCCTGCAAAAAAAAATTGAGCAAGTCCTATTCTTGTCCGTTTGGGGACAAGGATAGGCATTGTTACAATGGATCCGCAAAAAAAAACGGATGCCATACGGACATCAATGCGCAATTTTCAGACTGCAAAACACATACGGTCGTGTGAATCTAGCCTTAAAGTGAGGAAGGGATAACCCTCCTTACCCAAGGAGCTTACACAGATGGATCATTTTTTATCCTAACTTCTTTTTATTTTGAAGAATTGTCTTCAATCCAAATGGGATACTCTTAACCCCTTAAGGACCGGAGGTTTTTTACTTTTTGAGTTTTCGTTTTGCGCTCCCTGAGCCATAACTTTTTTATTTTTCGGTTCACATAGCCATATGAGGGCTTGTTTTTTTGCGGGACAATGCCACCATTTAATATTGCATATGATGTAGTGGGAAGCGGGGAAAAAATTCCAAATAGGGTGAAATTGCAAAAAAAAAGCAATTCCACCACAGTTTTGCGGCTTTTTAAATTCCGACGTTCGATGTGCGATAAAACTGACTGATTAATTTTACTCTACAGGTCAGTACGAATCCGGTGATACCCTATATGTATAGGTTTTCTTGCGTTTTGATAGTGAAAAAAAAATTCTAAAGTGGGATAAAAATCAGTTTTACTTTTTTGTCACCATGTTTTGACCCCTATAACTTTTTTGTAATTATATGTACAGAGCTGTATGGGGGCTCATGTTATGCGTCATAATCTTATCTTTTTATTGATACCATTTTGGGGTGTGTATGACTTTTTGATCACCTTTTATTTAATTTTTTGTGGAAAATGAAGCGACCAAAAATGGCGAATCCACCATTTGGACGTTTTTTTCCGTTTTGCTGTTTGACGTATGGGGAATATTTTTTTATGTTTTTATACTATGGGCGTTTTTGCACATTGCGACACCCATGATGTGTATTTTTTTAAAATTTTTCGTTTTTTAATTTTTATTTTAGCAAAAGGGGGGTGATTTGAACTTTTATGTTTTTTATTTTTATTTTTTAACTTTTCATTTTTTTTTATTTTTTACACTTTTATATAGTTCCCATAGGGAACTATAACTTACAATCATCTCATTGCGATTTTCATACATTCCAATGCAATAGCATTGGAATATATGAAAAAATCGCATATTTCCTATGAAGCCTATTACAGGCAAGGCTCCATAGGAAATACTACAGAGCAGCCTGGGTTTCATTCATAGAGACCCAGGCTACTACAGGAGCGCTCCGGCTCCTCCGATCGCCACATGGGGGAGCCGGAGCGCAAACCGAAAGTAAAACTTTCGTTTTGTGCGCACTCAAATGCCGTGGTCAGGATTGACCACGGCATCTGAGGGGTTAAATGTCCGCGATCGGCATCGCTGCCGGTCGCGGACATTAGCCACGGGTGTCTGCTACAGGAACCATGCGGACACCCGCGGCTAAGGCATGGAGCAGGAGCGGGCGCCATCTTTAAAGACCGGACACAGGACGTCCTGTGTCCTTAAGGGGTTAAGAATACCATTTTGACCAGCGATAGATAGAGGTAGTTTAAGCCATTTCGTAATTGTAGTCCTAATTTTTTATATTAGGGATATTAAATCAATTGTTGTATCGTCAACAATGTTTGCTGAAATTCTAATACCAAGATATTTAAGCCATTCGAACATGCCCAAGACCCTCAAATGCCCCCCACTGTCTAATTCAAGTCCATCTAAAGGCAAAAGAGCAGCCTTGGACCAGTTAAAGACCAAACCCAGAAATCTCAGCAGCTCTCTAGCACTTGAATTCCTTGGAAATGTATCATTCATATCACTAATCTAAAATAATATATCGTCTGCATACATAGATATCTGATCCATTTCACCTCCCACCCCTAAACCCTTAATAATACTGTCTTGTGTAACACAAATTACCAGGGGCTCAATTTAGATATGAATGAATGAAGTTAATTGCCTTACTAAGCCTTGTAGTAAGTGGTTTTACAAACAACTTAACATCTGTATTAAGTAAAGATATGGGTTTTGGTAAGAAACCTTTTCCAAGGAGTCCTTGCCTTTTTTAGGAATTAATGTAATTAATTCTTCTGACATGGAATCTGATAACTACCCAGTTGAGATAGATTATTTAATTACCTCCAACATGCATGGAAGGATCACAGCGCCATAACTTTGGTAAAATTCAAATGGAATACCATCAGATCGAGGGGAGGTGTCCCCTGTAGATGATTGAGCTGCTGCTTTAAGTTCTTCTAATGTTATCGGCTCCTCAAGATTCCCCCTCTGAAAGTACTGGAAATGAAAGAGCCCGCAAATATAATTCCACATCATACATCATTCCTTGTGATTTTATATAATTCCGAAAAATAACCAAAAACCTAATTTGCCCCTGATCTTCTATAACTATACCATGTGAGGAGCAAGTCTCTCGAATATCCTCTCTAGGCTCTTGAATGCGGATGACCCTAGCTAACATTTTACCGGATACACAAAAATGTTTTTGACCAGAAAAAAAAACAAAAAACTTTATTGCACTTTTTCCAACATAAAGTCCTGGTATTCCTGATTTGTTTTCTGCATAGCCTGTCATCATCTGTACTATATTAAAAAAAAAATTCCTGTCCCATCATAAATGATGAAGTCTGAATTTCATTCATGGCATGATCCCTTTAAAGGAAATATCCTGTATGGTTTGTCTGGTGTAGGAAACCCATGATCACAAACGTATTAAGGAATATAGAGAGGTGGTCCCTAAGTTGAAAGAGTGGCTTCAGAGAGTGTTGGTGTCCATGGAGAACCTGGCATGCATTACATGAACCTCCCATTGCTTTCAGTGGGCAGTTTGTAATGCCTTATTTCCCCTGTGGAGCCGCTGATGGGAAATTGAACACTTGCTGCAAGGTTCTTCTACAGATTGAATAGTTGCAAATCTCAACATGAGGACACCCTGTCATCAACTTATTTTCAGGAGGTCTACTAACAAAAACGATGTATCTAAAGCAGAAAACCCCTTAAAAACCTACAGTCTAATGTACAATATGCATTGCATGCTTTGACACATTTTGTTCCTTCACTTGGCTTTATTGTCATTCAGTACTTCATTAATTTTTTATTTTTTTCGTTTCGTGCTGCAATTTGTTTAGAGGTGAATCATTGTGTAACAGGGCTTTCATAATTTAATGCAAGTGTCAAGCTGAACAGACTTTTATTCATGTCCAGATTTTAACAATATAGATCCCCATCTCCTCGTGTTCAAACTGTGAATATCAAATCACTTTTTCCTTTTCAAGGTTTCTATCATTAAAGTACAAATACACTTTTGTCTATACATTGTAGCTGGTTACAAATACAGCTGCTCTCCCGCTAATTCACCAGAATTTGTTAAATAGACACTTATGTTACCTAGCATTTATCCACCCACGGTATGGTTTTCTGGGATTTACATCCCATGGCTTCCTGAAACAGATGATTGGTGGGGGTGCCAGGAGGTGGACCCCTGCTGGTCTCATATTGATGACCTATCCTGCAGATAGGTTATCAATATGTAAATGCTGGAGAAGCTCTTTATGGTAATTAATTCCATGTTGTGCTAAAGGACACAATATACAGGACTGAAGAGAGGACAGTAGTGACGTGTATACCATAAATCCAGTTTATAGCTTCATAAGGTCTCTTTTGCTCCACTGTGCCATTTTATATGTAATGCAAAAGCTTAAAGGGACAGGGTAATCTTTACTAAATACTGGTAAATTTACATGGTGGATGTAAATGTGTCTTACTTATATTTTTTGGGTTGTGGCTGGATGGTATCATCATATTTACTGTGATACGCAACATCTAATGCCAATGGCCTGTTCATTGACCCAGACAATTTACGCAACCCAGCAGAACCACAATGCAAAGCACGTTGTATGTCGGTAAAGTTTTTGAAGTGGATGCTGTCAGTATGTTGTCTGTACTTTCCATAACTGATCTTATTAGAGCTGCATATCTTTCCTGTTGGGGAACAGGAGACATTTTATTAGATCTGGTCATCACCTACTCACCCCAGATACGAACCTAGGGGTCTTCCCCAAGGATAAAGATCATAGCATACAACTCCTAAAAAAGTACTTGGTATACAAAATCCAAACATTGCTTGTATAAAAAAAAATAGATATAGTGTTTATTAAGTAAATCATAGTCAATACAGTATGGTGAGAAGTCAAAGTCCTACACTGTTATTAAAAAACATACCTCTACTGTATACATCTCAATACAGTTAGTATATATGACACCCTAGAGCCACAAACTGATGGAACAGTAAAATAGTACAAACCAGGTTGCAAAATACAGGTATTAAGGCATAATAGGCAGTAAGACATGGAATCCAAAGTTACCAACCACTGTTAGACATACCACAAGGCAGTGACTTACACCTCAGACCCTGCCACATAAAGGTGCATCTCAATAATAAAAAGTAAAATTCATATATCATATAGATTGATTACACACAGAATAATTTATTTCAAGAGTTTATGTCAGCGAGATCTGGGCAAAAGTTTACTTGAAACGGACTGAGGTAGAATGAAAAACTGTTCTGTGGTCAGATGAATCAAAATTTTAAATTATTTTTGGAAACCACGGACTTCATGTACTGAACTCAAGAGGACTCAAGAGGAGAGGGACCATCCAGCTTATCAGCGCACAGTTCAAAAGCTTGTATCTCTGATGGTATCAATGCTGAACAGTATATTAAGGTTTTAGAACAACATACAGTATGCTCCCATCCAGACATCTCTTTCAGGGAAGGCCTTGCTTAATTTAGCAAAACAATGCTCAACTACATGCTGCATCCAGCACACCAGCATGGCTTCAAAGAAGAAGAGACCAGGTCTACCTGGTGTCCAGACCTATTACCATTAGAAAACTTTTGGCACATCATAAAACAAAAAAATCCAGCAAAGAAGACTCAGCAGCTAGAATCCTACATCAGAAAAGAATGGGACAACATTCCGCTCCAAAAACTCCATCAATTGGTCTCATCATCTCCTAAATGTTTACAGACTGTTATGAGGGAATGCTACACAATGGTAGACATGGCCTTATCCCAACTTTTTTTTAAATGCATTGCTGCTATCAAGTTGTAATTAAGGTTTTATATGCATGAAATGGTAAAATGTCTCACTTTAAACATCTGAAATGTGTTCTATGTTCTATTGTGCATACAATATCCATATGGATCTATGAGATTTCTAAATCATTGCATTCTGTTTTATTAACATTTATTTTACATTTTACTCAGAATCCCAATTGGGGTTGTATAATGTACAGTCTTATTGTATATGTAATTGTGGTTACACATTTATCTTTAACTAAAATGTTTTTACTTGCCCATTCATTTCAGTGCACAGTAAATTTAATAATTATTATTTTGCTCTCCACTACAGCTTAACATGAACTCAGCCCCTACGTTCATGCATTTTCCAGCCAAAGGCAAGCCCAAGAGAGCAGATACCTTCGATCTTCAACGTATTGGGTTTGCTGCAGAACAACTAGCAAAATGGATTGCTGACAGAACCGATGTTCATGTACGTAAATAGATTTTGGCATTATACATCTTTACTCCTATTTTTATTCACATAGTATATAGTTTATTCTGGTTATCATATTTTATTAAAAGACTTCTTAGACCTGTCACTTTATGTTTAGTAGACTAAGTCCTATGTATCTTTAGAAGACTCGTAGCTTTCTGCTTACTATGGCATTCCATTCTGTTTTAGAAAAAAATATTTCTATTGCTATGTATATAGTACAATTAAGTTTAAAAAGCACTTCCCAAGGTTTTCATTGTAGTAAGCAGTTTTCTGTTTCTAGAGCACAGAGGGCCAGAGAACTGCTTAATTTATTAAGAGACATCTGCCATCTCACTCCAGCGCAAAGGGCATCACGACTGGCGCATGGGAATGCCAGGCTTCGTGGTCTCTCACCTTATGTACAGAATGTAAGGATCTACACATCAAAGAGAAAAACTCTGGCTGTTAGGTGGCCTGTTCTTGCTTGATTTTGTAAATTTGATTAAGGATCGGCCAGATTTTGTCGTATCCTCCTCATCTGCATTTGTATGTGGTAGAAATATGATTTTCATAATTCATCTTTGTCTGAGTCACAGTGAATCTATAAATGGCCAATAATATCACAAGTGTCAGGAAATAGTTTTCAAAAAGTCTTATTGATAGTAATGGATATTTGTGGTTATGTAATAACATGGTACTAAAAATTATATGCATAAGTAAAAGTACAAGCTTAACCCCTTCCCGACATGCACTGTACATGCATGACGCATATCTGGAGCAAGCCTGCTGTTTTACACAGAAGGTGCCCATAGGCAATGTCCATGATTGGCGAAAACACCAATAGCGGACATTTGACCCCTCAGATGCCATGGTCAATTCGACCACGGCATTTGAGAGGCCTTTCCCCAGGTGTGCTGCACTCACGGGGCCTGAACAGCTCCCTCACATGGAACTATTTGTTTGCTGTGGCAGCCTCAGGCCCTCTGAAGGATTCTGAGGTCTTCCACAAATCACCTCCTTTTCCCCATATTAAAAATAAAAAAAATGAAAAATAAGCACACATACATCCCTAAACGTCTATTAAAATACTAATAAGATACTATTAAAAAAAAAAATTATATTGTAACGGACAAAAAAAATTAAATGGCCGATTCACAGTTTTTTGGTCAATTCACCACCCAAAAATATAGAATAAAAATTGATATGAAAAGTCATACACACCCAAAAATGGTACCAATAAAAACTACCGATTGTGCAGCAAAAAATTAGCTGTCACACAGCTCCATAAACGTAAATATAAAAAAGTAATTGATATATTAAAAAAGTTTTTATTTTTTTAAATGTTAAAACACAAGAAAAAATATATAAATGTGGTATCGATGTAATCATACTGACCCAGAGAGCGGTAACAGGTTAGTTTTTCCTCATAGAGAACACCGTCATAACAAAACCCATAAAACTATGGCGTAATTGTGTGTTTTTTTTCCAATTGCACCCTATGTGGATTTTATTTCCACCTTCCCACTACACCATAGACAATATAAAACGGTGCCATTAGAAAGTTCAACTTGCTCCGCAAAAAACAAGCCCCATACAGCTATGTGAATGGAAAAATAAAGAAGTCATGGCTCCAGGAAGGCAGGGAGTGAAAAACAAAAATGCAAATACAAAAAGTTGCTGTGTGAGGAAGCAGTTAACTAATCAGTAGAGAGGCCAGAATGCATACAATTCTACCAGTGTTCTAGGTGCTTACCGCATTTTGAATGCTCTGTGAGGCATTTGGTTCCTCTTGAATTGACCAGTCTGACGACAGGCAGGTGGTTTCATGACTTAAAGGGGTTGTCAGTTTTTAAATATTGAAATCGCTTGGGCTCCAACTCCCGGCATCCACGTCGATCAACTGTTTGTAGAGAATGAGCGTTGCCTTCTATACACTATTTACTTGCTTGCGGTCAGCATTGCAGAGGTGAACAGGTGCTGTAACAAATAAGCTGCGCTCCGCTACAGTTGCGACGGCAAGCAGGTAAACATAGAAAAGAAGGCAAAGCTCTTTTGAGCTCTGTGTTCTCTTCAAACAGCTGATCGGCAGGGGTGGCCTAGCTGATCTGATATGGATGACCTAGAGGATAGGCCTTCAATATAAAAAAAAAAGGGGACAACTCCTTTAATACGGGTGTAAGAATTACCCTCAAAGTAGATCAAGAAGTAGAATGGAGACAACCTGTAGGATAGGCAAGAGGCAGAAAAGTCAAAAACGATCTCAAGGCAAGCTGCTGTTCTTTAAAGGGAACACATTAGGCTGACCATGCTGGTTCTATGACTGTGTATACAGATAATTGTCAATCACTGATAGGACCGTCTCCTGGACTTCAATCAGTGACTGTCAGCCTTCCCTCTATGACTGTGTATACAGATAGCTGTCAATCACTGATAGGACCACCTCCTGGACTTCAAAGCCCAGAATGAGCAGGAATTTAAATGTATAAAATACAACTTCTACTGAATCTTTTTCCACAATGCTATATATCAATCTGCTCAGCCCCTGCTCTATAACATGCTGCCTGTAGATTATTTCGCATTTTCACAGTGACAGGTTCACTTTAATCATTCAAAGGGCAAATCAAGTGTTGGTTCTATACCTTCATATTCCAAACTAGAGCTATTTCAACCTTAGCTTATTTCAGTCCAAATGTAAATGTCATAAAACTCAGAGAATGTCACTCACGTTCGGAATAAGGCTACTTTCACACACGGTTTGTTGTCTTCTGGTATTGAGACTCGGCAGAGGATCTCAATCCCGGAAAGAAACCCCGGATGTCTTCATTCCGTTACTTGATCGGACACAACCAAAAACGGAATGGAAAAAATGGATCCAGCACTGAAAACAATATAAATCAATAGTGACTTATCCGTTTTTTTATGAGCCTAAAAAAACAGATCCATCACCCATTGACTTTCAATGTATTTAAGTGACGGATCAGTTTTTTTCCGTTTTGATTTCACACAACCGCATCCTATTGGAACAGATGCATCCTGTTGTGCAAAATCAAAACTGATCCGTTTAATTCCGCTATCCTCTGCCGGATCTCAATACCGGAATTAACAAGCAAGTGTGAAAGTAACCTAAGATAACCTAAGATAACCCAAGCTGTTGGCAGGAAGGTATCGGAAGAGAAGAGAGATGGAGGTCCTGGACATATGCCATTTTTTATAATGTAAGCAGATCAGCAGCATCAGCTTTGACTTATTTAAATTTACACCTGCACTTTGATGCTGTTTCTGCACTGGTGGCCAGTGCATCAAAGTGAGTGTACAGAAACTCATGAACAGGTTACAGAGCCTATCCTCAGAGTGCAGTCCCAATTATCAGAGGACTGACAGCGTGGCTCGCCCTCACAATCATGTGGAATATTGGTTACATGCTAATGTTTTGTTTTGGCAAAGGTTGTTGGTTGTCAAAAGTTATCCCCTGTCTACAGGATAGGAGTTAACTATTAGATCGGTGTGAGTCCTACCGCTGCGATGCCCACCGATCGCGAGAATGGATACCCCTCAGAGCCCTCCAAAATAGATGAAGCGGCAAGTCGAGCACCTGTAATGCTGCTCCATTCATCTCCAATACAATTCTGTATATAGCTGAGTGCAAAGCTCTGCTATTTCCAGAACCCCCATAGAGATGAATGGATCAGTAGCTTCCGTGCTCAACCTGCCGCTCCATTCATTGTTGGGGGCTCCTGGGGGTACAGGGTACCCATTTTCATGATCGTGGGGATCCCGCCGGTAGGACGCCCACAGATCTGATTGTTATCTCCATCCTGTAATACCCCTTTAATTTGGACAGAGACATAAGATATTAATAGGCAGATGGATGTCCATTCGCTTGTCTGGCAATATTTTTGTCCAGGACCCCTACAAACAGTTGCCAACCTGAATAATTATTGTCACGTTGAGAAGGCTCTACAAGTGAAAAAAACAACCCTTTTATAACATACAGTTGGTTGATTATATGAACTACATATGATGGGTGACTACCTGGCCAGGTTCCTGTGCGGAGTTTGGGCATCTCAAGATAGGGTATCTTGATGGCAGTATCCTAGTGCAGGGTCTAGAGAGTGCAGTGACAAATTGGCAAATGTGAAATCTTATGCTTATTTGTCATATTCCTGGAGTGGCTCAGTAAAAGAGCAAAATGTCCCACCAGACAACAGAGCCAATTTCAGGCGCATCTTGACAGGTTCTAACACTGTAAATCAATAGTGATGAGCAAAAATACATTTGATTGTCTCAGAGCAAATCAATCATAGTTCACAAGTCAGACAGAGCAGAGCTTCTTCATCATGCTAGTCTGTTCAGCAAAGATTGGCTCTTGAGGATCCTTGTCCTTCATTATCCCTTGTCCAGAACCAAGGTTCTTTCCCCATCAAAACTAATTCCTTTTTAAGAGAGCAAAATGTGCTTCTGCTGCCAATTTGGACCTTTCATGTGCAAGGGCGGTAGACAGTGATTGTCCTCAAACCAAATACACCTTCTGATAGAGGACAAATACTGTACCCCAGCATCCGGACTAAAACTGTTCAATTTGACCAAACTGTTCAATTAATTTTACCCATAATATACTGTATACTGATTTTCCTACTTGATAAATTATGTAACTTCCATATTTAAAGTTATGACCTTCCCCTGGTGGAAACAATTCACATCCTTATCCTTCTATTAGCAACATTCTGTGTTTCTTTTTTGTCTTGCTGATAATGAGGTCTTATCAGTATATTGAGCTATAGACGTGGATTACGTAAAATCTTTATCGTTTATTGTGGTTTTCCAAATTGTCTGTAGAAAAAATCTTGGCTGTCCGTGATTTTGGGATAAGTTGTCCAGAAAAAATAAAAATTCTGGTTGGCAACTCTGATGCACACAGACACACACACAAAGGGACAGACACACACACACACAGGGACATACACACACAGGAACACAGACACACATGCACACTCACACACACAGAGACAGACACCTACACACAGGGACAGACCCACACACACAGGGACACATACACACTCGGGGACACACACACATATACACACAGGGACAGACACACACATACACACACAGGGACACACACACACACATACACACACAGGGACAGACACACACACAGGGACGGTCAAATACACACACAGGGGGACACATAGGGACAATCACACACACACAAAGACATACACAGGGACAGACGCACACACAAAGGGACAGATGCACACACACAGGGACAGGCACGCACACACACACACACACACACACACAGGGACAGACACACTGAAACAGACACACACACACACAGGGAAAGAATGACACATACAAGGACAGACATGCACACACGGACATACACAAGGACAGACACACATGCACACACACAGGGACAGACGCACACACACACAGGGACATACACACTGAGACAGACACACACACAGGGACAGACAGACACACACAAGGACAGACATGCACACAAGGACAAACACACACACAGGGACATACACAGGGACAGACACACACGCACACACAGGGACACACACACACACAGGGACATACTGAGGGACAGACGCACGCACCCACAGGGACACGCACAAACAGGGATAGACACGCACACAACTCCAACATTACATATCTTGGGCTATGCAGTGTGCTCTACTTAGAAACTATTATTACAGCCAACGGTAAGTTGTAAAATATTTCTTACATGTGCAAAATAATAAGTACTTTCTTATACTAATAAATGAGTTGTCCTGGAGTCGGGCATTGTGCTCTGGTTGACATAGATCCAACAAGGAGAAATATCCGATTAAGTTATTAAAAGTAAAGATTGAAGGATTGTTGAAAGAAACATAATTTCTTTAAGTAATGCTTGAAGCACTGCCAAGTCCATCAACATTCTGTGTTAAGATCCTGGTTGAACCTAGACTCCTCAATCATGGCAACAGTAAGCTAATAAAACACATTCATAGTACGTCAAAGCTTCCCAAGTGTGTCCTCAAGATTGTCCCCAACAATCTTAGCATTAGTTGAATATATTATTAATCGATATTGTCAGGAGATCCAAAAAAATATGAATTTCTTTTTGGAAATGAGTGTTGGTATGTAGACATGTGGTGCTATAATTAGAAATGTATGACCCTGTTGTAAAATATAGATGATGTATAAATTTGATAATTTTGAGTTTTGAGATTATTTTCAGTATTACTACTCTAACTTAACAAGAAGATCCAAAGGAACGGTTTGTTCTAGTTGCTATCAGTCAATGTAAGAAGAAAGCTGAAATCGGTCAAATTGAAATAAAGATTGATATATAAGAAACCATGCTATTGCTGAGTTCTTTACTACTTGATGTCCTGCCAGGTCCATCATCATTATATACAAAGTGTCTGGCAGCACCATAACACTTTGTTCTGTTTCTACAAAATCCAAAATGATTGAAGATGGACCTTCAGGATCATTTTGAAGTTTAATGGAAGAGTGACGTTTGAGGAAAATTGTTAATGTCTGGTAATAATCTTCCAGAAGGATATGTTACAGTGGTGGTTCATGGCCATCACTGTCCTATGCCGACGGACATCGGCTTCCTGTGTATGTATTAGGACCATTATTTATGTATATCCCCTCTGTCGCAGTATTGCTAGGGTCTTACCTCCTCTTCCTCTGTGATCTACTGTCAGGCTGTTACCAATTGCTAATTAGCTTCTCCTATATAGCTGTGCTGCTGACCTTAACTTCCTGGCTCGTGCAATTTGTTCTCTACAGATCTTGCTAGGTCTTTCTAGCCTGCTAGAGCCTGTGAAAGAGCTACAGTATAATTCAGGATAATGCTGACATGTGCCTGTACACCATACTGATCCTGTGCATCCTGCCCTGATCTTTCGATTGTTTCACGGGTTCTCATGAGGTCTACCAGCCATGACCTTTGCCTGTTTCCTGACTACATGTATTGCCTATTCTGTTGGTGCCATGCTCTGGTGTCTATGGGCCCTGTGGGGCAGTACTTGGACTACTCCAAGAGGTAGGAGTCTGATGGCTACCCTGCAGGGAAGGCCAGATACCTGTTTGGGGTAAAGAGTGAAAACCAGGGGACCGCCAGGATAATACCCCGAGGACTAGCCTAAAGTCAAGCCACTTTGCACAGTGGGCCTTTACTCACTGCCCATGATAGGTTAATTTAAAAAAATGTATTCTAGTAATGAAAAAATAGAATAGCATTATTATATATGTAGGAAGATGTCACTGCTTATATTATAAAAAGCGGTTAAAGGGATTAAGCTAAAACCGAGCTTTCTGGATCTACGACGTACATGTATGTAAAGATGGCCCCTGCTCATGAGCATAATGACGCTATAACCCCAGGTTTTTGCTGTTTTAAACAGCAGAGGCCCGGGCCTAATGTCAGCAATAATGCAAATCTCAGACATTTAATACCTCAGATGATGTGGTCAAATGTGACCAGAGTGCTAAAATCGGAAGCAAAGTGCTTCCCAGGCTGCATTCCCTAGGCTGAGATCTGGGAAGGCGTTGCATACTAGTAATAGGCCTAAGCCTGTACAAGGCTTCCAGGCCAATTACTAGTATAATCCAATGCTGGCCTGCAGGTGGCAGCACTGCATTGGAATATACGGAATCCTTTGTTCTGTAATGGATGGAAATGCATTATAGCATGCAAGTGGCAATCTAATGATTTGTTATGCAAGCTATAGTCACCTTGGGTGACTTAAAAAAAACATTAAAACATTTTCAAAAATATTAAAACATATTTGAAAAATATAAAAAAAAACTTAAAATAGATATAAAGGTTCAAATCACCTCACTTTCTCTAGAATAAAAAATGAAACATCATGAGCATCACTGTGTCTGAACACACACTTACTATTAAAATATAAAAATATGCATCCCATACAAAGTAACGAAAAAAAGTTAGATCTTTTTTCGTCACATCATAAATGTATACACACTCCAAAATAGGATAAAAAAAAAATTACAGAAAATTCTACAAATGAGACCCCACACAGCTCTGTAAACGGAACTGGAAAAAAGTTATGGGGGTCAGAATATGGCGATACATTTTTTTTTTCAGTATTAAAACACAAGAAAAACAACAGTATATATGGTAAATGTGGTATTGTTGTAATCATACTGACCCAGAGAATGAAGTGTATAGGTCAGTTTTACTGCATAGGGAATGTCATCAAAATACAAATGTGGTGCAATTGTGTATTTTTCCAGTTCCACCCCAATTTGTAATTTTTTTCCAGCTCCCCACTACATTGCTCCGGCAAGGCAGGGACTAAAAAATAAAAAAGCAAAAAACTGTAAAAGCAAGTTCCTGAAAGGGTTAAAATAAAGTCACTTACATTGTAAGGTTCTGTGGTTAACCACCAGTCTTTGTTTAAAAGATTAGATTAGAATTAGGAAGGTTAGTATGTGGCAGTTTGTTAGTTTTAGGCTACATTCACACGACCGTATGTGTTTTGCGGTCTGCAAATTGCGGATCCGCAAAAAAAACGGATAATGTTCCGTATGGCATCCGTTTTTTTTTTTTCCGGATCCATTGTAACAATGCCTAAAACAGACAAGAATAGGACATGTTCTGTTTTTTATGAGGGGCTACGGAACAGACATACTGATGCGGACAGCACATGGTGTGCTGTCCGCATTCTTTGCAGACCCATTGAAATTAATGAGTCCGACGGAACGAACGTGGAAACAAACAACGTTCGTGTGCATGTAGCCTTAGCCATATACATTTCATATAGGACTTTTTCGAGCTTTCAGAAAACCTATTTGAACAAAATTTTTGCTAAACTATGTGCAGTTTAGTTTCTAAAGAGCCGAACATACACTGCAATACTTCACAGCCTCCTAACATGAAATAGAGACAGTGGTGCAGATTTACTAATACTGTCTGAGATTTAGACAGACCAGAATTAGTAAGATTTATCACAGTGTCTGCTGGATGATAAATCTGGTGCACCTTTAAACTCTCTAGTCTGTTTATACTACCTATAGTGGTGCTTGAAAATTTGTGAACCCTTCATCATTTTCTATATTTCTATACAAATTTGACCTAAAATTACATCAGATTTTAGGAGAAAAGAAAACACTGCATTCGAGCATAAAAATCTCATCCCCTCTGTGAAACATGGTGGTGGTAGTATCATGGTTTGGACCTATTTTGGGGTATCTGAGCCAGGATGGCTTGCCATCATTGATGGAACAATGAATCCTGAGTGATACCAGCAAATTCTAAAGGAGATCTCAGGACATCTGTCCATGAGCTGAATCTCAGGAGAAAGTAGTTCTTGCTGCAAGGCAATGATCCTAGGCACACAAGTCATTCTACCAAAGAGTGGTTAAAGAAAAAAAGTTTTGGAAAGGCCAAGTCAAAGTCCTGACCTTAATCCAATGGAAATGTTGTGGAAGGACTTGAAGTGAGCAGTTCATGGGAGAAGACCCACCAATATAACAGAGGTGAAGCTGCTTTGTATGGAGGAATGGGTTGGAGTTCTTCCAAGCCAATGTTCAGGACAAATCAACAGTTTCCAGAAAGATTTTGTTGCAGTTATTGCTTCACAAGGATTCACACCAGATACATGCTGCTCATGTGTTATTGGATGCTTTTTTTAAGTCTAATATTTTTTATTAATTTGTTTTAGATGTCTTTATCTACTTTTCGAAGGTGAAAATGTGATGTCGTTTTAGGTCAAATGTATGCAGAAACAGTTCACAAAGTTTCTAGCACCTCTGTATTTGTTCTCTTACTTCAAGCCAGAATTTTGCATTAAAATCACTGACCAAATCAATGAAGTGTAAAGTAGGCCTAAGGCATCCTGACTTAATCTGGTCCCAAATTTTGATACATTTGCAATAGTAAATCTTCCCCAGTGTATTTTCTGGAGGAGGTTAAGGCCACATGCACATGGCACTGTACGTTATGCAGATTGCCCATGTGGATTTTCATATTTTGCACGTTTTAGATGCAGTTTCTCTTGCGTATTTGCCCTGGATTTTACTGTATGCATTGCAAAGGGTAATATCTACACTACGGATTTGCAGCACAAAACTCTGCATGGCAAACCCTTGCATAATACGCAATGTGTACAGGTAACCTTAAAGGGGTTGGGAAAGAATGGGGCAGAGTGTTTCCCATTTCTGTCACTGGCTCCTCACTTTAATAATTATTGACACAGTGTCCTCAAAAATAATTGTGCCCAGCAAGTCTGACAGTAATAGTGCCGTAAACATAGTGCCACCCACAAATAAATGTGCTAAAGTGCTCCCCACAGTAATAGTGCTCCCAAAAGTCCCACCAATAGTAATAATTCTCTCCCAGAGTGCCCTTAGTAGTGATAGTTCTCCCACAGTGCTCTCAGTATTAATAATGTCCCCTATTGTGCCCCAAAAGTAATAATATTGCCCATAGTCCCCCAGTAGTAATAAGACCCACCATAGTGACCCCATTAGTAGTAGAGTCCATCAAAATGCCTCCATTCGTAATAATACTCGCCTATTGTTCCCCAGTAGTAATAAAGCCCACCACAGTGCCCTTCAATAATTTTAAAGCCCAGGATAATGCCCCCACAGTGTGCCCCAGTAGTAAATATAGCGCGCCCGCTATAGTGCCTCCAAGGCATTGTATGTCCCAGAAGTAACAATTCCCACCCATAGTGCTCCAGTAGTAATAAAGCCCCCATAATGTATTCCCCCAGTAGTACTTATGCCGCCTTGTGTGTCAGTTGAAAAAATGTCCCTTATAATGCCCCAATGCCCCCTTATAATGTGTGCCAGTAGAAAAAAATGCCCTTTATAGTGCTCCCAGCAGTATAAATGGCCACTTATGTGTGCCAGCATAAAAGAATGGCCCTTATAACGCCCTAGTAGTGCAAATGCCCCCTTTATTTGTGCCAGTAGAAGAAAATGCCCGTTGTAGAGCACCACCAGTATAAACAAAAATAACAAACCCAGATACTCACCTGCCTGCCGCTGTCAGCAATATGGTTCAGGATCCTGCGTCTCCTCTCCTGCTTGCAGCCCAGCCCAGACAGCATGCTGATGATGCTATTGTGCCGCCTGCATCGGCCTCTGAGAGTCTACAGGCACTAGGCCTTGCCATAGTGTTCTACTGATTTGCTGTCCAGAGTCGAATATTGAGATGCCCTAGCAGCTGGCAGTCCCGCGTACCCCCTCACCACGTAGCACAGGTTGCACCTCTGTTCTAGACTAATGCTAGCAGAGACTAAACACAAAAAATTGTAAAGCCTTATCGTGCAATTTTTTGAAGCCAGAAGAGTGCTAGGCTTGTTCCCCCTGAGTATATGCGATATTACATATGTGTGCTTTCTCCTTGTTGTTCTAGATCCGCGTGTTCCGGCCACCTAATTACTCAGGGACAATAGCTCTGGCTTTGCTAGTGTCTCTGGTTGGTGGTTTGCTGTACCTGAGAAGAAATAATTTGGAATTCATCTACAACAAGACTGGCTGGGCAATGGCAGCTCTTGTAAGTATTACGTTATATTCCTCCAGTTACATTTGTCTTCTTGTGCTGGTTTCCTACCACTGATTTCTTCCTACCCCATAGTAAATGTACAGTCTACTTGTACCTCACAGCATTGATATATGACTTCTGATGTTACATGGCCTTTGTTATCATTTAAATCTCACAAATTCCGAAATCGCAGAAAAATTCTAAACAGGTTTTAGGAGAATTTGGGCTCTCACACAAAATAATTTAATCGATCAGTTACCGTATTTGCCGGCGTATAAGATGACTTTTTCGCCCGAAAAACATGCCTCCAAGTGGGGGGGTCGTCCTATACGCCAGGTGCACTTCAGTTGGGATAGACATAGCTGCCCATAGTGGCCTTCCGATGCTCGCCCGGGGCCCATAGTGGCCTTCCGATGATCGCCCGGTGCCCATAGTGGCCTCCCGATGCCCGCCCACCTCATTCTACATACCGTCCAGTATCGCGCGGTATCCAGCGCGGCCACGGTGGGTCATCAGCGTGGCTGCGGCGAGCATCAGCAGCGAGACAGGGGTGCCAGCTTTTTCGGTGTGACTGGCCCGTTCTGCTCAGTGGGAAGCAGTGGCGCTCTGGCCCGCCCCTTGTCTACGCAGAGCTCGCACATGCGCACTAGTGCCGGTCACAGGGAGATGCCAGGGCGGACCAGACTGCTGCTAGTGACAGGGAGGGCAGACAGGGAGCAGGGACCAATCCAATCAGGCTTTGTATACAGCCAACAGCAACCACAGTACTGCACCATTGTACAGTACAGCATAGAAAATGTCCAGCAGTCAAACCCCTATCATGGCACCAGCCAAAAGAAAGAAATATGATGCAAATTTTAAACCTTGTGACAGTTTTCCTGCATGTCATAAGCATTTGAATATAAATTAACATGTTGAAATCAAATCTGATGTTCTTTTACCTTTTATTTGGTGTGTGGAAGGTGTGCGGAAGAGGTAGTAGTCTTATACGGCGAGTATATAACAAACTCTATATTTTGAGTGGAAATGTTGGGTCTTATGCGCCGGCAAATACGGTATTTTGGGCAGCAGCTTACATTATGGTGAATTGAAGGCTCCAGGGTTAGGGGGGTACTATCTCTCCTTAGGGAGAGAGCGCCTTAATCAGTGTGAGGAGACTTATAGGCCATACATGAAGGTTCCATACGATGTATTTTCTGCCGCCAGCATACTGCAGCTCATTTGAATGGTACATGAGCTGCAGTACCGGCATTGCCACTACACAGTGAACGAAATCTTGTTCTTCCAGCTAAACCCATTGTATAATTTTCGGCGATGGTGGCTGCCCAAAACAGCTGATTGGTGAGGGTGCCGGTTGTTGCCCCCCCCCCCCCACCAATTTGAGGACAGGCCATCAATATCTAAGTACAGGAAAAAACTTATTTAAGCACTATTTCTGCATGCAGTGCTATAACAGCTACTTCATTTTAAAGGAGATATCCTACGCAAAAAATTCTACAGTTTTGAAACCAGCACCTGGATCTGAATACTTTTGTAGTTATGTAATTAAACATTTAGCATAGCCGATGAGATATTCAATAAAATGTATCTGTATAGCCCCACCTGTTTGTTTGTTTTTTCTTATTTCTTTGTCTTGCTCACTGAGATGGCCGCACATGCTCAGTTTCATCTTTCAACTGCTTCCTGAGCTGTGATAGGGAGAGCATGGACACGCCCCCTTAGCTGTAGCAGACAAGGCACTCCCCTTGAGCTGCCAGCTTGATATAAATCTAGCAGAGCAATGAATGGGGAGATCTCTGGATCCATGTGAGGTACAGGACTAGCTCTAGCTTTGTAAGAAAGAGGTTATCATGTACTATGTGATGTCAAATTTTATTTTTTTTTTCATTAGTCCTGGGATAAGCCCTTTAATCCCTTAAAGACCACCTAACGCACGGATGCGTCCCGCGGGCGGTCCTGTTGCTCTGGCTGGACGCATCCCTGCGTCATCTCGCGAGACGCGAGATTTGCTGTGAACGCGCGCGTTCACAGCGGCGCACGCCTCTGCAGTTATACTGCAGCCTGCCAGCGATGATCAGTCGCTGGCAGGCTGTAGAAGTTAAATAAATCGTATCAAATAGGTATATCAGACGCTGTTTTGTTAACAGCGTCTGATATACCTGCTACCTGATCCTCTGGTGGTCCCATTTGCTAGGATCGACCACCAGAGGACCAGGTAGCTATGTAAAGTTGCACCAAGCACCACACTACACTACCCCCCCCCTCCGTCACTTATTAACCCCTTGTTAACCCCTTGATCACCCCATCTAGATTCCCTGATTACCCCCCTGTCATTGATCACACCCCTGTAAGGCTCCATTCAGACGTCCATGTGTGTTTTGCGAATCCGCAAAACACGGACCCCGGCAATGTGCTTTCCGCATTTTGCAGATCCGCACATTGCCAGAACTATATAGAAAATGCCTTTTCTTGTCCGCAATTGCGTACAAGAATAGGACATATTCAATATTTTTGCGTAACGGAAGTGCAGACCCGTAAGTGCGGATCCGCAATTCCGGATCCGAGCGGGATAAAGTCTGTCCCCATAGAAATTAATGGGTCCGCAATTCCGTTCCGCAAACAGAATTGCGGACGTGTGAATGGGGCATAAGGGTCCCTTATCACCGCCAGTTAGTTAGCTACTTGTTCAGTAGCTAGCGCACAAGCCCACCGCACCACAGTCACTGATTTTTGCAGAGATTTTTTCATCCACATTGATCGATGCGAATGAAGAAATCTGTGCCCAGAGGCTGAACGGAAAAAAAAAATCTCATTACCCGTATGCTCAATATAAAGAGAATCGCAGAAACTCCTAATGCTGGCCATACGTGTAATGATTGCGTAGACCCTCAAATGCCAGAGCAGTACAAACACCTCACATGTGACCCCATTTTAGAAAGAAGACACCCCAAGGTATTCCGTGAGGGGTATGGTGAGCTCATGTAAAATTTTATTTTTTGTCACAAGTTAGTGTAATATGAGACTTTGTAAAAAAATATATATATATATATATATATATCAATTTCCGCTAACTTGTGCCAAATTTTTTTTTTCTGTGAACTCGCCATGCCCCTCACGGAATACCTTGGGGTGTCTTCTTTCCAAAATAGGGTCACATGTGGGGTATTTATACTGCCCTGGCATTTTAGGGGTCCTAAAGCGTGATAATCCAAATGCGTAAAAATGCCCTGTGAAATCCTAAAGGTACTTATGGGAATTTGGGCCCCTTTGCGCATCTTGGCTGCAAAAAAGTGTCACTCATGTGGTATCGCCGTACTCAGGAGAAGTAGGGCAATGAGTTTTGGGGTGTATTTTTATATATACCCATGCTGGGTGAGAGAAATATCTCAGTAAATTGACAACTTTGTATAAAATTTTTTGAAAAGTTGTCATTTACAGAGATATTTCTCACACACAGTATGGGTATATGTAAAAATATACCCATACCCAACCACATGAGTGACACTTTTTTGCAGCCAAGAAGCGCAAAGGGGCCCTAATTCCAATGAATACCTTTAGGATTTTACAGGGCATTTTTACGCATTTGGATTCTCACGCTTTGTCAAAAGTTAGCGGAAAGGGAGACTTTGTGACAAAAAACAATAAAAAATCAATTTCTGCTAACTTGTGCCAAAAAAAAAATCTTCTATAAACTCGCAATGCCCCTCACTGAATACCTTGGGGTATTCCAAAAATTCCCCCTCACTGAATACCTTGGGGCTTTCCAAAATGGGGTCATATGTGGGGTATTTATACTGCCCTGGCATTTTGGGGGCCCTAAAGCGTGAGACGAAAAATGCGTAAAAATGCCCTCCTAAAAGGTACTCATTGGAATTTGGGCCCCTTTGCGCATCTTGGCTACAAAAAAGTGTCACACATGTGGTATCGCCGTACTCAGGAGAAGTAGGGCAATGTGTTTTGGGGTGTATTTTTACATATACCCATGCTGGGTGAGAGAAATATCTCAGTAAATTGACAACTTTGTATAAAATTTTTTGAAAAGTTGTCATTTACAGAGATATTTCTCACACTTAGTATGGGTATATGTAAAAATATACCCATACCCAACCACATGATTGACACTTTTTTGCAGCCAAGAAGCGCAAAGGGGCCCTAATTCCAATGAGTACCTTTAGGATTTTACAGGGCATTTTTACGCATTTGGATTCTCACGCTTTAGGGTCATTTGTGGGGGGTATATGTAAAAATACACCCCAAAACACATTGCCCTACTTCTCCTGAGTACGGTGATACCACATGAGTGACACTTTTTTGCAGCCTGGGTGCTCAAAGGGGCCCAAATTCCAACGAGTACCTTTAGGTTTTACAGGGATGCTCGCAATTTAGCCCCGCCCAAAATGCCAGAACAGTAAACACACCCCACAAATGACCCTATTTCGGAAAGTAGACACCCCAAGGTATTCACTGAGGGGCATAGTGAGTCCGTGGGAGATTTTTATTTTTTTTTGCCAGAAGTTAGCAGAAATGGAAACTTTATAATTTTTTTTTTTCCTCAGAAAGTGTCATTTTCCGCTAACTTGTGGAAAAAAATGAAACCATACATGAACTCACCATGCCCCTCCGCGAATACTTTGGGGTGTCTTCTTTCTAAAATGGTGTCATTTGGGGGGTATTTATACTATCCTGACATTCTAGCACCTGAAGAAACATGACAGGTGCTCAGAAAGTCAGAGCTGCTTCAAAATACGGAAATTCACTTTTTTGCACCATAGTTTGTAAACGCTATAACTTTTACCCAAACCAATAAATATACACTTATTGCATATTTTTTTTATCAAAGACATGTAGAACAATAAATTTAGGGGAAATTTTATATAAAAATGTAGTTTTTAAAAGAAAAAATTTACAACAGAAAGCGAAAAATGAATTTTTTTTGCAAAAATGTTGTTAAATTTTTATTAATAGCAAAAAAAGTAAAAATGTCAGCAACAATGAAATACCACCAAATGAAAGCTCTATTAGTGAGAAGAAGAGGAGGTAAAATTCATTTGGGTGGTAAGTTGCATGACAGAGCAATAAACGGTGAAAGTAGTGTAGTGCAGAATTGTAAAAAGTGGCCTGGTCATTAAGGGTGTTTAAGCTAGGGGGGCTGAGGTGGTTAAGGCCATCAATATTTATTAAAGGGAATCTCTGACCAGTTTTATGGTGTCCTATCTGAGAGCAGCCTAAACAAATAATGTACTGTGAGATGCAGAGCAAAACGACCGGTCCACTTTCTTGCACTGACCCAATCGTTTTGTTAAAATCGGGAGTTGGTTCAATACACAGCATGTACTCAGTCAGAAGTCCTCATATTCATGAGCTTCAAGACCATTCAGCGGCAAGGGGTGGGGAGAGACAGGAGCTGATAAATATAAGCATTGCTGAGCAAAATTAAGTTTTAATGTATGCAAATGAGCCTCTAGGATCAACAGGGGGTGTTGCCTTTTTACTTCCAGAAGCTCTGCTCCTGTCGTGCTCTCTACACTTTAATTGACAGGGCCAGGCAGTGAAAACGTCATCATGCCTGGCCCTGACTTCTACTAAAGCCTCTCGCTGCACCGTGTGCTTCAGTATCAGGTGCAGTACAAGAAAGAGGCTTGTCAGAGCTGGATACTAAAGCACTGAGCCTATAGGTGTAACGGCATCGCCCCCATTGCTCCTAGAGGCTCATTTGCATGTATGAAAACATCATTTTTCTCAGCAATGCGGGCACATATGACGATGGGACCAACACAGATGCCTTCAGCTGCCAAGTGCACATGTAACAGGTCAGCCAGTGTCATAGGGACAAATCTGCTGATGGATGCTCTTTAACTTTGTCTACATGATAAATGCCATTTGCTGAAGTGAAACAATCCCTTTAAAAATCTTTGACACATGAAGATACGATGTGCAGGCATCTTCTGTGTTAGCATGGAACGCCTTTGTTGTTGTTTTAGGACACTAACTTACATAGTTGCAAGAGAATTGCACATTTAGCCATATTTATGATGGTGGATTCATGCTGAATACATTTTTGATAAAATGAAAAGCACTTACAGTATAGTAAAGTGGAGCCATAATATAACTATGTTCAGAAAAGCGAGAAATTAAATAAGTGAGAACATCCTCCTCCAGCAGTCGCCACCAGGATGCCCTATGTACGGTAAATTAATGGACAGTTTGTAAAACTAAAGCTGTATTCACACCATGTTTTTGTCCCATGCTTAGCATATGTACATGATGTAGAGATGCCTCCAACAGATGCTATACAAAAAAAACAAAAAAAACACTAAATGTATACTCTTTTGCTGGACTCTACAGGGTGGAAAAGCCTAGTATACACTTTTGCATAGTGCTTTTTTCTTAAATGTGGTCTAAAAACTTGGGACAAAGCCTTAGAAACTTTTTTCATATTAAAAAAAAAAATAGATTTGACCAGGATTTTTAGAACCTGTTTGTATAGTTTAAGTTAACTCTTCACATATCAATTTCACCCTCCAGTCTGCAATTTGAGTGGTACTGTTAGTTTTTAGGACCCATTCACACATCACATGGCTTTTTCAGAACCAATTAAAGTCTATAGGGCTGTTTACATGGCTCTTTTTTTTTTCCAGACAGATCCCATTGAAATCAATGGGCCCATTTTTAACGTTCATTTAGACAGGAGTGTACCTCTCTGACAGCCATTAAAAACAGGTACACTAAAAGGCTTTTAAGAGATGTGATGTAACAATGCGAGGAGCGTCGGTCACTGGTACCTCCAGTGGGGCGCAAGTGTTCCCTTATGTGCAAGTGGATGAGGTGAATTTTTTTTTTTTTTTTTTTAAGACTCTGACGGAGCTACTGGGCACGAGGGTGGGGGCCATTATATATACTGAGGCACTATGTAGGAGGCCATTATATACAGTGCGACACTATGGGAGGGCACTTATATATTCTGGGACTAGGGGTGAGCGAATCACCCTATCAATCCAAGATCCGAAGTCGATTCATTCCCCAAATTCGTTTTAATGCTGTACAGAGACCTGTCTTTATACAGCATTACAATGTATTAGCTTCGCAGAGGCAAACTTCATTAAAGGATAACTGTCACATTTAGACCCAAATTTCAGTTTTCATATATGTAGTTACTAATATGATAATATTCCTGAATCAATAACTATTAGACTTACTTACCCCTT
Source organism: Bufotes viridis (assembly GCA_033119425.1). Classification (NCBI taxonomy): domain Eukaryota; kingdom Metazoa; phylum Chordata; class Amphibia; order Anura; family Bufonidae; genus Bufotes; species Bufotes viridis. The sequence continues at coordinate 526,623,291 of CM065589.1, read as the reverse complement.
ATTTAATAAGATTCAGCCCTTAGCAACCAGTCTGCATAAAACTGCAATTTCACTATTCTGTTAAAATGGCTGCCCTCAGCCCTGAGGCTAATCCATAGGACACCTGCAGTGAAGTTAGTGAAGACCAGCTCTGTATACGGGGGTCTTGCAGTGAAGTTCCCAGGTCTGGCTGAAGCCTGTAGTTCTCCTACAAGCTCTCCTCTTATCAGATAAGGCTGTCATTTATACACTGAGCAGCCCCATATCTTCTCTGAGCTGTATATTCTCCAGAACTGCTAAGGGAGTGTCTGCCAAGCACAGACATGTGGAGAAGTTCACACACACAGCCCAGCACTGTTATCTCCTGTCAGGAAGAACCTGGCTTTTTATACATTCCCTTACAATGCTGACTCACTATCAGTTCCCAGTGCACGCAGCGTGCTCCGTCCTCTATCTGGTAGACGGAAGGGGCATAGCAACATGATTTTATCTCAGGTAAATATAGCCAATACTGGGGACTTTTAGGTGGCTTTTAGGGGTTATTTATTTAAGAATCAGAAATTAAAACAGGGCCAATAAGGTAATATTAATCACCAGAATCCAATAGTAAAAAAAAAAAAAATTTGACAGTTATACTTTAAGTCCAAAGTCGCTCGAGACTTCGTTGAAGAACTTCAGCCTGTGATTCTACAACTGTAAACATATTTTAAAACAGCAATCCGAAGTCGGCTTCAGATTGCTGTTTTGAAATGTTTTTATAGTTGTAGAATCGAAGGTGGAAGTCTTGAGCGACTTTGGACTTATCGAAGTTTGCCTCCGCAAAGCCCATACATTTTAATGCTGTACGAAGACTGGTCTCCATAAAGCATTAAAACGAATTTGGGGAATTAATCGACTTCGGATATGGGATCCAAAGAGTGATTCGCTCTCCCTTAACTGGGATACTATGTAAGGGTCAATTTATTTCTGGGGCACTATGTGAAGGTCATTATATATACTGGGGCACTATGTGAAGGCAATTTTATATATATATATATATATATATATATATATATATATACGGGGCATTATGTGAGGGTCATTATGTATACTGGGGCATTATATATACTGGGGCACTATGTGAGGGTCATTATATATACTGGGGCACTATGTGAGGGTCATTATATATACTGGGGCACGATGTGAGGTTCATTATATATATACTGGGACACTATGAGTAGGCACTGATATATATTGGGGCACTATGTATGGGGGCCATTATACAGTGTCTTGCAAAAGTATTCACCTCCCTGACTTTTTCCGTGTTTTGGTGCCTCACAACCTGGAATTACCATGGATTGTTTGAGGATTTACATCATTTAATTTACAGAACATGCCCACAATTTTGAAGATGTTTTTTTTTTTTTGTATGTGTGAAGCAAACAACAAATAGAACAAAATAACTGAAAAAGTCAATGTGCATAACTATTCACCCCCCCCTAAAGTCAATACTTTGTAGAGCCACCTTTTGCGGCAATCACAGCTTCAAGTTGCTTTGGATAAGTCTCTATGAGCTGGCCACATCTTACCGCTGAGATTTTGCCCATTCCTTCTGCAAAACTGTTCCAGCTCCTTCAAGTGGGATGGTTTGTGCTTGTAAACAGCAATCTTTGAGTCTGACCACAGATTTTCTATTGGATTGAGATCTGGGCTTTGACCAGGCCATTCCAACACATTTACATGTTTTCCCTTAAACCGCTCAAGTGTTTCTTTAGCAGTGTGTTTGGGGTCATTGTCCTGCTGGAAGGTGAACCTCCGTCATAGCCTCAAATCATGCACAGAGTGGTACAGGTTTTGCTCAAGAATATCCCTGTATTTAGCACCATCCATCTTTCCCTCGACTCTGACCAGTTTTCCAGTCCTGGCTGCTGAAAAACATCCCCACAGCATGATGCTGCCACCACCATTTTTCACTGTGTGGATGGTGTTCTTTGGGTGATGTGATGTGTTGGGTTTGCGCCAGACATAGTGTTTTCTTTGATGGCCGAAAAGTTTAATTTTAGTCTCATCAGACCAGAGCACCTTCCTCCATACATTTTAGGAGTCTCCCACATGCCTTTTTGCAAACTCAACGTGCTTTTTGTTTTTTGCTGAAAGTAATGGCTTTCTTCTGGACACTCTGCCATAATGCCCAACTCTATGGAGCGTACAGCCTAATGTTGTCCTATGTACAGATACTCCAGTCTCTGCTGTGGAACTCTGCAGCTCCTCCAGGGTTACCTTAGGTCTCTGTGCTGCCTCTCTGATTAATGCCCTCCTTGCCCGGTCCGTGAGTTTTGGAGGGCGGCCGTCTCTTGGCGGGTTTGCTCTTGTGCCATGTTCTTTCCATTTGGTTATGATTTGATGGTGCTCCTGGAGATCATCAAAGATTTGGATATTTTTTTTTCTCAAAAACATTGTCCCTTACTTGTTTGGAGAGTTCCTTGGTCTTCATGGCAGTGTTTGGTTAGTGATGCCTCTTGCTTAGGTGTTGCAGCCTCGGGCCTTTCAAAAAAGGTGTGTGTATGTAATGACAGATCATGTGACACTTAGATTGCACACAGGTGGACATCATTTCACTAATTATGTGACTTCTGAAGGTAATCGGTTGCACCAGAGTTTTTTTTATGGTCTTCCTAATAAAGGGGGTGAATACATACGCACATGGCAATTTTCTGTTTTCTATTTCTAAACAATAGTTTTATTTATATATTTTTCTCATTTCACGTCACCAACTTAGACTATTGTGTTCTGATCCATCACATAAAATTCAGATTAACAAAACATTGAACTTAAGTCTGTAATGTAACAAAACACAAAAAAAGTCAAGGGGGGTGAATACTTTTGGAAGGCACTGTATATACTAGGGCACTATGTATGGAGCCATTATAAATACTGGGGCATTTTTTGAGGGTTCCTATATATACTACAACATTATGAGAGGGTCATTATATATACTTGGGCACTGTGTCACGGCCATGATATGTACTGGGGCACTATGAGAGGCCATTGGATGTCCAGGGGCACTATGGGACATTATGTATATTGAGGGCAGGGGTTGGGTTTGAAAATTAAATAAAAAAGGAAAATTAATGCAAAACGGCCATTAAAAATCGAGACAGCCATAAAATGGATGCACACACGGATGCAAACTGACCATGAAAAACTGACAGTGTATCCATTTTTAACGGCTGTTTTTTATTTTGTTTTTTTCACTGTGGTGTGAGTGTAGCCTTTCTGGAGCACCCAGGCTGTGGTCTCCTGGTCTCATATGCTTATAGTGCATGGCCGTGTATACCAGGTATCAGCACATACTTTTCTACAAGAAACACACAGTACAATTTCCTCTTATAAATCATTTCAAGGCGTCAGATCCTTTGAATACATGCAGTCTGCACGTTAGACATTAGTTCAGGGTCATATGTTTCAACTCATTGCACATCAGCTCTGTTGGATTTACGGAGATGCAAACAGCTTTCTGAGCCAGAAACGATCTACCACTGAAAAGCTCCAAGGTAACGTCTCCATTATGTTTGCGCAGTGAAGTGTCCACTGTCAAGTTCTCTGACATATTGTTTATAACACTGTCAGTTCTGGAGATCCAGCAAGGCATACTCACTATCAGATGAAAGGGAGATGGCACTGAGTACATATTAGGAAAGAGGGTGCACATTTGTGTTATCATTACCGAAAAAATGGCACCATCAGTCATTGCCTCATGAAAAGAAACTATAGCTACTGTATTCCAGCTCATCCTTGCATTTTAAAAGGAGATGCGGGACAATGTACCATTCTGCTATGTGTTCGCATCATTTCAAGTGTTTCTTTTCAAAATAGCCTACATTTTGTTTAAAGGGAACCTGTCCCCTCGGTTATTATTTTCAGAATGCTAACAGCACCTTTTTCCTTTGCTTATGGTGGTCTGGATGTGGCTCTTGTTGCCATTTGTTGAGCTTTTTCAAGGCAAGGAGTTTTGAGGTTTTCCTTCTAGAAATCAAAGTTTTCTTTTTCATCCCCAATTTCCCTCATTTTGATGTTTTCTTGGGCAGGGAACATTTTTCCCTTGTCTCATAAGAACATGCACAGGCCCCATTTGTTCGCATTTCCGACGCTTGCCCAGTAAAAGTCTGTGTGTTTCCCTTGGCTTAAAGTCTTCAATGCCCAAGCGCCGGAGTACAGCAGCATTCTTCTCCGGAATGTTCATCCACATCGTTGGATTGGGAACACTGTCGAGGACTCCAGCGTATGTGTAGTGAAGATAAACCAAATAAGGACCTAGAGCACAACAGGTGAACCTCAAAAATCCAAGCACACCACTGTTTAAATTAAAAAGGGTCTCTACTTTGGTAGAAATGGTTAGCAGTGCAGTTAGTGTCAAGACACCTGCTTTGCTCCAAAAGAGCAATCTTCTCACTAATAGTGCAGACACTGTTCCCTTAATGGTTTTCTCGTTCCGTCCTAGTCAATGTTCCGTCCTGTGAACTTACATGGATCACTAAAAAATTGCTGTGTATAGCCACACTGCAGCCCCTCACATTGTCAAATCACTGTTTGCTAGCTTTGCTGGAGCTGCATCCCTTGGATTCCCCAACAGGAATATGGAAAGACAAAGAAACAGAGCCTTGTGAAGGATCATTTAAGGTAAAATAACCTGCTGTATTTATTCAGAATACTCACAAGATGAACCACTTGTATAAAATGTTGTAAAAGGAATCCTCTCAGGATGGAGATCATCCCAAGTGTCCAACTAGTATCACCTCTTATGGCTTTTTCAGGGATCCTTATTCCGAGCTCCAGTCCACATTTTTAACTCCATAAGTGCCATCACTTCCAAGTCAAAAGTCACATCACTTAAAAACATCATGAGGGTGCATTCACACAGTGCAGCTCCAGCACAGCCCCCAACTGTGGTAGCGATCTGCTGGTATGCAGCAAACATCCAGCAAACCCATCATCTAATGAATTCCAAGTCCCAACATTAAAAAGGAAAAATATTTTTTTTTTTATCAAAACTGCACCATGTGAACATGACCCAAAATTATCATCTCCAACAGTCAATTTCATTATTTCATCTACTCGGGGGAAAAGGTGTTCATTTGGTTTAAAATGCAGAGCTAAATTGAAAATAATTAAGCCCCCTATGTATCTGATATATTTAATCAAACATACTGATGTATTCACTCTGTGTAGCACAACCCCCAATACAATAACGGCCGGCAGAGTGCACCAAGTAAGCTAATACTCCATAGAATCCCAGTTTCCTAGCCAAAGTGGAAGAAAAAAAGGAAAAAGAAGCTTCAGAAACGCCCTATGTGAACACAGCCGAAAAAAACGAATTCAGTCCACATTTAATTTGAAAAATATATTGTCTTTTTTTGTGACAAATTTTAATGATGACACTTGAAAAGGAAGGAGCGTCCCATAGATGTGAATGGGACGGCTTCTTGTAATTACATCTGCTCACTGCTGCATGTCGATGACGAGCAGGTAAACGGAACGGAAGGCAGCGTTGGCACCTTTTCTTCAATCAGCTGATCGGCGGGGGTCTGATTTACATCACCTAACCTGAGGATAGGTCATCAATAGAGATGAGCGAATCAAATCAGATAAAGTGGAATTCGATCCGAATTTCAGGAAAAATTCGATTTGCAACGAATGCGAATTGCCTCGCGCTTCGTGCTAACAAATCGCAATTTTTCCTAAAGTGGTGGCCACATGTCTGAGGACTGAGGACATGGGGCAAGGAACTCTGGGAAGGTGGGATCACCAAGATTGACATGCATGCAGCCAATCAGCAGCCAGCCAGCCCTGTGATGTCACAGTCCTATGATGTCACAGTCCTATAGCACGGGATCAAATCCAGTGCTGAGCCACGCCCCCTGCACTGATCACATGACAGTGACGTCACCCCAGGTCCTTCGGCTGTTCAACAGTTCGGGTTGGTGGCAGCCGCCCCTTATGGATTGCATATGCCGCTATAGTGGAATCGATAACGGGATGCGCGACTTACCACCACCCGAACGCCGAACAACTGACTTTTTTTAATGTTCGCTCATCTCTAATAGGGAGGAATCTTTTTTTTTACCAGCATCTTAGTGCAGGGAGAGACGAAGGCGCTAGGGACAGTGCTAGACAAGCGATTTACAAGTGTAGGGAAAGATAATTTGGGGATCCAAATAGCCATTATACAGCTCTGTCATTCCAACAATTTGTTCTTGGGGTGCAAGTGCTATGTTGAAAAGCCTTTAGTGGCTTATATATGTAGAAAAAGATAAATATATACTCACTTCTGCAATTATGTGGTGAAAGCGTTTAGTGACGCATTTCTGTACTACAAGAAAATATATATGTAGTTCCCTTCTGCAGTTATTTGGGGTTAAAAGCGTTTAGTGAGGTATTTCTGTACTACAAGAAAAATATATATGCAGTGCACTGTTGCCGTTATTTGCGGTGAAAGCATTTAGTGGCCTATTTCATTATAAAATGAAAAATTTATACGCAGTTAACTTCTGCAGCTATATGTGGTGAAAGCGTTTAGCGACGCATTTCTGTACTACAAGAAAAATATATACACAGTTCACTTCTGCAGTTATTTGAGGTTAAAAGCGTTTAGTGAGGTATTTCTGTACTACAGGAAAAATATGTACACAGTTCACTGTTGCCGTTATTTCGGTAAAAGCGTTTAGTGGCCTAGTTCAGTACAAAAAGAAAAATATATATGCAGTTCACTTCTGCAGCTATATGTGCTGAGAGTGTTTAGTGATGTATTTCTGTACCATAAGAACAATATATATGCAGTTCACTGTTGCCGTTATTTGCAGTAAAAGCGTTTAGTGGCCTACTTCATTACAAAAAGAAAAATATATACGCAGTTCACTTCTGCAGCTATATGTGCTGAGAGCGTTTAGTGATGTATTTCTGTACCACAAGAACAATATTTCCACAGTTCACTTCTGCAGTTATTTGGGGTTAAAAGCGTTTTGTGAGGTATTTCTGTACTACAAGAAACATATATACGCAGTTCACTGTTGCCGTTATTTGCAGTAAAAGCGTTTAGTGGCCTACTTCATTACAAAAAGAAAAATACCGTATTTTCCAGCATTTAAGACGACTTTCTAACACTAGAAATTATTTTCAAAAGTTGGGGGTCGTCTTATACGCCGGGTATAAGGAAGCACAGGGGAGAAGAAAGCAGTCCCTTCCTCCCCCCTGTGCTGCCCGCTGCCACCAATGATGAGAGAGGAGCGGAGGAGGGGCCTGTGGTTTATTTATAGATATGCAAATTCCCAAGGGGCTGTCACCATTTTGTGCCCAGGCACCCTCCGAATCCTGGATCCCAGCGCCGCCCCTCTCTGCGCAGTTAGTTGGAGCACTCGTTCATTCTTGCTGTGAGGGTGAAGGGAACAGAGGAGACAGCGCCAACTAACTGCGCATGCTTGAGATTACAAGCGGTTTTAGAAGATAAAAAAACCAAAGTGCAGTGAATAAATTAAGAGAGGGGTGGCGCTGGGATCCAGGATTCGGGGTGCGGCTGGGCACAAAACGGCGGAGGGACAGCCCTTTGGGCACAAAGGTACTGGTAATTTGCATATCTATAAAATCGCTTTTTTGCAATAAATACGGTAAACCACAGGTGGAGTTAACAATAGTACAGTTTTAATTTTTATTTAGTGTGCCTTGGAAGAGGGGTAGACTTATACAGCGAGTATAACCCAAACCCTATATTTTAAGTTAAAAGTTGGGGGTCTTATTATACGCCGGAAAATACGGTATATACGCAGTTCACTTCTGCAGCTATATGTGCTGAGAGTGTTTAGTGACATATTTCTTTGCCACATTTAGTGGCCTATTTCATTATAAAATGAAAAATTTATACGCAGTTAACTCCTGCAGCTATATGTGGTGAAAGCGTTTAGCGACGCATTTCTGTACTACAAGAAAAATATATACTTAGTTCACTTCTGCAGTTATTTGGGTTTAAAAGCGTTTAGTGAGGTATTTCTGTACTATAAGACAAATATATAAGCAGTTCACTGTTGCCGTTATTTGCGGTAAAAGAGTTTAGTGGACTACTTCATTACAAAAAAAGATATATATACGCAGTTCACTTCTGCAGCTACTGTATATGTGCTGAGAGCATTTAATGAGGTATTTCTGTACTACAAGAAAAAAATATATGCAGCTCACTGCATTTAGTGGCCTATTTCATTGCAAAAAGAAAAATATATTAGTTGCTTTTAGGGGTGTTTTAATTTGCTTTTAATTTATTTAGTTCAGCTAAAAGTATGTCTGACAGAGAAGTGGCAGAGGCCTAAATGTTTCTGGCACAGGCAGAGGTCGCAGTAGAGTAAGGGGGCGTGGCAGCAGGAGCCGCAGCGAGAGGCCTGAGCTCCCAGTGTCATCTAGCCGTCATGTCTTGACCAGCAACCTAGCGGTTCTTTATTGGTTAACTCGGTCATCCACTTCATCCCAAGTGACATCAGACACCCCCAGCCAACAGTGGGTCAGTGGGTTCGTCAGACATAAATCTTAGTTGCCATGGCCCGGGAGCAGGCCCTGTGCCCTCACCTGTCCTCAACCTGCCTCTGTCCTTTTCTGTTCCCTCACTGCGAGAAGTAGTATATGCTGTAGGCTTAGCTCCACTTTTCAGCGAGGACAGTCAGCAGCTACTGCCCAGCGAAGACGTGGAGGAGACATCCGCCACTTCCTCCACTAGGCGGGCAAGTAGGGATGAGGAGAGTGGCGTGGGTGGTGGGATTGCGAGCAGTCAGAGGAGGCCGTTGAAGAGGACATCAGTGACGTGCAAGCACTACTCGATGATTATGAAGCCGATCACATAAATTCGGATAAACCTACAAAAAACCGATGATGATGAAGCCGTCAGAATTGGCTTATGATTTCGTAGCCAAAAGTAGGAGTGGGTACAAAACACAGAAGGCATGCAAATATTCTATTCATGTGTCACTACAGTTTTTTTTTTTTGGCATTAGCAATACTGATGGATTATTGAGCAAATGCTGACCGAGTGAAGGTCGATGCTCCACAAACAGGATCCATTTTTTGTGGGTTTTTGTTCTGATGGATCAGAGGAAGGGCAAATTAATCAGTGACGTCAACACAAACTTACTGCTGACACCCTCTCCACTCTGTCAGGGGGGCTCTACTTGTATAAGCGTTTAATAGAACAGTTTCTGCAGACATCTATGTGGAATCGGCTGACGAGGATGTAAAAGGACTGCACTTCTTCTTGACGCTAACATTGTAGTGCTCCCATATTCATAGTTAATCCGTTCTGTAGGTACTAAGCCATCAGTATTACAGTGGTAATTTTTTGCTGTCTACATCACTGTGCAGTGCACCAAGATTCATTGCTAATCCTTTCTGTTAAACTAATAGAAAGCATACAGCATTCTTCAGTAAAGCCAAAAACCTGTGTGCACCCCTGCAGTGCCATGGCTCCTTAGTGTAACAAAATAAAGAAATGGAGGCAGCACCAATAAAGTAGTGAGGGGGAGGGGGATGTTCTTTTAATGCATGTTGTAGCAGTCCAAACACATGCTTTTTTATCCCTTCTGTAGATTTTCTGTGCGTCAGTATTACAGGTCACTTTTACTGTCAGCTCTATTCTATCACAGTAGACTTAACTGTGCATTGCCCCAAGATTCACCTAGTGGCCCCATGACAGAGTGGGGAGGGGGGCAGCAGTAATTGTGACAAAAGTGGCCCCATGACCAAGGGTGGTAGCAGCAGCAATGACAGTAACAATAGTGGCCCCATAACAGAGTGGAGATGATGGGCGACAGCAGTGGCAGTAACACGAATAATAGTGGCCCCATGACACAGTGGGAAGGGGGCAGCAGCAGTGGCAGTAAGGCTGTGTTCACATTACTGTTAATTTTTCTGTTCTTCTAATCCATCATAAGAACAGAAAACTAAAAAAAAATGAAGTCTGTATTTTGTGCATCCATAAAGCCTCTTTCAGACAGTCAGTATTTGATTAGTGATTATAAGCCAAAACCCGGAGTGGGTCCAAAGCATCAATAAAAGGTAATAGGGATATTTACATCTCTTTTGTGGTTTGGCCCAACTCCTGCTTTTGGGTTACAAATACTGATTAAATACTGATGCAAAATACTGACCGTGTGAAAGAGGTCTTATGCTTAATTTGCATACATCTTGGTCATTTACATCTGAAATCAGTTTTTTTTAACAAGGAAAATAGTCCTGCATGCTGGACTTTAATGGCCTCTTTTAATTGGTCAGTATTTGGTCAGCATTTTGCATCAGTATTAAATGTAATGGAAATATTTGCATCTCTTCTGTGTTTTGGACCCACTCCTGCTTTTGGCTTACAAATACTGATCAATTACTGAGGCCTTAGAGATGCTGAAAATACAGGATCTGTTTTTATTTTATTTTTCTGTTCTTATGATGGATAAGAAAGGAAAAATAAACAGTGATGTCAACACGGACGAACAGAGACAATAGTGGCCCCATGACAGGGTGGGGAGGGGGGAGCAACAGCAGTGACAGTGACAATATTCGCCCCATGGCCGAGTGGGGAGGGGGTCAGCAGTGGCATACAGCACAAGATAGTAGATAGCAGAACCCCAAAACAGCAGTGTGATATCAAGGCCCAGTGGCATGTACATCCTTATAAAAATTCAACATGTACATATCAGTAGGCCAAGAAGCCCCATTGTAGGAATGGCAGCGGAGGCATCAGGCGGCTGGCAGCAGGACCCTCTTACGAATAAGTAGTGAAATTAAAATCTGAAGGTTTCCCACTGCACTTTTCTTCATCCATGTCCTTTCAGCTTGTCAAATATGATAGTCATGTCTTTTTTTTAACTATATTAACTATGTAACTGTATGGATGTTTTTGAATGTGGCATGTATGCTCCTGCTGGGAGACCTATTCCCATCTGCATTTTAATCATCCTTTTTATAATATGCATGCTGCACTGTATCCTGACACATCGTCAGCACATAGTGCACGTAAGCGCGCACTATGACCCGATGCTGTGTGACGTCAGGACAACAGTGCAGCGCACAGAGAAGATGGAGGAGTTGTGCAGCGGCGCCCCTACAGGAAAGGTAAGTACTGTCGCTGGGGACATGTCTAGGAGGGGGACATGGTGGCACTGGGTTGGCAGCTGATGGCACTGGGGGGCAGCTGATGGCACTGGGGAGGGGGGGGAGGAAAGTTGATGGCACTGGGGGGGGGACTGATGGCACTGGGGAGGTAGCTGATTGCACTGAGGGGGCAGCTGATGGCACTGAGGGGGCAGCTGATGACACTAGGGGGGAATCTGATGGCACTGGGTTGGGGAAGAGCTGAAAGCACTGGGGGAACGGAGCTGATGGCACTGGGGGAAATGGAGCGGATGGCACTGGGGGGGAACTGATGCACTTGGGCTGATCGCACAGGGGGGAACGAAGGCTGTTGGGGACTGATGGCAGGGGGTCTCATGAGTTTTTATAAAGGAAAACAGTCTATTAATTTATTTTTTCTTATTAGATTACTCGATTAATTGTAAAAAAAAAAAATTGATAGAATACTCGATTTCTAAAATAATGGTTTACTGCAGCCCTAACTGGCACACAGATACAGACATACGTTATGTTGGACATTGGTATTTGCAGTCATACTTTTCAGTTGTAATAACATTCCAATTGAATTTCCATCCAGTGCACTTTCAGAGCGTCCCCTGTCTTTTCATTTACTAGTTTGTTTAGAATGTGATGCTATTTGATAACCCCCGAAAATGATTTATCTCTCATGAAATGGACATTATTGTTTCCATTGCTACTTTTTGCAGTCATTTGCTTAGGAAGCGTAGAAATCATTGGTTGATGATTAATAAGCATCTGAATTTCTGCCCGTCTGCCTTTCGCTATGAGTTACTGAGCATATGGGAAAGCATCTTCGTGTTTGTTTATTTGCTACAAATGTAATCTATACAAATGTCAACAAAATTAACAAGATCTTCAATCCCTGCATGAAATTGCATTTCATTAGAAAGGTGCGATAAACTCTCAGAGCAATGCAGCAGAAAGGTAGGAAATTGGAATTGATGTACTGTATAAAAGCAAGAAAGCTATTTATTTGAATGCAAGAGAATATACCCAAAGTGATTTAAGCCCCTATTTTATCGTTTTTTAAAACAAGTCAATTTTAAAGTTCGTAAAACATGGTAAGTTACTGAATCCCAAGCAGTAACAACTTTCAGGGAGTATACACTGTGCTGTGTTCTTCAAGAGAGAACCCGGATCTGCAGAGTCAAAACAAGTAAAAGCTAATTATTCAAAGAAAACGCTTACAAAAGTAATCTAGCATTTAGGATTTTAACGATCGCTGCCAAGTTGTTTAATATATGCACCAGCAGGTATGCTTCACCTCAGTTGTCAGCCTGTGGTCTCATTTACACTTTCAGAAGCCATGGCCACAGGAACTAACACAGTGTATGGAGCCAGAAGCAGCCAGCTTAGTACCCTGTGAAGGGACCCCTCATGTTTACTGCACTGGAGTGAGGGCTGAGCTTCAGGAACCTGGCACAGGTGCTTCACAGTGTATAGAGCTATCTGCTTCCAGGTCCGTACACTATCTTAGTTCCAGCGGCCGCGATCCTGCAAGCAGCTGATCGGTAGTGTTGCCAGGTGTCGGCACCCCATCTATTAGATATTGATGTCCTAGCTTAAGTATGAGTCAGAATAGAAGACCTTAAAAACCTTTAACCACTTGAAGACCACAGGTTTATACCCCCCTAGTGACCAGGCCCTTTTTTACAAATCCGCACTACACTACTTTCACCGTTTATTGCTCCATCATACAACTTACCACCCAAATGAATTTTACCTCCTTTTCTTCTCACTAATAGAGCTTTCATTTGGTGGTATTTCATTCTTGCTGACATTTTTACTTTTTTTTATATTTTGCAAAAAAATGACATTTTTCGCTTTCTGTTGTAAAAATTTTCAAATAACACTACATTTCAATTTAAATTTTTCTCTAAATTTATTGTTCTACATGTCTTTGATAAAAAAAAAATGCAATAAGGGTATATTTATTGGTTTGGGTAAAAGTTATAGCGTTTACAAACTATGGTGCAAAAAAGTAAGTTTTCTGAGCACCTGTCCTGTTTCCTGACGCACTACAATGCCCAGACAGTAGAAACACCCCATAAATGACCCCATTTCGGAAAGTAGACACCCTAAGGTATTCGCTAAGGGGCATAGTGAGTTCATGGAATTTTTTATTTTTTGTCACAAGTTTTGTCACAAGCGGAAATAAAAAAAAAAAATTTTCAAAAAATTTCATTTTCCGCTAACTTGTGTCAAAAAATAAAAACTTCCATAAACTCACTATGCCCCTTAGCGAATACCTTGGGGTGTCTACTTTCTAAAATGGGGTCACTTGTGAGGTTTTTCCACTGCCCTGGCATTTGAGGGTCTCCGCAATCATTACCCGTATGGCCAGAATTAGGAGTTTTTGCTATTCTCCTTATTGACCATACGGGTAATGAGAATTTTTTTTTCCGTTCAGCCGCTGGGCTGAAATAATAAAATGAACGGCACAGATTTCTTCATTCACATTGATCAATGTGGATGAAAAAATCTCTAAAAAATGTGCAAAAAAAAAAAAGAGGGGAAAGCTGTAAAGCTGCGATCGCTAAGGGACCCTTAGGCCTCATTCACACGTCCGCAATTCTGTTCCGCAAAATTTTGCGGAACGGAATTGTAGATACATTCAATTCTATGGGGACAGACTTTGTCCTGCTCGGATCCGGAATTGCGGATCTGCACTTCCGGATCCGCAAAAATATAGAACATGTCCTATTCTTGTCCGCAATTGCATTTTCTATATAGTTCTGGCAATGTGCGGATCCGCAAAATGCGGAAAACACATTGCCGGTGTCCGTATTTTGCAGATCCATGGATCCGCAAAACACATACGGACGTCTGAATGAGCCTTACAAGAGGGTGATTAGTGGCAGGGGTCATCAAGAATGGTGTACCACAGGCCGTCTTGATAAATTTCCCTGTATATTTTTATTATCATGTGGCATCATAGTAATCATACTGACCCACAGATCAAAGTTGTCATGTAATCGATGCAATACCACCGGTTGGCTGTGACTTGAACCGCAACTCTTATGTGCAACGAGTAGTAAGAGGAAAGGAGAAAGTGTCTCCTATAGTAGCCGTTCAGATTCTACCTTTTTTTTTTTATTAACTTCTGAACATCTAACATCTGATGGCCCCTTTTTATTTGACATGTTGACCTATCAATATATTGTATGGTTTTTATTTGCTAACCCCCTTGTGGTGTATTTCCTTGTACTTCTTTCTGCAGTCATTTTTTGTGCTGACACACATACTGTATAATACATCCCCTTAAGGCAATGAGAAGAATAAAATATATGTGTGTACCATGTTATCATACCAATTCCCAAATTCCTGCATTTTAATAGTCAACTAAAATTATGAAAAGTGGCTGCTTTGCCTGCATTTGCTTTCAGAAATCATTGCATTGCACTCATTTATGGACATAGCAAGATTAAATGTGACACTGGTTGGTTGTACTGTTTGAAAATGTGCTAAATTGAATTAGGAATTCAGATGGCTACATGACCTCTTTGCTGTGAGGTATGGAACATTACGGCACCCGCAATGCTTGTCATATGATTTAGTATCCTCTGAGTAGCTGGTAAGCTGAAACACTGAGCACTAAACTGGAACAACACCACAGGAGGGTGATAGCGCAAAGCGAAATGTGTGTTATGTATTGCTTAATACTAATTTATTTGCCAGAGAAAATAGTAACCCCTTAATTCCGGCTTATTTTGGTCTCTGACGGATTGCCTTTTTTTGATCTGTTTAAAAAGATTAGTCATCTGTGAGGTTTTTATGGGGAAACCTATTTACGGTAAACACTTGTACCAAACTGCAAGGTTAAACTGGCTTTCATAGGAAGAAGATCAGAAGAGACTTCAAGAACTGAATCTGTATATCCTTGAGAATAGAAGGGAAAGGGATGGGAGTCATGCAGGGGCAGATTGGCCATAGACCATACAGGAAAATTTCCCAGTGGGCCGATGCCCGGGCGCTCCTCCTGTTGTGTTGCTGGCAGTATTTTGTGATGAACTGTGGTATTTGGCTCTGTTGGGGTTGTGTAATGTGCCACAATATGGTATTGCTGGCCCTGCCTTCCATCAATTTTTTTCCAGGGCCACTTAAAGTTCCCAGTGCGTCCCTGGAGTCATGATGGAAACCTTTAACTATGTTTAAACTTAACTTAAAGGGGTTGTACAGGCATTAATATTAATGACCTATCGTCAGGATAGGTCATCAATATCTGATCGGTGGGGGTCCAACACCTGGCACCCCTGCTGATCATCTGTGAGATGAAGAGGTGGCACTCCATGCGAGCACCGCTTCCTCATCTTTACTCTATGCCTTATTCAAATGGAGTGAGTTGTAATCTCCTGCACTTCCACAACGATGTGCAGTGTAATGAAGAGGAAGCAGTGCTCGCGTGGAGCGCCACCTCCTCTTCAAACAGCTGATTGGGTGTGGTTGCCGGGTCTCAGACACCCATCAGTCAGATGTTGATGACCTATCCTGAGGATAGGCCATGAGTATTAATGCTGGACTACCCCTTTAAATAAGGTTCAAAAGGGAAGTGTTTTTAATAAATAAAAAAAACTCAAAGGAAGAACAAGGGGGGGGGGATCTAAAATTAGTTGGGGGAAGAGCAGAAAATATTTTTCACCAAAAAAAAACTTCCATGAGATGTGGTTGGGAAATGTACAGTAAGTGAATTTAAGCATGCCTGGGGAAAACACATGTCTATCCTATGGTAAATAAGAAATATAAGGGCAAAGTAGATAGATGAGGGAGTCTGTTACAGTTCAGTAAATCTGAATCCACTGTGCCAACTAACTGGTTTGGCTTTGGGCTGAATCCTGAGGGTGCTACTCCAGCGTTCCCCTGGTATTCTCCCTTTAACCTCTGATAAGGGATCAGGACTTTGTGTGAGTAGTGATGAAGCAAACATCTGGCAGGCAGGCTCGGGGGTAGAATAGAGAATAGACAGACTGGGTTAACTTGAACCTGAACTTGTACTTGAATGTACAGGGGCACACAGGCAGGATGGAACACACTTAAAACAGGGCAGGAATACTAGCAGGAGATAGCCTTTGCTGGTCACCACAGAACCTAAAGTTCAGGCACCCTACTGCTGCATAGGGTGACTTCAGTACCCAGGAACTCTCAGCCATTGGATGGGGAAGGATTTAGAAGTGCACATTGGCCCTTTAAGAGGCTGGGGGTGAGTGCACGTGCCCTAAGGGAGCCTCAGTCAGGAGCATGGAGGCAGCAGCAAGGAAAGGACGTCAGCGACCAGAACACTGGATAGCATGGCAAGTGCCTTGGTGTCCGCGCCTGTAGTGGGCATGGACTGTAGACCTAACAGGGTCTTTTTTTTCTCTCATCAATATTCTATGTTTCTATTAATAACACTATGCACAGCCATAAAAAATGTAAATGTTCATTTTTGTGCAAAGATGTGTTTTTAAATTTAGTTTAAAGATGGAAAGTGTAATCATTTTTTTTTCTTTTATGACCTGTAGTCATGGTTGCATTTATAGCTGTTGATGGTAAGTATCTTTCCTCCACAGGATTAGAACACTGCAGGTTTTTCTGCAAAGCCCAGAGAACCCCTTTAATAAAACAGGACCTCCATCATTTAGCAAAAGAGAGAATTGGGTACAAAGAGCAGCTCTTTGTCTGTAGGACCTGGTCTAGGCATATAACTCTATGATTTCCCCTGTGGTGGATTTTGAGCTAAAAATGTATTTTAAATTGGTCTTTATTAAAAATATGGATTCCTTTTTTCTGTACAGAGCTGAGATGCTCTGGTAGCACTATTTAGATTTTTTGTCTTTTCCATCAGACCAGGAGGAGACGGACTCCTTATCTCTGCTCATAAGCACTCATTATAGCTCAGTTCTTAGCTTACTGATGAAAATGAGGCTTAAATTATATAAATTATACATTTTGTTAAAGTTATACTTTAACCACCCAGATTGGTTTTAATTACAGCAGTATATAGCTGGATTCTTCTTTCGCTGATTTAATTTAAGGCCTATTGGCACAAAGAGAGGAGAATCATTTTAGAGCAACAGAGGTCAGCTTGCTGTGGTAGATGGGCACACATAATTTTGATCAAAATACCTCATATTTATTTATATAATAATTATAGCATTAATTCATATATTTTATGTTTGCAGAATGTTGTTGCATTATGTTTAGTTTTACTTTTGTAGTATTTTCGGATTTTCAGGCACAGCAACATTCACCTGTGCATTCACTTCATTTTATAGGATGTATTAACTAACTGTATGTTTTGTTTTTTTAGTTAATAAATTCTAAGACTGAGTTTCTTTTTGAATTCCAAATTGTCCATATACTGAAATAAGTTGTTGTGCTACTGTATTATGTTTTACTGTATTATGTACACTGAAACATAGTCATTTGTATTAATTAACTTGTTTTAATTTTTATTTTAGTGTGTTGTGTTTGCAATGACATCTGGACAAATGTGGAATCATATACGTGGACCCCCATATGCGCATAAAAATCCACAGAATGGCCAAGTGGTAAGTATATTGTATGTTTTAAACCATTCTTATCTGTTTTTTAGATTTAAAGGACATCAGCAGATTTGTACCTATGAAACTGACTGATCTGTTACATGTACTCTTTGGGGCTGAAGGCATCTGTGTTGGTCCCATGTTCATATGTGTCCGCATTGCTGAGAAAAATTATGTTTTAATATACAATATGTAAACAAACCTCTAGGAGCAACGGGGCGTTGCTATTACCCCTAGAGGCTCAGCTTTCTCTGCAACTGCTGTGTCCTTTGATTGACAGAGACAGGTGTGATGAAATTTTCACTGCTTGGCCCTGTTAATCAAAATGAAGAGGGGGCAGGCCGTTTCAGAGAGAGCAGAGCCTCTAGGTGTAATGGCAACACCCTTGTTGCTCCTAGAGGCTAATTTGCATACATTAAAACATCATTTTTTTCTGAGTAATGCAGACACATTTGAACATGGGACCAACACAGATGCCTCTAGCTGCCAAGTGCAACAGGTCAGCCAGTTTCATAGGTACAAATATGCTGACAGATGCTATTTAAGTGGTTTTGTTGATCTACATTAATGGGTTTATTTTTGTAACATTTATTGTAAGGGAAATAAGGTTACTTTTGGAATAAAGTTACTGCATCTCTACCATGTGTATCTAATTACTAGAAAATGTAACCTGCTTTTGTACAAAAAAATAAAAGCAATTTCTGTACAATGATATTTTTCACTTAGGGCTCGTTCACATCACCATTTGTCTTTTCCGTTCTCCGGCTTACACCTAACTGAAACCAACGGAGCCTAAAGACCCCATAGACCTTAATGGGGTCCGTTTGGTGTCCGCTCAGAACATGATTTTTGAGCGGACACGAAAGTCCTGCATACACACCTTTTGTCTCCTGCAGGATTTTTATCCATGATGGCATAGTGTGTTACTAATGGTAATATGTTTGACTGTGGTCCTGGCTCTCTTCAGTATATTGACCAGGACCTCCCGTGTAGCTCTGGGCTGATTACTGACCTTTCTCAGAATCATCCTTAACCCATGAGGTGAGATCTTGCATGGGAAGATTGACAGTCATCTTGTGTTTCTTCAGTTTTCTAATAATTGCGTCAACAGTTGTTGCCTTCTCACTAAGCTGCTTGCCTGTTGTCATGTAGCCCATCCCAGCCTTGTGCAGGTCTACAATTTTGTCCCTGGTGTCCTTAGACAGCTCTTTGGTCGTGGCCATGGTGGAGAGGTTGTAGTATGATTGATTGAGTGTGTGGACAGGTGTCTTTTATACAGGTAACAAGTCAGACAGGTACCATTAATACAGGTAATGAGTGCAGAGTAGGAGGGCTTCTTAAAGGGGTTCTGCAGTTTGTTTAAACTGATGATCTATCCTCTGGATAGATCATCAGCATCTGATCGGCGGGAGTCCGACACCCGGGACCCCCGCCGATCAGCTGTTTGAGAAGGGAAGTGAACAGAGTTTAGCCGCACCCAGGCCAGTTGATACAAGTCGTGACGTCACTGATTCGGCGGTAAACAGTGAGAAGGCAGCAGCGCTCCAGGAGCGCCACTGCCTTCTCAAACAGCTGATCGGCGGGGGTCCCGCCGATCAGATGCTGATGATCTATCCAGAGGATAGATCATCAGTTTAAACAAACTGCAGAACCCCTTTAAGGAAAAACTAAGATGTCTGTGAGAGCCAGAATTCTTGCTGGTTGGTAGGTGATCAAATACTTATTTCATACAATAAAATGTAAATTAATTATTTAAAAATCATACAATGTGATTTTCTCGACTTTTTTACATTCTGTCTTTCACAGTTGAAGTGTACCTACGATAAAAATTACAGATATCTTCATTCTTTGTAGGTGGGAAAACTTGCAAAATCGCTAGTGTTTCAAATACAGTATGTCTCGACTTTCTTACTTTTCGAGATGAACATTGTTCTTCCTCTTGGGTTGTAGTGGTTTTTGGCCATGCAGGCTCTCATTGTGGCCCGGTCTTTTTCTTATGGAGTCAAGAACGCTTAGCTGAGGATAGAGAAGCTTGTTGTTCTTTTGTTGCTCTTCTGGGAAACTCTGACTTTTTAGATGAGTTATTGCTTTTACTCTTGGAAGATGTACAATCTACCATTGTAGCAAGACTTCTCAATTAAAGGGGCTGTCCACTTTTATATTGATGAGCTGTCCTCACAACATTACTTCTCCAGTATAATACTTTATCTAATTCAAGTCTTCATCTGGATTCTGGGGGGAAAAAATCCCCAAATGCTATAAAATAAAAAACACTGCCACCTCTTCTATCCCAGGCCGATCCAGCACAGAAGCTTCAGTGATCCCGCCTGTCTGTGCTTACAAGCCATAGTCACATGATTGCTGCAGCCAATCCGTGGTCTCATCTGTCACATGCTGTACTACCTGCATTATGTCTCACCTTGCTGAGCGGTGATGCCAGTAGTATGGCATATGACCAGTGAACAGTCGCGTGCCTAGGGTGGCACACCCCCCCCCCGCCCAATACTTTAAAAAAAGTGTCCCCCCTCACCGTAGTATTGCAGTAACAGGTTATCTAAATGATGCAAAATAGAATAGCTGGTGAGGTAGAACATACACCCTACATTCAGTGATCATGCATGGGTCAGAATCCTTCTGTGTTCTAGTCTAGAATCCTAACTACAGTTAGAAGTTCAAATAAGGCATCATAAAAAAACTTATTTACTGTATTAATGGGGTTTAGAAGGAGGATTTTGAACTGTGAAATCTCAAATATATGACCTAAAAGATTAGATGTAAAATTTCCTTTATGCGTAGAAAGCTATTCCACGCTAGAAAGATTAACATTCAGATTTAAAAGAAGTCCTTGTTTTTATCTGCTGGCTGTCTATCCACGTGCTATCACTGGAGATCTCTAGTCCAGTATGTTCTCTTTCGTCCCTCTCCTGCTTTCCTGTCAGCTTATCGTATCACTGCACGAAATCCCTGAAGTTCATTTCCAAGCGTCTGAAGTGAATAATTAATTTGTCCTGTCCTTAAAGGGTTCCAAACAATGATAAGGCCTGTCATAAACATGTCTTACAAACTTTTCTGATGTGGAGTTTTACATCCATCGTCTGCCATTGTGCATTACTGCCTCATAAATCACACATTTTATTTATTCATACCATATTTTACAGAAGAAACACTTTGAGAAATGTTCTTATTTCCAAGCATGTTCCATGTACATAATATATGTAGCTCTGTTTTTCACTTCCATTACTGAGTATTAAAGGGCTTCTGTCACCCCCCTTAACCCATTTTTCACTAGCTGACATTAGCTATTTGCTAATGTCAGCTGAGTCGAAATATATATTTATTACCTTGTCCGAAGTTGTAATTTACGAGAAAAAGCCACTTTTATTATATGCAAATGATCTTCGCTACCAGCAAGTTGGGCGTTTACTTGCTGGTAGCCGCCGCATCTCGATGAGTTATGCACGCCCCCTTCCTCGTTTGATAGACAGGGCCAGCGCTTTCTCCTCCTCGCACTGGCCCCGTCTGAAGATAAAATCCGCGCCTGCGCCCGTACCGCTCAGTAGTCGGCGCAGGCGCTCTGAGTGAAGGGCGCGAGCTTTGCCGCTCCGTCCTCAGTGCGCCTGCGCCGATTACGTCACCGCTACACCCGCTTCCCTTCCGGGTGTAGCGGTGGCGTAGTCGGCGCAGGCGCACTGAGACGGGCGGCAAGCTGCGTCCTTCCTCAGAGCGCCTGCGCCGACTACTGAGCGATGCGGCGCAGGCGCGGATTTATCTTCAGACGGGGCCAGTGCGAGGAGGAGACGCTGGCCCTGTCTATCAAGCGAGGAAGAGGCGTATAACTCATCGAGATGCGGCGACCAGCAGTAAGCGCTAACTTGCTGGTAGCAGATCATTGCATATAATAAAAGTGGCTTTCTGTAAATTACAACTTCGGACAAGTTAATAAATATATATTTCGACTCAGCTGACATTAGCAAATAGCTAATGTCAGCTAGTGAAAAATGGGTTAAGGGGGGTGACAGAAGCCCTTTAAAGATTGAATTTGTTCAGCCATATTTGATTCCTTTTCTGTTTGTTCTGCGACATGAAATAGGGGAAGTGTGGGCCTCTCTTAGTATTCACGTATGAGGGACTATATATTGTGCAGTATTGTAGCAATGCCTATTAACACATGTCTTTTTGAGTTAAAGGCTAGGTACCCTTTTGGAGACAAATATTGAGCCGTTCTGTCACAAAGTGTTAATTGTTTTCCTAGCTGTGTGCATCCTACTTTCACTTTCACCTTGTGCAGGTCATCTAATAACCCTTATCTTGAAATTACTAAGAGGTTAAAAATAGGGAGGAGCGAACCCGAACTTTACAGGGCCGGGGTTCGAGTTGTGTAGGAATTCTGTTATGGATTCCGTTATAACTGAATTTGTAGACGAAATGCAAAATGGAAGCCTTTAAGGGGCATTCTGTCTTGATCCGTCCTAATAGAAGTCTATGGCCAAGCATAACAGATCTGTCTGGTTTCCGTTATGCAGGACGGAAAACAAAGTCCTGCATAACGGAAACCAGATGGATCCGTTATGCTTGGCCATAGACTTCTATTAGGATGGATCAAAACAGAATGCCTCTTAAAGGCTTCCGTTTTGCATTCTGTCTTTGAATTCCGTTCTAATGGAATCCATAATGGAATTCCTACACCACCCCAAACCCGAACCTGTAAAGTTCAGGTTTGCTCATCCCTAGTCATAAACACTTAAGGCTGTATTACACTGGATGATATTTCGGCCGATAATCGCTAACAAGCATTTGTATGAACATCTTGTAGTGTAATATTGTCGCCGATTGCCTGATGAACGAGCAAATGCTTGTTCATTGGGCAATTCTGAATTTTAAGCAATCTGCCACCGTCAAACCAGTAGACAGCATTGGGACGAGCGATGGCATAGCGATCACTTCTCCCTATGCTGCGGAGGAGATTGCTGCATGTGATAGCAACAGTCTCCTCCGCTGGCTAGCAAGCGATTACCGGAAGGGAACACTTATCTCCCGACAATCACTTGCTGATCTGCCTAAATAAAGGCTTTAGTTAAGCCACATTCTTATAAGAAGATAAGAATTGAGCTTTGAGTGTTTATAAGGTCAGATATCAGAGATAAGGTGTCGTCAGCTGACCTGTCTTGCGGAACGGAGAGAAAATTCAGATCCTACTAGTAGAGCATCTTAGCTCTGTACAGAGAAAAGGTCTCCAATTTTTTTTATATAGACCACCGAAAATCTGGTCTGGATAGGGCAGGGGTCTCCTCAAAGATGTGATCTTCCGTAGACGTTTCACTGTCACTGGTGCCAATAAAACATTTGTTACATAACACAATATCAAATCATGAAATCATATACAGTAAACAAGATTTGTTAAAGGAGTATTCTGGTTCTACCATGTTTTATCCTATCCAATGGATAGTGGATAACTATTAGATCAGTTGGGATCCGGCCACTGGAACCACCACCATTCTCAGGAATTGGGGCTCAAACTGAGTGATGCTAGGGAGTGTCCGTGTTCAGTCTGTAGAAGACGCTTGTGTGTAACATGCATTACAGCTGCTGGGGCTCCGATCAGAAGAGAGATGGTGGGGGACCCTATGGCCACTGCCACCAATGATATTAATACTGAAGGGATGGGGGGGGGGGGGAGGGGGGATGGGGGAGGGCGCACTGGCCACTAATGTTTTTTATACTGTGGACGGGGGGGGGGGGGAGGGCGCACTGGCCACCAATGATAATAACGTTTAAGATATTACAAACGCAGGCATTAGAAGCACATTGCCCAGACCCTGCCTCTGATAGAGCACTGCGGTTATTTTTTCCATTTGATCTATCGACGTATTTATTGTACCTCCACAAACATTATACAGTGTGTGTTATGCTGTTGGAGGGGGGGTCTCTCATATATTTTACTTAAGACATCCCGATTTGTTGTGTATGTTTTTAATTGGTTTTAATAACTTTCCAATAAAGCTATTATTCATTATTATACGGTGTGCATTGGTTTTGACATGTACTTTTTTTTGGTCTTGCAATTTTACATATGGCTACCACCTGTATCTTTAGTATTGTTGGTGGTGCCCATCTCCTCTCATATATATATATATATATATATATATATATATAGCATGGTGTAAACGCACCTTTACTTTTCCCTCCTAAACTGGAGAGACGAATTGTGAGCCCACTAAAGAATCAGGTGACATACTGCTTGTAGAAGTCAATGAAGAGATGAGAACACCTCAGTGTTATGCGCCATTTCTGCTGCTAACAGACCCCACTAAGTAAGAGAAGTTCCTTTAGCCTTTTGGGGGTTGTCGTGTTACAGTATATCTGCGGAGGTGCAGAATATTACATATTGAGCTTTTGTACCTTTTAGTGATTAAATTTGACTCTTCAAACCTCTAAATTGGTTCTGATCCTTTCATGATGTATATTAATAAGGTAAGGAGAGTTCTGCTTGGTCTTTTGATTTCTACTCTACATCACTGCTGGTTTTAAGATTCCATTGGGAATCTCAAGAAATTGAGTCAAAGCAGATCATTTTATTTTAAGTAATTGATTTTGAAGCATGGTTTTTGGAATTCGTGATATTCTTTATCTTGGCTTCATTAACTGAGAAACACATTTTATTGCTTGTGCTATGTTATCAGACCATATAATTAGACATGGAAATATGATTTTTATTGTTATTAATTGTAAATTTCCCATGATATTCCGGAGTTTGATACCAGAAATGTGGCTCAGCTTATCTAGCAGTTATTCAGTGCTACAATCTTATCGTGTTAGCAACTCCAATGAGATTGATCTCTATGAACTTTGTTCTTCATGGCAACCACTGCCATGGGTCTTAGTAGTACACACATGTTTTGTCCTTAAAGGGGTTGTCTCACTTCAGTAACTGGCATTTATCATGTAGAGAAAGCTAGTACAAGACACTTACTAATGTATTGTGATTGTCCATGTTGCCTCCTTTGCTGGCTGGACTCAATTTTCTATCACCGTATACACTGCTCATATCCAGGGCTTATGACCACCCTGCAATCCAAACAAAATAACGTAGTGATAAAAGGCAAAAAGATGCTCAAAACCCCATATGCTGTTGCGCATATATAATCGGGGGAGCAAATCCTGCACATGTGATCCGTTGCTAACAGCAATTTCCAGCAAAAATGCATACAATGGAGGATGCCCACAGCGGACCACATTACCACAAGAACATCCTACACGGGGGAGCCAAATGTGTGGACGTAATTGGCTATATAAAGCAAACATTTATAAAGAAAAAGTGGTGCACTACAATGAAAAATGCAATTGACAATATATAGCTAAACCCTCACACTGATATTAAAATGAGACTTTCGCCAATATATTCTTATATCAAGAACATACCAGAGCCCGCGCTCCCCGTCAAGGTCTCTCAAAGTGGCACAGGACCTAACGCTAACCTATCTATGCCATATGAGCAATTACGGATAGGGACATAGAGTCCGACACACAGCCAACAACTCCCAGTTGCCTCCAGTGTGAAATCGTGTGCATTAACTCATCATAAATTATAATTAGACTATAATAAGATACCACAGTGCCCCATCTAACAGAAGAGAAAACAAAAAAAACTCTTCTATTTTTGGTTGGGGAGAACACCCAATGTACAGAAGAGCTCCTACCTAATCATTATTCTAGGGAAGGCAGCTGAATCATATGAATTTGCTTTCTATTTGGGTCCAGAGGCCCCATGTCATGCACTTGAGGACCTTCAGTCAAGTATCACTGTGTCTTCCCACCTAATATAGTGATTTCATACGGAACGCATTAAAAATGAAAGCACAGATCCCTATGGGATTAAAGTTTCCATGGACTGTAGCTGTTTTCAGAGTCACGCATGTGGCTTCTGATCTGTCACCAGCATTTTTTGTTAGTTAGCCTGTCGTTTAATATTGTATTATAATTGTGGTTTTTCTGACTGCTCTTGGAGAGTCATTTATCAAATATCAATATTTTATTCCAGGTTTTGATATTCCCTGAGCAACCAAGCGATGCTTTTAATGTAAGACTTAATTTATTTATGTTAATTTTATGTCATAAATTAGGGCATTCGGCAGTCCATGCTCGTAGCTGAAATACAGTTCAGTCGTCTTTATGCCAGTAAACTGGCCTAAATGACAGTGAATCTGCTTAGGCCAATGGCCCCGCACACACCACATCCCGCCATTACTCTTATCAGGAAGTGTCGAGGGTGGAGCAGTGTCGGACTGGTGTGCCGGAGGCCCACCAGTAAAATTATATTCTGGGTGCCCACTGTAAACCTACATGGAAATACTACCTGCTCACACAGCGACTGGCAGCAGCATCGCGCTCAAGATGATTATAGGGCCCAATAATCTATCCAATAATTAATATGAACATAGGCTGGGTGAGATGCTGTACACTGCTTATCTATTTATAGTGCAGTCAGTGCCATGGGGCACTTGTGCAGAGGGTGGGAAATAGGGGCTCACCTTGCTCAGGGGCCCACCGGGGGGATTCACTTGTTTTCATGTAGGCCAGTCCGAGCTTGAGGTGGAGTAGAAACGCCACCTGCGCAGTAGCATTCAAAAAGTCGCAGATGGTGGGTTTGTGACTTACGCCAGTTTCTGACATGGGGGGGTCATAGCAAATCACCCTCTCTGTCTTCTCATATTATTAACTGTGTGGCATCTGTTAAGAAAACCATTAATTGTTCTCATTCACTTTGTGCAGTGTTGTGAGTTTAAAAGCAAACATTTTGATCAGCCGGTTTCTGTGCTTATAATTACATTTGACGTTCAACATTCATTTATCATGTTTTACAGATGTCTTATTAATTAAGACCTTCTTATTTCAAACAACATTGAAATGGAAACGATTAATTATTGGATGCCCCGTAGTCATTTCAGAAATTAGATTTTTTTTCATGGACATGTTCCTTTTCTAGTTTATAACAATTTATAATATTTTACAAAATTCACATGTTTCATTTTGTCTTAAAGTGATAGGGTATCACTACAATGGACAGTGATTCACTATTCCGATCCCGTGTCAGATCAGCACAGAACAGAGTAAACAGCTGCGACAGACCTCGCGGCAACAGAAGAACATTAAAGAGTTCTAGAAGCAAGCAGATTATTTTATTAGGTTATATTCATTAGAGGTAACTTGTGCACCAGCATAAGGAAACTTGGGGTTTATCTTCACCAGACTCATCAAAATTCATTATGCAGTCCAAAGTATGGCCCAGCTGAAGTGTTAAAAGTGCACAAAAGCATGGAAATGCGATATTTTGGCAAGCAGGCCTTCTCCAAGCTGCATTAAAGAGCTTGAAGAAGACCTCCATGCCAAAGCATTGCTGTTTTACATGTATAAAATGAATGGAGCATTTTGCTGAAGATAATATACCGTATTTTATCAGACGCACTTTTTTGCCCAAAAAAATTGAGGGAAAAATGGCAGTGCATCATATGCGCACTACTCCTTGTCTTCTTCTGGGCCTCCCTCTGAACTGTGTCCTGAGGATGTACAGTGCCAGGATTTAGTGCATGTAGGTGCACACTATGACCTGACGCTATGCGACATTAGGTTACAGTGCAGTGCGGGCTGGAAGAAGACCAGAGAGTTATGAGCGAGTGGCAGCGCTATCTAAAGCAAGCGAGTTTATAGATTTTTGATCTGATCTGGGGTCTGATGGGGGTCTGTTCTGGGGCTGATGGGGTCTGTTCTGGGGCTGATGAGATCTGTTTTGGGGCTGATGGGGTCTGATCTTGGGCTGATGGGGTCTGATCTGGGGCTGATGGGGTCTGATCTGAGGTCTGATGGGGGTCTGATCTGAGGTCTGGTGGGGGTCTGTCCTGGGACTGATGGGGGTCTGATCTGAGGTCTGATGGGGGTCTGATCTGAGGTCTGATGGGGGTCTGTTCTGGGGCTGATTGGGTCTGTTCTGAGCTTATGTCTGTTCTGGGGCTGATGGGGTCTGTTCTGAGCTTATGTCTGTTCTGGGACTGTTCTGGGGTCTGTTTTAAGGCTGATGGGGTCTTTTCTGAGGCCAATGGGGTCTCATATGAGGCTGATTGGGGTCTCTTATGAGGCTGATGGAGCTTGGGGATCTGATTTTGGAGTCGGATCTAGGGTCTGATAAAGAATGGGGATCTGATGAAAAAAAAAATCTTTATTTTCCTCCTCCAAATCCTACTTACATCTTATAGTCCGGTGTGTCTTATAGTCCAAATATGGTAATTCCTTTAATAGTGATCTAGGTAATGCACGTCACAATATTTGGGTTGTTTTTCATTAAAAAGGACCTTTCACCTCAAAATGCAATGCAATCTGCAGGCAGCATGCTATAGAGCAGGAGGAGCTGAGCAGACTGATATAAGGCTTTGTCGGAAATTTTCTAATGTATTCATTTTTATCTTTGCTATTTCCGATTTTATTGTTCACAGGGGAGGTGTTATCTATGTATACACACTTAAACAGAGAATGCTATTAATCACTGATAACACCTCCCCTGTGTACAACTTGCAGTCACTGACCGCTATCTCTGTATGCACACTTACACAGAGAATGCTATCAGTCCCTGACCACACTTCCCCCATGTACAACTATCAGTGACTGACAGCTATCTATGTATACACACTTACACAGAGAGTGCCATCAATCACTGATAACACCTCCCCCATGTACAACTATCAGTGACTGACAGCTATCTATATATACACACTTACACAGAGAATGCTATTATTAACTGATAACATCTCCCCCGTGTACAACTATCAGTCACTGACCGGACATGCCGTACCGGAAGTGTGTCATCTACCGTCATGTGACAGATCAAGTCACATGATCGGAACAATCCGCACGCTCAAACCTCTCCCCCGGGACACCCCATCAAACAACCGTAAGGTCCGCCCCATGTAAAACAGAATTTGTTTTTTTGTTTTTTTGTCCTGCCTGTCAATTGTGAATGCAAGTGCCAACACCAGGGTGCAAGTGCTTGTGCCAAAAAGAAAAGTGCCAAACCAACGTGATAGTGAATAAAGTGACCAAAAGTGCTCAAAAATGCTCAATATATAATTTCAGACCATCATACGAAATATAATTCATAAATATCATATACATTGCAAAGTGAACATATTGTGACAGCTACACATAATTAGTACTAATGCAAAATGCTAAAATGATCATAATAATTACGATAAAACATATTATGAATCAATACCTAAGTTGATAAAGTGCCATGATATAGTGCAAAAATCGCAGTTCTAAAACACGGATAAAAAAAAAACAAGAGGAGCAGGGGGCCGGATATGCACAACCGGAAAGTTCATTCCTTTTCTTCTACTAGTATGAAATTTCAGTGGAACCGATCATCATGAAAGGATGGGATGAGGGAAGAAATGGAAAAATGGACTCCAACCAAAAGGGAACATAGATGATGCCTTTCATTCTACAAGATACAAAAAATATGTTATAATCCTAATATTACAGGTTTAGACTATGTAAGAAATAAAAATATCATGTTAAAATCAAGAGCTAACTGCCCTATGTTTACCTTAATCCAAAGCAGAGAACCATAACATGAGCAGGCCCTCTCATATATTCAAAGGAATGAAGCAAAGCTAAGACCCTCATTCAGTCCGCGTGGAGTGATGGTATCTAAACAGAAGATCCAACGGGTCTCCCGTTGTGCTAGAAGGCGCTTCCAGTTTCCACCTCTTGGGTTAATGTATATTCTGTCAATGCCCCTCACTTGCAGTAAGGATCCATTACATGCATGATGTTGTTTGGGAAGCGTCTTCAACAGATTCAAGTCTTCCTCTCCTCTTGCTGCCTCTATACCTAATACATGTTCTCGGACTCTCCTTTTTAGCTCCCTGCTTGTAAGGCCAAGATATAATAGGCCACATGGGCAACTTGCCACGTAAATTACACCCATGGTGTTACAGGTGATTGATTGGGTAATCCGGTAGTTTTTATCACCCGTGGAGTTGGTGAACATATCCATACGAAGGATGTTGGGACATGCCACACAAGTTCCACAGGGACGGCATCTCCATTTGGGTCCTTTGGACCCAAAAGCCCTTTCTGGTTTCTTGCCCATATAATGGCTCTTAAGCAATTCTTTTAGATTTCTGTTCTTCCTAAAGGTAATCCTAGGTGTTTTAGGTAAGCATCTACGTAAGGTGGTATCCATTTGAAGGACATTCCAGTATTTCTGAAGGGCATTTCTTACCCCTTGATGTCCTTGAGAAAAGGTGGTCACAAACCTAACAATCTCCGTCTCGTTTTTAGGAGCTTGTCTGTTGGGACCATAGATCAGTTGTTCACGTGGTGTCATCTTGGCCCGTTGAAACCCTCGTCTTATACAGTATTCCCCATATCCTTTATTTCTAAATCTCGCTCCCAATTCCTCAGCACGCCTCAAAAACGTATCCTCACTGGAGCAAGTTCGCCGAATACAGAGGAATTGGCCGATGGGGATACCAGAGATGAGTTTTTTTAGGGTGTGCTGAATCAGCTCGCAAAAAGCTGTTCACTGACTTTTACGGAATAAGTCCGTTTGGATGTATCCCTCTGTATCGACACTCAATGATAAATCCAAGAAATCCATACCTGTTCTGCCCGCCTTGTAGGTCAATCTGATGTTCAATTCGTTAGTGTTCATATTTTTCATAAAATATTTCAATTCATCATGGGAACCCTGCCAGACAATCAAAATGTCGTCTATGTATCTATACCACGACTGTACATGTTCAATTAATACAGTGCGGTCAGTGCAGAAGATCCTCCTCTCCCACAGCCCCAGGAACAAATTGGCGTATGAGGGCGCACAAGCCGCCCCTATCGCTGTTCCCTGGAGCTGCAGGTAGGATGTCTCCTTAAAAACAAAAAAATTATGATTTAGGACAAATTCCAATAACTCCACAATTAGATCTCCCAACTCACCCTTCTATTGGGATGTGGAGATAAAAAATTCGCTAATTTCCGATTTTATTGTTCACAGGGGAGGTGTTATCTATGTATACACACTTAAACAGAGAATGCTATTAATCATTGATAACACCTCCCCTGTGTACAACTAGCAGTCACTGACCGCCATCTCTGTATGCACACTTACACAGAGAATGCTATCAGTTCCTGACCACACTTCCCCCATGTACAACTATCCGTAACGGACAGCTATCTATACATACACACTTACACAGAGAATGCTATTATTAACTGATAACATCTTCCCCATGTACAACTATCAGTCACTGACCGCTATCTCTGTATGCACACTTACACAGAGAATGCTATCAGTTCCTGACCACACTTCCCCCATGTACAACTATCCGTAACGGACAGCTATCTATATATACACACTTACACAGAGAATGCTATTATTAACTGATAACATCTTCCCCATGTACAACTATCAGTCACTGACCGCTATCTCTGTATGCACACTTACACAGAGAATGCTATCAGTCCCTGACCACACTTCCCCCATGTACAACTATCAGTGACTGACAGCTATCTATGTATACACACTTACACAGAGAGTGCTAGCAATCAATGATAATACACACCCCTGTCCTGAAAGCTGTTCACCGAGGTGGTTTTAATTTTGAAAAAAATATATGACAGTTGCAGTTGGTTGTTGTGCTGTCCTGAAGAGCCCACATCCTTTGGCACGTCCTAACTTTTTCAGTAAGTCAGCATAGCTTGAATGAGAGGTGCAACTGAATGCTAAGGTACACTTTATAAAATCTCGTTTTTATTTAATTCATTCAAACTGCAACCAAAATTTCTTAGGTATTAATCTAATATCCATGCCATACATTAAAACGCGCAATGAAGCCCAGGGATGATTATGGTGGGGTCTTTTTGATCTACAACATATTGACATCTCAATAATAGACATAAAATATCTGAGGAGCTTCTTCAGCTCCTTATTACTTACGGATAAAACCCACATAAACCTGCATAAAAATGCAACGTCTGTCGTGAAATTCTTAGAAAAGGGCATCATATTGAAGTTGAAACTAAAAAGTACTAGTATAGTACTGTATTGTAAAATGTTACTTTTGAGTTACGCGGGTGTGAGGACCACTGGGATAACAGTGAAGGTTCTAGAAGCACTGGAGAAGAACATAAATCTTACCCAGATTTTTGTTTCACTTTTTCTCATTTTTTATATGAATTTTTGAAACATTTAGTTGGAAGTGACAGAAAGAGTTAAAATGAGTGTGCAGATGTTTGAAAAGCTCAGTTTCTTTCGCCTGGAGTAACTTAACTGCAGCCATTTGTTGCGTGTTTACAAAAGGGACTCGAAGAG
Organism: Bufotes viridis; assembly: GCA_033119425.1. NCBI lineage: Eukaryota > Metazoa > Chordata > Amphibia > Anura > Bufonidae > Bufotes > Bufotes viridis. The sequence goes on along the minus strand of CM065589.1, from coordinate 526,591,275 downwards.
CAGCGCAGCTCCAGCTGGCCACCTGTAGAAGCAAACCATATGGCCCTGTCTGTTTTAAGAAAAAATCTGCTAGGAAGAAGAATTATATCGAGCTCCGTTTTGTCAGACTAGCCTGTAATGTGCCTTAAATTTTAGTTGTTCTGAAAATCTCTTACCTAACATTTATGTTTAGACCTAAAAGGTTTGGTAATGAGAAGCTGTTATGCTGAGAATGCAAAGTAAACTTCAGAACAACTTTCCGACAGACAGTAAACCATGTGGGATTCGGAACATCTGGACTGGGACTATTGCAAGCATTAAGTAAAACTGGTAATCTACAGTAGACTGCACTTAATTTTTGCGTGCTAAACCGTTTGTTTTCATGGTGCAATACTTCTGGATAATTAAATAATGCTTGTTGGGCTTTTCTTTTAACTTTTGCTGCAAAGGTAGAATTTAAAGCTGTGAAAAAACCTGGTTGATTAAATTGTTTAGATATGAACTTGATAAATCAAAATGGCTAAAACAAAAAAACGGTGTAAAAAGGATTAAGTATTAAAAGTGTGTGACACGCCGTTGTGTATTCTGTACATAAGTGTTTCGATGGCTGCTTGCCTTTGTACAGCATGAACATTTAGTCTGCCTAGCATACTTTTAATATGTTTGCATTTTATTTAAATTGGTATTTTGTCATGAAAAAAATGGAATGATCTGAAATAAATATATAAAATCGAAAGTATAAAAATATGTTCTTAATTACCTGGTGTGACCAGAGGTCAAGGACCTGAGCTCCTCATAATCCTGACCCGCCGTTACTGCAATTATGATTCCCCCTATTTTCCTCATTACTTCTGCTTAGTAAGTCTGCATTCACAAAGTGTTTTTGCTGTACGTTTAGAGCAGGGATGCCCAACCTGCTGTTACAAAACTACAATTCCCAGCATGCTTGGATAGCCTACAGCTATTAGGGAATGCTGGGAGTTGTAGATTTGCAACAGCTAGAGGGCCGCAGGTTGAGCATCCCTGGTTTAGAGTGTACGCAAAGTCCATAGGCTGTGTCCATATGTTTCCATTAGTCAGGTAAAGGCCAAGAGTGGGATGCTACAATGGTGCTCGAAGACTATTCCAGCGTACATGTTAAATTGAGTCCCTAAACACAGTGTGAACATAGCCCTAATGTCGGGTTTGGGACATCTTTATGCAGGCAGAGTGCCTATGCTGGTCCAAGGAGTATGATGTTCTGTAAAAATTTTATTAAATATGATAATTCAACATATGTCAGATACCATGCATGCAGAGTTTTTTAATTTGAAGCTCATCTGTCAGCATGATCAACCCTATTAAACCAAGCATACCACCTGGTAGGGTTGACCGTGCTGATAAAAAACATATATTATTAATATCTGTGGCCCCATTGCTGAGAAAAAGCTCATTTTTATTTGTATGCTAATGACACCCCATCACAGAATCAATATAAAATGCAGAAGGAAACACTACTGGATTTAGTTGGATGTACCTTATAATTTTCTGCCCTCTTGTCAAGAGATGTCTTCCTCCGTGCAATTGTAACGAGTGGAGTGATATATATATATAATAGTCTGCAAGAAAATATACCTCGGGCGAACGAAAAGACAACTGAAAAAGAGGATAGGGGAACACGTATATAATATATGGAGAAAATATGAGTGACATCCCCTCTCATGGCATTATAAAGATAAACATAAAGGGATATTTGGCTCAAGTTTCTGTGGGATAGAAATTGTAAAGGGTACAAAAGGGGCAGGGACTTTATTAAAAATATGTGTAGGATAGAGACCAAATGGATTTTTAATTTAAAAACACTAATACCACATGGCTTGAATGCCGAGATAGAGATCTTTGTATTTGAATAGGAATAACCAGTCTGTACAGTGGGGGTATGAGAAGGGTCAAGCAGTACGTGCGGGATGAAGGGGTGAAAGAGTTAACATCACCACACAGAGCGAGCGCACAAACTAGGAGGAGAACAGCAGCTCTGTAAGACTACCTGACGAAGGACAGCGATACTGTCCGAAACGTGTTGGCAATTTTTTGGCACCTGCAGCGAGCGGTAGCTGCAGTAGTGATGTCACAAGCCTACTCCTAAGTGCGCGAACACGAAACCTTTCACCGTCCACAGCACAGTGCCACCGGCCGGGGAGCAAACTGTGGACTGCAAGAGAAAAACCGCCTCAGTAAACGCTGGTTACAATTGCACGGAGGAAGACATCTCTTGACAAGAGGGCAGAAAATGATAAGGTACATCCAACTAAATCCAGTAGTGTATCCTTCTGCTTTTTATATTGATTCTGTGATGGGGTGTCAACTCTAGAAAGTATACAGGCATATTGTAGGCGCAGTATTTTTTTTAGAAATAATCAGTATTACTTACTAGCACAGCAGGCGGTGCGGTCCGCTGGTATACTGCAGCCACATTTAGGTACGGCGGAGTAAGAGCGCTAAATGTAGCCACCACAAATTCTAAAATGACATTCTTATTTTCATCTGAATTCATATTAAGAAAAAGTATAATCTTGTAACTTAATTTGTATTGTGCTACCATGTTCTTCTAACATGTACACTTTAAAAGTAATAATTTTCTAATGCAGAAAACATACTGTTTTCAGTCATTTAGCCTGATTTCATGCACAATAAATGAGGACTATATTAATCTTGTAAATTGATCATTGTGCTGTCAGATATTATGTTCTGTTTAACCATACTAAACTGCTGACAGCACCAACTAGAGGCTAGGGAGAACAGTACAAATATACATTTTGTGGAACTTTTTTTTTTTCTTCTCAGGAGTAGTGTGACTATGTACTTTTATTCTGACAGATTTTACAGTTTTAACTGCCCAGGAACTGCTTCCTGAGTGACAGATTTAGTTATTGTCTGGTTGGATGCTACAGCTGTCACTCAGCATAGGGGGAGGGGCTGTGAAGCAGCTCAACGGAGAGAGCAGAAAGCAGAAACTTTCGAAGAATAAGCCTCCATATTCACACTGCTCCTGATGAGAAAAGCTCCACAAAAGGTATGTTTGTACTGCACTCCCCAGACCCTACCTAGTGCTGTCAGCAGTTTAGCATGGTCAAAACTGCTGACAGACTCCCTTTAAGCATTCACAGTTATTGTAGCAAGGAGCCTGAGGTGAGATGAGGCACGTGCTGTTTACTGCAAACGCTGTATGTACTAGCAGTTAGCTTGTACTGCCTTTTGGACAGGGACAGAAGAGGTACAGAACGTAATCACTCACGTCTGGACTTAATATGCTACCTCTTTGTCGCCAGTCTCACTTTACTGCCTCCTAAAACCAGTGACTGCACCATATAACAGGTGAATAGAGGGCAGTCTGTCAATATGTGATGGCATAATAAGTTTGCTGTTTGTAAGTGTCTAGCGGAATGGGTAAACCTATAAAGATATGAATAAAATACACGAGGACTGTGTTTATGACTACTAATGCCCAATTCTTGTCTTTTCAGAGCTACATTCACGGGAGCAGTCAGGCTCAGTTTGTGGCAGAATCTCATATTATCCTGTTGCTGAATATCCTTCCAATCACGTAAAATAAAATGCTTTTGTTATTGCTGTCGTTTTTAACTATGACAAAAATGTCCTCCATACCTCGGCTGGTAGAGGTAAGTGCTTATAGTTTATAGCACTGGGACTGTAATCAGCAGGAGTATGGGTTGTTACAAATAATATCTGCAATAATAATTTCATTGGCTTTCTAGTGTAATGTTCCCTGGAACTGTATTCTGTAGCAGGGCTAAACACTGCACGGCTCCGACTCTTTACTGATAGGATATATCACATTATTTGTAGCAAAGAGTGGGGAACGGCCGGGGTTACAGCAAGCATTATTTCCTATGTCTGTACTGTTAAAGGGAAACGGTCACCATGAAAATGTAGTATAATCTGCCAGCACCATGTTATAGAGCAGGAGGAGCTGTATCATTTTATGGGAAAAGATTCAGTAAAACTTGTATTTCCTTCATTTATATTCCTGCTCATTCAGGGCTTTGAAGTCCAGGAGGCGGTCCTGTCAGTGATTGACAGCCTTTCTTCTATGACTGTGTATACAGATAGCTGTCAGTCACTGATAGGACCGCCTCCTGGACTTCAATCAGTGACTGTCAGCCTTCCCTCTATAACTGTATATACAGATAGCTGTCAATCACTGATAGGACCGCCTCCTGGACTTCAATCAGTGACTGTCAGCCTTCCCTCTATGACTGTGTATACAGATAGCTGTCAGTCACTGATAGCACCACCTCCTGGACTTCAATCAGTGACTGTCAGCCTTCCCTCTATGACTGTGTATACAGATAGCTGTCAGTCACTGATAGGACCGCCTCCTGGACTTCAATCAGTGACTGTCAGCCTTCCCTCTATGACTGTGTATACAAAGATAGCTATCAGTCACTGATAGGACCGCCTCCTGGACTTCAATCAGTGACTGTCAGCCTTCCCTCTATGACTGTGTATACAGATAGCTGTCAGTCACTGATAGGACCGCCTCCTGGACTTCAATCAGTGACTATCAGCCTTCCCTCTATGACTGTGTATACAGATAGCTGTCAATCACTGATAGGACCGCCTCCTGGACTTCAAAGCTCAGAATGAGCAGAGATATAGATTAATGGAATAATTGTATTTAATCTTCTCCCACAAAATTATATATCAATCTGCTAAGCTTCTCCTGCTCTATAACGTGCTGCCTGCAGATTACATTGCATTTTCATGGTGACAGGCTTCCTTTTAACCCTTTCTACCCAGGAGGTTTTTTTGTTTTTGTCTTTTCGTTTTGCGCTCCCTGCCTTCCCAGAGCCATAATTTTTTTATTTTTCTGTTCACATACCGATATGAGGGCTTGTTTTTTGTGGGAAAAGTTGTACTCTCCAACACCACCATTTAATATTGCATATGATGTAGTGAGAAGCGGGTGAAATTGCAAAAAAAATATTAATTCCGCCACAGTTTTTAGTGATAAAATAATAATAAAGGTGGAAAAAATCTGGGTTTTTTTCCATCGCCGTTTTTTGATCCCTATAACTTCTTTGTAATTATGTTTACGGAGCTGTATGGGGGCTCATTTTTTGCAGGGTGATCTGAACTTTTCATTGATGCCATTCTGGGGTGTGTATGACTTTATTTAATTTTTTTTGTAGAAAATGAAGCGATCAAAAACGGCAAATCGGCCATTTTGACGTTTTTTTCCGTTTCGCTGTTTTCCGTATCGGGAAGATATTTTTATACTATGGGTGTTTTCACACATAGTATTCATGATGTGTATTTTTAAAAAATTTTTAGTTCTTTTTTTAGGGAAATGCTTTGAATATTTATGTTTTTTTTTATTTTTAAAAACTTTATTTGTTTTTACACTTTTTTATAGTTCCCATAGAGAACGATAACAAGCAATCATTAGATTGCTATTCTCATAGACCTCACTGCATTAGCGTTGAAGCATTGCTAGTTTACTATGGAGCCCTATTACAGGCAGGGGCTGCGGCACACAAGTTTCGGCTCCTCCGATCGCCGCACGGGGGAGCCAGAGCATCATCGGAAGTGCGCTTCCGGTGTTTCGCACGCTCAAATGCAGTGGTCAGGATTGACCATAGAATCTTAGGGGTTAAAGGTCTGCGGTCGGCATTACCATTTCCATGGATACGACCACCCAGTAATCCATCAGCAGTGATCGTGGTTGCACAATTTAGGAAAAAGTGCTGTCCTTTTTTGTGGCTGGGACCATGGGAGTGCACATAGGCTAGGTATTTTTTCTATAGTGTGCAAGCACGACCACCACTGCTGGATTGCAGGATGGTAGTAACCATGGAAACCAATCGTGTATAATGTGATGAAAAAATGAATCCAACCTGCAAAGGAAGCAATATGGATGATAACAATACATTAGTAAGTGCCTTCTATTAACTTTCTCTACATGATGCATTCTATTTGTCGAAGTGATACAGCCCCTTTAGGCTACACCCTTTTTGCAGAGCACCATATCACATTCTTTTTTTTTTTGCGCAGATTTCGCTAATCTCCCCCAGCGTTCTTGTTTTGTAGAAAATTGACATACCCTACACAGGATATTTTCCTGAAAATATGGCTCTTGAGTTTCTGTGGCTGTAGTGGAGTCTTGCCGTAGTTTCCTGCATATAGCTGTACAACTAAGGCCCCTTTCACATCTGCGTTTTTCCTTTCCGTCCTAGAGTTCCGTCCTCGGGGCTCTAGGACGGAAAGATACTAATTAGGATTATCCCAATGCATTCTGAATGGAGAGAAATCCATTCAGGATGCATCAGGATGTCTTCAGTTTAGTACTGACACGTTTTTTGGCCGTAGCAAAATCCGCAGCATTTTCCTCCGGCCAAAAATCCTGAAGACATGCCGCAAGGACGGGTCCGGAATTAATGCCCATTGAAAAGCATTAATCCGGATCCGACTTTAAGCTGAAAGTTGTATCTGACGTTTAGCTTTTAAGAATGGTAACCATGGCAGCCAGGACGCTACTAAAGTCCCGGCTGCCATGGAAAAGCAGCGGGGAGCCGGGGGAGAAGCTACTTACCTTCCGTGCGGTGGCCGGGGCACTCCTCGATAAAGTCACCGGGTCTCTGCGTCGCATGGTTCACATAGCTATGCTATGTGAGCAATGCACTGTATGGATCGTACAGCGCATTACTCACATAGCATAGCTATGTGAACCATGCGACGCAGGGACCCCATCATCGAGGAGCGCCCCGGCCACCGCACGGAAGTTAAGTAGCTTCTCCACCGGCTCCCTGCTGCTTTTCCATGGCAGCCGGGACTTTAGTAGCGTCCTGGCTGCCATGGTAACCTGAAAGCATATTGAAGACTGATCAGTCTTCAAATGCTTACCGTTGTCTTGCGTTGTGACAGATCCGGCGGGCATTTCCGGCGACGGAAGTGCACGCCAGATCCACACAACGCAGATGTGAAAGAGGCCTAATGGTGCGCATAAATTATAAAAATACAATGTACAGCAAAGCGCTCATGTGCAAAAACTTATTTTACATCGTAATACTGTTATAATTTTACCTATGATAAATGGGCAAGGGGCTGGCATTCATCATGGCAGCCCATGTCTAGTAACACACATGGTAGTCTTTAGCAACAAGCTTTTAATGGTGATTTTGTGTTTTTAGTATTTCGAATGAAGAGCACATGAGACCTGCTTGGTTTTTTAATTGCTGTAGATGTAGATATTGCATGTGCTAGTGATTTCAAATAGCCTACCAAATCTTAGAACATTGTTAGGGTACTTTCACACTAGTGTTAGTATGATCCGGCAGGCAGTTCCGTTGTCGGAGTTGCCAGCCGGATCTGCCGTTCAGTGTGACAACTGACAGCATTTGTAGTACAAATGCATGGCAAGAACGGATCCGTCTCTCCGCTTGTTCGTCTTTTTCACAGTTTTCATGGTCTGCGCATGGATCCGTCCTTCAGTTGTTTTGCAATGCCGGATTCGGCACTAATGCAATTCAATGTAAATTACTGCCGGATCCGGCATTCCGGCGACTGATCAGGCATTTTGGACGGACATGATACCGCAGCATGCTGCGATATTATGTCCGGTCAAAACGCCTGACAGTGACTGAACGGAAGGCATACTGATGCAAACTGAACAGATTTCTATCTATTCAGATTGCATGGGGATATGCCTGATCAGTTCTTTCCCAGCATAGAGCCCTTTTGACGGAAATCTATGCCGGAAAAGAATAACGCAAGTGTGAAAGTACCCTTAGTGTTTGCTTCCTTTCAGATTTCTGATATCGATTTAGTGATCTATTTTTAATTTTTTTGAAAAGAGCGTCACAAGGAGACGAAGTTTGAAACACAACACCCCAGTTACTGTAACATCTTTCTACAAGCCAGATGATATTTTGCCTTATTAATGTGCAAATCTCATCATCTGCCAATAACATAATGATGACCGATACTGGAGCGAAGCATCTAGAATCAGATAATATATCATGTGTCTTCAGGACTAGAACCATCTGTCATCTGTTCATTGAGCATTCATCTGAAGATGAGCAAATTTGGGATCTGCATTAATAACGTAGCATCATCTTCTCTGTATAATTCTAATCTATTGATCGATTATTGAAGTGACTGGTTCTGTTGATTAGTAGAGCCCTGGGCAGTTGGGTATAAGAAGGATTTATAGTAAGGTATAGGTTTTCTTTGTACTCTGAATATCTCAAGCACTTTACCATAAATTTGAAGATATATAATTTTTACACTCAAATCTGTAGTTGGATATTTGATCTTAAAATTTACAGTGAAATTTCTTTAAGGCGACCGCCCACAATTGTATTGAAGAGTAGACTTCTACGTGGTGGTCTTCCCAAAGTAGACGGGCAATATAACTGGAAACCTGTTCTGGAAAAGAGGGTGGCCTCTCAAATAGGTGGTCTGTTGGGGTATTTTCCCCTGTATGTTATATTCGTACACCATTGTGAAGGATCAGGGAACATAGTTTAGGACTGAATGTCTAAGTGTAGGGGCCTGTGAAGCTTCTTAAAAGATATTCTAATTCAAAAAAATAAATAGTATTCTTCATATAAAGAAAGAAATTATACAATCTTCTAATATTCTTTCTTTATCAGTTTCTTACAGTTTTTAAGAAACTCTGTAGCCCTATGAAATACAGTACAGCCCCTGACTCCAGATCACTAATTTATATATTCGTACTTACCAACTTTCCTTCATTGTGCACCTGCAAACTAGCACTGGAACACAATAAAATGACTTATGAGTATGCCCATATAATCAAGAGGACTCCAGGGTGAGTCCTCTCAATGTATTCTAGTGCAAGTCTTTGGGTGCACAATGTAGGAATATGTGTGAGAATGGACATTCAAGTTGGTGATCTGGAGTCAGGGCAACGTGTTATTCATCTACAGTAGTACTGCATATCAGAGGGCTCAGTGGAGATGACATTGGACATATCCATTAGAAAAAGTGTCCAATCGTCTTCATAAATGTGGTTTTCACCCAAACTTTTCTGGTTTAAATACATTTAGAAATTTGACCCGTTGTTTACAACAGCACTTAAGACCCATTTACACAGGGCAGTGATCACCAACAAGATAGTTTGTGCCAATGTACATTTCCAATCATTGCCTGTATAAACATGTCCAGTAATCAACTGATAAACGAGGGAATCTATAATCCATATTCAGTGAGCAAAAGAAGTAATTATAGCCATACCTTACAAATTGTAATGGAGGCGCACGCAGGCAGCTGTAAATAGAGGAAATGTATGTGAGAGCAGAGAGGAATCGGGGAAACTTTAGTCCATTACATCTGCAATCCTACCCACAGGAAGCCCTAGCAGCATCAAAACAAAGGTGCATAACAGACGTGTAAAAAATAATGAAACTGGTAAGCATTCAGACACATATAGTTAATTTTCAACTCAAGATCGTTAACAAATATGTCCTTTGAGCAGTTAAGAAGCTAGAAAGCCCTAGGACACCATGATTTGTGTTAATCTCCATTTACTGTACCAATATATAAAAATGTTTTTAACTTTTTGTTCACTTTTTCAACTGCATGTAAACATGAAAGTGTAATTTAGAAAAGGGTTTTCAGATATTTTAATACTGATGACCTGTCCTCAGAATAGGTCATCAGTATCTGATCAGTGGGGGTCTGACACCCTGGCTGCTGTTTGGTAAGTCCGCAGCGCTCCTGTGAGCGCCGCGGCCTTCTCCATGCTTACCAAGCACAGCAGCATACATTGTATATCGGCTGTGCGTGGTATCACGCTCAGCCTTTATTCATTTGAATGGGGCTGAGCTGCTCCCAGGCCACGTGACCAATGAACGTGTCCTCACTGGCCTATGGAAAGCTGCTAGAAGGCCGCAGTACTACTGTGAACGCTGCAACCTTCTTGAACAGCTGATCGGCGGGGGTGTCGGCTTCCACTGATCATATACGGATGACCTACAATGAGGATAGGTCATAAGTATTAACATCTTGTAAAACCCCTTTAATTTCTGTTCATATTCTGTAGACTTGATTGTGGATTTTACTTGCTCTGTTAAAGATTACATTTTAGAGACTCCTTAACAGCAATTTTAGATGCGGCAATCACCATGGGAATGGTCCTCCTTAATGAAGCTGCCACCTCAAAAGGAGATGTTGGAAAAAGAAGAAGTAAGTTAGTTTATAGCATCATCTTAAGAATTTAGTTTTCTTGGGTTTTATTTATTATATGAAACCTAAAACACATAAACAACTTTTAAGAGACTGTGATCACCCCTATAAACTAAAGTAATTCATCAATAGTATAAAAGACTGTATTTTAATCGTATTATCTTTATATTCACTCTGGAACAGATGTGGTCCCACAAACCGGCTGTGTGATGGTTAAATCAGATTCTTGAGCGCACACACATAATGAAAAGGACTTCAGTGTTAGTCACCTCTATGCATCGCACGGCTGGTTTGTGGCTGCACAGTAGGATAATCCTTTTAAACAGGGATTACATCTACACCAATGCTATACTATAAGTAAGCCCTTCCAAAGTTGCATTGAATTGTGGCCTCTGGTATTGTCTCCTTAGATGTCCCTCCTCTGCACTTTCAAAAGAGGTTAAAGCAATGGCTCAGATCACTGGGCAGTTCTATATCAAGTGGTTGTGCATTTAAGAGGTGCATTACCGTTCATGATCATAGCCTTAATGGTAATGTTTTTGACTAGTGGGTGTGCAAAGCTTAGAAACACTGATTTAGGTCAGTGACCTCTGGTACTGAGAGATTTAGGCTGGATTTACACAGCTCGATGGAGCAGGTGATTGGCGAGAAGGAAGCGTTCTTTCCTGACAGTTGCCTGCTTTTCAATGGAGGTGAAGCGCAGTATTCACATGCCGTGATCACCTCCACTGTATGGGGATGAGTGATGGCTACTGCCACCTCTTGTCCTCCTACAGATTCATTGTTTTCTGAGTGCTGTTTAGACAGCATTAACTGTTGCCCAGAAATGATGATTCATATGTCCGCACCAACAATTATTTCACTCAATAAACAAGTGTTTTGCTTGTTCATCAGGTGATCTGCCGCACCTTTACATGGGCTAATTATCTGTAACGAGTGTTCGTAAGATGATGGGGTTCTAGGTTTTGAATCCGACCAGGGAAAAAATCTACATGTAGTTTGTATGTTCTCCCCGTGTTTGTGTGGGTTTCCTCCAGTTTCCTCCCACACTCCAAAGACATACTGATAGGGAACTTAGATTGTGAGCTCTGCTGGGAACAGGAAGCAATGATAATAGCTGTGAAGCGCTGTGGAATATGTCGGTGCTATATAAGTGAGTAAAATATATAAATAACCCTGAAGCAGCAAGTCACAGTGTGGTTCTTAGTTTACTGCATCAAAACTGAATTCCTTTAAAGAGGACCTTTTCATGTTTTCTTTGTTCTAGATAAATACTTTTACTTACTGATGCTGCCACCCTGCCTGTTTTTTTCAATATATCGCTCCTACGTCCCGCTCTGCCCCTCTGTAGTTTTTCCGCTCAGTATGTTAATACTGAGCATCGGTACAGGAAGGAGGAGACGCCAGGGTTTCTCAATGGGCGTCTCCTTCTCCCCGGCTGTGCCGCGATCCAATCACAGCCAGGGAGGGGGAAAAAAGCTCACCTTCTCCCTGGCTGTGACGCTCTCCGCTGTGTTAGGATCGCGGCACTTCCAGGGAGAAGGAGACTCCCATTGAGAAACCCTGACGTCTCCTCCTTTCTGTACCGATGCTCAGTATTAACATACTGAGCAGGAAAACTAGAGGTGGGCACAGCGGGGCATAAGAGCGATATTTTAAAAAAACAGGCAGGGTGGCAGCATCAGTAAGTAAAGGTATTTCTCTAGAATAAAAAAAAACATGAAAGGTCCTCTTTACCAACAGCAGGGCATTACAAAAGGGATTCAAGGCATGGCAAACCCATGGGCTGGGCTGGAACTTTTTATTTAAAAATAAAAATAAAAATTTCAGCAATTTTCTCTGCTTGTTGCTATGAAAGAAGCATTTGTCCACTGGATAAGGGATGACTATTAAATCAGTACAGCACAATGCTATGGGGTTTGAATGGAGCGACAACGCACATGCTCAACCACTGCTCCAATCTTGTGGTCAGACCCCAACTGATCTAACAGTTATCCCCTATGCAGTTTGTTCATACTGGAATAACTTTATAATCTGTAGATTTCTAGAGCAGAATTTATATCTGATCATTCTTTAATGCTTGTACACAAGTATTAACAATGTACATCAGGACACAGATGTACATTTGACTCATTTGAATTGAAAGTTCATGATGTTGATCCTGATGCTTTAAAGAACTTCTGGGACACGTAGTTCAGATCCCAATAGCAACTAGAAAATCCCTGTCAACGAAACAGAAAATACCAGCACATCACATTACAGCCCAGACTGTCAGGCTTTTCTGCGTGATCACTATTATCCATTATCTAACTGTCAGCAGAGTTACAGATTTTTGCGTTTCTCCCCTTATTGGGATGAATCTCGGCCGGGACAAGAAGTGGAAATTCCTCAAACCGTTTCTCATTTCTTTCTCCTTAGTCCACAGTTCTCCTGAAATGTCTGTTTGCCCCATAAATAATTCTGGAGCATCTTACAACTCTATTAGTCCCGGAAATGTATGAATAATATGGACAGCTGGGCATTACCACACCACATTGTCAGTAAAGTGTGTCTCTACATATTGCATGAGAAATAACAGAGGAACAGCACAGTAAGCCTTTGTCCCATAAAAAATATTCATTTTTTTTTTTTTAAAAGCAGCACCTGGATCTGAATACCTATGTAATTGTTTCCATTTAAAAATGTTGTATAGCCACTGAGTTATTCAATAAAATGGATCTATATAGCGCCACCTGCTGTTTGTTCTTTTTTTTATTTCTCTGCCCACCTTATTGAGGTGGCTGCACATACTCAATTCCATCCTTCAGCTGCCACCAGCCATATCTACTGCTAAAGGCTGTGACAGTTACAGGGAGAGAGCTGCAGCAGAAAGGACACACACCCCTAAGTTGCCTGGTTGAAATAAATCTAGCAGAGCAATTTGAATAATGAATGGGGGGATCGCTGGATCCATGTGAAGCTACAGAGCTGGTTCGTTTTTTAATCATGGGACAACCCCTTTAAGTTTAGTAGCCCTCTTTAACATTGCTGGCAGAGACTGTTATGTATTATTACTTTACAACCGCAATTCCAAAAAAGCTGGGATTCTGCGTAAAATGTAAATAAATGTTAATAAAACAGAATGCAATGATTCACAAATCTCATAGACCCATATTTTATTCACAAAATATAACAGAACACATATCAGATTTTGTACTGTGAGACATTTTACCGTTTCACGAAAAACGTTAACTCATTTAGAACTTGATGGCTGTAACGCATCTCAAAAAAGTCAAGGCGGGCAACAAAAGGCTGGAAAAGTAAATGGTGCTAAAAAAAGGAGAGGAACCATTTGGTACTAAGTCACCTGACTGGGTATACAGTGAGCATGTTATAGAGGCAGAGTCTCTCAGAAGCAAAGAAAGATGTTCCTCAACGTAAAATTGCAAAGACTTTTAATATCCCACCATCTAAAGTACATAATATCATCAAAAGATTCAGAAAATCTAGAGAAATCCATGTATGCAGGAAACAAGGCCGACGGTCAATATTGGATGCCCACTATCTACGGGACATGAGGTGGCACTGATTTTAAAACAAGTGTAATTCTGTACTGGAAGCCACTGCATGGACTCCGGAACAAACATAGTTCGCGTTCACACAGATGCAAGTTAAAGCCGTATCATGCAGAGAAGAAGCCATATGTCAACATAATCCAGAAACACCGCCGTCTTCTCTGTGTAAAGCTCATTTAAAATAGAATAAGCCAAAATGGAAAACTGTTTTGTGGTCAGATGAATCAAAATTTAAAATTCTTTTTGAAAACTACAAAGCCGGTATGCTGAGGACTAAAGTAGAGGGACCATCCAGCATGTTTCAGCGTACAGTTCAAAAGCCTGTTTCTTTCACTAATTGACAAAAAAAAAATAACACACCATAAAGGACTTTCTATATGTGAATGAATTGATATGTGTAAGTGATTACAAATTCAATATTAGAGGGAAAGGTTCTGTTTATTGGGGAAACTGGACAATTATAAGGAGGCTCTAGAACCCTGTTCGGCTGGCTCTAACCTGGATAAAATATGAAATATGGTTGAGATGGAGGCATATAGGTTGTGTATGGTATCCTGTGGAACATTTTAAGTAGCTGGGCCTGGAGATCCTGCCTACTTTTAGGCTTCTGAAGCTGGCGTCCTAGCAGGTTCGATAAATGCCCGATTGGCGATACATCTGATTACGGGCCAGACCAAGAAAGTGTTGTAATCTGGTGGAGACATTGCTCGGAAACCCTGGCTGTTTGTGGGTGAGAATTATCCTGCTGAAAAATGCCAGTTGGAAGTCCTGCCATGAGAGGCAACATGTGGCCGCAGGATGTCCTGCACATATCGCTGAGCTGTTAGTGTCCCTCACATAAGGTCTAGGGTTGACTGACTCTCATATGTGATGGCTCACCAGATGATCACACCAGTAGTTGGGGAACTGTGTCCCTTCACAGCAAAGGCAAGATTGAAGTGCCCACAATGAGGCCTCCATACTCAAACCCGATGATTGTGAGATCCCAAACAGACCTTGGATTCATCGCAAAAGACGCGACATCAGTTGTTTCTATCTGCGTGTGTTAGGTCTTTTATCAATGGCGTTTTAGATGCCGGTCTTAATAAAGACCCATAGCTGGCGGTGGTTCCGCCAAAGTTATGAAGAGGTGCAGGCCAGTTCTAAATGTAAGCCAGCTTCCGAGCTGTCTTAAATTGAGACAATTTTCTACTCCTAAAACAGGCATAGAAAATGATGAATGAGGCGGGCCTACCAGCCTGTCCCCTTCCAGCCCACACCACGCCCCCAAAATTTTAGACCTGGTGGGGTGAAGTCGCAGATAGCGGCGCAACTAACCGCTGCGCCATCTGTGACTGAAATACATCTAATTTAGGCGTATTTTCAGAATAGTAAATGACCCACCAAAGAGTAAAAGTGTTATCTTATTCTGGGGATTGTGTGAACTGCATTGAGAGAGACGCAATAAAGAGCGGCACTGAACAGTAGCAGAGCACGCTCAGTACATGCACAGATACAAATCATATCAAATCCTTGGAAATGCACATGGATTATCTCTAATTACGGTGCTTTGTCTGTGACAGCCAGTAAAGCACAGCAAACACAAGCATAAGAACGTCAGTGAGCGTTGTGGTGACTCAACCAACAATCAGTGTTACTAATGTGAGGCACATGGAGGTACTAAGTTAGTAACCCCATGTGCCTTACTATAGTAATGTCTTGATTTTATTTTTTTTAATCTTACCTTGGTTTCTAGAGTAGTATGTACAGCACGTTACTCAATGAGATAGAAGGGCCCTGATCTACAATATCACATGTGAGTTATAGGTATTGTCTTCAGCATTTGGAAAGTCATGGAGTCTTCTAGAAAACCACAGAGAAGAAATTGTTATAGTAAGCAAGTTGTAGACATCAGCTCTGCTACTTCTATATAGCCTTAAAAAAAGTTAATGTTTTTGCATTATTTTTATTATTATTTATTTGATATATTTATTATAATTTTTATATTTATGGAAACAGACAGGCCCTGATAAAATATTAATAAACACTGACACTCGCCTTCCTTGGCTGCAGCCAGTGATGTACTGTTGTGGCTGAAACAGTGACGACCCATGCCCTGCTCTGGTGCAGCCACAATAACTCACTGGCTGCAGCCCAAGGAAAGGCAGGGATGGAACTGCTGGTTCGGAGGGTTTTAATTGTTTTATCGGGGCCCAGACTGTTTCCGTATATAAAAAAAAATGAATGTGGGAAACCCATTTAACTTATAGGTCATATTGGTTTAATCATGTACCAGAACTAGGAGAATTTCCCTGATGTGCAATAATTTGAATAAGTATAATATTAGAACCTGAGAACCTGAGACCGTGGCCTGTGTCTTATTTGCATATATATATGTCCTAATATTTGCAAATCGGAATTAGAAAAAAAAACTTGGTTCCAAAGGCCACATAACAGTTTGGCTGTAGACAGCAATGTGAAATGGCATTTCAGTACCTTTTACACTAACCTCATTATTATGGAGATGGAAGCACTTACTTTTAGCTAAGCTTTGCAGTCAAACATAATTTTCTGAAGCGTAATAAATCTGACGTACACAGTGACTTGAATTAAGAAAGTAATCCCATTTTACACTGTGTCTTCCTGTCATTCACAGTTGTGCTCAGAGCTCCTAGCATTTAACCCATGTGAACATATCAAATCTGGTTTGATGTAGGTTTCATATTATGTACTTATTTTTATTGTAATGCCTTATAGATAGCAATACTGTAAGCAGAGCAATGTTCAACCATAGCTCAAACTATTGACTATAGCTGGTAGTGTGCTTCATCATTTCAACAAACTGCACCCTGTATCAGCAGTATAGCAATCAGCAGGCTATGAAATCTGCAAGTGAAAGCATCTTCTCAAAAAAATATAGCAGGGGGCATTTATCCTCCTACCACCTGCTTTGGATAGGTAACGCAAAATATTAAATGATATTGATCCATAACTACGTAAAGGCCTTAGATCATTCTCTATTGTTTATAAAGAAGCGTAAGGACAAAACTAATTTTTATTGGGAATGTTATTATGTACTGCTGCTTGGTCTACAGAAAAGAGGAATTGTGTAGAAAATTCATTCTTTGCTGGAAATTCTGCACAGCAGCACATTGTAGGATCCCAGGGTGGAAAATACCAGAAAATACCAGAAATCTGTAACAACGCCAGTTTTTACAAGACTACAGGACTGGACTATAGCAATCATCTTTTCTGGGAACCAATTCTGTCTCTTGGTACTTGAAACCTCAGTAGGGCCAAATTGTGCAACACTGGGATGGCCGCAAGAATAATGTTATGATAAGTAAACTCACCAAATGATGGCAAACTGATGACAGCACAAATAGATAAAGTAGATGTCAGTCAAGCACTGGAGCAGACGGAAGATGGTGATGGTGTACAGATTGAGAGCAGATGAATGACTGTGAACAGAATATAGATGACACTGACAGAAACTGACCCTAATCGGCAATACTACTCCAACGAGACAACAAGAAGAACCTAGGACCCAGAAATGAGTCAAAAGCCAAACTCCGCAAACAGACAATTAAAGGGTACCTAAACCTTTAAAAAAACACGAAGGGGCATAAGCTCCGCTCTGAACGCTCCTCACTGAGAGCTTCCTACAGTTGAGGTGTAAGGCAATTTCAAAGGAAGCACCCTAAACAGGAAACAATATGGAAATCCTTGCTGTTCATAACAAAATCACAATAAATGGCCAAAGAAAGAGAAATGTAACCTATAATGATAGATACATGTATTTTGTGTGATCCACAATGCCACTGGCAAGTCATCTCTACCATGGATGACCTCTTGTGGAGAACTTTGCATGTTCTTATAGCAGGCACTGATAGCATCTCCTAGCCTCCTAACTATGGTGGGTTTGGAGATTTATTCCTCATTTTTTGTGCCACGTCAGCACAGATCATCTGTCTTTCAGAAATACTCAATTGGGCATACATGGATTTGCTGCCCCACATAGTGTCTGTAAACATCTTTCCTCTTCTGAAGTACATTTGGCACAGAAGCCTGAAAAAACTGTCTGATTGATTTTAGAAACAAATGGACCTTTGGGCCTTAATGAAAAGTTATCAATCCTTCCTTGAGGATGCAGTAGTATTGAGAAGTCTCCTTGCTGTTCCAGGCCGGTAGCTCAGTGATATATTTGGCTTCCCTGTAAAGGCTCGAAGGAATGTTGGCATAAACTTTATGAGAACCAGAGACCAATCCCATTTTGGAAAAGGGTTGACTCTAGGTGAACACAGTTTTCAAAAGTCACTGTTAAACAGTTTTTTCGAAACTTACCTAGAAAGGCCAAAAGAACGGAGACCTGGAGTCTGATTATACTGGGACTCTAAGCCTCTTCTCAAATCCATTTTTGCAGGAATTGGATGGTATCTCTGAAAAATGGTTCAGCCACCAGTATTCTTATTTGTATGCACCATCTCTTGAAGTGGACGCTATAAAGTCTTGTACTTTGTGTGTTCCTTTTCCTCCAGCAGCCAGGTGGGTGGAAACTGAGTCATCCTTAGAAGCATCCAAGGGCCCTCCTTTGCCAGAATGGTACGATATGATGACTGTTACAAAGGCTCCGACTTTTCTGACCTTTGTTAAGAGTTTTGAGACCTTCAGCATAGAATTAAACACAAACGCAAACCAGAAATGTTATCGTATGGAGAAGCAAAATTTCACAACTTTGGCATTGGCTTTGATCACTAGCAGGTTGATCTTGGTCATCTTGCTCTACCAGTTGAGCAAACACTTCTGGATTAATTGTCCTCTTGCTTGGAATCATCTGGTAACCCAAGACAATCTGCCCATACCTTTAGTTCACTAATGTGGACCACTGACATATTTTCAATGCCTTCCCCCACTCAGGTCAAGACCCTCACTTTCTTAATGTATGTAAGTCACCATAGTGGCATTGTCTGACTGGACTCCTACAGCTCTGATCAACAGCAACTGTTGAAAGTTGGAAAGAGCTATATAAAACACTCTCTGTCCCTGGCATTGGAGGATAATGCCTTCTCATTGGAAGTCCAGAGACCTTGATTTGTAGGTCCAGAAACAAGTCGACCCTTCTGATGGATGCACTGGTAGTAAAAACTACTTACTTCAGGCTCATGGAAACAGGACTAGGTTCCAACTGACTCTGAATCCGAGAGGTCAGGGAAGACACAAGTTTCTTGAGTTTTCTTGCAACTTAATGCAAGAAAACTCCCTTTCAAATCTAAGCAGACCACCATATTGAGGTCTAGCTCTGAGAAGCCCTGGGAGCTGTAGTGAGCCCCGAGAATATTAAAATTGTTGGCTATTCATACCCCAGCTGATGGCTAGCTTTAAAAAATTGCTGTGGTCCTGGACTACTGGGACATGCAAATAAACATCCTTAACACCCAGGCTGAACATGGTATCATTCCTTTCCTTCAGGGACAAAAAATTGATTATCTTCATTCTGAACCATTCTCAGAAAAATGTATTGAGATCATGAGGCGATGGCCCTGAACCCCCATCTTGTTTGGGTATTAGGAGTATATGCCTATACTCCACCGTTCCTCTGGTACCCCCTTTAAAAGCTGGAAGTATGGAGCATTTTCTTGCAGTAAGGATAAGCAAAGTGGTAGAAACAAACTTGTTTCTTGGAGGACAACAATAAAGGTTTATGTAACCATGTTTTACCATGGATCGTGAACTAAGTGGAGAGGGGATGAATGAGGCTTTTTTTCTTTTATAAGATATATTGCAAAGTTTCTTATAATCACCTTTAAAGGTTCGCTTTAAAGACAGAGGGGATCATTTACCAAACCAAATATATCAGGTTTTTAGTCTAAAACTGTCCCCAATGCAATGTTTTTGGGACATTTTGGAGACAGGCCACTTTTCAATGTGATCTATGTTTAAGGCAGAAAAATGAGATTAGACCTGGATTATGGCACATTTAACGTCTGCAACACTTATAATGTGTATCTTTTAGTACTAAAGCATTGAACACAACGCAGTTGCACCAAATACGTGAAAACCAAACTTCAACGTCACACAAAAACAATCTCAAATTATAAATGACCCCTAGAATATTTCTGTAGAATACTAACAAACGGGCTAACTAGCCCAGAACAAAATCGTGCCCAGCAAGTTATTGCAAGGTTTGTGTTTGTGCTACTACCTGGTGCATGCCATACTGGCTCCAAACAGTTGCCAGATACAGGAGTGGTGCATGTGCCAGAAAACAAGCACATGTGCAGATACAGAAAGCACAGTATAGCTTAGAAATTGGCCTTCGTAAGACCTGCTACCCACATCTGCTTAATGCATCCACCTGCTACCGACAACTGCACTGAAGACTGCCACCCAATTCAGAAAGATGGCCGCAGGTTTCATGTTGATATAAAAAAAACTTTGTAATATATCTTATTAGGTGTGTATGCATATAATGGTGGTTTACTCTTGATTATCTTTTCAGTTATTTGTCTAGTGGGACTGGGCCTTGTGGTCTTCTTCTTCAGTTTCCTCCTGTCGATTTTCCGCTCAAAGTACCACGGTTATCCATACAGGTATGTTCTGGTGTCCACTTTAACTTAAAAGTTTTTACATACAGTGCATTGTCAGGAATACAGGATATTGTTGTTACTGTACTTTTTGTGGAATTGTTTAATCTGCTATTTGTTTTATATACCTCAATCAGCCACATAAATATAACCACTCACAGGTGAAGTGAATACCATTGATTATCTTGTTGCAATGGCGCCAGTCAAGGGTGTGACATATTCAGGCACAGGTGAACAGTCCGTTCTTGAAGCTTATGTGTTTAAAGCAGGAAAAATGGGCAAACATTGATATTTGAGTGACTTTGACAAGGACCAAATTGTGATGGCTAGACAACTGGGTCAGAACATCTCCAAAATGATAGGTCTTGTGGGTTGCTTCTGGTATCTACTATGTGTTAGTGGAATTTCCACATTAGACTTCTCTGGCACACCAATAAGATAAGGTAACTTATGAGTCAGCGTGCTTATCTTTTTTGCATAGAGGGTCTCCCATTCACTTAAAGGGAACCTGTCATCAACGTTATGCTGACCTCACTGAGTGCAGCATAAACTAGTGACAGAAATATTGATTTCAGCGGTGTATCACTCATGAGCTAAAATTAAGTGGTTTCTGAGAACCAGTATCATAATCATTACAGCTCATGCCTTGAAAAGAGTCAATGGTTATTCATAATCTCCTGCCCTCCCGCCCATCTGCTGATGATTGGCAGTTCTCTCCTAGAGAGAAAGGGAGAAAACTAGGCAGAAGACTGTCAATCATAAGCAGGTGGGCAGGGAGAGCAGGAATTTATGAATAATTTGACTCTTCTCAGGTGGCCGTAACTCTTTTCCAGGCCTAGTCTGCAATAATTATGATGTTGGTTCTCGGCAACCACTTACTTTTAACTTATAAATAAACAGACCGCTGAAATCAACTCACCTGTCACTACTTTATTTTGCCTTTAGTACAGGCAGCATAAAGTTGATGACCGGTTCCCTTTAAATGTAGAGTGTCAGCACATGCCCATTTTTATCAAGCCCAGGACTGGGTATCCCAGTTGGTGATCTCAACAGTTTTACCCTTCATTCAGACAAGTTGACAAGCCATGAAAATATTTGGCAAGAAAACCTTTTTAATTGTTTCAACAAGTGAACTTAGTCACAGTTGAAATTTGCATTACATGGGCTACGTTCACATATGTGTTGTGAACTCTAGTAGACTGTTCCGGCACAGGAACAGACTGATAGAGTTCACTATATTCGGCATAGCTGGGTAGGGCCGCTCTCTGCTGGATCCACATTGACTACTATAGGATCCGGCCGCTTTCTAGTATAAATGCTGGGTTTTCAGCCAGACAAAAAGTTCTGCATCCACGAGTTCGCAACGGACCAATTTTTCATATGTTGGATATGACAGGACATTGCCGGCAGTATTAACGTGGTTCCTGGGTCTTTATGAGTATTGCATGTAACATATTTACTCTGACATCATGGAACCCTGCAATGGATAGATGTACTTGGCCTGTAAATGGGGATCCTATGCTCAAAAGTACACCAGGTGCCTAAAACGCATACTACATGTGATAGATTGTGAAGTGATAACCTGCACCATTGATCCCATAAACTCGTTATAAAATGCCAGTATACAGTGACTGACTGGTGTTTATCCATATTTAATGGAGATATGTTACTGTATATGATGAAGACCCTAACCCCATTCTCATAAATTTGACAAAAATTTACTTTGCCTTTTTGTTTTTTAATCGCCATATTTAGTTAATACTTTTATAAGACAATTGCTTTTGTGATAGATTTTTTTCACATTAATGCATTATTTTTCTGAATTCTCATATTATACAGTAGTTTTCCAATTACAATGATAAATAATCAAAGTTCATTGGATTTGGTGAGCAGACCACCAGTGTCACATCAAGAGCTGGAGCATAGTGGAATTGTGATTTTCTGCTATAGCAGATGAGAACAACACATTATTTTTCTCAGATGAACTGTGTGCATTCATTTGAAAAGGCATTAAACGGAACAGAAAATTTCTAAAATTCTGAAATATGTGAGTGCAGGAATGACTTGCAAGGCTAACGACTGTAATTTGCATTTACACGTGTCAGAGTACACAAGTGCCATGCATAATTAACTTTATATTCAGGTTTACAGGTTTAAAAGGCCTATGGATAATTATTCTGATGGTTTTACATGTAATTTAGAGATGTGGAAATTGGTTCTTTGATGTTATGCTGTCTTCAATTATTCTGAGCCTTGCTGTCACCTCTGAGGCTTATTCACAAAGGCAACAATGTCATACTGATCTCATTGAAATAAATCGTCCTGACGTTTGTTCTACAATATACACACATCACAAAGAAAGGAATTTGTTATATTTTACTTTTATTTCCCTACACTGTGCATATCTTCAGATATGGCTCTGTGGTCCTATTGTAGCTGTCTAATTAATTGTATAGTTCAGGCATGGCCAACCTGCTGCTCTCCAGCTGTTGTAAAGCTACAATTCCCATCATGCCCTGCTGTAGGCTGATAGCTATAGGTAGTCTGGGCATGCTGGGAGTTGAAGTTTTACAACAGCTGGAGAGCCTCAGATTGGTCATCTCTGGTATAGTTAATTGCTGGTTGGATTGGATTGCATTTAGTGTAGTCCTTCAGAACCTTGAATACGAATGTCCAGCATGAGGATGGGTAAGATCCAAAATGTTAATCTTGGAGGAGTGGGTTCCAACTCAGATCCACCCAGTAAGTCCGGCCTCCAAGAAAAATCAGTGCCCTGGACTCTTCTTGCAAGTTGGATGTCCAGCAGTAGGAGTCATTATTGAAAAAAATGGATATGTGGACATCACGACAGGGTTGTGCCAGGATCTAAAGAGGTTTTCCAGGCTCCTGATATTGAAGACCTTTTCCTCAGGCTGCATTTCATTTCATATTACTTGAAGGTACTGGTCTAACTTAGCTTTTCGCAGTGCTATGCATAAAGTAAACTAACAATAGTGCTATAAATACAACTGCTGTATGGTTAATAGTAAAGGGCCCTTTACCTGGCCCAAGAATCGCACAGATTATCACTAAGGAGCGCTCATAGTAATGCTTGTTAGTGATGACCAAGCTTAGTGCCCAATGAATGAACAAAACGCTTGTTCATCAGGTATGGTGCGCACTCAAAAATGATAATTTCCCGCTGGTAGAACGTGCTATGTAAACACGATCTCCTGCCGGGAAACAACGAGACAGTACATTTTTCATATGCGTTAAACATGGGACAAAAGCATGATGTGAACACAGCCTTAAATTCAGAGTGGTTACCAGCTTTAGATGGCAGGTAATTTTTGGCACCCTTCAGCAGGGACAGCTGATACTACGTGTGTGAATTTATAGGTTTCACAACCCAAAGTGTTAATTTCCATGGACTAATACTTAAAGGGGTTGTCCATCTTCATTTATTTTAATGTGCCCACAGCCAGCTGTACCTGTGGAGAAATCTATACTCACTTCCTCCTTTTACGGTCCCCTGGCTTTCTTCACTGGTCTTTCTGTCCCTGTCTTTTAACTTCCATGTAGATGGGGTCTCATAGACCACTCCAGCCAGTGACTGGCCTTAGCAGTGATGTGTCCCCAAGTGACTTGTCACTGCAGAGCCTCGTGCCGCTTGGGACATGTCACCATTGAGACCGGTTAACAGTTGCACTGGCACACTAGACCCTGTCCAAATAGAAGTTGACATACAGGGACCGAAAAACCAGTGAAGGAAGCCGAAGTGCAGCAGTGGTAAAATGTTATTTTCTTAAAAATGTGTTTAGTTGTTCCATATTTTTATACCGATAAAATTATTGATGTTAATGTTATTATAAAGTAGGCTAATAAGTATGATGTAATTAATAACATTAATAATACCAGCGCATTCACGCCTAATGAATTCTGTTTTCTTTTTTCAGTTTTTTAATTAAATGAAATATACCAGCTTTCCCAAGATGTCACAGTTTATGCTGAAGACAAAGCATTTCTGCTGGAACACATGGCGTATATATTCATTATTCTTGCGTCGCTTGCTGTTTGTTTGCTTTATGTTATAGTGCGGTGGTGTATTAATTTGTGAGTGAATTTTTATTGTTAATGAAAATGTAATTAGACTTTTTCATAGAACCATAGAATATACTGATCTTTGTAAATGTGCATTTTCAGTAGCAAAACTGTTCAAACTAAATGTAGTAGGTTTACAGCATAGAGGATCCTTCACATGCAGTTTTGTTCCTGAAGTTTTTTTTTCTCCCACAAAAAAAGCATAAAGCCACACCTGATCAGAGTTTTGTAGTCTTTTTTTTTCTTTTTTTCTTTTTTTAGATGTTTTTGCCTGTATCAGGTCTTATAGCACCTGAAGTTTTTTTGTCTTTTTTGTTTTAGATTAAAGTTTGTGTCCCCCTGTGATGTCACTTTCTCTGTAGTGTTGTACTGGGAAAAAAATCTGATAAAAAAAAAAAAGAAAAACAGACACACAGTGCATTCATTTTTTTTACAGCAGCAAACAAAACAATATAGGTGTATTGGAGAAAAACCAGAGCATTCTGTGATTTGAGAGAAATACCATTGACCCTAAAGACGCAACTCAAGGGTGAAGAAACAACACTACTAAAATGTACCTTTGTGTCCTGCATTTACCATATTTAGACTATAAGATGCAGTTTTTTGGCAAGAAAAAAATCTTGCTAAGGCCCCTTTCACACTTGCGCTTTTGCTTTCTGTCCTAGAGTTCCGTCCTCTGGGCTCTAGGACGGAAAGATACTGATCAGGATTTATCCTAATGCATTCTGAATGGAGAGAAATCCGTTCAGGATGCATCAGGATGTCTCCCGTTCAGTATGTGAACGTTTTTTGGACGTTGACAAAACGGTAGCATGCTGCGGAATTGTCTCCGTCCAAAAATCCGGAAGACATGCCGCAACGCCGGATCCGGAATTAATGCCTATTGAAAGGCATTAATTCGGATCCGGCATTAAGCTAAACGTCGTTTCGGCGCATCGCCGGATCCTACGTTTAGCTTTTGTGAATGGTTACCATGGCAGCCAGGATGCTAAAGTCCCGGCTGCCATGGTAAAGTGTAGTGGGGAGGCAGGGGAGAAGTATACTTACCGTCCGTGCGGCTCCCGAGTCCCGGGGAGCTCCACAATGACGTCAGAGCGCCCCATGAGCATGGATCACATGATCGCATGGATCACGTGATCCATGCGCGTGGGGCACTCTGATGTCATTGTGGAGCGCCCCGGGAGCCGCACGGACTGTAAGTATCTGCCACCCTGGCTCCCCACTACCTACTATGGCAACCAGGACTTTAGTAGCGTCCTGGTTGCCATAGTAACACTGAAAGCATTTTTCCGTGTTAGTCTTCAAATGCTTTCAGTTGTCTTGCGTTGTGACGGATCCGGCGGGCATTTCCGGCGACCGAAGTGCACGCCGGATCCTCACAACGCGTGTGAAAGGCCTAAAAAGTGTCTGTGTCTTATAGTCCACAGTCACAGGAGCCCATCAGTGTCAGACTAACCCCCTCTCATCTTTAATGATCCGGCAGAGCAGTTCATGTACCGATGTGGCTGATCATTGAATTTGCTTCTTATAGCACCCTCTTCATTGACTGTAATGACTGTCCAGCTCACCCTCTTAGAGCAGAGCAGCCAAGTTGCTTTCTCAGTTTAACCTCGTCTTCCTCATAGCCATTAGTCCTCTTGATCTGACAGACAGGAGCACTTTCACTTGATTTCTGTCACCCTCACAGATAACAGGGATATATTGTAACTGTGTGCAGTGTATTCTGATGGACACTACTGAACACTGAGCCGTAGCTTGAGCTGTTACTGCTTTCCCTACAGGGGGTCACTTACTGGTGTGAGAGGGCGCATCTTGTGAAGGTCAAGATCAAGAGAACAAGACCACTGCTGGTTGCAGACCTAAAGTGGTTTATATCCAGAAATACAGTGACAGCCATTTAACCATAGAAAATAAAGCAATTGTGACCAGCATCTTCTCTTTTTTGCAAGTTTATTTTGATCAACACATCAGACAAGGCAACGTTTCGGCTTATACCAAGCCTTTCTCAAGCCATAATATTCGTCACACATTGTGAGTTTAAATACATACAGAATAAGGGGTTGTAACAATTCTTCCACCAATCAGTAATTTGCATATAAGTAGTGTCCTATTAAAAACCATAGGCATTTGCATAATGTGGATTGTAAATCCCTCCATACAAAGAACAGCTTTGTGACTTCTCCAACCAACAACTAGAAAGAACCCTCAGACTTAAGTTTGGCGGTAAATATGTCTTCAAATATGCCGTCGATGTTGCTTGCCAACTCTGGGTGTGCTTCACCCTGTGCATGGCTGTTCCTCGGACTGTTGGAGGTTGTCCTCGGGAGGAATTATTTTCTCTTTGAGGACGACCTCTATTGGCAGAGGTGGGGCACAGCAATGGCATCGAACTTGGCCCGACTTATGCCAATATCTTTATGGCACTGTTCGAGGATCAGTACGTGTACAGGTCTAAATTTGGGGAGTGCATCCTGACTTGGTGGCACTACATTGACGATATCTTTGTGATGTGGAATGGTCATGAGACAACCCTGAACTAGTTTTATGAATATCTAAACCATTTTGTAGAGGGTTTGACCTTCACTATGACTAAATCACAACAGTCAATCCAATTCTTGGACGTTTGTGTATATGTAGAAGAAGGGGTGATTAAGATTGATATTTTTGTTAAACCAACAGATTGGAACAATATGTTGTATTACTGGAGTAACCACCCAAAACATATGATTGACTCTGACCATGGAGTCAACTTTTGAGAGTAAGGCGTATTGTGTCGGATGAAAAAAAATTACAGATGAGAGTTGATGAGACGTGTGCCAGATTTGTGCAACGGGGATATCCGGATAGGCTCTTGCACAGACTTGGCACACAAATACTTCTGGATAAAGGAGAGAAACAAAATGAGATGAGTATGAGGAAGAGGAAAGATAAGGGGTTATGTATACCCTTTGTCTCTACATTTGGAAATTTAAGCCCCAAGATAGCACAACTTTTGAAGCAGGACTGGTCGATGCTTGAGAAGGGTTGTCCGGATGTGATAGAGTTCAAGCAAAATCCATTAATTTCATATAGACGGAATGGGACTCTATTGGATCGATGAAAAAAGATGGTCAGACATTTGTTATGAAACCTAAAAAAGGCAAGAATGGACGTATGTCCATTCTTTGGTATATGGGGACAGGATGGAAATATTTGGTATATAGGGACAGGATACATGGATGGTATGATAAAAGACTTGATGTTTCCCAAAGATGTGAATTTGAAAACGGTTCACACAGATGGAACCCTACCCATGGTGGGTGTCTTTCTGTAGTACCGCAACAAGAGTGGTGGGTATCGTAGAAATATGATGCCTACTAACTGGATGTGTGTTGCCGACCATTATACACAAGAGAAAAGCAAGAATAGAGGAACTAAGGCCTCTTTCACACTTGCGTTGTCCGGATCCGTCGTTTACTCCATTTGCCGGAAGTGCCCGCCGGATCCGTAACAACGCAAGTGACCTGAAAGCATTTGAAGACGGTTCAGTCTTCAGTATGCTTTCAGCGTTACTATGGCAGCCAGGACGCTATTAAAGTCCTGGTTGTCATAGTAGTAGTGGGGAGCAGGGGAGCAGTATACTTACAGTCCGTGTGGCTCCCGGGGTGCTCCAGAATGACGTCAGAGCGCCCCATGCGCATGATCCATGCGTGTAGGGCGCCCTGACGTCACTCTGGAGCGCCCCGGGAGCCGCACGGATGGTAAGTGTACGCTCTCCCGTTCCCAACTACACTTTACCATGGCAACCAGGACTTTAGCGTCCTGGCTGCCATGGTAACTATTGAGAAAAAGCTAAACATCGGATCCGGCGATGCGCCGAAACGACGTTTAGCTTAAGGCCGGATCCGGATTAATGCCTTTCAATGGGCATTAATTCCGGATCCGGCCTCGCGGCAAGTGTTCAGGAATTTTGGCCGGATCAAAAAGCGCAGCATGCTGCGGTATTTTCTCCGGCCAAACAACGTTACGGTACTGAACTGAAGACATCTTGATGCATCCTGAACGGATTTCCCTCCATTCAGAATGCATTGGGATAATCCTGATCAGGATTTTTCCGGCATAGAGACCCGACGACGGATCTCTATGCCGGAAAACCAAAACGCAAGTGTGAAAGAGCCCTAATGTATAAATGTTGTCCTTGTTGATAAAGTTGTATGAGAAGCACGCGACGTGCGCTGTCTGTTAGGATAGACGTAATATACATGATACAAGGACATGCGCAGTGGATTAATGAAGACGCTGAGGAGACATACGGCAGTGGCCATCTTGCAGCTCACACGCTTACGAATATTCCAGAGGGTACATGTAAGAAGCTGTTCTTTGTATGGAGGAATTTACAATCCACATTATGCAAATGCCAATATTTGGTTTTTAATATGACGCAACTTATATGCAAATTACTGATTGGTGCAAGAATAGTTACAACCCCTTATTCTGTATGTATGTAAACTCACAATGTGACGTATATTATGGCTTGAGAAAGGCTTGGTATAAGCAGAAACATTGCCTTGTCTGATGTGTTGATCGAAATAAACTTGCGAAAAAGAGAAGACTTTGGTCACAATTGCTTTATTTTCTATAGTTTGGAGCGGAAAGGAGCCTGACCGCTGGTGACTGTAGATCGCTTCTATAAAGTGGGACGGATTGCTTTGGAGCCATTTAACCCCATGGACTCTCTTAGTGAAAGAGATACCTCCTGTTCCATTTCAGGGTGACAGTCAGGGCTCCCATCAGCTCTCTCTAAAGCATTGTGCGATACTTGTACACACCTGTTAACTAAATGTAATTAAAGGTCTTGCTGATCTGGTTAATAAGAGGTACAGACCGGTGACCTCTGGCAAAAAAAAAAACTTTTGCTGTGGAAAGTTGCAGTCAACTGATCATTTTCCCTGCAGTGACCAGTGGGGTCAGCCTCGGATTTCTGCCACGGTTTCAACGGTGGATTGTTCAGAATACATTATGTGATTATACACTATATGTTAATGGTTTACAGCACTGGCCATTTTGAATATTTCTTTGTGTTGCGTTATTTGTTAATGTTATGTTATCCAGTGTATAATTTAGAAGATTAGGCACAATAATCTCATGTTTCCAGGTGATTTTTATTGTTTATATTTCATTATTTATTACAGTTGGTTAATGGTAGATATATCTACTGTTATGTCATGTTATGATGCTATTAAAAATACGTATTGCATTTTGTGTTTGCAGTTGCATTATGTAACTTTAACATTATTTTGGGCAAAATTGAATTTAGAGTATAAGACAAATGGCTATTGACCTTAAAGGTTTTTCCAGGACTTATTTATTGATGATCTATCATTAGGATAGATTATCAGATTGGCAGGATTCTGACTTCCAGCACACTCTCCCCACCTATTCCAGTGAATATTATCTGCCCACTGTTTTGTGGCAATAGGTGAAAGATGATATGACCTGGATACATTTATTGGGTTGTCACAATACTGAGTTAAAGCAACACTAAACCCTAAAAATAAATGATAACTGTAAACTACAGATACAATTTTGCATTTTCATTGTTCAATAATTATTATCCTACTGCTTTGACCCCTGCCCATTTTGTAGTATTGCTAGAAATGTTTTTTTTATCTCCTGTCGGCTCCTCTTGTGTTTTTTCCAAAGGCTGCATGAGGTGACCAAGAAACCTCTGGAAAAGGTCACTGCCACTTTGGTGTGATTGTCAGGCTCAGTTCTGATTACACTGATTAGATATTAAAGGGGTTGCCCCTTTTGGGGAGCATTTCAGCCCAAGCCCCCTTCTTCTCGTCATCTGACCTGCAGAGGGAAGCATACTTACTTTCAGCTCCTTCAGTCTATCACCGCTAGTGGGTTCTGGTCCCACTTGTCAACATCTGGTTTGACAGGGGTCATGTGTTGGGTGCAGCCAATAACTGGCCGCAGCATTGACGTGTCCTCATTCATCACATTAATGGGTCACATGACCCAAGGGGGACCAAAGGAGCTTGATCCCGGGGCAGGGAGGAAATAAGTGTGTTTTGCTGCACATGTCCGGTGACGTGTGTGTGTGGTGGGGTCTGGCCAAAAGCCCCCCCCCCCCCAAAAGTGGACAGTCCCTTTTAATGGCATATTCAGAAATATGCAGAGACAACTCTATTTTAAGTTCAAAAAGTTACAGCTAGCAGTAGATCAAATGCAACAAATATTACTTGTAATATTCCAAACCCTGCTTTTTTCCGCATAAATATGGTGTGATAAATATGGAACAATCACCTTGCTTCTGAAAGTCTCTTTTTATACATTTGCACCACATATAAAAGATTATAAATGTGATAGTGGTATAAAGCTTAATATTAACAATGATGACAGAGCAGCAATTTTATGCTGCGGCTTACAAATGTCTCCATATTCCATGTCAGATTTAGAATCCTCTGCATTTCATTTCAGACTTCATAACAATGTCTTATTTCCTTCAGATAGTATCAGAAAAGCCGACACTATTTCTTCCCTTTTTTTAATGCATGTTTTTCTAAATCGATAGTTTAATGGCTGAACCTGACAGTTGATAAAATTGCCTGGAAAATAAAAAATGTTCACAAAATACTTGTGATTGACACTAAAGGTGAGTAAGAAACTTGAGGTTTGCAGATGAAACCATCCAGACATCAGCTGTATGTTTTATGTTGCATTGTAAAGGGGTTTATTATATAAAAACATTCTGCAGTTTTTGGTAAGAAAAGTTCTGTTTCCGGTTCTTCCATTAAGCTCGGTAATGGCACAGAAAATGAATGTCTACCGTTGATGAAAAAACTACCAATCCAGTGCTGGATACAGACCGCTAGACCGAGCACCAGGGAAAGCTGGGCAGATAGTAGGGCCCAAAAGGCCTGTGCTTATCTGTGTAGCCATTCTCTACACTTGTGAAGCTAAATGTGGGGCCATGCTGTGACTCTGTAGGGTTCCACATTTCTGGCTGCTTGGACTGAAAATGTTGGAGACTCTGCAGCATTTCATCTCTGATTGATTTTTGATTTACACAGTCTTTTACTTGGGCCAAACAAGTCAAAAAAATCCCCAAATTGAATAAGTTTAGTACTAAAGTTTTTACCTAAGATTATAATCTTTATTATTTTTTTCATGCATGTTTTTCCTTTTTTTAGTTTCAATGTAAGAGTTGCATTATAGAATATATCTTGGGTTTTATTTTAAAGGCATTAAAGAAAACAAATCTACGAAAAGGGTTGTGCCGCCATTAAATGTTATTTTAATAAAATTCTTCATGAAAAACTAATTATTATTGTAATATTTTCTGTTACAAAAATGCTGTTGCTGTGAGATATTCTCTTCATTTCCATGGCTCCCCCTGGTGTATAGAAAGTTGCACGTCCTCCTACTGAGGCGGTCGCACATGCTCAGTTCCATCCTTCAGCTGCCACCAGCCATATCTACTGTTTAAAGTTGCAACAGTTAAGTTGTTTGCCACTCATGGCCGCATCAGGGAGTTTTTTTTTAAGCCCCTTAGAAGTGATTTCATTTCAATGTATATGTGAGGTCAATGCAGAGAATGAGCACATCATTTATTCATTTCAAGGACTAGAGGACATGGCATTACTTATGGAGAAAAGGTGATTTAGACATTAATTAAAAGTCAGTTGGTGTAAGATGTGCCGAATGTATATCTTTGGTGAATGTCCATGTGCCACAAACTGAAAGGCACAGTAGCTGTGAGCTGGTGTAGATTCCAGCTATAACTGACGCCAATTTTCTTGGTGTATATTATGATAAGTGTGGCGGTAGAGGCCCTGCCCCTTATGCCAAGCTTTTTTTACTCACAGACTATAAATTCCTCCCTGTGTCTTTGCAGGGGATTTGGATTTTTGTATCAGAAAAGTAGTGTACCTACCGCTATAAATATATACAGAGTTTTTTATTTTATTTTAATGAATTATAATTGAATTTTGGACCAAAAGGAACATTAAGAAAACAAAAAAAAAGTATATTGTAAGTGTGATAGCATGCTCTGCTTGTGCTGTACAGTATGTGAGTGGTTAGCTGCTCCCCTTCTGGCTATGCAGGACAGGAGCATGACACTGGAATCATCAAGGTAGAAAAGTGGTGTCATTATTTACCAAAAATTTACTCCGGGTGCCCAATTTGTTTATTTAAAGGGGTAGTCCAGGAGTAAAAACAACATTTTGCTTTCTTCCAAAAACAGCACCACAACTGTCCATGGGTGTTGTGGGGTATCGCAGCTCAACTCCATTGGAGTCAACGGGGAAGAGATGCAATAGCGGCGCTGCTGTTTTTGGAAGAAAGCAGACAGGTTTTTCTAATCCTGGACAACCCCTTTAACTAGGACAAGCAATGACAAAACAAACATTTGTAATATGCTTTTTATTAGTATGTCTTTAAATTGCAAAGTGCACATGACTGGTATGTTTATATATACAGAGTAAATTCCATGTACTTTAGACTTGCTGCAATGTATAAAGAACTGTGGTCAGTAGATTTACTATGCCTTGTTATTTCAGCAAGTAACTTCATTATTTTATGCTTTTTTCTACTTTTATGTTAGTATGTAGACAACAACTATGGGTAGAAATAAGTTAAATATCTACAATCATCTGTTTACCTTAAAAGTTTCCTTCTCCGTCTGGAACCGCCAGACCAGAACCAAGCTTTTTCTAGAGGGAACAGTCATCCCATTTTTTTCAGTCTTCGCTTAAGTGCTTGTAAGGAAATTTCTTCCGAATCATCTGCCATGTCTGAGACCTTATACAGAAGGAGGTGGCCCCTTATGCACAGCAGCATGGCTGTACATACGATTATTATGAAAATGAGCAACATTTTGGTTCTCCATACAAGTGAAATTAATTCACAGAAAAAAATCTCCAGTAACTGGTGATGGCACATTTTTCCAAGAAAAGGTCCCAAATCCAAGGTGAATTTAACAGTTGATCGACAAATCCATAGACTAAAGGGAGCAATCCCAGTACCTATCTGCTAGGGTTTTGATATGCATACAATTTATAAATGTGACAAGATAATAGACAGGGTAGTTGATATGTGTTATGTGTCACCTGCTGAGATGGACCCACTAAACCTCAGGTCTGGAAGACCAGGTCTTACACAGCATGGACAGGTGGCCCTGGTGCAGCAGGACAGAAGCAGAAGAGCCGGTGATGCAGTAGGACTGGAGATGCAGGTGAGTGGCTTTGTAAGCAGGACTGTAGTTACAGCTGAGTTGTACTGGAGTAGTAGAGTTGGATTGTGCAGAGTTGAAGTAGCTACACAGATGCTGAGTGCAGTGATGAATCAGAGATGACTAATACTAGGTGTTGCAGATCTGTAGTAGTACTGTGCTAATGCTGAGCTGTGGAAGTGCAGGTGATGATGATGATGCAGAGTTGAAGAATGCTTGGTTTAGCAGAGCTGTAGTAACGCTATTCTAAGGTAGCAGTGCTGGAATAGTGGAAAGTCCAATGTAGCAGAGCTACATGCAGCAAAGCTGATGTAGGGGAAAGTCCAATATAGCAAAGCTGGTATTGTGGTAAGTCCAGTGTAGCAGGATTGATGTAGAGGCAGGGCCAATGTAGCAGAGATGATATGGTGTTAGTCCAAAGTTTCACAGCTGAAATAGTGGCAAGTACAATGTAGCAGGACTGATCTGATGGGAAATCTAATGTAGTAGAGTTGGAATGGGGGAAAGTCCGATGTAGCAGAGTTGAGTGCAGTGGAAATGATGTAGAGGCAAGGCCAACATGGCAGATTTAAAATGGTGGCTAGTCCAGTGTAGCAGAGAATGCATAAGCAGACAGGTAGGCAGCAGAGATATGGAACTGCCTGAATAATCTGGAGCAACGGTTACAAAGCCATAGTGAAGACCCTAGATCTCTGAGTGGACAGATGGACAATGTGAATTTGCCAGGATGCCAAATTTCTCAAAAATGACACATACTATTGCAGGTGTCTAACCCTAAAGCAGAACATACAGATTAGCTGTTGGCCCAAGTATCATTCAGCTAACAGCTCTCTCTCCCAGTCTTCCCATATGTATGCATGCTCAGCCCAGGCAATTGTTTTGTTCTCCCAGGAGATAACCTGTGTGTGACCAGATGTGTCTGGCCGCAGCTTTCTCCTCTCTCTACATTAATACCATCTACACTCCTGGCACACTGGGCATGTATGTATATTGGAGAGTCAGGAGAGATACTTGTTGACCAAACGAGCAGTCACCAGCCAGCTATTAAAGGTGTATAGGTATCTTTATACATGGTAGACAATCTATCTTTTGGGCTTAGCTAGTCAGATTAGCACTGTTGCCTTTGTACTCTGTGTTTGTATGTTGTCCTTATGTTTGTATAGGCTTATCTCCAAGTACTTTAGTTTCCTCCCATACTCCAAAAACAGTACTGTCACTGCAAGTCAAGTGCAGGGCATTGTATTAAATTGGACTTAGTCTCATAGGGAAATATGTTGGTACTATTTAAGCAATGGGGAATTAAATAAAACATTGCTTAAAAAACATATTCTGAAGTGAACGTCCCAATGTATTGTATTGGCCTAAATCCAATAAACATATTTAAAAAAAAAAAATGACATCTAGCCAACATGCTCTTATCTTCTCTGCTAAAATTCTTGTTTAGATCGTAGGTTTGATTCACTAAGGACTCCAGGCCTACCCACTACCTTCACAGGCAACCCACATTTTCCCGTCACCTTCCATGATCCACCTTCTCTCATTTCCCTTTACATCTGTTCTCCGAGTATATCTGGAACTGGGGTTTAGCCTTTAATAGACATTCTGGGGGGATGTAGACCTGGCCCTGGGATATGGTTTCAATTCCTCCAACTTCAAAGCTTTATTTCAGCCCTATGCTGTCCCTCCAATTTACAGGCCTGCATTATTGTCCTGATGAAGGGTGCACTCCGCCCCTAAAACGCGCCGACTTTAATCAATAAAAAAAAAAATAAAATTATTATACTGAAGACTGATCCATGTGCCAGCAGCGCCGAATGACTGGTCTCCAAGATTTTTCACTTTGCATTTCCAATTTACAGGCCTCGTGACACCTTTTGAGAATTTGTGTTTTTCTTCAGCAACCCCTTCACATGTGATCTCTTTGGTTTATGGTGTGCTGGTTGGTGGGGAGGCAGAAACTTAAGAAAACTGGTGAAAAACAGTGATCTTTTTCCAAAGACAGGTATTTGACTCCAGTTTGACGATAGATAATGTTTCTCCAGGTTTTTCACCTCTTCTGGAGATGTTCTTCAGCTCCAGGTACCATATTGCACATCTGGAGGGACTGCCCAATCATCACCCTCCTGTGGAAAGAGTTAATCTCTCTATACAATACTCTATCTAGCACTGCTGTCCGGGCTCCCTGGATCACTATCTAAAATTAAAAATTATCCCCTATGACATTTTATTCTGGCCACCCACCAGATTATTCTTCGGCTGTAGAAATTCTCCACCACCCCATTCAGAGCTCATGGGGTACAGGTTCTTAATCAAATTATGTGAATGGAGGAGGTCCATGCTGAAGTTGCCGACTCCCAGCCTCCTTTTTATACAAACAAAGAAAAATTCCGTCACTGCAAAAACTTTCCATAAAATTTTCCTCTTTATTGTGGTAAATACAGATGAATCCCTTCAACACAGCGGTAGTTTACACGTTTCGGACAAGTGTGTCCTTAGTTGTAACAAAAGCTGAACTAACAGTGGGAGAATTTAAGGTCTCATGCAGGCTGTCCACCCACAGAGAAAGTAGGGGGCGGCCTAATGAGAGCTCAATCAACTCACCTGTTCAATCCACCTGTTGACAACAACGCAAGCATTTTCCAAACTGACATCCAAGTGTGGAAAACATAAGCATCTGTTCACATTAGGTATGAGACCACGCCTGAAATGTCAGGAGGAAAAAATTTCATATTAAAACAAAAGATAACAGGAAAATACACACGTTGTAAAAAGATATACATTAAATGAAGTAATAAAATGTAGTCTATCAAACAATGGCAACAACAACCCACGGCCTTGTTAGTGGTATAAATACATAAGCTCTTTTCTTTGATTTAAACCTGTTGGTATCCTAGTGTTAAGTCTGAAGATCCAAAAGGCTTCTCTTAGCAGAATAGCCTTCCTATGATCTCCCCCTCAACGAAGTGCATTGACTTTTTCGATGGCAAAAGCACCAAAGGAGTTAACCTTACCATTATGGATGTGGATAAAGTGTTTTGCAGCACTAAAAATATTTAAGGCAGGCGGATTTGAGACATATTTAAGATGTTCTAAAATCCTGCTTTTAAATTTGCGCGACGTACTTCCCACATACATAAGATCACAAGTAGTACATTAGATAATATATATTACCCCTATGCTGTTGCAATTGATGTAAGCTTTCTTTGGAAACAACATGGATTATGAAAGGTTTTTGAAACAAAAACATAACTACAGGTTTTGCACCGATAACTGCCATTGTAATAGTATAGATCGGGTGGTGACTGTTCGCACGGAGAATGGTGTTTCCTGCGGTATCCTTACGGTAGGTTTCAGTAAGAACAGACCCACTGGAAACACCAGTGAGTTTCAAATCTAGAAAAAATATTTTACAGGGATCAAATGCACATGTAAACTAAAGGTTATAGGTGTTATTATTGAGGTATTGTGTAAAGTCTGGTATGGCAGACACACCTCCACTCCAAATAGGGAGCAGGTTATCTATGTACCTGCCATACCAGACTATACAATGTGCAAATGGAATATACCACACTGTAAATATACCTGTCTTCCCAATAAGCCATTACCAAGTTCACCAAAGATGGTGAAAATTTTGCACCCATCAAAACTCCTTTAATTTGTAAATAAAATTGGGAATCAAAAGAAAAATAATAATTATGTCTCAGGAGAAAATCTATGACCTCCAACACATAATCTATAAATTCACAAGAATGTCGTCTATACTTATGTAAATGAAACTCTAGGGCCAGAGATACTATATTGTGAGGAATTGATGGATACAAGGACACGACGTCCGTGGTTATCCACATAAAGTCTGACCTCCACATAACATCATACATGGATCATAACACGTCAGCCGTGTCCTTTATATACCCAGGAATCCTGTTAACCAGAGGTTGGAGCAGAGAATCCAACCATTCCCCCAAACGTTCGGTAAGTGACCCTATTCCAGAGACAATAGGGCGCAGTGGGGGGGGGGGGGGTTAATTTGCTTATGAAGTTAGCCATACCATATAAATGGCCGACCCTGTATATTGTTTCTAGTCAAAAGGACCCAATTCCCTTGCTTTAATTAGGAGAGAATTGTATTTCTGTTTGAAAATGGTCAAAGGATTTCCATCCAGTTTCCTGTATGTAGAAACATCAGATAAGATCTCAAACATTTGTTGCTGATATACCTGCCTATTTAACACTACAACCGCACCACCTTTATCAGCTGTTTTTATTACTACCTGATCTAGGCTCTCCAATTCTGCTAGTGCTTTTTTAGGGGGGGAAGTAAGATTACTGCGTTTTTTAACCTGATAGCTCCATGTAAACAGTGACATAAGCTCCTTTTCCAATATCTCCTGAAAGTTATCCATACTTGAGGTATGAGACACAATTGGATAAAAATATGGCTTGGAAATCTTGAAGTCACCAGCTGAAGAAATGTATTCACATTTATTAGACTCAAGATGTAGGTCAGCGAGGCAAACAAGAGATAATTGTTCATTAAACAACATGTTCTGATAAACATTAGTATTTATTACCTCTGCCTTGCTGGAACCCATATCTATAGGAGGAACATCATGAAAATGTCTAGTGACTGCAAGATTTCTGATAAACTTATTAACATCTAAAATTGTGGAAAACAAAATTAACAGGACAAAAATTTAAACCTAAAGACAAAACATCAATCTGTTCTGGGGTAAGAGTAACATTGGAAAGATTAACCACATCAGCGCAAAAAATTGGAATTGGAAGGACTCGTGTCACATAAAATATGACTATGGTGGGATTATACCACCCTCGTTAAATATATTAAAAAGTCAATGATACCGATCCCTACCACCATATTTTAAGATTCTTTTGTGACCAGAAGGAATGACATTTTATCAAATTGTTCTATTCAGCTTTTGTCCCTAATAGTTAAACATGAAAGTGTTAAATTATCTTCATTCATCTTCAAAAGGACATACATACATATGTGTCGCGAAGCTTCTACTTATGCAAGTTTCTCAGAATATGTGGACATGGAACAACAAATGATGACCTCAATCAGAGAACTAGAGGATAAAATAATGGAAACCAAAGACATCAAATTTCAACATGATTTGTATTATTATGCTCAGGATCAAGTGTATGAGTGGGAAAGGAGGGATAATATACACTCCACCCCCAAATCCATTTTGAGGAATCGCAATAAGAAATCAAAGAGAACACAACAGAAAACCTCTAGGGTCAGTTTTTCATCTGAAGTGGACTCTTCTGAGGATACGGACTTTTCACAGGATTCTTCGCATGATTCTACAACTACATCTGTGAGAGGGCATGGTGAACCACCTAAGCTTTCATATTATAAAAAAAATAGAAAAAAAGAAGTCTTCTACAAGGGGGCCTTCAAAAAATGAAGCAGATGCGCAAGAAGGAAGCATAAGAAAAGGACATACCATGTCTACGCGTCTCCAGAAACGAAAGAGTTAGATGAGTCCTCCTGTACCGGACTTGATGTGATTAATATTTTCAATGTTACTCTTACCCCAGAACAGATTGATGTTTTGTCTTTAGGTTTAAATTTTGCTCCTTCTGTTAATTTTGATTTGTTTTCCACAATTATTTATATTAATAAGTTTTTAAGAAATCTTGCAGTCACCAGACATTTTCATGATGTTCCTCTTATAGATGTGGGTTCCAGCGAGAAAGAGGTATCAAATACTAATGTTTATCAGAACATGTTGTTTAATGAACAATTATCTCTTGTTTGCCTCGCTGACCTACATCTTGAGTCTAATAAATGTGAATACATTTCTTCAACTGACGACTTCAAGATTTCTAACCCATATTTTTATCCAATTGTGTCTCATAACTCAAGTATGGATAACTTTCAGGAGATATTGGAAAAGGAGCTTACGTCACTGTTTACACAGAGCTGTCAGATTATAAAACGCAGTAATCTTATTCCCCCCCCCCCCCAAAAAAAAGCTGAATTGGAGAGCCTAGATCAGGTAGTAATAAAATCTGCTGATAAAGGTGGTGCGGTTGTAGTGTTAGATAAGCAGGTATATCAGCAACAAATGTTTGGGATCTTATCTGATGTTTCTACATACAGGAAACTGGATGGAAATCCTTTGACCATTTTCAAACAGAAATACAATTCTCTCCTACTTAAAGCAAGGGAATTGGGTCATTTTCACTAGAAACAATATAGCTTCCAGTGTGTAGAGAATCCTATTACTCCCATCATGCACGCACTCCTTAAAATTCATAAGCGAGTTAACCCCACACACACACACTGCGACCCATTGTCTCTGCAATAGGGTCACTTACCGAACATTTGGGGAATGGTTGGATTCTCTGCTCCAACCTCTGGTTAACAGGATTCCTGGTTATATAAAGGACACGGCTGATGTGTTACGATCCATGTATGATGTTATGTGGAGGTCAGACTTTATGTGGATAACCACGGACATCTTGTCCTTGTATCCATCGATTCCTCACAATATAGCATCTCTGGCCCTAGAGTTTAATTTACATAAATATAATCGACATTCTGGTGAATTTATAGATTATAATTATTTTTCTTTTGATTCCCAATTTTATTTACAAATTAAAGGAGTTTCGATGGGCGCAAAATTTTCACCATCTTTGGCGAACTTTGTAAATATACTTCTCTTCCCAATAAGCCATTACCATGTGGATTATCCATTTGCATATTGTATAATCTGGTATGGCAGGTACATAGATAACCTGCTCCCTATTTGGAGTGGAGGTGTGTCTGCCATACCAGACTTTACACAATACCTCAATAATAACACTTATAACCTTCAGTTTACATGTGCATTTGATCCCTGTAAAATATTTTTTCTAGATTTGAAACTCACTGGTGTTTCCAGTGGGTCTGTTCTTACTGAAACCTACCGTAAGGATACCGCAGGAAACACCATTCTCCGTGCGAACAGTCACCACCCAATCTATACCATTAAAGGTATACCGGTGGGTGAATATGTACGCATGTAGAGAAATTGCAGTACTTAATCAGCTTTCCTAAGGGAGTGTCAGGTAATTTCCTCCCATTTAAAAGTTCGGGGTTACCCTCAGTAGATGCTATATATGGCAATTACTATAGCTTCAAAGAAGTCAAGGTATGAATTGCTTTTCAAAAAAGATTCAAATACCATTAATTCAGCTCGAAAAGATTTTTTTGTTGGTACATGTAGTGACACCGTTGGAACCAATGCTCGTTGTACCTACAAAAAGAGAGGTCATAATAATGTGCCCACTTTAGTACTTACCTATAGCCGGCAATTTAATGAAATATGTGATATTGTTAGAAATTGTCTGCCCATATTGTATGATGATGACATTCTTTATAATACTCTCAAAAAGGGCTGTAGGATTGTTTCCAGAAGAGCACCCACACTTGCCGATCATCTTTCTCCCTCTTTAGTTACTTCCAGCAAGCGTAGTCAAGGTACTTGGATTTATTTCAATGGTTTCACCCGATGTGGCAGTTATCGGTGCAAAACCTGCAGTTATGTTTCTGTTACAAAAACCTTTCATAATCCATGTTGTTTCCAAAGAAAGCTTACATCAATTGTAATAGCACAGGGGTTATATATATTATCCAATGTACTACTTGCGATCTTATGTATGTGGGAAGTACGTCGCGCAAATTTAAAAGCAGGATTTTAGAACATCTTAAATATGTCTCAAATCCGCCTGCCTTAAATATTTTTAGTGCTGCGAAACACTTTATCCACATCCATAATGGTAAGGTTAACTCCTTTGGTGCTTTTGCCATCGAAAAAGTCAATGCACTTCGTTGAGGGGGAGATCAGAGAAAGGCTATATTGTTAAGAGAAGCCTTTTGTATCTTGAGACTTAACACTAGGATACCAACAGGTTTAATCAAAGAAAAGAGCTTATGTATTTATACCATTGACAAGGCTATGGGTTGCTGTTGGTTGTGGTTTTTTTTTTCTTCAGTTTAAAGCCATTGTTTGATAGACTACATTTTATTATTCCATTTACTGTATGTCTTTTTACAACACGTGTATTTTCCTGTTATCTTTTGTTTTAATATGGAATTTTTTCCTGCTGACATTTCAGGCGTGGTTCATTCCTAATGTGAACAGATGCTTATGTTTTCCACACTTGGATGTCAGTTTGGAAAATGCTTGCGGTGTTGTTAACAGGTGGATTGAACAGGTGAGTTGATTGAGCTCTTATTATCCCGCCCCCCACTTTCTCTCTGTGGGAGGACGGCCTGAATTAGACCTTAAATTCTCCCACTGTTAGTTCAATCTGTGTTACGACTAAGGACACACCTGTCCGAAACGCGTAAACTACCGCTATGTTGGAGGGATTCGTCTGTATTTGATTCTATTTTACCACAATAAACAGGAAGATTTTACGGAAAGTTTTTGCAGTGCCGGAATTTTTCTTCTTTGATTATTTCAAGGACTTACCTATAGTTCCGGGCACGCTTTATTTTGCATTTAAGGTGACCTGGATTTTTTTAATGTCTGGACACTCCTTTTTGTATACCTTGGCTGCCTTCGGTTCAATTTAGATCTTTCCAGGTCTGGTCCTTTGGGTGAGAAGCGGTACATTACCTTTATGATCCAAAATTGGTTTGTGCTCATCTTTTATGTCCTTTTGCTTTCTTTCCTCTCTCTCCACGTCACAGCTGCCATGTGATACCTTTCCTCCTTTTTTTTTCTTCATTTCCTCCCTCACATTTTGTCAAAAAATGGCCTGGGCAGGAATGTGAAAACTGGTCCAGGATAGAATGGGTTATTAAAATAATTTGACCCTAAAATAAAATATCTACCAATGCAAATAATAGCTGAAGAACAAAAAAAATAGCAAGTAAGATTTACTGTATTACATCATGATCGATTGTACTAAAGTAATTTTTTACCTTTGCAGAAATACGAGGTTTCTTAGGGTGATTGTTGTAAAATCAAAGCCTAGCAAAGTGAAATAGAACAAATCTTTGTGTACCTTATCTTGAAAATGTCCAGTCAGCCACTTGTTTTGCCAAATTTTATTGAATCTCATCCTTAGAGCCTAGGGTGATATGGTATACTTAAACACAGTAAAGGTGGCAAATGCTAGAGCTTCTGTAAGTTTCAAAATGAGCAGGTGCAATGGACTATAATGACTATAGTTAATGTTACACCAAGCAGGTGTATTATACCCATCTTACAGGTAACAGCTGGGTGGTAATGTGGTGCCATCACATTTCTTACAAATAAGCACTGGATTAATCTGTAACAACAAAACTTTTATCTCTAAATGGGATACTGAATGTGCAGTAGGCTGACAACAAAAAACATAAAAATTATGTTGAATGAGTAAAAATGAACATAAGAGCATCACTTCTGTGACAGAAGAAACATTTACATAGACTGAATTCTATCTGATTTATATTGATAGACAGTAAAACATCTTACGATCACATTTTAATTGACAGGTGCTAATCGTAAAATGTTTCATTTCAATACATACTGTATCAGTAAGTTAGTATGTGACGTGAAAAGAAGATGGACCATGGTTAAAGTAAAGTCATTATAGTTTCTGAAGTCTATCTATGGTAATGGCCAAAATTTGTATGACTCACAAAAGTTTCCTGCTTCAGTGTTTTTAGACCTTTTTGTCATATGGTTCTATGGTATACTGAAGTAAAATTATAGGCATGTCATAAGTTTTTTTTTTAGCTTTTATTGATGAATACACGTACATCAGGTTTATGCAAAGTCTCAATATTATACTATGGCCCTGGCATGCTGGATATTAGCTTCTGGACCAAATCTTGACTGATGCTAACCTACTCTGACCTAATCAGTGCTTGGAGATTATCACAATTTCTTTGTCCTCCTGCTTTTTGTGGATTGATCGCAGGTTCTCAATGGGATTGACATCTGGGCAGTTTCCTAGCCATGGACCCAAAATCTCAATGTTTTGTTCACCAAGCCCCTTAGTTATTATGGTTGCCTTGTGACATGGTGCTCCATCATGCTAGAAAAATCATTGTTCATCACCAAATTTAAAAGTTTTGGGCACATCTTTGCAAAAATACTGTGATTGTTTTTGTATAAATCAGTAAGACTGTCCTGCCCAGTTTTTCTGTAAATGCTCTGAAATCTTCTTAGTCCTCAAAATTAGATAAATGATCTGAATTGTGTTAGTGAGTAGTAGACAGGGAGGAGGGGTATGGAGCTGCAGTATTTCTTCTTCAGTATCAGTGGTGAAGACATCTTATTGACTTAAAAATTTAGTATAGCCACTGAGTGATTCAATAAAATGTATCTGTATAGCGCTACCTGCTGTTTTTTTTTTCTTATTTCTTTGATCTGCTCACTGAGATGGCCGCACATGCTCTGTTTCATCCTTCAACTGCCTCCTGAGCTGTGATAGGCGGAGTTGAGACACGCCCCCTGAGCTGCAGCAGCATGAATGGGGAGATCTATGGATCCATGGGAGGTACAGGGCTGGTTCTAGCTTTGTTAAAAAGAGATTGTCATGTACTATGTGATGTCTGATTTTCATTTTTTACATTAGTTATGGGATAACCCCTTTAAGTCTGAGGTGGGCCAACCCCATTAAGATAAATCACTAAGCTGTATTACACTAGCCAATGTTTCGGCTGATAATTGCGATCATCTTCCAGTGTAATACTGCCGCTGATTGCCCGATGGAGGAGCAAAGCTCCTTCAGCAGGCAATTCTGATTTGTAAGCATGCTTAAAAATCTGTGCTTGCCGGCTGCAGATCGTGCTGTCTAATAGCAATCTGCTGCCTGCAAACCACTAGACAGCATAGG
This sequence comes from Bufotes viridis, assembly GCA_033119425.1. Lineage (NCBI taxonomy): Eukaryota > Metazoa > Chordata > Amphibia > Anura > Bufonidae > Bufotes > Bufotes viridis. Next base: position 526,546,822 of record CM065589.1, on the reverse strand, counting down.
CACGAGCGATGGCATAGAGATCACTTCTCCCCATGCTGCAGAGGAAATCTCTGCATATAATAGCAGCAAATATTGGATTAATGGCAGGCACTATACTTTTTGGAGTCATACGGACAAATCAAACCATTGAATATATATATATAACATCTGCTACAGGGTCTCCGTCTTTATATCCGGATGAATGGAAATCTTTGTATCAAGCTGAACGATGGCAATGTTGATAGCCTTTTCTTGATATCCAAATAGCATACAAATGACCAGATTTCAATATCGTTTCGGAGCTAAACCTGCTCCTTCTTCAGTGGTGCTGTATGCTTGCAACAGATGCCTTTATGTGTCTAACATGCCTGACTAACCAAATAGCCATAACTAACCTTCCTCAGTCTTGATTTTTTTTATTACCTACGAGCTGCATATTTTTTAGCAGCCTCATAATAACATCCCCTTATTTTATTCTTACAATGTATGTTTGAACTTAATATTGTTTATTTATCTTTATTTATAACAATTTATATAGATAAAGGCAGGGCTTTTTTTCTCAGAGAAAAGGTGGTGGAACTCGCCCCCCCCCACCCCTAGGACCGCCCCCTAAAACCGCCCCTTTAAAGAACAGGTATACAAGTAAAAAATTTTTTTGGGGGGGCTATAAAAGTCCAGCCCAGCAAAAAAAAAAAACAGATGGGGATGGCACTGTTAATGGGGGATCTGGGGATGGCACTGTTATGGGGTGGAGGATCTGTGGATGGCACTGTTATGGGGGATCTATGGATGGCATCCACAGATCCCCCATCCTATAACAGTGTCATCCACAGACCCCCCATCCTATAACAGTGTCATCCACAGACACCCCCCACCCCATAACAGTGCCATCCACAGACCCCCCTCACCCCTTAACAGTGTCATCCACAGACCCCCCCATTGCCGCTCCAGTACAGTTATAAAGTGTGTAATTCAATTAATAATGATTCATGCTGCCCCCTCTGTAGTATAACATTTAATATATCCTACACTCACAGGGCTACTGTTATATCATAATGCAGGCCAGCCGGGCAGACGAGCGGCAGCATGACTGACTGACGTCACGTGCCTGCCCGGCCTACTTTATGAATGAAGCAGGCGGCGCAGGCACGTAACGTCAGTCAGCTGCTCCTCCCAGTCCCTCCCCGCTGATACATCGCAGGCTGCGATGTCAAAATGTCAGCATGGTAGGTGGCGGAATGCCGTTCCGGTGCGTTCCGCCAGAAAAAAAGCCCTGGATAAAGGATATCCATTGTGTTACTGATCCTGCAGGAACATATAACAAGTGAAAAGTCTTCATTTGATCTTTTATATGTTTTTGTATTTTTTCTTTTTATCCCTTTACATGACTTTTAATAAATCATGTTATATATATATATTCAATGGTCTGATTTGTCTGTATGTCACCAAATCCTATAATGCCTGCCATTAATCCAATATTCATGTCTATTGATATTTTTGTGCGGCAGTGGGTGAGCTGCAGGCAGTGCACCCATATATGCACATACCTGAAAGCGTGAGCATCTGCGGTACTATACTATCTAATAACAGCAGTCCCCTCCACTAGATAGCAAGCGATTGCTGTGTGGGCCTGTCTTATACAGTCTTTACAGTCTATAGAACTATAGATTACACATCATGATATCATGATATTCTATATTAAACTTAACTAATTAGTACTTAAGATGCACCAAATGAAACTTGCTGCATCCATACTTATTTGTAGGCACACTTTAGAACCTTTGAAAATAATTAACCCCTTAGTGACCACCCATACATGTTTTTACGGCGGCCCAGTTTAAGCGCTGCGCGGGTCCCCCGGGGAGCGGGGACCTGGCTCTCACATGAGAGCTGCAGCCCTGCTCTAACAGCCCGGACTGGCAGGAGTGCCAATCTAGGCTGTTTAACACTTTAGATGCCGCGGGCAATGTTGCCCGCTGCATGTAAAGTTCTGACAGAGGGAGCAAACTCCCTCTGTCTCCCATCGGCACCCTGCAAATGCGATTGCGGAGTTCCGATATGTGTAAATGCTGGCAGGGGTCTAATGTAGACCCCAGACCAGCCTTCAGTAATTTCTAGCAGGCTGCGCCTCTCTGGCGCAGCCTGCTGGTCAATGTTAAAATAGCATTGCCATTAATAGGCAATGCACAATAGGGATAGTGCATTGCATTTATAAGCAATCAAAATACTGTCTGTTATAGTTCCCTTGTGGGACTATTATGTGGTAAAAAAACACATTTATTAAATAAAAAAAATTCCATAAAAATACGCTTTTCAATGAAAAAAATTGCCCAAAAAAAAGTCCCCCCTACATGTTTGGTATTGTCGTGTCCATAACAATCTGAACTACATAAATATGACATAGATTATCCCCTATGGTGAACACCGTAAAAAAAAGAAAAGAAAAAAAAAGACAGAATTGCTAATTTATTCTTAGTTTCCATCGAACAAACGTAATAACAAGCGATCAAAAAGCGCCATTAACTCCAAAATGATACCCATGAAAAATACAAAAACTAGTAAAATGTAAAAAATAAATAGAAATATATGTATTTGGTATCACTGTAATCCTACTGACCCAGAGAATAAAGATATCATGTTATTTATACCGAAAAATGAACGCCATAAAAATTTATAGAGAAAAAACGCAATGGCAGTATTGCTGTTTTTCCCATCTCGCTCCCAGAAAGCGTTAATAAAAGTGAATCAGAAAGTTATGTGTAGCCCAATGTGATGCCATTAAAAACGACAACTTGTCCCACAAAAAACAAGCTCTCATAAAGCTATATAGACGGAAAAATAAAAAAGTTATAGCTCTTGGAACTCGTTGATGAAAAAAGGAAGAAAAATGCTTGGTCAGTAAGGCCCAAAACAGGGTGGTCACTAAAGCCCTCAGAGTACTACATACACAATGCACCTGGAACATCTTCAGACCCTTTCACTTTTTTACATTTTGTTATGTTGCAGCCTTGTGCTAAAATTAAAAATATGAAAGTTTTCCCTCATCTATCTGCAGTCAGTGCCCCACAATGAGAAAGTAAAAAAAGAATTTAAGAAATGTTTGCAAATTTATTAAAAATTAAAAACTAAAATATTGCATGGAAATAAGTATTGAGACCCTTCGCTATTACTCTTGAATATTGGCACTGGGGGTCTCCCATTTCCTTGATCATCTTTGAGATGTTTCTACACCTTGATTGGAGTCCACTTGTGATATATTCAGTTGATCGGACATGATTTGGAATGACATACCCTCTCTGTATCAGGTCTCTCAATGACTATGCATATCAGAGCAAAAACCAATCCACGAGGAAGAAAGAACTGCCCGTGGAGCTCATAGACAGGATTGTGTGGAGGCAGAGATGTGGAGAAGGGAACACAAAATTGATTCACTGAAAGTTCCCAAGAAAACAGTGGCCTCCATAATTTGTTAATGAGATAAGTTTGGAACAACCCAGACTCTTCCTAAAACTGTCCACCCCACCAAAGTAATCGAGGGAGAAGGGCTTTGGTAAAATGAATGAGCAAGAACTTAATGGTCACTGGATAAGCTCCAGCAATCCTGTGTACAGATGGGTGAAATTTCCAGAAGGTCAACCATCACTGCAGCACTCCGCCAATCTGGGCTTTATGGCAGAGTGGCCAGAAAGAAGGCTCTCCTCAGTAAAAGATACATGAAATCTGCCTGAAGTTTGCAAAAATCAAGTGATTCAAGGACTTTCAGACTGTGAGAAACAAACTTCTATGGCCTGATCAAACCAAAATGGGTCTTTTTGGTTTTAGTTCTACATATCATTTCTGGAGGAAACAAGTCACTTCTCATCACCTACTTAATACCATCTCTACAGTGAAGCATGGTGGTGGCAGCATCATGCTGTGGGGTGTTTTTCAGCGGCTAAAACACCAAGACTGGTCAGGGATGAGGGAAAGCTAAATGGAGCAAAAGTGCAGAGATAGTTTTAATAAAAACATGATCCAGAGTCCTCTGCACCTTTTAAAAAAACTGTGACCCTAAGCATACATCCAAGAGAAGACAGGAGTGGCTTCTACAGTGTGACAAAGCTTGAAAGGATCTTCTGAGAAGAATGGCAGAAAATCCCTGTAATCACTGCCAAAGTAACAAGTCAATGCAATATTTTAGTTTTTTCATATTGTAAACATTTTTAACATTCTGTTTTCACTTTGTCTTTATGGGGTACTGAGGGCAGAATGATAGTGAAAAACTTATATAATGATATAAATGTAACAAACTCAAAAAAGTGAAAGGAACTGAATGCACCGTATACAGTATGTCAATAAAATACATAAACGTAATGTCTTAAATGCAATTTAATAGACAGTAGGAAGCTGCTGTCTGTTTTAGGGCGCCTCCTTTGCCTCCTCCTGCCTAATGGATTCCTGTGCAAGTGCACTAGATGCACATATGGTTTGTCTGTCCCTGGTTTTTATTGAGGGTTGTATCTTTTCATGATACCACAATCTGCACATTGTACAAAGCATCTGAAAACATGAGTCAGTCTGGGTGTAAATACAGAAGCAAAGATATTTATATGGATTCCTACATTTATATTTTCTGCATCAAGAACTGAAAGGTGTCAGGAGCTATTAATGTGTATATACATCAGTGTAAAGTTGTAACATAACCAAATCCTTGTTGTTTTAGGATATTGTGCTGCCTTCGGACTGTAACAAGTGGTGCTTAGGGTATTTTTTATCCAAGTTGTTTTCCATTAAAGTCTTGTTTGGTATAATTCATCTTGATTTTTTTTTCTTTTTCCTTTGGGGTCTCTATAACAGCACCTGCTATGCCATTCTTACTATCATACTGACAGTGATTTATCAAATACATTAAATTTGCTATATCTCTTGCTGGCATAGCTTATTCTTCAAATATTAAATCTTTGAATTGTCCCCTCTAGTCTGCCCTGACCTTCTTAATGTATCTTTATATTGCTTTAAAGATGAAATGTGACTTTATTATGAAGCCCGTTTCCCAATACAAAATATAAAGGTATTAGCACATATCGAAACAGTTCAGAAGGTAAAAGAAACATAGCAGATACCCAATAGCTGAATAAACCAAGGAACTACCGGATATATTATGTACAATGCTGAAATAAAATAATTAAACGTTTATATTAGATGCTAAACAAATGTATCTTTCTATCATCTTTCTATTATCTATATTCTACCATATAACGTTCTATGTTATTTTTTTCTGTAAATTGTATCTTATTTAACTGGTTTTTGATTGGACTACACAACAAATATACATATTACATAAAACGCCAATATCTATTCACAGATATTCATAAACACGTAATATAATTTGACCCAAAAGGGAAGTTCATTTATCTAAACTCAACATTATTCTCTTCACACTTGGCTTGAATTAGATTACAGCACTTCTATATAGATAACAGATAACTATATGTTTGACTGTGTCTTGTGCATTTATTGTAGAAATTCCTTATATGAATTGCTATGCAGTGAAATGTCTCAAGAAACCATGTATGACAGTGTGTCTTAATAATAGCTAAAAATAGAATGGAACAGCACTCTGCTTACACAAAATAATGTATAAAATAATGCTATATTCACTATATAAATCAATGAGAGGTTCTTAGCAAATACATTTTAGTCAAAATTATTTGTTCCCATCCACCACAGCAAGGTGACCTCTACTGGACAGGAACCTATGCTAAATGCTACCTATTCTGGCAGCCTGCAATTCATTCAGGGCAACCCGATTCCATGTGCAGTATATACTGGACCCCTTCTGTATGCTACCTTTCCTGGTGTTAGCAGGCCTACAGTGAATACATGGATATCAAGTTTCAGCTTTATACTACACTAGTATACAAAGCCTGTGGGGAAGATGGGTTAGTAAGAAGTGCATGACTAAAAAGGGGACAGCCAAACCTCAAAGAATATACTGCAACGACAAAAACAAAAATTAGCACATCCTAAGATGCAGGTGCACATGACAATGGCTGAAAATAAAAAATCAAATACAATTCAACAGCACTCTGCTTGCACAAAATACATATTCACAAAGTATATAATGCTATACTCACTATATAAATGAATGGGAGGTTGTTGTTTTTGCAGTATATATTTGGAGGATTGGCTGTCACCACTCTAGTTGTGCAGTTCTTAAGGACCGATCTTTCCCACAGGCTTTTTAATTAGAGTAGTATAAAGCTGAAACCTGCTCTCCTTGTATTCATTGGAGGTTTGCTAGCACCAGTAAAGGTAGCAGAGTGGGTCCATATAATGCACTTGGAATCTGCTTGTCTTCAATTCATTGGAGGCCAATTAGCAGCAGAGGCAGCATTTAGCATAGGTTCCCATCCAGTAGAGGTCACTTTGCCATGGTGGATGGGCACAAAAAATTTTGATCAAAATGTATTTGCTAAAAACCTCACATTCATTTATATAGTGAGTCAGGCTTGGACTGGCCCACAGGGGAATAGATGAATCCTCTGGTGGGCCCCTGACAAATTTGGGTCCCCAGTCCCCCAGCACAGCATCTTAACCAGCCTATATCTATGTAAAAACTGGGTAGATTATTTAAGAACAACCTAATTTATTATTATAGATGTATCAGGTAGCTGAGACGACTTCTAGATACAGAAGCAGGCCAACTCGTGTCCTCTTTCCGGAGGACCCTGCCTTCTTGAAGTTGTTGCAGGGACCCTCATGATCAATCATCCTGAGCATCTTACTGCTGTCTGCCGCTATGTGAGCAGGTAGTATTTTTATGTAGGTGCATAGTGAGCCCCTAGAATAATATGTAGTGAGTATAGCATTTTATATTGTGTGATCATTTATTTTAAGGAGAAAGCTGTTGCATTTTGTATTTTGTTTTTTCTTTTTGTCTTAACAATATAGGCACAGTGATTCATCAATGCTTCCTGGATTTTCTTTTTATTATTACAAGCAGCAGTGAAAAAATATTCACTCTAGCGACTAAATAAACATGGTACATATCTGCAAAAAAAAAACACCCCAACAACAACAATAAGACAGGCAAATAGAGCATGATTTAAAACATTTAGCAAAATTCAGTTGAGGTTTAGTTGCCTTGTAATGTTTTAAATTGCTGGATTAATTATGTTGTTCTTTTGCACCTAATAAAGATATTGACCAAGGGTGTACACAGAACTCTTAGGGCCCCATAGCGAAACGTAGTATGGGCCCCCTGCCCCACCAAGTTTCCCTGTAGGAGTGTGACAATCACTCTGGGCAACGCAAAGTGCAATACCCCATATTTCTGACAAATTATTGTAATTTTTTATTTTTTAATTAAATTTAAATTTAAAAAGTGTAATAAGCCACCTCACCCAATTTTCTATGATGGAAAAAGTGGAATGCATGCTTCATAAATATTGTGCTTATTCTGACCACCATATTTCTCAATGTATTTACACAAGACAACCGGCATAAATACATAGATAAATCTGCTTCCCTACAATCACAAAGCTGGCTGCCTACAGCCACCACTAGGGGAAGCTCCGTGCATAGTAATTTATACAGTTAGTTACTGAAATAACTGTATAATTTCTGAAATAATCTCTTTGCATTGAGCAACTCCTAGTGGCAGCTGCATGAAAAGGCAATTTTTTCTTGCTGGATAGAGAAAGAAGTAGAAGTTCAGCTCTAGGCCCCTCTCCCCTTTGGCCCCATAGCAGTTGCATGTTGTTTCTCCACTAATCTTGACATATGTCTAATTTTTTATGTGATTACTTATACTCTAGGGATATTGCAGTTTATACAATACAGAGTATTGTCTGATGTTCGTTATTTGTAAGGGGTAAATTAATAACATCTGCATACAATTCATACATTATTAATACAATAGCATATACATACATTTCAACATGTTTTTTTAGCCAATACACAGTGTCCGTAAAAAGGTGAGTAACTTTGCAAATACTTAACCATACGTATTTTGATGCAACCTTTAGTTTTAAATGTTATATGTTTCTCCTTTTATACATATGACTTCTTTTAAAAATATGTTGAAAACCGATCTAGTTTATTGCATCTAACCTAAATTATCTTGCTCATAAAGAGGACATGTCACCTCTCCTGACATGTCTGTCATAGTAACTACCTGCATTCCCCATGTAATAACATTTCTGGAACATCTATTCTTATGGTTCTATGTTGTGCCATTTCTCTGTTATCCCTAGTTGAAGTGGAGGGATAATGTGTCATCGCAGACATATCTCTAGGATATGCCCCCATTGTCTGATAGGTGCAAGTCCCACCTCTGGGACCGACACCTATCTCGTAAACGGAGCTGGAAAGTCCTGGAGGGCCCATAAGCGGCTATCCTCCATTCATTTCTCTGGGGCCAACAGGAAGGCTTGGTGGTGGATGGACCCAGCACAGCCGGCCACCACTTTGTTGGCCTTGTGTTTGGCTTCGTTTTAGAGATAGGTGCGGGTTCAAGAGGTGGGACACACATCCATTGTCTGAGATGGGAACACTCCTTTAACTGCCATCTTTGTGTTACCATTTGAAGCGTGTTACTGCTCAATCTGCCATTATGCAGTCACTGCTGCCAGTGTCAGACTGTGCAGGGACACAACCCCAACTGGTAACACCCAGATAGAATTTTATTGCAGACTACTGGCAATACATTGACACAGTTCAAGTAGGAATAATAGAGTAATGGCACAAAATACAGACATAAGAATAGATACTACAATTGTTATTACATCGGTAATGCAAGTAGTAACTAAAGCAGGCATGTCTAGAGAGATGACAGGTCCTCTTTAAATTTATAACCCGTTATCTCCACTCCCATGATGACTTTTAGGTTACAGAAATCCAGCAAAATTCTACATTTATATTTAAAAATGGAGATGAAAATATTACACAATTAAAATTGTATACTGTATATCTTTTTTTAACCTTTTTTATTTATACAGTACTGGCACATATTGCCGTACAGTTTGTTTATTTAAAACTGTATATAAATGGTTTTAAGTTTAAGGGGTGTTCCCAACACATACAATGGGGGAATATCGCTAGGATATGCACCCATTGTCTGATAGGTGCGGGTCCCACCTCTGGGACCCACACCTACATTGAGAATGAAGTGGGGAAGGTGGTGGCTAGAGGACCCCGGAAAACGCCCGGCCACCAACAAGCACTCTCCCAATAGGATTAAATGGGAAAACACCGCACTTGCACGGCCACCTCTCCCATTAATTTCTATGGGGCTGACCGAAAGTCCCGGCTGTTTTCCATGGTCCCATAGAAATGAATAGAATGAATCTTCAGGGGTCCATTCTCGATGTAGGTGTGGGTCCCAGAGCAAGTGATATGCCTCCATTGTCTGATAGGCTAGGATATGACTCCATTGTCTGAGATGGGAATATCGCTTTAATGTTTTCACTTAATTTGTCCAAATACAGACAGAAAAAATGGTATATATTAGATAAAGTAAAATACACATGACCATATCACAGCTCTGTACAACATTGGAATTGGGAAAATATTCTTAAAGGATTACAGGACCAAACAGAGCACTAGATGGCAGTAGTTCATACATACCCGAGGGACTTTTTGTGCCATGTACAGCATCCTGCACATGGCTCAGCTGTGTTCATATGGCCTTACTCAATGTTTTATGTAGAGCTAAAAATGTTAATGGCTATTTAAAAGTAAAATTTTGTTTAACATGTTAACAAATCTACACATACGTCACAGTTATTGCACGAGCACAGAAGTTGTGTTTACATGATCACCCCTCAGAAGTTGCTCTGTAATCTTTGATACCATGATTTTCATTTTTTCATTCTTTTTTTTTAATCCCAGCCTTCCTAAAACCATAACTTTTTTATTTTTCCATTCACATAGCCGTATGAGGGCTAGTTTTTTGCAGGACAAGTTTCAATTTCTAATGGCATCATTCACGAATGCATACATTGTAGTGGGAAGTGGGGAAAAAATTCTAATCGGGTGGAATAAAAAAATAAAAAAACAATTTTGCCATAGTTTTATCGGTTTTATTTTTACAGCGTTTTCTATGCGGTAAAACTGACATTACTTTTATTGTCCAGGTCACTATGATTATAATGATACCACATATGTATAGTTTTTTGCATCACCATATTCTTACCACCATAACTTTTTCTATTTTTATGTGTTCGGAGCTGAGTGAGGTCTTATTTTTGCAGGGCGATCTGCACTTTTCATTGATACCATGTTACCATTGGAGTATGTATGAATTTTTAAACACTTTTTATAAAAAAATTTATGGGAGGTGAAGCAACAAAAAAAAAAAAAAAAATTCAGCGAATCATCTATTTTTGCTTATTTTTTATGTTGGCAACAAATATTTTAATAGTACAGGTGTTTTTGCATGCGGAGATACCCTCGATGTTTATTTTTTTATGTACTTTTAATTTGGGAGAAAGAGAGGTGATTTGAAAATTTTATAATTTTTTTATATCTTTAAAACTTGTATTTTACACTTTTCTTTAGTTCACATGGGGAACTATAACAAGCAATAATCAGATTCCTTCTCTAATAGACTCCAATGCAATAGCACTGGGGTCTGTTAGAATTACACTGTGATCCTATGGGGCCCTGACGCAAACTGCATCTGGCTTCCCCGATCCTCGCTGGGAGGAGCTGGAACACGTCCGGGTGCACATGCTCCCGGGTTTTATCTTCCCAGATGCCGTGGTCACATTTTACCATAGGTTGCGGACATTAGCCCTGGGTGCCTGCTGTTTAAAACAGCAGACACCTGGCGTCAATTGCGCCCACTGCATGTGCGAGCTTGTGCCATATTTAAAGTCCAGACTACCAACATATATATGCTTATGGCAGTCGGGATCGGGTTAAAATACTGCAATCAGTGCAAGCAGTAGTGTGAATACTGCCACCGCAGAAAGGGACTGTTTGTTGGATCACTGTTAACTCTGAGGATTATTTTATATACATTACACCAGAGTCCTTTTATAGGTCTCCAGGACGTCCAGTGATAATAGGGAATAACAAGTACTCCCAAGGTTTCATGCATTTGAGAAATAATTGAAAAACCTTGGGTACCATATGTTTTGTTTTTATTACCTTTATTTATGACTCTGGTTTGTATTTACATCATACTAAAAGTCAATGGACGTTCTAGACTGATAGCAGGGTCTGTACCTGAATCCTACTACCTGAAAAGTATACACGTTAAATGACATCCTTGTAGGGGTGAATATAAATGCCTATAAATGCCATATAAAATAAGAGCAACGTATGTTGAGCTATATCACAAAGTGTGCCTAACAAGAGCGTCATGATAACTTCTATTGAAACATGGATCTTTGAGGAAAGGTAGAGTTCTGAAAGCCTGATCAGTTTTGATAGATATGATGCACATGAGACAGGAAAATGACTAATGCTGATCTTTATACAGAACAATCTGATAAAACCAATTCCATTACAGGGAACGTGATGGATGACACAAGAGGACACATTTTTCCTAGGAGAAATTATAAACAAACATGTGAAGAAGAGATACTTAGACCATCACAGATAATGATTTGATTGATGGCAAAACACACAAGGGTTCCTTTGAGCTAAAGTAGAGTCTACTAAGAATTATAGACTCAACAATGTTTGTTCTTTGAACTAAGCTTTAAACTTCAGACATAGCTGACAATACTGGGCAATATTAGAGCGTTAAGAGCAGCTTGGTATAATTGTCAAAGCTTTAAGATCAAATGATTGAAGATGCCTCAATGGAAATGTTTACTTTTTACAAAAAGAAATGAAGAGAATAAAAGAAAATACATTTTAAAGAGGTGGCCCAATTTAACATTGCATTTCCATATGGCTGGAAACAGCACATGAAGCCACTTGGTGTTTTTTTTCTGTGCCACATCTTTTATTGCAGTCCTTCAGAGAGTAAATAAACTTTTTTACAAGTTTCTCTTAAACTGTACTAAATAGCCCCAAAATCATTTTTGTAATATACTTTATTAATTACTTATGTTGTTTTATATCTTAAAAAATGACCTAAAGTCCTGGATTGTATGGCTTCTTAAAATCATCATTGCCCCCGTACAGTGCTAGCTTGTCAGCGCTGTAAGGAGTACGGATTTCTGCTGTAGTGGAGAAGGGTGCACAGGAGGAAGCACAGCTCGCTGCTCCTCCCTGTGCTCACCTCTAGCTTATTCTGGCACAGCACATCGGTGCCACTAATACATCTCACTTTTCTACTGAGGCCCAGGTCCAGGATGAGCCCTGATTAACCCACATGTAGCCCTACTCTCTTGTTTACACCTGACCAAACTCTAGTTAAAGTAGTAAACATTTAAGACAATAGTTATTTTCTAACCTAGGGCTTTTTTGTGCTCCATCATTTAAGTGCAAACTTTAAGTGCGCAATAGAAACTTACCATAATTGAACCAGGAGGGAACTAAAGGTAACTACAAAAACATTCACTGCAATCTTTTTGCTTGTCACAGTTATCACTTCTCTTGTCCTACACTTCCTGGAATACCCCCAAATCCGTACACCCAGCAACAAACTATTTATCTCTCCCTCCCTCTTACCAACACATCTGATCCGTCATACGTACTTGCAGGGTGGTTATTCAGTAGCCAAGGATGTACCTTGTATATCCTTGTTTCTGATGACTGGATCTCAGGCTGTGTAACGGCTAGAGATTCATGCCAGGTCTCCATGATGTATCACGAGTTAGAGCCCTTAGAAAGGGACCACAGTGAAAGCTGAATAACGTACACCTGCAGCTTTCATCCGGACCCAAATTCCAAAAGAAATTGTGTTATACAGCTGTCATACATTTATTCCGGCCACCTGTCGGCATGTTTGCCGTGCTGCTACCGGGACTCCGGCCTCTACACTACTTCTATGAGGATTTCTGCCACCACCTACATTTATGGCTGCAACCCCCCCTTCTTCTCCTCCGCCTCCACTGCAAACTCTGAATTATCATGGGGAAGCAGCAACAGGCCTTGCTGAAATTTATTTGCTTGGGTGACAAAAAGCACAGCGCCGCAGAGATGTGGCAGGGTATAAGGGACCAGGTTGGCTGTGTCTGATAATGGCCATAACTTGTTGGCATCTTTGTAGCTTGGCAAGCTGACACAGATGGCAATCATACAGCATATATGTACCATGCACAACAAACCTCCCAAACTTATACATTAATATAACTAAAAACCTAACAAACAAGAGTGGAGTTAAACCAATGGCATGACCTTTTTAAGAACTCATAAATAACCAAATAACCAAAACATATTTTACAACCATAAACAAACCATAATAACAATAATAATACCAAATATAATACAAACAAAAAAATATTATAATAACAGAACAGAATGTCATTGTAGAAATAATTACAGCTGACAAAGCTGGTGGCAAAGTACGTAGTTCATTGGGCAACCCAGGAGGGGAGATGAGGGGGACACACTGCAATTCCAACAGAGGCAGGACAACACTCTACAAAGCCTCTATAAGGGGCCAGACTGAGCTGTGGCTCTCGCCACTCAACCTACAACCAGGCATGGTTGGTTGTTGTGTCTGACAATGACCGAAACTTGTTGGCAGCTTTGGAGCATGGCAAGCTCACACACATGGCAATCATACAGAATATATGTCCCATGCACAACAAACATCCCAAACTTATACATTAATATAACTAAAAACATAATACACGAGAGTGGAGGTAAACCAATGGCATGGCCTGTTAATTAACTCATAAATACCCAAATAACCATAACATATTTTACAACCATAAACCATAATAACAATAATAATACCATCAATAATACAACCACAAACCATAATAATAATATATAAGAATGTTATTGCGGATACATTTACCACTGACAACGATGGCGGCAGAGTACGTAGTTCCTTGTGCAACCCAGGAGGGGAGATGAGGGGGACACACCGCAGTTCCAACAGAGGCAGGACAACACTCTCCAAGGCCTGGAACAGTTTCATAAATAGAACAGAAAATAAAAAAGGTTGAAGACAGCACGTCCATTAGCAGTGAAGATTTATTCCAGATGCAACGTTTCGGCAAACAAATTAGCCTTTCTCAAGCATACATATAAACAGCAGTGCGTACATATATATAGTGTTATAGTGATTGGGGGCCATGGTAACCTGTGATGAAGAGGCGGGCTTCACCGCTCCACCTCCATCAAACTGGGTGGAACGCAGATTACGGTCACATGACCAGAAGTGATGTCTGGTGCACCGCATGACGCGGGCCCTGCGTCTCAAAGACCGGAAGTGGATAGAAGCGCGGCATGCGCTCACCACACCGGCCTAGCCAACACGCTAAACTACGCGGACCGGAAATCTATACGGGCGGGAAAGACAACAACACCGGAAGTAATACAACTGGAACGCAGATGCGTTCCATGACGGCGTTGACTCCACAAATCTGCCTAACCTGACCTCATGACAGTAAGTGATAGAATATATCATTACCCAACCTGACCACTAATATATATAGTAATTGTTATACTTTATTTCTCACTGAGGATCACAAGATAATGTGATTAAGTTGCTGTCTGTCACCGGGAGGGACACGCCCCCTGAACTTAGAAGGGGACGGCCCCCAATCACTATAACACTATATATATGTACGCACTGCTGTTTATATGTATGCTTGAGAAAGGCTAATTTGTTTGCCGAAACGTTGCATCTGGAATAAATCTTCACTGCTAATGGACGTGCTGTCTTCAACCTTTTTTATTTTCTGTTCTATTTTTGATCTTCCATGTTAATAGGGACTTTTTTACCATCCCTAGAAGACGTGCACCCAAGATATATTTTTTGGCCGGAGTGCTGGATCCACCATCACTGTTCTGGAACAGTTTCATGACTCCCCTGCAAGCACCCTCACCCTGATGCACGGCCTAGTGTCACAAGGAGGGAACATTTTGGAAGATGGTGAAGGAGTACATAGCAGACCGTGTCAGCATCCTCAGCGATCCCTCTGTGCCTTACAACTATTGAGTGTCCAAGCTGGACACGTGGCACAAACTTTCACTCTATGCCTTTGAGCGGTTGGCCTGTACATTGTATTCACTAAAACCTCATCCAAAACTTACACATTACTATAAAATACAAACATAACATACAACAGTGGACGTAAAACAATGGCATGGCCTGTTGGCTAACTCCTAAATAACAAAATAAATAACAACAAATACAATAATAACATATCTTACAGACTAGTCATAAACTGTAATTCAAACCATAACCAAGAAAAAGTCAAACACAGTAGACAGGGTGATAGCCAGACCACCCTCAGTTTGTATTCTTTACGCCTCAGAGGTGATGGCCTGCCCTGCTGCCGGTGTTTTGTCACGGCGGATATTTAGTGCTGCTGGGGCAATAATAACAGATAAGCGCATGCGCCTGTCAAGTGAAAATGCTGACAGGTTGACTATTATAAAAATGAACCAGGCTTGGATTGCCCCTGTCTAGTCTACTCCACCAGATGAAAGCGGCTGAACATAAAGGCATTGTAAATGTGTTGTTTGTAATGTACTGAATACACTGTATTCACATGCACCTCTGCCACCACTAAGGTTATATGGTTCAATCTTCTTTTACTCATCCTCCTCCTCCTCCTCCATCATATGAACATGCTTTTTAGGCTGCCCTGTTCCAGGCCTTGGAGAGGGTCAGCGAAACTCTTGCACAGGTGCCAGAGATGACTCTCAGAGTCCTCTCTGTGGGCACCCTTACCCTTGAAAAAGTCTGTAGTGCACCAATATGCCCTACACTTTTCCTGCCAATCATCAGCATCAGGTACGCCATGAATGGCACAGGCAGCAAATTGACTGTAGGCAGGCTACTATAGCTAAATAATAAGGAACATGGAAGATATACTATATTGGAGTGTTTCAGGTTAAATGATTGTGTGGGCACTTTGCGATAAATAAGTGTGGTTGCAGTTTGGGCAATCAGTCTCTATAAGGGTCGCCATCGCCTTCACTGTTTTAGAGGGTTAGCATACCTGGAGGCCCTCTGCTACATCATTTTAACTCTGTTTAATTGAACCCAGGGCCAAAGCCTCTGTGTGAACCATCAGCATCATGCCCACTTTCCCCTCCCTTTGAGCACACCTTCTTCATATTAATGGTTTTGTCTGTAGATGTGGCGCAGATTGTTTTACTGTCCGTTAAAGACATAGCTTTCTGATGCAGGACAGTATTAGATACAAAAAGGTTGTGGACACTTTACAAGGCCCAGATGAATGGAAGTTGTTATAGACACAGTGTTTTCAGATACAGTTCAGTATGGGATACAAAAACCCACAGGTTGTGGACACTTTACATGGCCCAGATGAATGGAATTTGTAATATGCACACTGTATTCAGAAGTAGTTCAGTATTGGCAGCAAAATACAACAGATATCGGCCAGTATACTAGGCCAAAGAAAATGGAATTTGTAATATACACACTGTATTCAGATGTAGTTCGGTATTGGAAGCAAAATACAACAGATTTCGGCCAATAAACTAGGCCCAAGATAATGGAATATGTAATATACACACTGTATTCAGATGTAGTTCAGTATTGGAAGCAAAATACAACAGATGTCTGCCAGTATATTAGGCCAAACATAATGAAATTTGTAATATAAGGACTGCATTCAGATATAGTTCAATATTGGAAGCAACATACACCAGATTTTGGCCAGTAAAGTAGGCCCAAGATAATGGAATTTGTAATATACACACTGTATTCAGATATAGTTCTATATTGGATACAAATTTGTCACAAATAAAATGTATTCTCTGCTGGAATACTGTATATACGGTTGCGGCCTAAACGCACACACAGATGTGCCCAAAACTAGTTATCTATGGCCAAAATATAAATCACTCTCTGCTGTAGTAATTAATATAACGGTTGCGGATTGAACGCACACACAGATGTGGCACAAATTAGGTTAATTTCCCCAGAAAAAATAATTTCTCTGATGGAGCTGTGTATAGCTCACTAGCAGGCACACTGTAGTGTGTTGGGCAGACATTATAAAAAGTAGTGTTGAGCGCGAATATTCGAATAGCAAATTTTTTTAGCAAATATCGGCACTTCGCTAATTCGCGAATATTTCGAATATAGCGCTATAAATTCGCTATTTCGAATATAGTTTTTTTTTTTTAGTTATATTTTTTTCTTTCCCACTTCCCAAAAGTAGTTCTTACCTGTCCTGAGGATTCCTGGCTGCTCCAGTCAGTGCCCGTTGCCGCTTCTGCCAACTTCCGTGCTCATGGAGCATATGAGCACGGAATACTAAAATGTACTGTCGGATGTGAGAATTACGTTGAAATCGCAATGCAATTAATATAACTTGAATTAATCGCATTGCGATTTCAACTTAGACCTGGTTTACTATGGTTGGCTTAAAAGAATTAGCGAATATGAAGAATGTATTCATCATATTCCTCAAAACGAAGATAACGAAGTATTCTCTATCTTCGTTATAGCTACCTATTCGTCAACTCCGCTAATTCTAGCAATCAAATAGGAATGTTGACTATACAGTCGTGGCCAAAAGTTTTGAGAATTACATAAATATTGGAAATTGGAAAAGTTGCTGCTTAAGTTTTTATAATAGCAATTTGCATATACTCCAGAATGTTATGAAGAGTGATCAGATGAATTGCATAGTACTTCTTTGCCATGAAAATTAACTTAATCCCAAACAAACCTTTCCACTGCATTTCATTGCTGTCATTAAAGGACATGCTGAGATCATTTCAGTAATCGTCTTGTTAACTCAGGTGAGAATGTTGACGAGCACAAGGCTGGAGATCATTACGTCAGGCTGATTGGGTTAAAATGGCAGACTTGACATGTTAAAAGGAGGGTGATGCTTGAAATTATTGTTCTTCCATTGTTAACCATGGTGACCTGCAAAGAAACGCGTGAAGCCATCATTGCTTTGCATAAAAATGGCTTCACAGGCAAGGATATTGTGGCTACTAAGATTGCACCTCAATGAACAATTTATAGGATCATCAACAACTTCAAGGAAAGAGGTTAAATTTATGTTAAGAAGGCTTCAGGGCATCCAAGAAAGTCCAGCAAGCGCCAGGAACATCTCCTAAAGAGGATTCAGCTGCGGGATCGGAGTGCCACCAGTGCAGAGCTTGCTCAGGAATGGCACCAGGCAGGTGTGAGCGCATCTGCACGCACAGTGAGGCGAAGACTTTTGGAAGATGGCCTGGTGTCAAGAAGGGCAGCAAAGAAGTCATTTTTCTCCCAAAAAAACATCAGGGACAGATTGATCTTCTGCAGAAAGTATGGTGAATAGACTGCTGAGGACTGGGGAAAAGTCATATTCTCTGATGAAGCCTCTTTCCGATTGTTTGGGGCATCTGGAAAAAGGCTTGACTGGAGAAGAAAAGGTGAGCGCTACCATCAGTCCTGTGGCATGTGTCATGCCAACAGTAAAGCATCCTGAGACCATTCATGTGTGAGGTTGCTTCACATCCAAGGGAGTGGGCTCACTCACAATTTTGCCCACAAACACAGCCATGAATAAAGAATGATACCAAAACACCCTCTAACAGCAACCGTGGAGCACCGTGCCATAAGGCAAAAGTGATAACTAAGTGGCTCGGGGACCAAAACGTTGACATTTTGGGTCCATGGCCTGTAAACTCCCCAGATCTTAATCCCATTGAGAACTTGTGGTCAATCCTCAAGAGGCGGGTGGAAAAACAAAAACACACTAATTCTGACAAACTCCAAGAAGTGATTATTAAAGAATGGGTTGCTATCAGTCAGGAATTGGCCCAGAAGTTGATTGAGAGCATGCCCAGTCGAATTGCAGAGGTCCTGAAAAAGAAGGGCCAACACTGCAAATACTGACTCTTTGCATTACCTGTCCTGAGGATTCCTGGCTGCTCCAGTCAGTGCCCGTTGCCGCTTCTGCCAACTTCCGTGCTCATGGAGCATATGAGCACGGAATACTAAAATGTACTGTCGGATGTGAGAATTACGTTGAAATCGCAATGCAATTAATATAACTTGAATTAATCGCATTGCGATTTCAACTTAGACCTGGTTTACTATGGTTTTTGTCATGTCATGTAATTGTCGATAAAAGCCTTTGAAACGTATTTATATTTCACTACATCACAGAAACAACTGAAACAAAGATCTAAAAGCAGTTTAGCAGCAAACTTTGTGAAAACTAATATTTGTGTCATTCTCAAAACTTTTGGCCACGACTGTAGAGACAGCTGTGTTTAATTCGCTATGCGATTACCGTATATACTCGAGTATAAGCTGACCCGAGTATAAGCCGACCCCCCTAATTTTACCCTAAAAAAACTGGAAAAAGTAGTGACTCGAGTATAAGCCGAGGTGGAAATGGATGTCACTGTTATGGGGGGTATCTGTGGATGGCACTGTTATGGGGGATCTGTGGATGGCATCCACAGCCCCCCATTCCATAACAGTGCCATTCACAGCCCCCCCATCCCATAACAGTGCCATTCACAGCCCCCCCATCCTATAACAGTGCCATTCACAGCCCCCCATCCCATAACAGTGCCATCCACAGCCCCCCCATCCCATAACCGTGCCATCCACAGCTACCTCATCCCATAACAGTGCCATCCACAGCCCCCCCCCATTACCGCTCCTGTAAAGTTTTAAAATTCAATTACTCTTGCCCCCTCCTCAAATACCTTACCTCCTCACATGCCGCACTGAATCCTCCAGGCAGACCGGGCGGGCGAGCGCAGCGTGACTGACGTCACGTGCCTGCGCCGCCTGCTTCTTTAATAAAGCAGGCCGGGCAGGCACGTGACATTAGTCAGTCATGCTGCGCTTGCCCACCGCAAATGCCCGCCCCCAGCTCCTCCTCCCGCTCCTCCTCCCACTCCGTCTCGAGTATATGACTCGAGTATAAGCCGAGTTTGTGTTTTTCGGCACAAATTTTGTGCTGAAAAACTCGGCTTATACTCGAGTATATACGGTATATTACTTTGCTTTTTTAAAAAAAAAAAATAGAATAATTATAATACTTGATAATTATTATAATTATTCTATTTATTAAAAATAATAATAATATAATCGCATAGCGAATTAAACACAGCTATTCGCGAATTTCGTCGAAATCGAATATGGCACCTGCCGCTTATCACTAATAAAAAGGGGCTTATTCAGCCCCTTTTTATAATGTCTGCCCAACACACTGCTTTCTGATGGTGAGGTGTATATCTCACTAGCAGGCACACTGTAGTGAATAATCCTCTTTTTCTAATGTCTGCCCAACACACTGCCTTATGATGATGCAGTGTATATCTCACTAGCAGGCACACTGTAGTGAATAAGTCCCTTTTTATAATGTCTGCTCCCCACACTGCTTTCTGATGGTGTACTGTGGATGTCACTAATCTGAAATCTTTCTGGCCTTTAGAAGTTTGGGTGCTTAAAAAAGGAATTTTCAAGCCCTGCACTATCTGTCCCTTCCTGAAGACGCCTGTCCCTTATAGTGCTTAATTAAACCCCTTCTTAAAAAAAGAAAAAAGGTGCTGCACTGCCGTCAAACACACACTGTAGTCCTTAAAAGGACTATTTGGTCTTTTAATAAGGTTTTTGGAGTAAAATCAGTAAGTTTACAGAAAAACGCTATCTGTCCCTGCCTACTGTCTGTCTGCTCTCCCTGACGCTGAATGATCCGAATGCCGGACCTCAGCTCCTATATCAACTTGTATCACGTGTTTTGGCCAGCCAATCAGTGTAAGGCTTACAGCTAACATGGCTATGGCCTTACACTGAAGGGAATTACTTACCTGGACCTTGATTGGATGCTTAGGAGGCACCATACGTGCAGAGAGGAGACTCGAGCAATAGGACGAACACACATGGTGCTTGGCTGAGTGCCAAGCATAGCGGTGCTCAAGCCGAACCAATACTCGGCCGAGCATGCTCGCTCATCACTAGTGACATGGTGTCAAAAAACCAGTCTAGCAAAATCTGCCTTCCAAAAACCATGTGTAGTTCCTTTCCTTCTGCGCCTTGCTGTGTACAGCAGTTTACGACCACATATGGGGTATTTCTGTAAACTACAGAATCAGGGCAATAAATATTGAGTTTTGTTTGGCTGTTAACCCTTGCTTTATTATGGGAAAAAATTTATTAAAATGGAAAATCTGCCAAAATTCTTGTGGAACACCTAAAGGGTTAACAAAGTTTGTAAAATCATTTTTGAATACCTTAAGGGGTGTAGTTTCTAAAATGAGGTCACCTTTTTGGAGTTTCTACTCTAGAGGTGCATCAGGGGGTCTTCAAATGTGACATGGCAGCTTAAAATTATCCCAGTGAAATCTACCTTCCAAAAACAATATGGCGTTCCTTTATTTCTGCGCCCTGCTGTGTGCCCATACAGCAGTTTACAACCACATATGGGGTGTTTCTGTAAACTACAGAATCAGGGAAATAAATATTGAGTTTTGTTTGGCTGCTAACCCTTGCTTTGTTAGCGGAAAAAAATTGATTAAAATTGAAAATCTGCCAAAAAAGTGAAATTCTGAAAACCTTGAGGGGTTTAGTTTCTAAAATGGGGTCATTTTTGAGTGTTTTCTATTATGTAAGCCTCACAAACTGACTTCAGACCTGAACTGGTCCATAAAAAGTGGGTTAGCCTTCTAACGTCCCCAAAATAAAATTACATTTACAAAATGATCCAAACATGAAGTAGACATATGGGGAATGTAAAGTAATAACTATTTTTGGAGGTATTATTATTTATTATTAAAAAAAGAGAAATTTAAATTTGGAAATTTGCAAATTTTTCAAAATTTGTAGTAAATTTGGTATGTTTTTATAAATAAAAATACAATTTTTTGACTCAATTTTACCACTGTCATGAAGTATAATATGTGACAAGAACACAGTCTCAGAATGGCCTGGATAAGTAAAAGCATTTTAAAGTTATCACCACATAAAGTGACACATGACAGATTTGCAAAAAATGGCCTGGTCCTTAAGGTGAAATATGGCAGGGTCCTTAAGGGGTTAATGAGGTTGTTTATAAACACTACAACAACGTTTACCATTTTTTAGACAGAAATATCTAAGTTTCTGACAGATAAAAGAAAATTTTTAGCAGTCAGAACATCTCATAAATGCAACAGATAGGCCTCACTTGGTTCATTAGAACCGGAGATATGGCACTGTAACCCCAGTTCTGATAAAGCACAGGATGTTCAGGTGTAGGTGTCTACAATAAACAAGCACAAGTTTTACTCTTGTTTGAAAGCAGCCTTACTTAATCCCTTCCAGACACAGCCGATTTTCACGTTCCTGCCACAGCCTAATTTTGCAAATATGACATGTTACCTTGTGTGTAGAGTTGAGCGAACACCTGGATGTTCGGGTTCGAGAAGTTCGGCCGAACTTCCCGAAAATGTTCAGGTTCGGGATCCGAACTCGACCCGAACTTCATCCCGAACCCGAACCCCATTGAAGTCAATAGGGACTCGAACTTTTGGGCACTAAAAAGGCTGTAAAATAGTCCAGGAAAGGGCTAGAGGGCTGCAAAAGGCAGCAAAATGTAGGTAAATGCCCTGCAAACAAATGTGGATAGAGAAATGAATTAAAATAAAATAAATAACAATTAACCAATATCAATTGGAGAGAGGTCCCACAGCAGAGAATTATTCGTCATATCACCCACCACTGGAGAAGACCACTTTCAGTTATTTAGACCCAGCACCCAGACAGAGGAGAGAGGTCCCACAGCAGAGAATCATGCGTCATATCACCCACCACTGGAGAAGGCCACTTTCAGTTATTTAGGCCCAGCACCCAGACAGAGTAGAGAGGTCCCACAGCAGAGAATCATGCGTCATATCACCAACCATTTCGCCCATTATCGCATACCACCAGGTCGGACATGAGGCCCACCGGCAGAAACCACTCGTCGGTCTGTTCTTCACTACCCCGCCACAACTCCTGCGCGGTGTGGGGCCTGTCCCCCAAACATATGAGTTTCAGAATGGCCTGCTGACCCTGGGCTGTGCTGAAGTTGGTGGTGAAGGTGTGTGACTGACTGGATGAGCTGGTGGAAGCATAGGAGGAGGAAGCCGAGTAGGAGGAGGAGGCTACAGGAGGCAAAGAATGATGCCCTGCAATCCTTGGTGGCAGAAGGACGTGCGCCAAGGAACTCTCCGTCTGGGGCCCAGCTGCAACTACATTTACCCAGTGTGCAGTTAGGGAGATATAGCGCCCCTGGCCGTGCTTACTGGTCCACGTATCTGTGGTTAGGTGGACCTTGCCACAGATGGCATTGCGCAGTGCACACTTGATTTTATCAGATTCTTGTTTGTGCAGGGAAAGCACGGCTGTCTTGGAGAAGTAGTGGCGGCTGGGAACAACATACTGTGGTTCAGCCATGGCCATCAGCTGTTTGAAGCTGTCTGTGTCCACCAGCCTGAATGACAGCATTTCAAAGGCCAGTAGTTTAGAAATGCAGGCATTCAGGCCCAGGGCTCGAGGGTGGCTAGGTGGGAATTTACGCTTTCTCTCCAAGGTTTGTGAGATGGAGAGCTGAACGCTGCTGTGTGACATGGTGGAGATGCTTGGTGACGCAGGTGGTGGTGTCGGTTTGGTGTGCGGCAGGTGCCAACATTCCTCCCAAGGCGGAGGAAGAGGCCGAGGCAGCAGCAGAGAGGGAGCAAGGGTAGCTTTTTTGTTCTGTTTTTTCTCCCTGCTACCTCTTTTGCTACGCTGTTGGCTCAGTCTCACCACTGTCTCTTCCTCTGAACTATGAAAGTCAGTGGCACGACCTTCTTTCCATGTGGGGTCTAGGACCTCATCGTCCCCTGCATCGTCTTCCACACAGTCTTCCTCCCTGACCTCCTGTTCGGTCTGCACACTGCAGAAAGACGCAGCAGTTGGCACCTGTGTTTCGTCATCATCAGAGACCTGCGGACTCCGATGAGGTGGTATTCCAATGTCCTCATCATCAGGAAACATAAGTGGTTGTGCATCAGTGCATTCTATGTCTTCCACCACTGGGGAAGGGCTAGGCGGATTCCCTTGGGAAACCCTGCCAGCAGAGTCTTCATACAGCATAAGAGACTGCTGCATAACTTGAGGCTCAGACAGTTTCCCTGATATGCATGGGGGTTATGTGACAGACTGATGGGCTTGGTTTTCAGGCGCCACCTGTGCGCTTTTTGCAGAAGACTGGGTGGGAGATAAGGTTGTAAACGTGCTGGATCCACTGTCGGCCACCCAATTAGCGGCTCAGGCCTTACCATCCTTAGAACGGCATTGGGCCCCACCAAATATCGCTGTAAATTCTGGCGGGTACTGGAACCTGAGGTAGTTGGTTCACTAGGACGTGGGGCTGTGGCAGAATGGCCACGTCCTCTCCCAGCACCAGAGGGTCCACTAACACCACCATGACCGCGTCCGCGTCCCTTACTAGATGTTTTCCTCATTGTTACCGTTCACCAAGCACCACAATAGGAAAAAAAATATTTGGCCCAATGTATTGATTTCAAATTCAGGCCTTTTTTTTACAGGCACCTAACACTATCTGCCTATTTATTTATTTACCGTATTACACTAATCCAGGCACAGCAGTAACCACTGATTTAGGGGAATGTCAATTGTAGGGCTAGTATTTAGGCCCTGGATGAAAGGTATCCTTTTATGGACAGATTTACACTTGGAGATGCACAGTAGCGTGTGAAAAAATATGTAGGATTATGTCTTCAGCAATTGTATTTTAACACTTTGTGTAATATACCCTTAACGGACAGAAATACAATGGGAGATGCACGGTAGCGTGTGAAGTTATTGAGGATGACCCTCTCAGCACTTGTATATACATCTTGAGTGTAACATACCCTTTTACAGACTGATTAACACTTGGCCTGCAACAGCTGGAACACCAGATTCAGGGTATTGCTATATTGGCAAGTGAGTTTCACCCCAGAACAAAATATATCCTTTGCCGGACACTATTAATCTTGGCCAGCCACAGCTGAAATCACTGATCTATGGTATTGCTATTTTGGCAATTGAATTTCACCCCAGAACAAAATATATCCTTTGCAGGATACTAATAAACTTGGCCAGCCACAGCTGAAACCACTGATTTATGGTATTGCTATTTTGGCAATTGAATTTCACTAGAACAAAATCTATCCTTTGACGGATACTATTAAACTTGGCCAGCCACAGCTGAATCCACTGATTTACGCTATTGCTTTTTTGGCTATTGAATTTCACCCCAGTACAAAATATATCATTTGCCGGATACTATTATACTTTGCCAGCCACTGCTGGGACACCAGATTTAGGGGATTGCTATTTTGGCAATTGAATTTTACCACAGAAAATTATCTATCCTTTGCCAGACAACAGCCAGTATTACACTTGCCACATTGAATTTAACCCCTTAATAAAATATAGAAATTTCTATCCTGAGTTTCTAGGGGTGACAATAAGCACAGCCAAGCCCCTGATGTAGGATATAGCAAAAAAAAAAAAAAAAACTAGTATTGATGGATTGATGGACTTGGTGGCAGCTTGTTCTGGTGCACCACAAGTCACAAAATGGCCGCCGATCACCCCAGAAAAAAGTGACAGAAAAACACTGTGCAGCCTAAAAACCAGTGAGCAATTAACTAGCAGAAGTTGAATGATTCACAGCTGTAGATTGATCACTTCATTAGGTCTTTTTGCTGACTTTTCCCTGCCTAATCTCGCCCTCACAGAAGCTGCGTCCTCTTCCTACACTAATCAGAGCAGTGTGACGAGCTTAACCACATCAGCCCCCCTAGCTTAAACACCCTTAATGACCAGGCCACTTTTTACAATTCTGCACTACACTACTTTCACCGTTTATTGCTCGGTCATGCAACTTACCACCCAAATGAATTTTACCTCCTTTTTTTCTCACTAATAGAGCTTTCATTTGGTGGTATTTAATTGCTACTGATATTTTTATTTCTTTTGCTATTAATCAAAAATGACCGAAATTTTTGCAAAAAAATGACATTTTTCACTTTCTGTTGTAAATTTTTTTAAAAAAACTACATTTCTATATAAATTTTTCTATTAATTTATTGTTCTACATGTCTTTGATAAAAAAAAAATCCAATAAGTGTATATTTATTGGTTTGGGTAAAAGTTATAGCGTTTACAAACTATGGTGCAAAAAAGTGAATTTCCGCATTTTGAAGCAGCTCTGACTTTCTGAGCACCTGTCATGTTTCTTCAGGTGCTAGAATGCCAGGATAGTATAAATACCCCCCAAATGACACCATTTTAGAAAGAAGACACCCCAAAGTATTCGCGGAGGGGCATGGTGAGTTCATTTATAATTTCATTTTTTTTCACAAGTTAGCGGAAAATGACACTTTCTGAGGAAAAAAAAATAATAAAGTTTCCATTTCTGCTAACTTCTGGCAAAAAAAATTAAAAATCTCACACGGACTCACTATGCCCCTCAATGAATACCTTGGGGTGTCTACTTTCCGAAATGGGGTCATTTGTGGGGGGTGTTTACTGTTCTGGCATTTTGGGCGGGGCAAAATTGTGAGCAGCCATGTAAAACCTAAAGGTACTCATTGGAATTTGGGCCCCATTGCGCACCCAGGCTGCAAAAAAGTGTCACTCATGTGGTATCGCCGTACTCAAGAGAAGTAGGGCAATGTGTTTTGCGGTGTATTTTTACATATAACCATGCTGGTTGAGAGAAATATCTCTGTAAATTGACAACTTTGTATAAAAATTTTAAAAAAGTTGTCATTTACAGAGATATTTCTCACACACAGTATGGGTATATGTAAAAATACACCCCAAAACACGTTGTCCTACTTCTCCTGAGTACGGCGATACCACATGAGTGACACTTTTTTGCAGCCTGGGTGCGCACAGGGGCCCTAATTCCAATGAGTACCTTTAGG
This sequence comes from Bufotes viridis, assembly GCA_033119425.1. Taxonomy (NCBI): domain Eukaryota; kingdom Metazoa; phylum Chordata; class Amphibia; order Anura; family Bufonidae; genus Bufotes; species Bufotes viridis. The sequence goes on along the minus strand of CM065589.1, from coordinate 526,519,837 downwards.
ATTTCACAGGGCATTTTTACGCATTTGGATTCCAGACTTCTTCTCACGCTTTAGGGGCCCCTAAAATGCCAGGACAGTATAATTACCCCACATGTGACCCCATTTTAGAAAGAAGACACCCCAAGGTATTCCGTGAGGGGTATAGTGAGTTCATGTAAAATTTTATTTTTTGTCACAAGTTAGTGGAATATGAGACTTTGCAAAAAAAAAAAAAAAAAATTTCCGCTAACTTGTGCCCAAAAAAATTCTGTGAACTTGCCATGCCCCTCACGGAATACCTTGGGGCGTCTTCTTTCCAAAATGGGGTTACTTGTGAGGTAATTATACTGCCCTGGCATTTTAGGGGTCCTAAAGCGTGAGAATCCAAATGCGTAAAAATGGCCTGTGAAATCCTAAAGGTACTCATTGGAATTAGGGCCCCTTTGCGCATCTTGGCTGCAAAAAAGTGTCACTCATGTGGTATCGCCGTACTCAGGAGAATGTGTTTTGGGGTGTATTTTTACATATACCCATACTGTGTGTTAGAAATATCTCTGTAAATGACAACTTTTTAAAAAATTTTATACAAAGTTGTCAATTTACAGAGATATTTCTCTCACCCAGCATGGGTATATGTAAAAATACAACCCAAAACACATTGCCCTACTTCTTCTGAGTACGGCGATACCACATGTGTGACACTTATTTGCAGCCAAGATGCGCAAAGGGGCCCAAATTCCAATGAGTACCTTTTAGGAGGGCATTTTTACGCATTTGGATTCCAGTCTTCTTCTCACGCATTAGGACCCCTAAAATGCCAGGGCAGTATAAATATCCCACATGTGACTCCATTTTAGAACGGAGACACCCCAACGTATTCCGTGAGGGACATGGCGAGTTCCTAGAATATTTTTATTTTGGCACTAGTTAGCGGAAATTTATTTTTTATTATTTTTTCTCACAAAGTCTCCCTTTCCGCTAACTTGTGACAAAAAGTTCAATTTTTCATGGACTGAATATGCCCCTCTGTGAATACCTTGGGGTGTCTTCTTTCCAAAATGGGGTGATTTGTGGGGTGTTTGTACTGTTCTGGCATTTTGGGCGGGGCTAAATTGAGAGCAGCCCTGTAAAGCCTAAAGGTACTCGTTGGAGTTTACGCCCCTTTACGCACCTAGGCTGCAAAAAAGTGTCACACATGTGGTATCGCCGTACTCAGGAGAAGTAGGGCAATGTGTTTGGGGTGTATTTTTACATATACCCGTGTTGGGTGAGAGAAACATCTCTGTAAATTGACAACTTTGTATAAAAAATATTATACAAAGTTGTCGATTTACAGAGATATTTCTCACACACAGCATGGGTATATGTAAAAATACAACCCAAAACACATTGCCCTACTTCTCCTGAGTACAGCGATACCACATGTGTGACACTTATTTGCAGCCAAGATGCGCAAAGGGGCCCAAATTCCAATGAGTACCTTTAGATTTCGAGGGCATTTTTACGCATTTGGATTCCAGTCTTCTTCACGCATTAGGACCCCTAAAATGCCAGGGCAGTATAAATATCCCACATGGGACTCCATTTTGGAACGGAGACACCCCAACGTATTCCGTGAGGGACATGGCGAGTTCACTAGAATATTTTTATTTTGGCACTAGTTAGCGGATATATATATATATATATATATATATATATTATTTTTTTTTTCTCACAAAGTCTCCTATTCCACTAACTTGTGACAAAAGTTCAATTTTTCATGGACTGAATATGCCCCTCTGTGAATACCTTGGGGTGTCTTCTTTCCAAAATGGGGTGATTTGTGGGGTGTTTGTACTGTTCTGGCATTTTGGGCGGGGCTAAATTGAGAGCAGCCCTGTAAAGCCTAAAGGTACTCGTTGGAGTTTACGCCCCTTTACGCACCTAGGCTGCAAAAAAGTGTCACACATGTGGTATCGCCGTACTCAGGAGAAGTAGGGCAATGTGTTTGGGGTGTATTTTTACATATACCCGTGTTGGGTGAGAGAAACATCTCTGTAAATTGACAACTTTGTATAAAAAAAAATTAAAAAGTTGTTGTTTACAGAGATATTTCCCACACAAAGTATGGGTATATATAAAAATACACCCCAAAACACATTGCCCTACTTCTCCTGAGTACAGCGATACCACATGTGTGACACTTTTTTGCAGCCAAGATGCGCAAAGGGGCCCGAATTCCAATGAGTACCTTTAGGATTTCACAGGGCATTTTTACGCATTTGGATTCTCACGCTTTAGGGCCCCTAAAATGCCAGGGCAGTATAAATACCCCACATGGGACCCCATTTTGGAAAGAAGACACCCCAAGGTATTCCGTGAGGGGCATGGCGAGTTCACAGAAATTATTATTTTTTTTGGCACCAGTTTGCGGACATATATATATATATATATATATATATATATATATATATTTTTTTTTTTTTTTTTACAAAGTCTCATATTCCACTAACTTGTGACAAAAAATAAAATTTTACATGAACTCACCATACCCCTCACGAAATACCTTGGGGTGTCTTCTTTCTAAAATGGGGTCACATGTGAGGTGTTTGTACTGCCTTGGCATTTGAGGGTCTCCGCAATCATTACACGTATGGCCAGCATTAGGAGTTTCTGCTATTCTCCTTATATTGAGCATACAGGTAAAGAGATTTTTTTTTTCCGTTCAGCCTCTGGGCTGAAAAAAATAATAAAAATAAACGGCACAGATTTCTTCATTCGCATCGATCAATGTGGATGAAAAAATCTCTGCCAAAATCAGTGAGTGCGGTGGGCTGGGCGCTAAATTCCTTAACAAGTAGCTGACTAACTGGCAGTGATAGGGGACCCTTATGCCCCATTCACACGTCTGTAATTCTGTTTGCGGAACGGAATTGTGGACCCATTCATTACTATGGGGACAGACTTTGTCCCGCTCAGATCCGGAATTACGGATCCGCGCTTCCGGGTCTGCACTTCCGTTCCGCAAAAATATAGAACATGTCCTATTCTTGACCGCAATTGCGGACAAGAAAAGGTATTTTCTATATAGTTCTGGCAATGTGCGGATCTGCAAAATGCGGAAAGCACATTGCTGGTGTCCATGTTTTGCGGATCCGCGGATCTGTTGATCTGCAAAACACATATGGATGTCTGAATGGAGCCATACAGGGGGGTGATCAATGACAGGGGGTGATCAGGGAGTCTATATGGGGTGATAAGGGGTTAATAAGGGGTTAATAAGTGACAGGGGGGGGTGTAGTGTGGTGCTTGGTGCTACTTTACATAGCTACCTGGTCCTCTGGTGGTCGATCCCAGCAAATGGGACCACCAGAGGACCAGGTAGAAGGTATATCAGACGCTGTTAACTAAACAGCTTCTGATATACATGTTTGATGCTTCTTATTTTACATCTACAGCCTGCCAGCGATTGATCATCGCTGGCAGGCTGTAGTACAACTGCCGAACTGCGAGCCGCTGTGAACGCGCGCGCATTCACAGCAAATCTCGCCTCTCGCGAGATGACGTGCCGACGCGTCAAGGAGCAACATCCCGGCCGTCCGCAGGACACAGCCCTGTGTTCGGCGGTCGGGATGCGGTTAAATAGAGGCTGGGTCACAAGCTGCACTTGGCCAATCACAGCCATGCCATTAGTAGGCATGGCTGTAATGGCTTCTTAGGGCAAGAAGTAAATCGCTAGCTGATTGGCTGCTGTGCTGCCCTTCAGAAAGCGGGAAGAAATCGCTGAACAACCCAAACTCTTTTTAAAATGTTCGGGTCCAGGTCTGTGTCCCGAACACCCCCCAAAATTCGGTACGAATCCGAACTATGCTCGAACTGTTCGCTCAACACTACTTGTGTGGTAAGAACTTTGGAATGCTTTTACTTATCCAAATGATTCTGAGACTGTGTAGTGTATTGTGACACATTGTACTTCAGGTTAGTGGTAACCTCCCCAACTGCAGCATGTGTGTCTTGTCTGGTCCACCATTCCTTATTGTGAGTACAGAGTGAGCTCCTTTACGACATTATATAGTGATTTACAGGGTTGATACAGGCACACAACGGGGTCTCAATATAGCTCCTGTGCTCTGCATTGTGACTGAGACCATCCTGTTAGTGTTTAGGACTCGGGATGAGCGAACCCGTGGAAGTTCGGGTTTTGCCAGGACCCGAACTTGACCCCGGACCCCATTAAAGTCAATAGGGACCCAAACTTCAATTTATAATTTTCCGTTATAACATGGTTATAACGGAAAATAATAGCATTCTTAAGACATAATGCTAAATAAAATGGCCATTGAGGGGTTAAAAAAAAAAACTCACCTCATCCACTTGATCGCGCACCAAAAAGACCTGCGAAGACGTCACCGCAGGTACTTCTATCTTCATTCACGTGGTGAGCGTGGTGAGCGTGGTGATGTCTTCGCAGGACCTTTTGCAGGTCCTGCAGAAAGAAGAAAGAAGAGGATGCCGGCTGCATGATCAAGTGGATGAGGTGAGTTTTTTTTTGTTTTTAACCCGACAATGGCCATTTTATTTAGCATTCTGTCTTAAGAATGCTATTATTTTCCATTATAACCATGTTATAATAGAAAAGAATAAAATCACCCGAACACCGAATCCGAACCCGAACTTCAGTGAAAGGGTTCTGGTCCAGGTACCCGAACTCACACAGTTCAGGTTCGCCCAACCCTATTTAGGACGGATTCCATACTAAATAATCTGACAGCAGCCATTTTTATTTCTTCATAAATTGCCTAGACAAAATGAGCCATTATAAATATTTAAAGGAGTTTAGAAGTTTATGTTAACATGGTTTTTCAATTATTTCTGGGGAGGATGTTGTTTCCCGGGGAACCTCTTTAATTAATCTGACTGTGGTGTAGGTTCAGGGAGGGTCATAAGCTTTTAAAAATAAAACAAACTTAGTGGCTTCTGTTGGGATTTGAACCCCAGACCTTCTGTGTGGTAGGCAGAAGGCTTACCATTACACTATAGGCTGGCCATGTTGGGACACATATACACTCGGACAGCTCACACATGGGACATATGCACTCTTGGCAAGCTCACACTCGGGACACATGCACGCTCGGCCAGCTCACACCTGGGACACATGCAGGCTCATCTAGCTCACACTTGGGACATATGCACACTTGGACAGCCCACACAAGGACACATGCATGCTTTAACAGACCACCACTGGGGCACATGCATGCTCAGTCAGCAAATACCCAGGACACATGCATGCTCAGACACCCCCAAACCTAGGATACCTGCATGCTCAGACAGTTCACACCCAGGAGACATGCACACTAAGACAGCTCATACCCAGGACACATGTACACTTGGACAGCTTACACCTGTACAGGCTCCTCTTTCTATGTGACTTCCAGCATATGCATTTTAGTTCCATTAGTAGAACCTTGCACATGCACTGTGAGTTGATCATATGCGTTACCAAGGTAAGGGAGTGATTGTTGGTAGCCCATGAGATAATAGATTGTCATAAAAACAAGCAGACCCATTACCAGCGCTTGACCTTATGACCCCATGTTCAGGTGTTAGCTAGTAACACAATGCGCCACCTGCTGTCTGATCAGTTTTATTGCAGTTTTATTGCAGGCACATTTGGTATTTGTAAACAAACTTTATCATGACATATTGTGTTGGCATGAGCTAGCCGCTGAATTTCATGCTATACATATCTGGTCATGTTAAGATAAATGGACAGTTAAATGTGGACACATTTGTGTAGACTAGAATTATATTCATTCAGTATTAGGCAAATATATTTTGATCAAAATCATTTCTGCCCGTCCACCACATTTTATGATTGAGTTTGTACCTTAAATTGAAAATGAAAATAAAGCCTATTAAAAAAAAATATTTACATTTTACATTGTCCTTAGTAAATTATACAGACTGCCTCTATACCTATACCCGTTACAAACTACAGGAAGTTCAGGTGTTGGTTCCATAATACAGGAGTAATAAAGCCTCTATATTACACCCATTTGAAAGTGGCCTAGTTACTAAATGCATTATATGAGGGTCAGGGATTTATCATTGTTATTTAGGATTACAGTTTGTATTTGAGGATTAAAATTCTATACTACAGAATTGCCAGTACTTGCATGCAAAAGTTGATTGGTAGTGTTGAGCAAACCCGAACAGGAAAAGTTGGGGTTTGAGTTCGGTGTTCGAGCATTTAATAAAGCTTGTTGAAAGGCTGCAGGGCAGCCAATCAATAAGCTTTTAAGCTGTGAGCACTTAGAAGCCATCACAGCCATGCCTAGTAATGGCATGGCTGTGATTGGCCCATGCATCATGTGACCCAGCCTCAATAAAAGCTGCATCACGTGTAGCACCGCCCATCAGCTCTGAGTAGTGTAGGGACAGGAAGCACAGAAATATATTAAATAATCTGGCTGTTAATTCTGTGGGCGACCTATTTAGTCAGTGGCATATCCGTTTGGTACATTTTTTTTTATGTGATTTATATATTTATATAATTCATCTGCACAATGCTCCGTTTTGTGTAGGATGCCTTTGTGGTGCATGTGGTCCACGCCGGCATCCTCCATTGTACGCATTTTTTGCTGGGGATGGTCGTTTGCTGCGGTCCACATGCGGTGGGACTCCCCCAATGAGAAACACGCTACAGTGTTTGGGGTCTGAGCAGTTCCCCCATATTGGCCACTATTTTTCTGTGATCTTGTTCCATATGTATTGAATGTGCCTTCACCTGGCATTTAACATTCTTTTGCACCTGGTAGCCTCCATCACACGGTCTGATATGGGTGTGGCTTACAGTCTTGCTTTATTCACATAGCATTAGTCGTCCTGCTATGCGGTTGTGTGGAAGCTTGGCTGTGAGCAGGATTACATCACCTTCAGACCGTGTTCACACCATAGTTAGCATAGTGGTAGTCCCCATGCCATGCTGAGCAACCGTGACGTATATTGGCAAAAGTCTCAGCTTTTAATATCTGCTTGTTTGACTAGCTTGTATAGTCAGTGGCATATCCGTTTGATGCATTTTTCTTTCTGTGATTTATATATTTATATATTTCATCCGCACAATGCTCCGTTTTCTGTATGATGCCTTTGTGGTGCATGTGGTCCATTGCATCCTCCATTGTACGCATTTTTTGCTGGGGATGGTCGTTTGCTGCGGTCCACATGCGGTGGGACTGCTCCCCCAATGAGAAACACACTACAGTGTTTGGGGTCTGAGAAGTTCCCCCATATTGGCTACTATATTTTTGTGATCTTGTTAATTCTGTGGGCGACCTATAGCGATTTTTTTGTGGGTGCAATGCACCATCTTTCTACCCCTGACACAAAAATATAATAGTTAATATGTCTGTTAGTTCTGTGGGTGACTTATACCCATGGTACACCCGCACTTCATACTTGACAGAGAAATAAATCTAGTTAATCCATCTTTTAGTTTGGTGGGTGACATATACCAGATGTTTGCGTGGGGTACACCTGCACTGCATACATGACAGATAAATAAATCTAGTTAATCTATCTGTTACATCGGTGGGAGACATATACCAATTGTTTGTGTGGGGTACACTTGCACTGCATACGTGACAGGTAAATAAATCTAGTTAATCCATCTGTTAGTTTGGTGGGTGACATATACCCATAGTTTGTGTGAGGTAAACCTGCACTGCACACATGACATGGAAATAAATCTAGTTAATCCATCTGTTAGTTTGATGGGTGACCTCAAAGAATGAGGAGAGCATCAGATAAGGGCCGTGGTGCTGCTGGTGTTGGAGGAGCTCCTATTGCAAGGAGAGGACATGGACGTGATCAATCTGTGCCAGCAACACAGTCAAATGAAACACTTTCCTCAGGTTCACGCAGGCGACATAATGTTCAGCGTTATTTTATAGGCCCGAATACCAGTGTACAAATGGTGAGGCCAGAACAAGTAGAGGCAGTAGTAGATTGGGTGGCTGATAGTGCCTCCAGTTCTGTCCTTAAGTTCTCCCACCCGGTCCCCTGCTGAAAGCGCAGAGTTGGCACCTGCAGCCCATGGGCATCTGTCTTTCACCTCACCCCTTTGCAAATCAGGCAAGCAGTCTGAGCTCCAAGTCATGCAGCAGTCTCTTATGCTTTTTGATGACTCTGCTGGCAGGGTTTCTGTCGGCCATCCACCTAGCCCTGCCTCAGAAGTGGAAAAGATTGAGTGCACTGATGCCCAACCACTTATGTTTCAGGATGTGGACATGGGAGGACCATTGCAACACGTCTCTGATGATGACAAAACACAGGTGCCAACTGCTGCGGCTTTCTGTAGTGTGCAGATCGGCAAGGAGGGCAGGGGTGAGGAGTGGGTAGAAGATGATGTGGAGGATGATGAGGTACTAGACCCCACATGGAATCAAGGTCATGCGAGTGCGTGTGCAGTTCGGAGGAAGAGGCTTTGGTCACACACCACCAGCCACATAGCAAAAGAGGGAGCAGGGTGCAAAAGCAAAGTGGCTGTCCCCTAGCCAGTATGCCAGCTACTGCCCACCGCACCGAGGGACTGAGCACACCAAAGCCAGCTCCAAGGAGTTCCCTGGCATGGCAGTTCTTCAGACAATGTGCTGACGACAAGATGCGAGTGGTTTTCACGCTGTGCAATCAGAGCCTAAATCGGGACATAAATGTTCTAAACCTGAGCACCACCTTCATTACCAGGCATCTAAATCCAAAGCACGAGCTGCAGTGGAGTACACAGCTCAAAAACCAAGAAGGATCTCAGGCTCCTCCTGCTCCCTCTTCTGCTGAAGTCTCGGCCTCTTCCTCCCCCTCTGGAGTGACAGTGGCACCTGCCACCCCACAAACAGAGGATGTGGCAGCAACACCACCACCTCCACCACCGTCACCCAGCATGTCCAGACTGTCCCATGGAAGCGTTCAGCTGTCTATTCTCCAAACACTGGAGAGAAAGAGGAAGTACCCCCCTACCCACCCTCGATCCCTGGCCCTGAATGCCAGCATTCCAAAATTCCTGGCTTTTGAAATGCTGTCATTCAGTCTGGTCGAGATGGAGACTTTTAAAAACCTTATGGCGGTGGCTATTTCACAGTACGTGGTTCTTTGCCGCCACTACTTTTCCAGGCAAGCCATCCCTGCCCTGCACAACCAAGTGGCAGACAAAATCAGGTGTGCACTGCACAACGCCATCTGTGGCAAGGTTCACATAATCACCGATATGTGGACCAGTAAGCATGGGCAGAGACATTATATCTAACTAACTGCACATTGGGTAAATGCAGTGGCGGCAGGGGCTGAGGCGGATAGCAGTTTGGCGCATGTTCTTCAGGATTGCAGGACGTTTCTCGTTGCCTACTCCTCCTACTCTGCTTCCTCCTCTACTGCCTCCTCATCCAGTCAGCATAACATCTGCACCACTAACTTCAGCACAGCCAGAGGAAAACAACAGCAGGCTGTTTTGAAACTCATCTGTTTGGGGGAAAAACCCAAACACAGCGCAGGTGCTGTGGACGGGCATGGAACAACAGACCGATGAATGGTTGGTGCCACTGAGCCTCAACCGCGGCCTGGTGGTGTGTGATAATGGGCGAAATCTCGTACCAGCTCTGGGCTTAGCCGGTTTGATGCACATCCCTTGCCTGGCACATGTGCTGAATTTGGTGGTGCAGAGGTTCCTGAAAAATTACCCCGATATGTCCCGAGCTGGTGCACAAGTGGGGGCCGTCTGTACGCCCTGCAGCCAGTATATTGTCCGAACGTGTGTTTAGCATGGCAGGGGGGGTGATCACAGACAAGCACAGCCGCCTGTCCACAGCCAATGTGGACAAGCTCACGTTCATTAAAATGAACAAAGCATGGATCCCACAGGACTTGTCCGTACATTGTGCTGAATAGACAAGTATATCGGCCGCACCCAGCCATTGTTAGACTCCAGCACACTTCTCTTTGCATTCTCTTTTCTAGTTCCCAATGTTTTAGGGTCTTCCCAAATTTATAAAAAATAAATAAATAAAGGAAAATTAAAATTAAAAAAACAACAAAAATAGTGTTGTCTACCGCTTCCACCTACAGCTCCACGTCCAACGCCTCCTCAATCTCCTACCCCACTTTGACCTCTGCCTCCTAGTTCAAGATTATTATTTTCAATTTTTTTTTCTATTTTTTTTTAAGTAATTTCCTTATCCATATTTGTTTGCAGAGCAATTGTCCCGCTCTTACCCCCATTTTGCTTACTTTTGCAGCCCTCTAGACCTCACTATGACTATTTTACAGCCATTTTAGTGCACCAAAGTTTGGGTCCCCATTGACTTCAATAGGGTTTGGGTTCGAGTTTGGGTCCCGGCGAACCCAAACATTCACGGGTCTGCTCAACCCTATTGATTGGTGCATTCCCGCAGTTTTTAAATTTTTTAAAAAGTTTTTGCAGCTTTGTATGTAGATGTATGGTATGCATAAATTCATATTATACAGTTTTTTGCAGACTATATGTTATTTGCATAAAGACTCTGATAGAGTATGCATTTAGTCGCAAATATGAATTTTTGTCAATTTTTTTGCAAATGAGCACTTTGCTGCAAAGTTGCATTCTCGTGGTTGTTTGTTGTTTGTGCATTTTGCCCCCCCCCCCAAAAAAAAATAAAAAATTATAATAATAATAATGTGCATGCTTTGCATCATATTTACTGTTTTACACTCTTTTCCACGCATTTCATGCCTGGTCTACCAAAGGGGGGTGGCTTCACAGGAAAAGGGGGCATGCTCTTAATGTCCTAAGCTCCAAAAATGCACCAAAATGTTGGCACATTTTCTGGAGTGAAACTACACTAACTTATAGGTGGCATAGACCTAGACCAGAGAGTTTTTTGTTGCACATACAAATTCTGGTGCATGGACACATTTTTCGAGTGTGGACAGAATTCTTCATAAATCTTGTGCAAAATTTACGATACTTCAAATTTACAAAGGTCCATTTGCCAGAACAGTAAATTTGTCAAATATTAAGACTGTGATTCATATTCTTGCAAAGTACAACACTATTAGTAAATCTGCTGCAGCATGTTTTGCGCTTTCACTAAATATGGATTGTGGTAACCTAGCAGCAGTTTTACATATGTGGATGATGACCATATGTTACATGACCTCTTTTCCAGTGTTTTTAAGAGCACATGCTCATGGTGATGTATATGCTTGTTGTATACACAGTATGAGCTTTGCACACTTCAATAAATCACATTGTTTTTTATAAGTTGTTTTTACGTGTAAACCTCTGCTTGAGTGTGAGTTTAATGGTGCAAATTTTTGTTTTGATGCATTTTAAAAAATACACTGTCCGCATCTACTCTTTCTCCAACTTCCAAGTGTCAGCTACTGACCCCCAGACCCTACCCCTGCAGTTTTCAACTACTTCACCACCTGATTCCTGCACTTCCTTTCTACTGACATCACCCCCATCATCAAAGGTGATTTCAACACATGCCACACATCTGTCTCCAAACCACTAATATTCACTTCCTTCTCTCACAGTCCTCCACTGCCACTCACACTGGATCTTATCTTTATCTGCTTCTGTTCCATATCTAACCTCTCCAACTCACCTTTCCTCTTAACCACAGGAGGACTACAGTATACATATATTCTCTTTCCTCTTTTCTTTAACTGCCCCCAGTCCACAAACTAGCATACTCTTATAGTAACCTTCAATGTCTTGATTTTCACTTATTTTCTGTCTTTCTCCTGCCACTGTCTATCGTGTATTTACTTTATGATGCAGATACAGCTGTCACTTTGTATAACACCAGAATAACTTCAGCTTCTGACTCAGTTGCCCACCTAACACACACCAGAACTCGATAAACATATAGTCAACTTTTGCACACCAACTTGATTAAAGAACTGAGGCAGGCTTCCAAGGTTGCAGAGTAATGATGGAAAAAACCCTCCAAGGAACACATACAGTAAAAAATTTAAATTCCTTCTTAATTTGAAGACCTAACTCACTGCTTTACAACACATTTACTTAACAACTCTCTTATCTTCGCTGTCTCACATGTATTTAACAGTTTCAACTCTTTTTTCCATCCCCTGGTGCCCCCTCTCACATCTCCCATCTCAAGTGAGGACTCGGCCACATGCTTCAAACAGAAGACTGACAATATTAGAGAAAGCATCAGTCTACAGTCCCCACAGCTTTTCTACATAACTATTCAGTTCTCTTTCCCAGACCCACCCTCAGCATAGGTTATCAGTATCTGATTGGTGGGGGTCGAACACCCGGGATCCCCACCGATCAGTTGTTTGAGAAGGCACCAGTGCTTGCAGTAATGATGCTGCCTTCTCGCCGGTTTGCCAAAACCATATGACTTCACGTTCATTGGTCACATGCCCTAGATGCAGCTCAGCCCCATAGAATGTACACTGCTGTTCTTGGTGAGCCGCGAGGAGTCAGCGGCACCACTACGAGCACTAATAACTTCTCAAATAGCTGATTGGTGCCAGACCTGGGTTTCAGTACCCCACTGATCAGTTACTAATGACCTATCCTGATAGGTCATCAGTTAAAAAATCTCGGAAAATCTCTTTAAGTAATTGGTCTGCAATACAGAATTGGATTATTGTATCACTGTACCGAGGTCAGTACTAATCCTCATTGGGAGGCGTATATCGATCCAGTATTTGTATGCTGCTATTTTTATGCAGTCTCTACTGTATATAAAAAAACGCCAACATATAGAAATAGAGTGAGATAAATGCCTCATTGAAATAAATGAAGGCTGTGTTTGAGAACCTTGCGATATGGATTCCTAATTCCCTCGCACCTAAACTGCAACTCTTTAGCAGGCTCCTTGTCTATGTAGATTATTATAAACTATACTTATATATTAAATTAAGGAAGGCTCTTTCCACACTGATCTGTAAAGTAGTTGCTGATCTATAGAAGTGAGGTGTTAGTGGACATTCAAACAAGCGATATTAATTTCCTCCATTCTCCATCTGCTAACATCAGATGATTTCTTAACGAGACTGCCCACGAATGGTGACCATATGCTTTCCGTTTTTATGATGCACCCACTGAATTAAATGAGTGAGACCTGCATAAAAAGAGAACCAGAATTGTGTATCGTGTGATTTTCTCTGCACAGCCTGATGGTCCGTGAGGAAACTGGATGTGTGAATTGCCCATTATTGTAATAGGTCACTGTTCATTCTGTGTGCTGTCCATTCAGATGTGAACATCGCTTGTGTGGTGAGTCATTACAATGTGTGATGACACCACTTCTACAATGTATATTCAGTATTTAGATTCACAATCTGCCAATTAAAAATTGCATGGGATTCATCAATTGCTGCAAATATTTTCACTCATCTTTTCCCAGGATATTCCTGCATATTTATGCGGTTAGAGAGTACAGTATATTCCTAGAGGGATCTTCAGTTGTAATATCCATTCTGTCCTCAGTAGTGATGAGTGGGAGGTGCCATATTCGATTTCGCGATATTTTGCGAATATTCAATTGAATATTCGTCATATATTCGTTAAAATCGAATATTCGTCATTATTCTATATATTGTGAATGTTATGCAAATTTATATTCGCGTATTGCGATTTGAACTTTGAACAGTGTATAGCTTAGTAGAATCAACGAAGATATCGAATATAACACTATATTCTCAATCTTCGTTATTTTCTAGCAAGTCAAGCATTAGGAACTCAGTTCTAAGTTGAATTCTCAATGCGAGTATATGTTCGCATTGCAAATTAAACTTAGAGCTGGGTTCCTAATGGTTGTTGCTAGAATATAACAAAGATTGAAAATTTAGTGCTATATTCGTTATCTTTGTTATATTCTAGCAATACAACCATTAGGAACTCAGCTCTAAGTTGAATTCGCAATGCGAGTATATGTTCGCATTGCAAATTCAACTTAGAGCTGAGTTCCTAATAGTTGTATTGCTAGAATATAACAAAGATAACGAATATCGAATATAGCACTATATTCTCAATCTCTGTTATTTTCTGGCAAGCCAACCATTAGGAACTCAGCTCTAAGATGAATTCGTAATGCGAACATATACTCGCATTGCGAATTCAACTTAAAAATGAGTTCCTAATGGTTGGCTTGCTAGAAAATAACGAAGATTGAGAATATAGTGCTATATTCTCAATATTAGTTAATTCTACACAGATGCAAGTTGAATGTGCAATGTGAGTAATACAGGTTATATTAATCGCATTGCGAATACAACTTAGTCAAACTTGTGAGATCGTGATTCTCCCATTCGACAGTACATTTTAGCATGGAGGCGTTCGCATTGTGATGGGGACGCTCCATGCACACGGGAAGTCGGCAGAAGCGGCAATGGTCATTGACTGGAGCGGGCAGGGAGCCATGAATCCTCCGGACAGGTTAGAACAGCTTTTGGGAAGTGGGAAGACAACCAGAGAGCAACAAGAATTAACAACTTAAAAAAAAAAATGAATATACGAAATAGCGAATATGTAGCGCTATATTTGAAATATTCGCAAATTAGCTAAGTGCTGATATTCGCTAAAAAATTCGCTCTTCGAATATTCACGCTCAACACTAGTCCTTAGGGGTTGCTCATTTAACCAGAAAGAAACCTTAGACCAAGAAGTAGAGATGAGCTGAATTTATACATATCTATTCATTCATCAGAGGTCTTGAGAAGGGGCTGTTCCCGCTGCTCAAGAGGCTCCCTCTTGATTTACAGTGCAAAACTTTTTGCTCCTCCTTGTCAATCTAACAAGTCTGTACTACAGCTCCAAGTTGCAGCACAAGCTCAAAGGCTTTGCTGCTGCCACCAGAGCAGCGACTGTGCATGCGCCAGTAAACTTCAGAGTAACGGTGCATGCATAGTCACTGTTCTGGTAGCAACAGCAGAGCATCTGTGCTTGTGCTGCTATTCAGAGCAGCAGCAGCAGGACTGGGCAAGATGTCCATCTGGTGGGAGCCTCTAGAGCTGAGGGTCATATATCAAACTGGTGTAAAGTAGAACTGGCTAAGTTGCCCATAGCAACCAATCAGATTCCTCCTTTCATTTCCCAAAGGAGCTGTCCAAAATGAAATGTAGAATCTGATTGGTTGCTATGGGCAACTAAGCCAGTTCTACTTTACACCAGTCTGATAATGCCTCTGTTCTCTGCCCAAATTGATTTTCCCATCTCTACCTTCCATAAAAAGGGCTTTATGCCATCTCTCTCTCTTCCTTTATTCTTCTGTTCTTTCGTTTTCTAGGGTTATGGATGGGTTTCTTTTCTTGTAATGAGATGTGACATTTTAGATTTGTTTTATATATATATATATATATATATATATATACATACATATATATACAGTTGTGTTCAAAATTATTCAACCCCCACTGAAATTGGCCAGTTTGACATTGATTTTGATCATTTCATTCATCTTGTTTACAATTAAATCAAATAAGGAACTTGTAAGTCAGACAAATGTAACATAACATTTATAATGAAATAACCACAAATGTCTTTTCTGTGCTCACATCATTATCAGTTTTATTCAACCCCCAAGTGACATTCAATCTAAGTACTTAGTACAACATCCTTTTCCAGTTATAACAGCTTTTAAACGTGAAGCATAGCTTTACACAAGTGTCTTGCAGTGGTCAACAGGTATCTTCGCCCATTCTTCATGGGCAAAAGCCTCCAGTTCAGTCACATTCTTAGGCTTGCGCGCTGTAACTGCTTTCTTTAAGTCCCACCAGAGGTTCTCAATCGGATTTAAGTCTGGTGACTGCGATGGCCACTTCAAAATGTTCCAGCCTTTAATCTGCAACCATGCTCTAGTGGACTTGGAGGTATGCTTGGGATCATTGTCCTGTTGAAAGGTCCAACGTCTCCCAAGCCTCAGGTTTGTGACGGACTGCATCACATTTTCATTAAATATCTCCTGGTACTGAAGAGAATTCATGGTACCTTGCACACGCTGAAGCTTCACTGTACCTGTAGAAGCAAAACAGCCCCAACGCATGATTGACCCCCCGCCATGCTTCACAGTAGGCAAGGTGTTCTTTTCTTCATAGGCCTTGTTCTACCTCCTCCAAACATAGCGTTGATCCATGGGCCCAAACAGTTCTAATTTTGTTTAATCAGTCCACAGAACACTATCCCAAAACTTTTGTGGTTTGTCCACATGACTTTTGGCATACTGCAGTCGACTCTTCTTATTCTTTGGAGACAGCAAGGGGGTGCGCCTGGGAGTTCTGGCATGGAGGCCTTCATTACGCAGTGTGCGCCTTATTGTCTGAGCTGAAACTTCAGTACCCGCATCTGACAAATCTTTTTTCAGTTCCTCGGCAGTCACACGGGGACTTTTCTCCACTTTGCGCTTCAGGTAGCACACAGCAGTCGAAGTCAGCATATTATTTCTGCCACGACCAGGTAGCGTTTCAACAGTGCCCTTTGCTTGAATTTGTGAATGATGCTTCTTATGGTGTCTCTTGGTATGTTTAACATCTTTGCAATCTTCTTATAGCAATTGCCCTTCCTGTGAAGAGAAATCACCTCTTCTCTAGTCTTCCTGGACCATTCTCTTGACTTCACCAACCATGTCTGTAAACACACCAGTAAATGTCTAGAAGGAGCTGAGTATCACAGTCATTTTAAATCTGCCTAATTGGTGCTTATTTTGCTTGATCGCTGCTCCTTGACATCCACAGTTTTTTTTCAATACCTGATCGAAAACACTTGAATGAACCTTTGTTCTTAAGTGTGGTAGTCTTTAAGGGGTTGAATAAATGTGTCAATGAAGAAATCACAAAAAGAAACATTTAATACTGTATTACAAAAACAATTGATTGTCATTGTCATTTTAGTTGCATTTGTTTCTTTAAAAATTCCTTGTAAGAGTTCATTCTGAACACAATTACAAATGTACACTAAATTCCCTAAAACCCTTTACAGCATTGGGGGTTGAATAATTTTGAACACAACTGTATATACAGTATTACTCACAAAAAGTTAGAGGTATTTGGCTTTCGGGTGAAATTTATGGAAAATATAAAAAGTTCACGCTACAGTGATATTATATCATGAAAGTAGGTCATTTAAGTAGAAGCAGCAATGGTGGGTTCCTCATCTCAAACTGTTTATTGAAACAAAAGCCAACAACAGTGGTGTGTATACCCCCACAAAACATGTCAATGTCTCAAAAACTTGTCATGTGGCCTTGAGCATCAATTACAACTTCACAACAACGTCTTATGCTGTTCTTAAGTCGATGTATTGTCTGCTGAGGCATGGTACCCCACTCTTTTTGAAGGGAGGCCCTCAGGTCATTGAGGTTCTGAGGTTCTACACGGTGGCTCAGCTGATCCCATAGGTTTTCAATGGGATTCAGGTCTGGAGAAAGTGCAGGCCACTCTATTTGAGGTCCCCCAGTCTCCAGCAGCCATTCCCAAATGATGCAACCTCAATGAGCTGGTGCATTGTCATCCATGACGATTAAATTAGACCTGTGTTGTTCAAGCAGAGGCACAAGGTCTGGATTAATAATTTTATTTAATGTTATAGTTATGTAAGTGTAGGGCAGTTCTGTATTGACTAGACACACCTGCCCACACTGCAACACCACCACCACCAAAGACATACAGTGGCTGATGCATAGCACTCTTGATGTCTCAAACATCGTTGGCGGCCATCATTTCTGCTCAGTGTGACTTGACTTTCATCAGTGAACAGTACTGAGGCCTACTGGTCCCTCATCCAGCGTAGATGCTCCCTGGCCCAGGCAAGACGCCTGTACCTGGTACCCTTGCAGGCTGTCTAGCATGCAGACCACGCTGGTGGAAACAGTTTCAAATAGTCTGACGTGACACTTGGGTGCCTCTCCCCTCCCGCAAATGTGCCTGGAGCTATGTGGCATTCATCATTCCGGTTCCGCAGGGCATTGTTCACACTGAAACGGTCATCAGTGGACGGTCATCAAGGACGTCCACTTTAATTCCTTTCTGTGTCTCTTCCAGTCTCTCTGTAGCTCACTGCTGATGACACTCTGTGACACTCTAAGCTCAGTGGCCACTGCCATCTGAAAACGTCCTGTTTGAAGCCTCGCAATGGCAAGGTACTGTTGATCAATTACTATGTGTTATCTTGGTCTCATGATGTCAAAATGTGAACAGCATGATGAGGAGGACTGTTTAAATACCAGTTCTAATTGAACTAGGAAATTTATTGGGTGATTCATGGATCAAAAACCTGTTCTGAATTTTGCTATTAAGCTCCTTGTTCGAGAACAGCGAGTTGTGCAAAAAGTACGGACACATTGATCAGTCGGACATGTGCATTCAAAAGTTTAGAGGAGGTCACATTAAGTTCACCTGTAAAGGTTAGAGTGCATTTTAGGTTCATCCTGAAATTTTACCCAGAAGCCAAATATCCCTAACTTTTTGTGAGTAGTGTGTAACATCTAATTCCTTTTCAAATTACAAAACACCTTTATCTAATATATAAAGCTGAGTGTATGTATGTATGTGTGTGTGTGTGTATGTATGTCTGCTTAAGGAATCCACACAGTCGCATTTACAATAACGAAATTTGGCACACAGGTACATCAGGTGTCTCGGAAGGTTTTAGACCAGGTCTCAGCTATCTAGCACGTACCGTTCCTGAGATATTCCCAAAAAATGAATTAGCCAATAGAAGCCTGGTCACATGACTAGTGCTGAACGAACCCGAACTTTGCCGGAAAAGTTCAGGTTCAAGTTCGGTGTTCGGGCATTTAATAAAGCTTGTTGAAAGGCTGCAGGGCAGCCAATCAACAAGCTTTTAAGCTGTGGGTACTTAGAAGCCATCACAGCCATGCCTGCTAATGGCATGGCTGTGATTGGCCGGTGCATAATGTGACCCAGCCTCTATATAAATTGGATCACCTGTAGCACCACCCATCATCTCTGAGTAGTGCAGGGACAGAAAGCAGGCAGCTGAAGTGAGGGGAGAGTGTTAGGAATCTCATTTGGCTGTTAATTCTGTGGGTAAACTATAGCAATTTTTTATAGCAATACACCACCTTTGCACCCCTGACACAGAAAGATAATAATAATTCTGGCTGTTAATTCTGTGGGTGACTTACAGTGATTTTTTTGTGGGTGCAGTGCAACATCTTTGTACCCCTGACACACAAATATAATAGTTAGTCCATCTGTAAGTTCCGTGGGTGACATATACCCATTTTTTGTGTGAAGTACACCTGCACTGCATACATGACAGGAAAATGAATATAGTTAATTCGTCTGTTAGTTCGGTGGGCAACTTATGCCCATTTATTGTGTGAAGTACAACTGCACCTCATACATGATAGAGAAATAAATATAGGTAATCCATCTGTTAGTTAGGGGGGCGACACATAACCATTTATTGTGTGAAGTACAACTGCACTGCATACATAACAGTTAGGTGGGCGACATATACCCATTTATTGTGTGAAGTACACCTGCACTGCATACATGACAGGGAAAAAAATATAGTTAATCCGTCTGTTAGATTGGTGGGTGACATCTAACCAAGTTTTGTGTGAGGTACACCTGCACTGAATACGTTACAGAGAAATTAATGTAGTTAATCTATCTGTTAGTTCATTGGGTGACCTCAAAGAATAAAGAGAGCATCAAATAAAGGACGTTGCCCTAGTCATGGTGCTGCTGGTGTTGGTGGAGCTCCTGTTGCAGGGAGAGGACGTGGACACGGTCGATCTGTGCCAGCTACACGCCCAAATGAAACACCTTCCTCAGGTGCACGTAGGCGACAGAACTTTCAGCGTTATTTTGTAGGCCCAAATACCCATGTACGAATGGTGAGGCCAGAACAAGAAGAGGCGGTAGCAGATTGGGTGGCTGACTGTGCCTGTAGTTCCTTCACATTGTCTCCTACCCGGTCCCCTGCTGAAAGCGCAGAATTGGCACCTGCAGCTCATGGGCATCTGTCTTTCACCTTAACTCCTTGCAAATCATTCAAGCAGTCTGAGTCCCAAACAGAGGCGGCTCTACACTTTGTGAGGCCTTAGGCGAAATTTGAACATGAGGGCCCCACAAGCACAAGATACTTACCTGGCACTGCCAGGCTCCGATGGTGAGGTGACTGCCTGATGTGGGCACTTACAGTCACCTTCCCAATGTACATTACAGACTACTTTTCTGGAGGTGCCCGGTTCCGGTACTAATAAACATTATGCGCTCTGCGCACATGACCTACCACCATCTGGAGACTCAATGGAAGCGTTCATCTCCTGTAACCGGCCGCCGTGGGCCCCCATTCCCGGAGCGAGAGCGAGGCCCCCACCAGCGCGAGGCCTTAGGCGGCGGCCTAAGTTCCCTAATAGAAGAACCACCTGTAGCCCCAAGTCATGCAGCAGTCTCTTATGCTTTTTGATGACTCTGCTGGCAGGGTTTCCGTGGGCCATCCACATAGCCCTGCCCCAGACGTTATAGAGGTTTGGTGCACCGATGCCCAACCACTTATGTTTCAGGATGTGGACATGGGAGAAACACCGCAGCACATCTCTGATGATGACGAAACACAGGTGCCAACTACTGCGGCTTTCTGCAGTGTGCAGACTGGCAAGGAGGGCAGGGGTGAAGAGTAGTGATGACCACGAATATTCGAATGACGAATTTTAATTGCAAATATCACCACTTCCATAATTTGGGAATATTTAGAATATATTGCTATATATTAGTTTTTCGAATATTCTTCATTTTTCATCATCCATCTGAAGTGAACAGTACACATGATTCCTCCCTGCTTAGGGTGTCTGGGTCCCAAAAAAACAGTTCTTATCTGTTCAGGCTCACTAGGATTTCAGCCCACTCCAGTCAGTGCCCGTTGCCGTGCGCATGGAGCGTCCCAATCACCATGAGAACGCTTTGGGGTTAGAATATACCATCGGATCAGAGTTTTCACGATCTCTCAACAGCAAATAGTCTTGTCATAAGACTATGAAACCAATAGAGGGAGCTGTTTTTAATAACTCATGAACAGTGTCTTCTATTGGTTGTATAGTCTTATGACAAGACTATTTGCTGTTGTGAGGTCGTGAAAAATCAGATCCGATGGTATTTTCTAACCCCGAGTCGTTTCCATGGTGATGGGGAGGCTCCATGCTCACGACAACGGGCAGTGAATGGAGCGGGCTGAAATACTAGGGACAGATAAGAACTGTTTTTTTGGGAACCAGACACCCTAAGCAGGGAGGATTGATGTGTACTGTTCACTTCAGATAGATGCTGAAAAATGACAAATATTCTAAAAACAAATATATAGCAATATATTGCTATATATTAGTTTTTTTCGAATATTTGCGAATATATGACGAATATTCTACAAAATAGTGAAGAGTGGGTGGAAGATGATGTGGAGGATAATGAGGTCCTAGACCCCACATGGAATGAAGGTCATGCATGTGACGTGTGCAGTTCGGAGGAAGAGGTGGTGGTCACACTGCGCCGGCCACACAGCAACAGAGGTATCAGTGTGCAAAAGCAGAGTGGCCATCCCCTAGCCAGTACGCCTGCTACTGCCCACTGCACCCAGGGACTAAGCACACCAAATCCAGCTCCAAGGAGTTCCCTGGCGTGGCAGTTCTTCAGATAATGTGCTGATGACAAAAAGCGAGTGGTTTGCATGGTGTGCAATCACAGCCTAAATCGGGACATAAATGTTCTAAACCTGAGCACCACCTTTATGACCAGGCATCTAAATGCAAAGCACGAGCTGCAGTGGAGTACACACCTCAAAAACCACGAAGGATCTCAGGCTCCTCCTGCTCCCTCTTCTGCTGCAGTCTCGGCCTCTTCCTCCCCCTCTGGTGTGACAATGGCACCTGCCACTACGCAAACAGAGGATGTGGCAGCAACACCATCACCTCCGTCACTGTCACCAAGCATCTCCACAATGTCCCATGGAAATGTTCAGCTGTCCATCTCCTAAACACTGGAGAGAAAGAGGAGCTACGCCCCTACCCACCTGTGATACCTGGCCCTGAATGGCAGCATTTCAAAATTCCTGGCCTTTTAAATGCTGTCATTCTGTCTGGTGGAGATGGAGACTTTTAAAAACCTTATGGCCATTCCTGCCCTGCACAACCAAGTGGCGGACAAAATCAGGTGTGCAAAGCGCAATGCCATCTGTGGAAAGGTCCACATAACCACCGATACGTGGACCAGTAAGCATGGGCAGGTACGTTATATCTCCCTAACTGCACACTGGGTAAATGCAGTGGCAGCTGGGCCTGAGGTGGATAGCAGTTTGGCGCATGTCCGTCCCCCACCAAGGATTGCAGGAGGACATTTCTCGTTGCGTCCTGTTGCCTCCTCCTCCTCCTACTCCTCTTCCTCTACCGCCTCCTCATCCGGTCAGCGTAACACCTTCACCACCAACTTCAGCACAGCCAGGGGGAAACAACAGCAGGCTGTTTTGAAAATCATCTGTTTAGGGGTAAAAACCCCACACCACGCAGGAGCTCTGGAAAGGCATGGAACAACAGACTGATAAGTGTTTGGTCCCACTGAACCTTAAGCCCGGCCAGGTGGTGTGCGATAATGGGCAAAATCTCATAGCAGATCTGGACCTAGCCGGTTTGACGCACATCCCTTGCCTGGCGCATGTGCTGAATTTGGTGGTGCAGATATTCCAGAAAAATTACAGATATGTCAGAGCTGCTCCAGAAAGTGAGGTCCGTCTGTGTGCGCTTTCAGCGTTCTTACCCTGTCTGTGCTGGAGCGTAATTTCGGCCTTACTGCTCACCGCCTCATATGCGACGTGCCCACAAGGTGGAACTCCACGTTGCACATGCTTGAGAGACTAAGCAAGCAGCAGCAGGCGATCGTGGAGTTTCACCTGCAGCACGCACGGGTGAATAGCTCTGCGAAACATCACCACTTCACCAAAAACGAATGGGCCTCCATGCAGGATGTGTGTGCCGTGTTGCGCTGTTTCGAGTACTCCACCAACATGGGCAGTGCCGATGACGTTACTATCCCAATTCTATGTCTCCTTGAAAAAACGCTTCGGGTGATGATGGAAGAGGATGTGGTACAGGAGGAAGAGGAGGAGAAAGAGGGACCATCTCCACAGTTATCAGGCCAGTCATTCACAAGTGGCTCGGAGGGTGGGTTCCTGCACCAACAGAGGCCAGGTACACAATTGTCCAGCCATGGCACAGTTCTGGAGGAGGAGGATGAGGAGGAACCGTGTTCACAGCAGGTTGGTACCCAAAGCAGCTTATGGGAATCACTACAGTGTGGATGGGGGGATACAGAGGATGCAGACGATATACCTCCCAAAGAGGACAGCTTGTCATTGCCTCAGGGAAGCCTGGCACACATGAGCGACTACATGCCGCAGTGCCTGAGCAACGACCGCCGAGTTGCCCACATTCTAACAAGTGCTTATTACTGGGTGGCCACCCCCGCTACAAGAACAATGTGCCGTCCTTAGTTCCATCACTGGAGCGTGATCAGAAGATGCATGAGTACAAGCGCATGCTGGTAGACACATTGCTGATGGCATTCCCACCTGACAGGGACTCAGTGGAAGCACAAGGCGAAGGCAAAAGAGGAGGAAGAAGTTGCCAACGCAGCTGGGGCACCGCCAGCACCTCAGAAGGGAGTGTTAGCATGGCTGAAATGTGGAAAAGCTTTGTCAGCACGCCACAACAACCAGCACCATCACTTTGACCTCCGCCTCCTAGTTCAAGATCATAACTTTTTTATATTTTATGTTTTTTTAAGCCATTTCCCTATTTACATTTTGCTTCCTTTTGCAGCCCTCTAGCCCTTGCTATGACTTTTTTAGAGCCATTTTAGTGCCCCAAAGTTTGGGTCCTCATTGGCTTCAATTGGGTTCGGGGTCAAGTTCGGGTCCCAAACTCGAACTTTGCGGCGAAGTTCGGCCAAACCTGGCAAACTCAAACTTCCAGGTGTTCGCTCAACCCTACACATGACCCTTATCAGCAAATAGAAGCTCGCAGGCCATTAGTCTCCACATACACACAGTTTTAAACCAGGTTTCCATAACAACTGAGCCATTTTTCTTCACTGCTGTAGGTCAGCTTTAAAGGGGCAGGGCGCTGTGGATGACACTGTTAAGTGAGCGGAGTGCTGTGGAGGTCACAGTTCAGGGGCAGGTAAGGTGGCCATTCAGGCCACCCTCAAAGGACAGACTTAAAAACCTTGCCTCAAGTCCCTCTAAGCCACGCCCTGACCCAGTTAGGCCACATCCCCTCTACTCAGTAGCCGACGGCGGTAGAACAAATGAAGGTAAAATTCAACTGTCAGCTGTAGATGTGGGAGGGAGGGTGACTTTCTCTCTGTCTGAGAGTGAGCTGTTCAGCTGTGTTGTGGAAACTACTGTTAAGGAGATGGGCTACTGTGAAGGTCACTTATAAAGGGGCGGGTCACAATGGAGGTCACTGTTAGGTGGGCAGGATGCTGTGGAGGTCACTGTTAAAGGGGCGGGCACTGTGGAGGTATCTGTTAAAGGGGCAGAAATGGCGAAGTCCACAGTTAAGGGGACAGTCCGCTATGGAGGTCAGTGTCAAGGGGCAGGGTGCAGTAGAGGTCACTGTTAAGAGGGCAGGATATTGTGTAAATCACTGTTATAGAGACGGGGTACAGTGGAGGTCACTAATAAAGAGGCAGCCGCTGTGGAGGTCACTGTTAAAGGGTAGGGCGCTGTGGAGGTCACTGTTAAGGGAGTAGGGGACTGTGAGGTCACTGTTTAGGGAGCTGTGTACAGTGGAGGTCACTGTTAAGGGAGCGGGGTACTGTGGCAGTCACTGTTAAAGGGCCAGTCATTGTGGAGGTCTCTGTTAAAGGGGCAAGGAATGGTGGAGGTCACAGTTAAGGGGACTATAACTTATGGTGAGTGTTAAGGGGCGGGTGCTGTAGAGGTCACTGTTAAGGGGGTGGTCCCCTGTGGAGGTCACATTTAAGGAGATGGGGTGCTGTGGAACTCACTGTTAAAGGGGCAGGCTGCTGTGAAGGTCAAAGTTAAGGGGTTGGCTGCTGTGGAGTTCCTATTTTAAGGAGGTGCACTGTGGGGGGGGTCAGTGTTCGGGGTGGGGGCCTGTGGAGGTCACTGTTATAGTGGATACTGTCGATATCTTTTAATGACACACACAATTATTGAATTAAATTGATGAAATATACCCGTGCAAAGCCGGGTCCTTCAGCTAGTATATCTTTATACAGTATCTATACGTATGATGTGTAACCATATAGATTCTGCTTTTTCATTTCATTGATTTTATTGGAAAATTGCATTCACCCCTCTGTGTCTACGATAAACAAACCAAATCACATTTAACTTCATATCCAGCTAGAAAATAAATCTGCAGCATCTCTCGATTTCTGTTCCTGATAAGTTACGGCAGAATTCAGCAACGTCTCCTTTTCCATCTCTTGTTGCTTTTCCATGTTTACTTGTTGAGAATAAAAAGCTAAATAATTTGATGGGCAGAAAACTGTTATCAAGTCCATTCTTAAGGGGATTAAGCTTCTGCCATAAGGAATGGTATTAATATTGTCTAGAAAAGTTTGTGCTGGAAAATTGACTGTATAGAAAGTATAAACTTGTTTTCTTTCTGGCCGATTTCCACATAACACACCATGTGAGGCAGAAGGGCCTCAGGTGCAGTGTTATACATGTAATGTATTCAAAAAAACTCCGATTTAATGCCGCTGTTCAATCTGGTTTTATTTCTGGATCACTGCATTGTTGTCAGGATGAAAAATCTGCCATTTTCTAAGTTGAAATATAAAGTTAGCTTTCTGACAGAATCTCATATTTTTCAATATACCTTCTTGATTTTCGACCAGGCTCCTGTCTGCATTGGCATCCCCATGCCACCAGGCAGTCGCAGTTTTTCTCACAACATGTTCAACCTCACTTTGCCCATGTTTGTACTGTACTTAAGGTATGCCGCTATATAGTTATTTTAAGAGCTAATGCACCCAGAATTACGGCTTTTGTACAGGCTCCAAGTTGGCCTGAGCCATTATATGACCACCATAGAAGTCTATGGAGTCAAAGCACACCTCTTTATGCCTCCAGTTTCAAATAGTGGTACAGATGTGTCCAGCTTGACCTTAGATTGAATTTAACTAAAGGGTTTTTCCGGGATTTTAATATTATTGACCTATTGTCCTCAGGATAGGTCATTAATATCAGCTCGGAGGGGGTCTGACACCTGTCACCCACGCCAATCATCTGGCGCCTACCTATATAGGTGGTCATCAATATCAAATTGACTGGGGTCCCGCAGATCAGCTGCTTGAAGAAAAAGTCATGCTTTGTGCAAGCGCAGCCTTCCCTTCATTGTTTACCTGCTCGCCGTCGACATCGCAGCAGTGAGCAGGTGTAATTACAAGAAAACGTCCCATTCACTTCTATGGGATGGCTCTGTAGTATACACCTGCAGGCTGGGACTGGCCCACAGGGGAACAGGGGAATCCCCCGGTGGGCCCCTGAGCAAGGTGGGCCCCTAGTCTCACATTCCCTGCATAAGTGGCACAGAACACAGTAGATTTACTGCACTACATACATATATTCAATGTACAGTACCTCAAACAGCCTATGTTCATATAAAAAACTTGTTAGATTATTTATTATATTTGAATGTATCTGTATGGTGGGCCCCCAAAATAAATTTTACTGGTGGGCCCTAGGTATCCCAGTCCGACACTGTACACCTGTATAGGTATGTGCCATCTGATTGGCGGGGGTGATGTGTGTCAGACCTACACCGATCTTAAATTGATGACCTATTGGTTACCCATCAATATTAAAATCCCGGAAAACCCCTTTAAGTGCGTTAATTTCTCAAGAAACCAATTCAATCTAATATTGCAACATGCAAAACACTTGACAGACTACAATTTACAACATGACCAATGGGTGGCTGCATGTAGACACGTACAGAATGGACATCTTGTGACTCAACATTGCTAAATTATGTTTAAAAAAAAACTGTCCCTCTCCCACCCATCTGAAAATATGTTAAGACAAGAGGAAAGATGAGGAAGGACAGATCTGTATACTCAATTGAAGAATATCTTTAAAATGTGGGGCTATGGCAGCACAGGAACTGCCCATGTCTCCGTAGCCTGGTACAACTAGATCTCCATACAAGCACTGTGCACACTACTCCGCCATGTGAGCTGCAATACCACACACAACCTTTGAAAAGATGTAGTGCTGTTTTAGAACAAAGTGTTTTTCTAATCCTGGATAACCCCTTTAAAGAGGAATAGTATACCCAATGTAAAAAGCTATGTGCATTAAGTCAACTTGTGTGTTTTTTGGGGGCTAAAACATACAAACAACAAACGTTACAATTTGCTTGCCTTACTCATTCTTCTCCTTTCTCCCACAGCTGGTCTCCTGCGAATCTTTGTGTTCAAAGCGTATGATGGCATGTGATCTATTTTGACCATTGCTTGTAATTACTCCTTGTTGTTTGAGGTCACTAAACACAATACAGCAACTGACTGCTGTTTTCACATGGTATGCCATTATTATGTCATCCCCCAGCAGGGAACACAAGGAGCCCAGCATCCACTAAACAGAAATTAATCAGCTCCCCCTAGAGGCAGCACCTGGCAGTCAGTTTTAGAATAGTGTAAAGAGAGTCTGTCAATGTACGGTAGGTGCCCCAAAACATAACCATACCTTTCTTTTATGCAAAAAAGGTTTTCGGTGTACCATTGGCTAAATTTGTTGCAGCATATCTTCACCCAGTTCCTCCCTCTTGTTTGAGTGATCGTCCCTGAGATTTGAGAGCTGGTAGTGATTATACAGGTGAAGCCAGGTGCACTGAATGGAGCGACCACACCCACAATGCACCGAAAACCTTATTTGTATAACAATAAAAAGGAGAATTTATCATAATTAGACCTGAGTTTCATGAGAAAGGTATGGTTATGTTTCAGGACACCTACCCTACATGGCGGTATGCTTACTTTAAAACTTTTGGAGGTGACCGATTTCTTTTAAGGTTTTTTTCCCAGCCTTTAAGTGTTGATGACCTATCACTATAAGATTGGCAGGGGTGTAATGCAATTCACAAGACTCCTGCCGATCATCTGATTGGTGCTGCACCTGAATTGGGTGTTGGAAAATTGCATCAAAAAGTTAGACCCCCACTGTTCTGATGTAGGTTCAGAGATCTGTATTAATATTATGATTTTGGACATTCACCATAAACACCAAATATGTGATAATAAGCGATTTGGATCATGGAGTAAAATGTGAATTTTGATGCTAAGGATCATCACAGTATATACTCTCAGGTTTCACAAAATAAATGACAGTGTGGAAATTGTGCCAGTAGCTCTCCCCATGCAACATGTTCCAAAAAAAGACAAGGTTGGGAAAAGCTTATGGATTTTAAAGCTTATGGATTTTTAATGAACAGATATGTATGACGTCACACGCCGGGCGGTGTGAACATGTCATCTCTGTGTCACTCCCTGCCCTGTCAATATGTGGAGGTCTGTCTGACTGGCTGCACATGTCTGATTTCTCTGTTTGTTTTGGGTTTGAGCTGGATCCACCTTCCCTCAGGTGTACTGGGTTTGATTGTTAGTGAGGCTATTTATCCCTCCTTCTCCCAGTGGCCTGTGTGGGTTATAGTTCTTTCCTGTGAGCTCTGGATGTGTGGAGGATCGTCTGCTCCAGCTCTGCTCTAGATAAGTCCTCTTTGTTATTTCTTATTGTGTCTTTTATCTAGGCCTCTAGGGAGACGCTTGCTTCCTCTGGGTTTGAAGAAGCAGGTTGCCTCTTCCCATTTACCTACAACTTAGGGTTTGCCCAGGGTACAGATTTAGGCACGAGGGCATGTGCATATCCACCATTAGGGTATGCACATGGGCACAGCAGTTTAGGGAAAGCTTTTAGGGATCGCTAGAGGGTGACCCTTTTCTCCCTAGCTTTTGGGCCTAGACATTTGTTCTGTTTGTTTTCCTGTGTTCGGTTATTTCCTCGCTTACCTACCTATAGTGGCACTCTGGCCACGTGAGATTTTTTAGAGTAAATAAAAGTGTGAATCAACAAATTGCTAAATTTAAAGTAAATATATCACTGGAATTTGAAATAATTTTTTTTAATTGGTGTAATTTGCTTTATTTTAATGTCTATCTATTATATAGGTTTCATACAGATAATTGAAACACACACACTTAGGGCTGTAACACACTGCCTGATGCTCGGGCAGTGGAAACGCTGATGGATAACATAATAAAATGAAAAAAGAAAAGTAATGGCCAAGCTCACCTGCAAATGCAATGGAGGCACAGCTATTGCCAGGAACACAGCAGAAATACAACAAATAAAGATATATAATGAACCCAGCTTCCAAAAAAATGTAAAAAACTGCCTTTTTTGTACCATAAGTATAAGATCCAAGAAAGACACCAAGCCTACGCGTTTCAGGTCAGAGACCCTTAATCATGGCAAAGTAGTGCATAAAGCCACAGGTGCCCTTATTCACATACCCACCAATCACATGAAAGTGGGGCAGAAACAAAAAGACACCTGTGGACTAATGAAACATGCAAATTTAAAAAGACACTTGAAATACAACAAAATCAAAAGAAAATATATAAAAAACGAATAATGCAGTATTAAGTCGCTGATGGATAACATAACCGTCGGTGCTCGTTTGCATCAGCCTGATTACACAGGCTGATACAAAACTTAGTCTTGACTGAGCCAGATTAATTAGAGTGGCTGATGTTGAATGATAAATCTGGAAGACCAGACCCCTTTTTCAGTAAGGCCTCTTTCACACTTGCGTTGTGTGGATCGCCGTGCACTTCCGTCTCCGGAAATGCTCGCCAGATCCGTCACAACGCAAGACAACTGAAAGCATTTGAAGACTGATCAGTCTTCAAAATGCTTTCAGTGTTACTATGGCAGCCAGGACACTACAGAAGTCCTGGTTGCCATAGTAAGTAGTGGGGAGCCAGGAGAGCAGATACTTACATTCCGTGCTCCACAATGACATCAGAACCGCCCCCCGCGCGCATGGATCACGTGATCCATGCAATCATGTGATCCATGCTTATGGGGCGCTCTGACGTCATTGTGGAGCACCCCGGGACTCGGGAGCCGCACGGACGGTAAGTAGACTTCTCCCCTGCCTTCCCACTACACTTTACCATGGCAGCCGGTACTTTAGCGTCCTGGCTGCCATGGTAACCATTCACAAAAGCTAAACGTCGGATCCGGCGATGCGCCGAAATGTTTATCTTAAAGCCGGATCCTGATTAATGCTTTTCAATGGGCATTAATTCCGGATCCGGTGTTACGGCATGTCTTCCGGATTTTTGGACGGAGACAAATCCGCAGCATGCTGCGGTTTTGTCAACATCCAAAAAACGTTCACATACTGAACGGAAGACATCCTGATGCATCCTGAACAGATTTCTCTCCATTCAGAATGCATTTGGATAATTCTGATCAGTATCTTTCCGTCCTAGAGCCAAGAGGACGGAACTCTAGGACGGAAAGGAAAAACGCAGATGTGAAAGGGGCCTAAGCCATACCCCTTGCTGGAGGAACCACCAAAAATAGCTGAAAGTGTTTTAAATACTTAATAAATGTGTTGCAAAAAGAGATGAGTGAATCAGTTCGTACCCAGATGTGGCACATGCGCAGTTGTCATCTGCGCTCCTCCGGTAGCTGTAGCAGAGCCTCTGCGCTTGCGCCACTACTCAGAGCAAAGACTCAGACGTGGGATTAACAGGGCCAGATGAAATGCCTGGCCCCCGTCGATCAAGGGGCCAGGAAGAGCGTGGCCAGCCTCTCTCCGCTTAAGAAGTCTGTTTGATGTACTAATTAATTTGTTCACCAAATAACCAAAAAGGGACACGCAATACAATTACATAAACTTTATTAGTTGATAAAAAGACCAACAACATACACAATATCAATATTAAAAATATATATATGGCAGCAATACAAATGGTGGCCAAGACATGTGGCTCCCCTCCCATGCATAGAAAACACCGATTACTCTCCTATATAAGGTAAAAAACCTTTTGCAAAAGTGCTGACATGAACAGACACATATTAAAAATATTAAAAAAATAGGCTGGCGACTCCTTGACGTATGGGTTTTATAGTGATTTTAATGGATTAAGTGATTAAATGTAAATTTTCCATAAAACCCATACGTCAAGGAGTCGCCAGCCTATTTTTTTATATTGAATTACCATGGGTGGAACAGGAAGGCTAGAGCACCCTGACGGATCTACCAAGGGGTGAGCTACTCACTAAAGATAAATTAATGAACAGACACATCCCCAATACAAAGAAATTGTATAACAGAACAGTGCCCCACTTAAGCTGATCTGGTGGACAAAACCGCACATACACTGCAGCAAAGAGACACATATGTTCAATAAATGTATACCTGAGGGACACTTAGAGAGGAGGACACGGGTTTCTTTTGCAGAGAGGAGAGCCCACCCCGACGTACGTTTCGCTCCGCTTTTTCAAGGGGCGTCAAAAGCGGAGCGAAACATACGTCGGGGTGGGCTCTCCTCTCTGCAAAGGAAACCCATGTCCTCCTCTCTAAGTGTCCCTCAGGTATACATTTATTGAACATATGTGTCTCTTTGCTGCAGTGTATGTGCGGTTTTGTCCACCAGATCAGCTTAAGTGGGGCACTGTTCTGTTATACAATTTCTTTGTATTGGGGATGTGTCTGTTCATGTCAGCACTTTTGCAAAAGGTTTTTTACCTTATATAGGAGAGTAATCGGTGTTTTCTATGCATGGGAGGGGAGCCACATGTCTTGGCCACCATTTGTATTGCTGCCATATATATATTTTTAATATTGATATTGTGTATGTTGTTGGTCTTTTTATCAACTAATAAAGTTTATGTAATTGTATTGCGTGTCCCTTTTTGGTTATTTGGTGAACAATTTGTATAGTCACGCATTGTACTGTGATTGAGTAGCATTGGCATTACTAATTAATTTGTGCAAATCAATTGACTCATCTCTAATTACTATTCTACAGATATACATTTTATCCATACTATAATCATATTTATGGTACATCCTCAGTAGGAAAATGCTATTTAAGCATGACTTCCTGCAGTCTATCGTCAATCAGCGACAGCAATGTCACTTGCTTGTCCTTCGAGCTCACAGAAGGACATTAGTTGCCACATTTTACATACTTCATCTATAGTTACATTTGTTTCTTAAATCACAAGGGAATTTTTTGCCAATAACAAAGCAGCTTCTTGTCCTCCACGTGTAAATTCTTGAGCAGAGTCTTTTCAAGGACTCATTGCTTTCCTTGCTGCCCTGCTGTGTCGGATTGCACATCGGAGGTAACAAGTTTTGCCAAATCACTGCTTTCAAATTATTTCGCTACAATCTAACTGCTGGGTTTCGTAATCCTAGGTAGCTTTAAAACACATTTTGTTTTACTAATGATTTTAAATAGCTTAATGATTTCAAATTGCTGCTAAACTATTAGTCCAGTATACTTACTAAATAATTGGAAATTGCAATAAATTGCTGAAGCTTGAATGAATGCAATCTTCTTCTCAAGCTACTGCTGTTGATTTTATTTCTTAAAGGGATATTCCAAGAATGTAATATTGATGGCCTATTGTCAGGATAGGGGGTTCAACACCCTCATCTCCACCAATAAGCTATTTCAGAGTAGGTCTATCACATGATGTCAGTGCCACAACTACACAGCTCTGTTTGCAGCTTTGCAGCTACAGGCACCCAGATCAATGATCAAAGACCATCTGTCAATGGCCCTGCTGCATAATGGATGGAGCA
Organism: Bufotes viridis; assembly: GCA_033119425.1. Classification (NCBI taxonomy): domain Eukaryota; kingdom Metazoa; phylum Chordata; class Amphibia; order Anura; family Bufonidae; genus Bufotes; species Bufotes viridis. The sequence goes on along the minus strand of CM065589.1, from coordinate 526,486,991 downwards.
GTGTAGTTCTGGTACTGACTTCCACCGTCTGAGCTACTGTGAAACAGCTGATCAGTGAGGGTGCAGAGTGTTAGACCCCTGCCAATAAGGTATTAATGGTGTATCCCAATGATAGGTCATACATTTTTAAAAGTTTGGAGAATCCCTTTAATTTGAAATATGCTGTATTCAATAAAGGTTTAACAAAGTGGAAGCCATAGTAAGATTAAATGTGAATTTATTTTTTAGATATTTTTAGCTCACAATATACAGTACTTTAATTGGGGTTAGAGTTCCATTTTTTTAGAGAGCCAGATGTCCTGCTTTTCTTCACACAGCTAAAGATTTAAAAGGTAACATTGTGTCTGACTGTGGTTGCCACTAGGGGGGAGGTTAGAGTATTCCAATTATAGCTCCCATAAAATAAACAAAAATATTCCTAAATTAACCTGAATTCAATAGTCTTCCTCTAGTCCAGGCTGCAGAAGAAGGGGATTTGGAACTATGAATATGAACTCAAACCGCTATAAAGCTATTTCATGAAATAATCAGCACAGAATTCAGAAGAATGTAAATTAACAAAATCAGTGACAAAAAGGTTTGGAATCACTGCCCTATAAAAAAAAATTAAAAAAAATAAACATAATGCAACAGCACTCTGCAAACACTCAATATTTGAACTAATGCTATATTCACTATATAAAATGAATATAAGGTACCTACTGTACAAATATATTTTGATCAAAATCTTTTGTGCCCATCCACTATGGCAAAGTAAGGTAAGTATGATGTAATTTTTTATTTTATTTTACACTGTAAAATTGCTATAAGATGCTGCCATCAGCTATGAACTAGGTTCAATGACTGGTGGTGGTGCAATCCCGCTCTCTGTCATTGCACCCATTACTTACAAAGAAATGTACTTGGTGATAAAGTAATTTGTCACAAAGCAATTTTTTTTGTAAAATTCGACGAAGCAGGAAAATCGAATTTTTTTATACTTTGCTCAACAGTAGTTGTATCCAACATTTCAAATGGGTAAAAGGTAACATAAGCAATACATTGTAGAGGAGTTTTGAACTTTGGGGGGCCATTTATTAAATAAATAAAAATTGCAGGAGAAAAATAGGAAAAAAAATCTCCCCCATATGTTTGGTATTGCCGCGTCTGTAACAACCCACACTACATAAATATCATGTAAATTATTCACTAACGTCAATGCCGTAAAAAAAACAAAAAACAAAATTGATAATTTATACTTACTTGCCACTGAAAAAACTTAATAACAAGCAACTCCATAGAAAGAAAAATAAAAAACTTATTGAAACTACTACTTGTCCTGCAAAAAACAAGCCCTCATGCAGCTATATAGGCAGAAAAATAAAAATGATATAGCCCTTGAAAGGCAACAATGAAAAAGAAGAAAAACGCTTTGCCAGTAAACAGGCTCAAAACAGGCTGGTCAATAAGGGAATAAGCAACAGCAAGTATGTGCTATTTAAATGAATACCATTTATTCTGCCTCTTCGGCTGTATAGCACGCTCCTTTTTCAAGACATACACATGCACAGATCTAGCCATTTCCAATATTTTAATTTTTAAAATGTAACAATTATAGGTGAATAAAATATTATAATTGTTATACTGTTCCTCTGTAGCTATTTAAAAGTTCATTGGTAAGTATTACATCATTGTCAGTACATGAGAAGAATTCTTTGTTTATACAGTGCATTGAACTCCAGCGTCTTCACGATGACTGCAGTTTGTTATTCCCCAGCGACTGGCTCTACAATCTTTGATGGAGCGTTCTGTTCCAGAACAGTTAACATCATCCATCCATATTCGGCCAGTTCCTGTATGCAAAATAATTATTCAGTTATTCACACAAGAAAATCATACATCACAGGCTTTCAGTTTAGCTAGTGCAAAACCAAAACTTGCTAATACTAAACAATCATGTTTTTGAGCAAAAACATATCTATCACAGTGGAAAACCATGAGGTTGCTAAATTTCTATAGGATCCTTGAAAAAAGGGGGGCTTTTGTTAGTGCCACTACCTTTACTACTGGGTGGCAAGAACCTGAACAGAACTCCTCTCTTCAACTGGGACATGGAGGGGGACAAACAGGGGCGTAGCTAATGGTTCATGCGCCCTGGTGCAAGAGTTCAGCTTGGGCCCCCCTTCCTTCAGAGGTTTGTGGCAAGGGGAGCACATAGCCTTTCTGCGGCCTGAATACAACATTAAAACAGCACTCCCCATGCCAAATTCTTGACCTAACCCCTTCGCTCCAGCCAGAGGCATAACATGACCAGCATGCACTTTCTATAATACCAGTGTCTTCTTATGTGGTACAAGGTTCTTTGTGCCCCCTCAGGCTCCTGGGCCCGGTAGCGACTGCTACCTCTGCACCCTCTATAGCTATGCCCCTGTTGTCCCAAACACCTAGCCAATATTTCCTGGGTGACCAGACTTGGGACCATAATTAGCTTCCATTCTATTCCATGATATTTGCTAAGAGGTCTTCTCCACTTTTATCACGATTCTTGAGTCTTTTTCCGAACAAATGTTACTTGCAAGTTTTTGCTACTATTCCAAAACAACCTTAAGTCAGGTATCTGATTACTTTACTGAAATGTTTAAGACCTCCAATGTGGTTCCAACAGATTACATCTTCTGCTCCAAATGTCCTTTTTTGCATCTATCACATCACTTTCTGTCTCTGTGACTACTTAGTCTCCTGACAGACTCACCTATCAAACCCGCAGACAATAATTTAAATTAAATACTGTCCTATATAGGTAATATTAGTATTCAATAGGTGGGGGCTGACTCAACAGCTAATTGTCAGGGTGCTGGATCACTGCAAGTTGTATAACCACTATGCCTTGTTTTGTAGCTTAAAGAGTCTCTAAATATATATATATTAGGCCTGCACAATATATTGCGAAAGCAATCGCAATCGCAATTAATCGCCATATCGCAATCGCAATTTGCCGACCCAAAAATGCTGCAATTATATTACCATATTTTTCGCTTTATAAGACACACTTTTTCCCCCCAAAAAAGTGTGTGTGTGTGTGTGTGTGTGTGTGTGTGGGGGAATGGCAGTGCGTCTTATAAAGCGATGGTTGACTTTCTACGTGACACTGACACTGTATCTCCGGCCGCTATGCTGCACAGCGCGGCCAGCGATACATCAGTTACAGTGCGGTGAGGGAGGAGGTGCTGGTGGAAAGTCGTTATTTTAATGAACACATGTTCTTATATCTATTTTATTTATTTATCTATCTGTTCTGTGCAGTGCTATTAAGAAAATGGCAAGTTTTGTGTTTTGTACTTTTGCAGTAATGCAAATATGTATTTTTTTTTTAAAAACACTGTGCATTTCAGTTCTTGAGTTCAACATAACTACATTTCACATTATCAGTCATCTGTGTGTGCTTTTACCTTGAAAATCTAAGCAGATAGACCTCTAGCACAATTCCCTTAAAATATCGCATCGCATATCGTTATCGCAATCACACAAAATTCCCATATCGTGCAGCCCTAATATATATTCTAGTTGGCCATGCTTTCACTTATGTATATGCGCTGCCCCCCCAGGGCTCTAATCTGCGTTGACGTCTCACTCTAGTCTAAGTGACACATTGTCCCGTTGGAAGCTATGGTACAACGTAGTCTCATGAGACGTCCTAGTTCTCTTGAGATCATGCTGCATCAGGAGGCTGTGTGACGGAGAACATCAGAACGTCCCCTAGAAGAGAAGTAACTAGCGACACCTCTGTGGCTAACCACTTTTGATTGATGTGGGTGTTGTCAGAAATCTCGGGGGACATTCCTGCAGAATTTGTGGGGGGAGGGGGATGCATATTCATAACTGAATGCATGCCATGCTCAGGGAAGCGTGGCCAACTAAAATATATAAATATCTCACTTTGTTTTAGATTGATGACAGATCCTTTTTAACTTAGCTGCACACGAGCCATTTGACCAATGAACAAGACATCACAAGCCAACGAAGAGTTCACTCAGGCTCTGTCGCCCAGTCCCCCACCAATCTGATATTAATTGTCTATCCTGTAGATAGGTCACCAATCATTAAGTCCTAGACAACCTCTTCAAATAAGGGCCTGAAAGAGAATGGTACAAGGTGGCTTCCGTGGAGCAATACTTGAAGCTAGGGATTCTATTAGATAGTTAAAGGGAAGTTATGTGGAGAAATGAGGCTTTAATAGTTAATGCATAGCATAAATATCCAAATAATTCTACAAGCTGAAATCATTCTAGAACTGTCAATAGATACCCAAAGACGTAATTGGGCATAATTGGGTTGTCACATCAACATAATGCATCAACTTGTGTGCTGTCCACTTACAAGCACTTTTAAATGAGGAATTTCAATTCCCTACAGATTATTGTCCAAATACCATATGCATCAAATGATTACAAATTGATGGTAATACCATACCATGCAGTTGCTTATGGCACTGTTACTAATGTAATAGTTGAAGCATGGATATTTTTCTCTCATTATTATTTTTTAGTGCATTCAGTGGGCATGTATTAATCCACCTTCAGTCTACTTGCCCTAGTATCAGCTTTGTGCTCTAGATAGAAGCAATGTATTGTAAAACAGCTGAAAACCCCAATATCAAAGTGATAATTTAAAGGCTATGAACACCTTCAGCAGGAATTTATTATCATTGCATACTACTCATGTTGGGCTAAAAATATATATATTTTTCTTTTTTTAAATGTTTGGCAGTTTTTGTTCCACAGCCTTCCGTTTCAGCATATATGTAGACTATCTTGCTTTCTGTTTTACACAGAACCGTCAGGTTGCTGATGTGATGGCTCGATGTATAGCCCTCATCTTTGAACTCCTGGTAGCTCATAAACAATCATTATAGCTAAATTATTATCAAAATGATATGAATATGGCTTAAATGAGTGTTAATGAGCTACCAGGAGGTCAGAAATAAAGAGTATACATAAGCAGTCAGGACAGTTGTTCAGTGTAAAACAAAAAGCAAGATACTCTGCAGATACAGTATACCCAAATTGGAGGCTGTAAAACAAAAATAAAGACCAACTGAAAATAAACGATTTCTAGCCACAAATGATTAAAATGTAATGATAAAAAAAATTGCTCTTCAAAGCCTTTATTGAGAAATCCTTTTATACCATTCTTACCTTGGCCAAACCTTTGATCTAGAATGACTTGAAAAACACCAGAATATCCCAACATCCTGCATACCACTGCACCGTCTTTTAGATCCCAATGATCGTCGCACACAGTACCCCATTCTCCAAGATGAAAAACTTCAACTCTTCCTTCATTAGGAATTCTCCCACCAACAAGTCGTACACTAGAATCTGTAAACCAGACAATGTAAGAATGTTACCTGTATATCAGGTGGTTAAGGTAGGTACACCTACATTTCTAGCATATATCGACATTTAAAACAAGTGTTGTGTACTAATGCGATTGATATTAGTCGCTGTACAGATGGTCAATCTCTGGAAAAAGCAAGAGTAAAACTTGAGTTGGGCTGATCCCAAGAGAGGGATTTACAATGGTTTATGTTGACAAAAGCTGAAATATCTTTTAATTGTGTAAGTACAATAAGTCCTGCATGATGTACCTGAAAAGATTCGGGACAGTGTGGATAAGTGACTATTTTCATTTGGTTTTTATTTGAACTGTGATAAAAATTGAACCGCTATCACATCAAAAAAATGGAAATAATGGAAAGGGTCAGTTGGTCTGTTAGCAATAGAAGAACAGGCTAAATGTGCATAATGTGTCCCTATTAATCAAAATAGAAGTTACAAAAACCTTAGCAATCACGTAAAGAGAAGCAGGACCTACTGTACCATCAGGCATAAAATATTTTGGTGGTGTTTACTGTAATCAAACATGTTGTAATCATTGCTTTACAAAGTGACAACTGTAGGGTCATACTTGTTTCTGGATTATATTAGATCATAAAGGATGATCCTATCAGTCTTGAATCTTTGTAGAAATGGAAGCAACCATGCCAATATACAAAAATTCTAATATCAATCCATAGTTAAAAGAAATATTTCATACCCCTTGTTACGGATGGAGATGCAGACAGAGTTGTTTTGGTTGGTGATGCCACTTGCCCGCTTTCCCCTTTCTCACCTTTAGCACCTGGCAGACCTACAATAAAAATGCTCTTAGAATTCAAAAAAATTTCAGGAATATACACATGCATTACTTGTCCTAGACTGTGTGTGTATGAATTAGGAAAATTCTAAAGCTCGGTTTACACGTTGAAGTAATTTGCTGTGTGGCCAATGTTTTTGTGATGTTTTTTTTGGCCGTGTGATTTTTACAAGTGAAACACATTTTAACATATTTACCTGTAAAAACTAGCCAGCCAAAAACTGCTGCAAGTGCTTGAAATTTTGGGTGTGGTGATTGGCCTCACTACTGCAACGTATAAACCCAGCCTAATTGAGTTCCACTGTGGAGTGGATGCATTTGTATACAGAACTATGATCAAGTCTGCCTTTATTTCTATACTTCACACATGTGGCAGAGCAGCATCCGGATTCTCCATGGTCATGTTGAGCCATGTGCCACTGGTTTACAGAATGTTTCTGTGGGAAATGCCTCCATAATACAGCATCTGCTGGAGCCACATCATTTTTTTTTTAAAAATGTGTATGCCGCTCTATAAAGTAGTAGTTGTATTAAATTGTCTATAATACATTTGAGATATATTTCTTTAGTAAGAGACATCCTCTGAAATTAATCCAAATTTCCACATTTCTGCCCTGAGTCTTGATGACATGATACAGTATTGAAATTCTGAGCTTCATCACTAAAGTCCCCACTAAAATCTGTCTGGAAAATGCCTAAAGAGCTCTTGACACCCTGGAGTCCGATCACCAATAAATACAGAATGCTGTAGGAACCCTTGGAAAAAGAGTCTGTGCTTCACCGGGGACATCACCACTCATGTCCTTTAGCTGTATTGTTGCAGTTCCGGCCCATTCAAATACCAATGCCAGCCACAGCTCATGGTCAAGAGTGTGATTCATCTTATAATACCAGCCTCTTTCCCTTTTCTAATATTGTGCAACTTCTTTAAAATTGTTACCCAAAATAGTTTTGTCGCAATTTCTAAAGACCCTGAACTACAATCTGCTTAATGGGGTATTTCTGTATGGCATATTGATAGGGTGTCAGAGAGATGACCTGCTCCAGATTGAATGGATAGCACACTGAACATGTGCAGTCAGGGGCGTACATAGAAATCACTGGGCCCCATAGCAAAAATCTGAATTGGGCCCCCTTAACCCCGCCTGCTACCCACCATGGCTCCTCCCCTGCCACACCCCCATGCTGGTTGGTGGAATACAGCGCCTGCTCTGTATTCGGCGCAGGCGCGGTGAGCTGAGGACAGCAGGCACCAGCGTCCTCAACTCACCGCGCCTGCGCCGAATACAGAGCGGCGGCGCAGGTGCAGGATTTAGCAGGGGATCGCTGCCCGGCACTGTCAATCAAGGAAAGAAGGGGCGTGGCAGCAGGTTGGCGCACGGAGCCTCTAGGAGCAGGGCAACGCCCCCCCTGCTCCTAGAGGCTAATTTACATATTATAAAAATACGTTTTTTTAGCATAAATATAACTCGGATTTACATAAAAAACACATTATCAAGCTGCTCTGACATTAGCACATAGCTAATGTCAGACAGCTTATAATGTGTAAACCTGATGACAGAAACCCTTTAATATCCAACCCCTACTGCCCTACAAAATGCCAGGGGGGTGTTAGGAAGGAGAAGGTGTAGGAGGAAAGAACACTGTCCTCTATGAGCCCCCCCAACCCCTAATGCCCCCCAAAATTCTCAGGACAGTGTGCTTTCTTCCTACTTCTCCCCCATGGGCATTTTGGGGGGCAGATTGAAGCATGTCCCACACTGTCCCCCTCCCTACCCCTCTTCTCTCTTGCTGCCTGGCCAAATTCCACCCTCACCTGAGTGTCAGACTGTCAGTAGCACGGCAGCATTCAGGAAGTTCAGGCCAGGGACAGGGTGCTTCTTCTGCAGGCGCAGCTCCTCAGGCACACTGGCGATGGCAACGCGATTCTCCCGCCTCCGTTGCACACTGGCCAATCAGCAGCTGCCTCAATAGAGTTGCCTTGCACTGATTGGCCAGCGAGCGCTACAGGCTGGCTTGATCCTGATCCGCAGCAGTCAGGATCAGGTCAGATTCGAGATAGCTCGGGGGGGAATGGGGGATGCGGAAGAAGAGCCGGCTGCAGATAGAAAAGTGCCGAGCCGGGGCCCGCCGCGTGTCATGGGTGGGCGGGGCCAAATAATGTGGGCGGGATCAAATAATGTGGGCGTGGCTTTCTGTGCGCTCCGGGCCCCCCAGTGCTGCGGGCCCCATAGCAGTGGCGTGGTCTGCCTCTATGGGCGGTACGCCACTGTGTGCAGTGTCCTTTCCATTCACTGCTATGCAATTTCCCAAAATAGCAGTGAGTACACTGCCAACCGACTATTTTCGGAAGTCCCATGATTTTGAATGGAGAGTGACTACACATGCACATCTTCCTCTCTATAGGCATTGGGCCCTGTTCTGGACATAAGTGTGGGTCCCATCTCTTAAAGCCATCCTATCTGACATTTATGGTATATTCTATGAATATTCTATAAGTGTCCCAGATGGTAATACCCCTTTAGTTCAATTTACATGTAGTTAATACTATATATAATATGTCATACCATACATCTTATATATAACTGTACCATGCTCACCTGGTAGTCCGTTCATTCCTGGCAGTCCTGGAAACCCTTTCTCTCCCTTTATTCCAACTAAACCTGTAAACCAAAAAATGCACAATAATTTTGAATGTTGTTTTTAATTACATTCTGTGTATACATCTATTTTTATATAAAATATAATGCTGTAAATTAAGCCCATACATCTCCTTATTTATTGTACTTATTGAAACCTGCATGAATATTTCATCTATATCTCAATCTATACAATTATCTACCACCATGGACAAAAAGAATCAGGAATGTAAACTAATACGAGCTGTCCTCTGTGTTCCTGTGTCTCAAATAGTTAAATAATTTAGTGTGACATGCTGTCATTTTATAGTTTGTAACTCATATGACTCACTATACACCATCATTTTATAGTGTGTGAACAGAGGTTAAGCCTGTCAAGCACTAATGTAATTTATCTGGCAAGAAAATATAATCTAGAACTGAAATGAGAATGATGGAATAGCCTGTGGCATGAGACACATGCTAGAGACAGAGATAAGTTCACTAAGTGTTTTTTGCCAATATAAGGTGAAAATTTAACACTATCTCTTCGAAACACAATAAAATACATGTTGAAGGCTTATAACTAGAGTTGAGCGAACACCTGGATGTTCGGGTTCGAGAAGTTCGGCCGAACTTCATGAAAATGTTTGGGTTCGGGATCCGAACTCGACCCGAACTTCACCATGAACCCAAACCCCATTGAAGTCAATGGGGACCCGAACTTTTGGACAAAAGGCTATAAAATAGCCCAGGAAAGGGCTAGAAGGCTGCAAAAGGCAGCAAGAGGTATCTAAATCCCCTGTAAACAAATGTGGATAGGGAAATAATTTAAAATAAAATAAATAAAAATTAACCATATCAATTGGCAACTTGGAGGAGGAGGAGGTGGAATAGGAGGTTGGGGTAGCGTCGGGTGGGAATGCTATGGAAGTTGAAGTTCTCATCACAGCCAAAAAGGATTCATGTCTGCCTGCAGTGCCACAGGCCTCATTCACAGACTCAGGGCCATGGCACCCGCAAAGAGGAGAGTGGTCCCGTAACAGCAACACAGGCCTCAGGTAAACCTGCAATGGAACAGGCCATTATCATTTATGTAGGCCCCTGACACCCAGACAGAGGAGATGTCATTTGACAGTAAAAAGAGTTTATTGTCTCCCACCAAGACAGCAAGCAAATAAACGAAATATAGGCCACTGACACCCACACAATGGGGCGGTCATTAGACAGTAAAAAGAGTTAAATGTCTGCCACCAAGACAGCAAGCATGTGAAATTTAGGCCCCTGACACCCACACAATGGGGCGGTTATTTGACAGTAAAAAGAGTTTGATGTCTGCCACCAAGACAGCAAGCAAGTACGTGAAATTTAGGCCCCTGACACCCACACAATGGGGTGGTCATTAGACAGCAAAAAGAGTTAAATGTCTGCCTCCAAGACAGCAAGCAACTAAACGACATTTAGGCCCCTGACACCCAGACAATGTGGAGGTCATTTTGCAGTAAAATGAGTTAAATGTCTACCCCCAAGACAGCAAGCAAGTACGTGAAGGTTAGGCCCCTGAAATACAGACAGAGGAGAAAGGTCCCATAGCAGAGAATCAGGCTTCATGTCACCCACCAATGGAGAAGGCCACTTTTAGTTATTTAGGCCACAGCACTTAGACAGAGGACAGAGGTCCCATAGCAGAGAATCAGGCTTCATGTCATCCACCAATGGAGAAGGCCACTTTTAGTTATTTAGGCCACAGCACTTAGACAGAGGACAGAGGTCCCATAGCAGAGAATCAGGCTTCATGTCATCCACCAATGGAGAAGGCCACTTTTAGTTATTTAGGCCCCAGCACCCAGACAGAGAAGAGGTTCATTCAACTTTGGGTTGCCCCGCAAAATAATGGTAAAATTAAAAAAAGAGGATTTAATAAAGAAGTGCCCTGGAGTACAAGAATATATGGTTAAGGTGAGGTAGTTATAAATGTCTATTTTGCACAAAGGATGGACAGGTCCTGTGGGATCCATGCCTGTGGACAGGTGGCTGCATTTGTCAGTAATGATGCCACCTGCTGTGCTGAATACACGTTCAGACAAAACGCTGGCCGTAGGGCAGGCCAGCACCTCCAAGGCATAAAAGGCTAGCTCTGGCCATGTGGACAATTTGGAGACCCAGAAGTTGAATGGGGCCGAACCATCAGTCAGTACATGGAGGGGTGTGCACACGTACTGTTCAACGATGTTCGTGAAATGCAAGTAGTGGTGCAGTTAGCTGTGGCGTGGTGACAAAACTTTTCCACATTTCTGCCATGCTAACCCTGCCCTCAGAGGAGCTAGCCGTGACACAGCTGCGTTGGCGACCTCTTGCTCCTCCTCTGCCTTGGGCTTCCACTTGTTACCCTGTGACATTTGGGAATGCTCTCAGGAACGCGTCTACCAGCGTGCGCTTGTACTCGAACATCTTCCTATCACGCTCCAGTGCCGGAATTAAGGTGGGCACATTGTCTTTGTACCGGGGATCCAGCAGGGTGGCAACCCAGTAGTCCGCACACGTTAAAATGTGGGCAACTCTGCTGTCATTGCGCAGGCACTGCGGCATGTAGTCGCTCATGTGTGCCAGGATGCCCAGAGGTAAGGACAAGCTGTCCTCTGTGGGAGGTGTATCATCATCGTCCTCCATTTCCACCTAGCCACGCACCAGTGATGGGCCCGAACTGCGTTGGATACCACCCCGCTGTGAACATGCTTCATCCTCATCCTCCTCCACCTCATCCTCATCCTCCAGCAGTGGGCCCTGGCTGGCCAAGTTTGTACCTGGCCTCTGCTGTTGCAAAAAACCTCCCTCTGAGCCACTTCTAAGAGACTGGCCTGAAAGTGCTAAAAATTACCCCTCTTCCTCCTCCTCCTCCTCCTCCTTGGCCACATCCTCTTCCATCATGACCCTAAGTGTTTTCTCAAAGAGACACAGAAGTGGTATTGTAACGCTAATAATAAGGGCGTCATCACCACTAGCCATGTTGGTGGAGTACTTGAAAAAGCCCAGTCATTGGTGGTGAAGTGGTGCTGTTCCGCAGTACGACTCACCTGTGTGTGCTGCAGCTGAAACTCCACTATGGTCTGCTGCTGCTCGCACCATCTCTCCAGCATGTGCAAGGTGGAGTTCCAACTGGTGGGCACGTCGCATATGAGGCGGTGAGCGGGAAGGCCGAAGTTACGCTGTAGCGCAGAGAGGCGAGCAGTGGCAGGATGTAAACGCCGGAAGCGCGCACAGACGGTCCGCACTTTATGCAGCAGCTCTGACAAGTCGGGGTAGTTGTGAATAAACTTCTGCACCACCAAATTCAGCACATGCGCCAGGCAAGGGATGTGCATCAAACCGGCTAGTCCCAGAGCTGCGACGAGATTTCATCCATTATCGCACACCACCAGAACGGGCTTGAGGCTCACCGGCAGCAACCCCTCGTCGGTCTGTTGTATACCCCGCCACAACTCCTGCGCAGTGTGGGGCCTGTCCCCCAAACATATGAGTTTCAGAATGGCCTGCTGACGTTTACCCCGGGCTGTGCTATAGTTGGTGGTGAAGGCTGACTGGATGAGCTGGTGGAAGAAGAGAAGGAGGAAGCCGAGTAGGAGGAGGAGGCAACAGGAGGAAAGAATGATGCCCTGCGATCCTTGACGGCGGAAGGACGTGCGCCAAACAACTCTCCGCCTGGGGCCCAGTCGTCCATTACATTTACCCAGTGTGCAGTTAGGGAGATATAGCGTCCCTGGCCGTGCTTACTGGTCCACGTATCTGTGGTTGGGTGGACCTTTCCACAGATGGCGTTGCGCAGTGCACACTTGATTTTATCGGATACTTGGTTGTGCAGGGAAGGCACGGCTCTCTTGGAGAAGTAGTGGCGGCTGGGAACAACGTACTTTGGGACAGCCACCACCATCAGCTGTTTGAAGCTGTCCGTGTCCACCAGCCTAAATGACAGCATTTCAAAGGCCAGTAGTTTAGAAATGCGGGCATTCAGGCCCAGGGCTCGAGGGTGGCTAGGTGGGAATTTACGCATTCTATCCAAGGTTTGTGAGATGGAGAGCTGAATGCTGCCGTGTGACATTGTGGAGATGCTTGGTGACGGAGGTGGTGGTGTTGGTGGCACATCCTCTGTTTGCTGGGCGGCAGGTGCCAACGTTCCTCCCGAGGCGGAGGAAGAGGCCGAGGCAGCAGCAGAAGAGGGAGCAAGAGGAGCATGACTGAATTCCTTGTTTTTAAGGTGTTTACTCCACTGCAGTTCATGCTTTGCATGTAGATACCTGGTCACGCAGGTTGTGCAAAGGTTCAGAACGTTAATGCCTCGCTTCAGGCTCTGGTGGCACAGCGTGCAAACCTCTCGGGTCTTGTCGTCAGCACATTGTTTAAAGAAGTGCCATGTCAGGAAACTCCTTGAAGCTGCCTTTGGGGTGCTCGGTCCCTGGTGGCGGTGGCCAGTAGCAGGTGAACTCTCTTGGCGGCGGCTGTTCTGCTTATTCTCCCTGCTCTCTCTTTTGCTACGCTGTTGGCTCGGTCTCACCACTGCCTCTTCCTCTGAACTATGAAGGTCAGTGGCATGACCTTAATTTCATGTCGGGTCTAGGACCTCATCATCCCCTGCATCGTCTTCCACCCAGTCTTCCTCCCTAACCTCCTGTTCAGTCTGTACAGTGCAGAAAAACGCAGCAGTTGGCACCTGTGTTTTGTCATCATCAGAGACGTGCGGACTCTGATGAGGTGGTATTCCCATGTCCTCATCATCAGGAAACATAAAAGGTTGTGCGTCAGTGCATTCTATGTCTTCCACCGCTGGGGAAGGGCTAGGTTGATTCCCTTGGGAAACCCTGCCAGCAGAGTCTTCAAACAGCATAAGAGACTGCTGCATAACTTGAGGCTCAGACAGTTTCACTGATATGCATGGGTGTGATGTGACAGACTGATGGGCATGGTTTTCAGGCGCCACCTGTGCGCTTTCTGCAGAAGACTGGGTGGGAGATAATGTTGTGAACGTGCTGGATCCACTGTCAGCCACCCAATCAACTAGCGCCTGTACTTGCTCAGGCCTTTCCATCCCTAGAACGGCATTGGGCCCCACCAAATATCGCTGTAAATTCTGGCGGGTACTGGGACCTGAGATAGTTGGTTCACTAGTTTGTGTGGCTGTGGCAGAACAGCCACATCCTCTCCCAGCACCAGAGGGTCCGCAAACACGACCATGTCCGCGTCCCTTACTAGATGTTTTGCTCATTGTTACCGTTCACCACAATAAGAAAAAAAATATTTGGCCCAATGTATTGAGTTCAAATTCAGGCCTTTTTTTTTACAGGCACCTAACACTATCTGGCTATCTAGTTATGTACCGTATTACACCAATACAGGCACAGCAGTAACCACAGATTTAGGGGAATGTCAATTGTAGGCCTAGTATTTAGGCCCTGGATGAAAAGTATCCTTTTACGTACAGAATTACACTTGGAGATGCACAGTAACGTGTGAAAAAATATAGAGGATTTTGCTTTCAGCACTCGTATTTTAACTCTTAGTGTAATATACCCTTTTAAGGACAGAAATACACTTGGAGATGCACAATAGTGTGTGCAAATGTAGAGGATTATGCTTTCAGAAATTGTATTTTAACACATAGTGTAATATACCCTTTTACGGGAAGAAATACACTTGGAGATGCACAGTAGCGTGTGCAAATATAGAGGATTTATTTATCAGGCCTTGTATTTAGACACTAACACGCTGAGTGTAATATACCCTTTTTACGGACAGATTTAATTTGGCCAGCAACAGCTGAAACCACTGATTTACGGTATTGCTATTTTGGCAATTGACTTTTACCCCAGAAAAAAATCTATCCTTTCCCGGACACAATTGAACTTGGCCAGCCACAGCTGGAACACCAGATTTAGGGGATTGCTATTTTGGCAATTGAATTTCACCCCAGAGCAAAATCTGTTCTTTGCCGGACACTATTAAACTTGGCCAGCCACAGCTCGAACACGAGATTTGCGGTATTGCTGTTTTGGCAATTGAAATTCACCCCAGAAAAAAATCTATCCTTTGCTGGACACTATTTAACTTGGCCAGCAACAGCTAAAACCACTAATTTACAGTATTGCTTTTTTGGCAATTGAATTTCATACCAGAGAAAAAACTATCCTTTGCCGGACACTATTAAACTTGGCCAGCAACAGCTGGAACACCAGATTTACGGTATTGCTATTTTGGCAATTAAATTTCACCCCAGAAAAAAAACTATCCTTTGCCTGACACTATTAAACTTGGCCAGCCACAGCTGGAACACCAGATTTACGGTATTGCTATTTTGGCAATTGAATTTCACCCCAGAAAAAAATATATTCTTTGCCGGACACTATTTAACTTGGCCAGCCACAGCTGAAACCACTAATTTACAGTATTGCTTTTTTGGCAATTGAATTTCACACCAGAGAAAAAACTATCCTTTGCCGGACACTATTAAACTTGGCCAGCCACAGCTGGAACACCAGATTTACGGTATTGCTATTTTGGCAATAAGTTTCACCCCAGAAAAAAAACTATCCTTTGCCGGACACTAGTAAACTTGGCCAGCCACAGCTGAAACCACTAATTTACAGTATTGCTTTTTTAGCAATTGAATTTCACACCAGAGAAAAAAATTATCCTTTGCCAGACACTATTAAACTTGGCCAGCCACAGCTGGAACACCAGATTTAGGGGATTACTATTTTGGCAATTGAATTTCACCCCAGAACAAAATATAACCTTTGCCGGACACTAGTAAACTTGGCCAGCCACAGCTGGAACACCAGATTTAGGGGATTGCTAATTTGGCAATTGAATTTCACCCCAGAACAAAATCTATCCTTTGCCAGACACTATTAAACTTGGCAAGCCACAGCTGGAACACCAGATTTACAGTATTGCTATTTTGGCAATTGACTTTCACCCCAGAAAAAAATCTATCCTTTGCCGGAAACTATTAAACTTGGCCAGCCACAGCTGGGACACCAGATTAAGGGGATTGCTATTTTTGGAAATGAATTTCACCCCAGAATAAAATCTTTCCTTTCCTTGATACTATTAAACTTGGCCAGCCACTGCTGTGACACCAGATTTAGGGGATTGCTATTTTTGCAAATACATTTTTCCCCAGAAAAAAATGTATCCTTTGCCAGACAGCAGACAGTATAACACTTGGCTAGCCACAGCTGGAACACCAGATTTAGGGGATTGCTATTTTGGCAATTGATTTTCACCCCTCAATAAAATATAGAAATTTCTATCCTGAGTTTCTAGGGGTGACAATAAGCACAGCCAAGCCCCTGATGTAGGATATAGCAAAAAAAAAAAAAATACTATTGATTAGTGATGAGCGGCAGGTGCCATATTCGATTTCGACGAAATTTGCGAATATCCGATAGAATATTCGTCTCATATTCGTCGAATATTCGTCATTATTCTAGTTATCCCGATTAATATGCAATTTAAATAATCGCGTATTGCGATTTTAAATTAAGGCTACTTTCCTATTGGTTTGATATTTAGAATTATAGCGAAGATGACGAATATGACGAATGTATTCGTCATATTCCTCAAAACAAAGATAACAAAGTATTTTCCACCTGCACTGTGAATGTTTACATGGTGTGTTCAATAAAAACATGGTAACATCTAAAACTTTGTGTGTTATTAGTTTAAGCAGACTGTGATTGTCTATTGTTGTGACTTAGATGAAGATTAGATCACAGTTTATGACCAATTTGTGCAGAAATCCATATCATTCCAAAATGTTCACATACTTTTTCTTGCAACTGTATAATATAAACTAAAATGCAATTAACAAATGCCTAAACCACACTGCCTGAGTTGTCTATGGAAATCTGGCAAGTCAATAAACTTGCTGGACTCATGGTGGTAATCATACATACCTGATCCATGCCCCTTGTTTCCAGATCCATTGTCACCCACGGGTCTGCAGGTTCTCGGTCTCCTTATGTCCCCATCAATTTTGACGCGGGTCATGTTACCGCAGCAGCCAATGACTGGCCACAGAAGTGTTGTGTCAGTGGGTCGCCTATCACAGCTAGCCAATGGCAGCAGCTATCACATAGCCCACATCAAAACAAAAGTTGATGCAGGGAGACCCTGGACCTGTAGAGCTAGCAGAGGAGCAATGATTACCTGTGGGATCAAGCAGGGGAGTAGCTAAAAATGACTGGGCCCAATAGCAAAAAAAATGTATGCCACCCCCTCCCGGATGTCCAACCCACACATACCTATCAGACCTCCCACCCCTTCCAGAGCTCCCACCCAAACACCCCTCCAGGACCTCCCACTCCAACATCCCCACACCCCTCCCTAGGTCATCCACAGATCCCCCTTGAGTGTAATCCACAGATCCCCCTTAAATGTCATCCACAGATACCCTCTTAAGTGTCATCCACAGATCCCCCCTTGAGTGCCATCCACAGATCCCCCCTTAAGTGTCATCCACAGATCCCCCCTTAAGTATCATCCACAAATCCCCCCTTAAGTGTCATCTCCAGATCCCCCCTCTCCACAGATCCCCCCTTAAGTGTCGTCCACACATTCCCCCCTTTCCACAGATCCCCCCTTAAGTGTCATCCACAGATCCCCCCTTAAGTGTCATCCACAGATCCCCCCTTAAGAATTATCCACAGATCCCCCCTTAAGTGTCATCCACAGATCCCCCCTTAAATGTCATCCACAGATCCCCCTTTAAGTGTCATCCATAGATCCCCCCGTTAAGTGTCATCCACGGATCCCCCCTTAAGTGTCATCCACGGATCCCCCCTTAAGTGTCATCCACAGATCCCACCCTGAGTGTCATCCACAGTTCCCCCCTCAGTGTCATCCACAGTTCCCCCCTTAAGTGTCATCCACAGATCCCACCTTAAGTGTCATCCTTAAGTGCCATCCACAGATTCCCCCTTAAGTTCCATCTACAGATCCCCCCTGCGTGTCATCCACAGATCCCCCCTTAAGTGTCATCCACATATCCCCCCTTAAGTGTCATCTACAGATCCCCCCTTAAGTGTCATCCAAAGATCCCTCTGAGTGCCATCCACAGATCCCCCCCTTAAGTGACATCCACAGATCCCCCTTAAGTGCCATCTACAGAACCCCCTGTGTGTCATCTACAGATCCCCCTTAAGTGTCATCCACAGATCCCCCCTGAGTGTTATCCACAGATCCCCCGAGTATCATCCACAGATCCCACCCTTAAGTGCCATCCACAGATCCCCCCCTTAAGTGACATCCACAGATCCCCCATAGTTTTCATCCACTGATCCCCCTTTCAGTGTCATCCACAGATCCCCCCCTTAAGTGCCATCCACAGATCCCCCCCTTAAGTGTCATCCACAGATCCCCCCTTAAGTGCCATCCACAGATCCCCCCTTAAGTGCCATCCACAGATCCCCCCTTAAGTGCCATCCACAGATCCCCCCTTAAGTGCCATCCACAGATCCCCCCTTAAGTGTCATCCACAGATCCCCCTTAAGTGTCATCTACAGATCCCCCTTAAGTGTCATCCACAGATCCTCCCCTTAAGTGTCATCCACAGATCCCCCCTTAAGTGCCATCCCCAGATCCCCCTTAAGTGCCATCCACAGATCCCCCCCTTAAGTGCCATTCTCAGATCCAACCTTAAGTGCCATCAACAGATCCCACCTTTAAGTGTCATCCACAGATCACCCCTTAAGTGTCATCCACAGATCCCCCCTTAAGTGCCATCTACAGATCCGCCTAAGTGTTATCTACAGTTCCCCCCTTAAGTGTCATCCACAGATCCCCCCTGAGTGTCATCCACAGATCCCCCCTTAAGTGTCACTCACAGATCCCCCCTTAAGTGTCATCCACAGATCCCCCCCCTTAAGTGCCATCCACAGATTCCCCCCTTAAGTGCCATCCACAGATCCCCCCCCTTAAGTGCCATTCTCAGATCCACCATTAAGTGCCATCAACAGATCCCCCCTTTAAGTGTCATTCAGAGATCCCCCTTAAGAGTCATCCACAGATCCCCCCTTAAGTGCCATCTACAGATCCGCCTAAGTGTTATCTACAGTTCCCCCCTTAAGTGTCATCCACAGATCCCCCCTGAGTGTCATCCACAGATCCCCCCTTAAGTGTCACTCACAGATCCCCCCTTAAGTGTCACTCACAGATCCCCCCTTAAGTGTCATCCACAGATCCCCCCCTTAAGTGCCATCCACAGATTCCCCCCTTAAGTGCCATCTACAGTTCCCCCTGAGTGTCATCCACAGTTCCCTCCTTAAGTGTCATCCACAGATCCCCCCCTTAAGTGCCATCCACAGATCCCCCCCTTAAGTGACATCCACAGATCCCCCATAGTTTTCATCCACTGATCCCCCTTTCAGTGTTATCCACAGATCCCCCCTTAAGTGTCATCCACAGATCCCCCCTTCAGTGCCATCCACAGATCCCCCCTTAAGTGTCACCCACAGATCCCCTCTTAAGTGCCATCCACAGATCCCCCCTTAAGTGCCATCCACAGATCCCCCCTTAAGTGCCATCCACAGATCCCCCCTTAAGTGCCATCCACAGATCCCCCCTTAAGTGCCATCCACAGATCCCCCTTAAGTGCTATCCACAGATCCCCCCTTAAGTGTCATCCACAGATCCCCCTTAAGTGTCATCTACAGATCCCCCTTAAGTGTCATCCACAGATCCACCCCTTAAGTGCCATCCACAGATCCCCCCTTAAGTGCCATCCACAGATCCCCCCTTAGGTTTCATCCACAGATACCCCCTTAAGTGTCATTCACAGAACCCCCCTTAAATGTCATCCACAGATCCCCCCCTTAAGTGCAATCCACAGATCCCCCCCTTAAGTGCCATCTACAGTTTCCCCTTTGTCATCCACAGTTCCCCCCTTAAGTGTCATCCACAGATCCCCCCTTAGGTTTCATCCACAGATACCCCCTTAAGTGTCATTCACAGAACCCCCCTTAAATGTCATCCACAGATCCCCCCCTTAAGTGCAATCCACAGATCCCCCTTAAGTGCCATCTACAGATCCACCCTTAAGTGTCATCCACAGATCCCCCTTAAGTGCCATCCACAGATTCCCCCTTAAGTGCCATCCACAGATTCCCCCTTAAGTGCCATCTACAGATCCCCCCTGCGTGTCATCCACAGATCCCCCCTTAAGTGTCATCCACAGATCCCCCTTAAGTGTCATCTACAGATCCCCCGTAAGTGTCATCCACAGATCCCCTGAGTGCCATCCACAGATCCCCCGTAAGTGTCATCCACAGATCCCCCTGAGTGCCATCCACAGATCCCCCTTAAGTGACATCTACAGATCCCCCTTAAGTGCCATCCACAGACCCCCTTAAGTGCCATCCACAGATCCCCCTTAAGTGACATCCACAGATCCCCCATAGTTGTCATCCACTGATCCCCCTTCAGTGTTATCCACAGATCCCCCATTAAGTGTCATCCACAGATCCCCTTAAGTGCCATCCACAGATCCCCCTTAAGTGCCATCCACAGATCCCCCTTAAGTGCCATCCACAGATCCCCCTTAAGTGCCATCCACAGATCCCCTTAAGTGCCATCCACAGATCCCCTTAAGTGTCATCCACAGATCCCCTTAAGTGTCATCTACAGATCCTCTTAAGTGCCATCCACAGATCCCCTTAAGTGCCATCCACAGATCCCTCTTAAGTGCCATCCACAGATCCCCCCTTAAGTGCCATCCACAGATCCCCCCTTAAGTGCCATCCACAGATCCCCCCTTAAGTGTTATCCACAGATCCCCCTTAAGTGTCATCTACAGATCCCCCTTAAGTGTCATCCACAGATCCCCCCTTAAGTGTCATCCACAGATCCCCCCTTAAGTGCCATCCACAGATCCCCCTTAAGTGCCATCCACAGATCCCCCCCTTAAGTGCCATCCACAGATCCCCCATTTAAGTGCCATCAACAGATCCCCCATTTAAGTGTCATCCACAGATCACCCCTTAAGTGTCATCCACAGATCCCCCCTTAAGTGTCATTCAGAGATCCCCCTTATGAGTCATCCACAGATACCCCCTTAAGTGTCATTCACAGAATCCCCCTTAAATGTCATCCACAGATACCCCCCTTAAGTGCCATCTACAGATCCACCCTTAAGTGTCATCCACAGATCCCCCCTTAAGTGTCATCCACAGATTCCCCCCCTTAAGTGCCATCTACAGATCCCCCCTGTGTGTCATCCACAGATCCCCCCTTAAGTGTCATCCACAGATCCCCACTTAAGTGCCATCTACAGATCCCCCCTGAGTGTCATCCACAGATCCCCCCCTGAGTGTCATCCACATACCCCCCGAGTATCATCCACAGATCCCCCCAGAGTGTCATCCACAGATCCCCCCCTTAAGTGCCATCCACAGACCCCCCCTTAAGTGCCATCCACAGATCCCCCCCTTAAGTGACATCCACAGATCCCCCATAGTTGTCATCCACTGATCCCCCCTTCAGTGTTATCCACAGATCCCCCCTTAAGTGTCATCCACAGATCCCCCTTAAGTGTCATCCACAGATCCCCCTTAAGTGCCATCCACAGATCCCCCTTAAGTGTCATCCACATATCCCCTCTTAAATGCCATCCACAGATCCCCCCTTAAGTGCCATCCACAGATCCCCCCTTAAGTGTCATCCACAGATCCCCCTTAAGTGTCATCTACAGATCCCCCTTAAGTGTCATCCACAGATCCCCCCTTAAGTGCCATCCACAGATCCCCCCTTAAGTGCCATCCACAGATCCACCCTTAAGTGCCATCAACAGATCCCCCCTTTAAGTGTCATCCACAGATCACCCCTTAAGTGTCATCCACAGATCCTCCCCTTACGTGTCATCCACAGATCCCCCCTTAAGTGCCATCCACAGATCCCCCTTAAGTGCCATCTACAGATCCCCACTGAGTGTCATCCACAGATCCCTCCTTAAATGTCATCCACAGATCCCCCACTTAAGTGTCATCCACAGATCATCCCTAAAGTGTCATCCACAGATCCCCCCTTAAGTGTCATCCACAGATCCCCCCACTTAAGTGCCATCTACAGATCCCCCCTTAAGTGTCATGCACAGATCCCCCCCCCTTAAGTGTCATCCACAGATCCCCCCTTAAGTGTCATCCACAGATCCCCCCTTAAGTGTCATCCACAGATCCCCCCTTAAGTGTCATCCACAGATCCCCCTTAAGTGTCATCCACAGATCCCCCTTAAGTGTCATCCACAGATCCCCCTTAAGTGTCATCCACAGATCCCCCTTAAGTGTCATCCACAGATCCCCCTTAAGTGTCACCCACAGATCCCCCTTAAGTGTCACCACAGATCCCCCCTTAAGTGTCATCCACAGATCCCCCCCTTAAGTGCCATCCACAGATCCCCCCCTTAAGTGCCATCCACAGATCTCCCCTTATGTGCCATCCACAGATTCCCCACTGAAATGTCATCTACAGATCTTCCCCCTTAAGTGCCATCCACAGCTCCCCCCTTAAGTGTCATCCACAGAACCCCCCTTAAGTGTCATCCGCAGATCCCCCCTTAAGTGTCATCCACAGATCCCCCCTTAAGTGTCATCCACAGATCCCCCATTAAGTGTCATCCACAGATCCCCCATTAAGTGTCATCCACAGATCCCCCTTAAGTGTCATCCACAGATCCCCCCCTGAGTGCCTTCCACAGATCCCCCCCTCAGTGCCATTCACAGATCCCCCTTAAGTGCCATCCACAGATCCCCCCCTTAAGTGCCATCCACAGATCCCCCCTTAAGTGCCACCCACAGATCCCCCCCTTAAGTGCCATCCACAGCCCCCCTTAAGTGCCATCCACAGATACCCACCTTAAGTGCCATCCACAGATCCCCCATTGTTGTCATCCACAGATCCCCCCTTCAGTGTCATCCACAGATTCCCCCCATGTGTCATCCACAGATTCCCTTTTCAGTATCATCCACAGATCCCCCCCCTCAGAGTCATCCACAGATCCCCCTCTCAGAGTCATCCACAGATCCCCACCTCAGTTTCATCCACAGATCCCCCTTTCAGTATCATCCACAGATCCCCCCCCCCCTCAGTGTCATCCACAGATCTCCTCCCCGCCAGGCACACTGGCAGAGGCCAGGAAGACGGCGCATGCGCACTTCAATGCCTCTATCAGTGCGCCTGTGTGATATTACGGCGCTTCTCTTCAGAGGCAAGTGAGTGCAGTGAATAAATAACCTAGGAGGTGGTGCTAGACGGAAGGAGGCAGCACTGGGCGGGAGGAGGCACCCCCAGCAAGACTGTGTTCCTCAGCCGGCGGCCTGGGCCCCCAGTGGCGTAGGGCCCCATAGCCATTGCTATGGCTGCTATGGCGATCCCTACGCCACTGGGATTAAGGGTGCAAGCTTCAGATGTTTGGAGCATCTAGGCTAAGTGGCCCCTTAAGACATGACAGGTGATCACTCTAATATGTGACTACTTAATACCCAAACCTGTTTGTGTTTGTTTGTCTATTATATATTACTGCCTGATTATCTAATCGAATAAACAATACTTGCATGTAGTCATAGTGTGTTGCTTTGAGATCATTGTGACAGTGTCCTAGCATAGACGACTCCAATAATCTTTTATGTTTATCCTCTGAGCAAAAACAAATGTACGACTGGCATAGCAGAACTAGGATATCACTGGTCAACTATTGGTGCTCAGAGTTTCATTTCAAGGATTCTATTTTACATAGGCGTGTGTCGGGTGTGCCTGGGCCTGGGCACACCCCAATCATCACCTCCATGCTGCAGTGCCATCTGCAAACTCCTGATGCGAACGGTTCTCATAGGCTTCAGGCTAGTGGTCTCAAGCCTATGAGACAGAAGAGCGCTAGAATGGAGTTGCTTCAGGGAGGTATGATGTCGGAGGAAGAGGCGGAGTCTCGTCATCCAGGGGGCGGGGCCTCACAATGTGCGGGAGATTTTACAGAGGGGAGGGGGGGGGGCGCAATACTTGGCTTGCCCCGAGTGCTGGCAACCCACGCTATACCACTGGGACTCTGCCCTGGCTGAGAGTCACCCCCCATATAAGTTAGTTATATAACGTTAGGTTAATGCATAAAGTATGTTCCCTGCTGCTTGCTACCCCTCCTCATTTATACCCCTGTATAATGTACCCTGCAGCCCCTCAGTTATATGATACAGTATAACTGAGGGGTATCAGGTAAATTATAGGGGTTATATAACTGAGGAGTGCTATTGGGGACATTATACAGGGGTAATATAACTGAGGGATCAGGGTAAATTATACAGGGGGTAAAACTAAGGGGTATTAGGGTACATTATTATACGGGGGTAATAGAACTGAGGAGGGCTATCTCAGGGGACATGATAAAGGGGTAATATAACTTATATAATATTAGTTATATTACCCCTGTATAATGTCCCTGATAGCCCTCCTCAGTTATATTACACCTGTATAATTTACCCTGATACCCCTTAGTTATATTACCCCTGTATAATATTGTACCCTGATACCCTTTAGTGTATTTGTGTATATATATATGTGTATGTGTATATAATATATTCATACATACATACACACGTGTGTGTGTGTGTGTGTGTGTTTGTGCTTTAGGGTGCACACCCTAATGCAATGGGCTGTGCATGCCTATGTAAATGGTTGTACACTTCTGTGATTCTCTGCTACTACTTTTACAGTACATTAGTATGGAGACCAAACTTGCACAACACTATGCTTTCAGAATGTAAGATATCATTCAGTTTCTGTTTCCACACATACTAGTGCTTACATTATATTAACAGATTAAGACAATATTTGACAATTTCACTGGACACCATGGGTAATAGTCATACTGAATGTATTAGCTAGCTAGGTTTCACATCAAAAACTCACATGATATATGACTTTCACATCTGGTCACAGTTACATGGTATTGTATTTGTATTTGTTAACTATATTACCTACTTAGAGAAAATCCTACCAATGACAGTAGTTAAGCCTGTGGCTTAATTGCTAAGGTATCTACCTCACATACAGCAGGTCTTGTGCTTGAGGCCGGCAGCAGACATTCTAGAAAATAGGAATACAACTTTTAAAGATCCTAGCTAGATCAGAAATTGAAATGATACTCGATTTTGATATCTGACTTTAATCACTGGTCAGCAATTTTTGGCACATTTTTCTGTGCACAATGTTGTATTTAAGCCACACATCTTTCCAGTGAAACAACTCCCCTTTGTAATAAGCCACACCACTTGTTTGATGAGTGTAAGAAAATGTATAAAATGTCTAAAACAGTCAATAAATGTGGAGAAGATCATGTGTGCCACTTTGTTGGTACAGATTCTGTCAAATTCTAACCGTTTTTAAGTATTAAATGTCCACTATTAAGTGTATCTAATACTCTGTGTGATGCTGACCAGCGATGAAAGTCAGATATCAAAGTCAAACATCATTTGAATCTGTGACCTAGCTAGTGTATTTGAAACATTTTATTTCTATTTTGTTTTAGATTGCTGCTGCAGGTCTTGTTTGTGAGGTATATACCTTAGCAACTAAGTAATAGGCTCAACTGTCATCAATGGGTGGATTTTCTCTATGTGATCTAGTTAGCATATACAGTGTCTGAAACTTATTGTGATGTTGACCAGTGAAGAAAATCAGATATCAAAGTCAAACATCATTTGAATTTCTAATCTAGCTAGTGTATTTAAAAACTATATTCATATTTATTCCAGATTGTCTACTGCAGGTCTTAAACCCAAGACCTGCTGTATATAAGGCAGATACCTTAGCAATTAAGCCATAGGCTCAACTGCTGTCAACTGATGTGTGCAAATGTTGGAAAAGCAGTATGATAAGAAACCACTTGCATGACGTTGGAAAGTTCTGACTTACATGCTGACATTTTAATGACTCCTCACATTAGCACTAAGAATTCCTAGAATTCACAGAGTGGCAGCTTTTTCTTTTCATTATCACTTATGACTGCCATATTTAGTAACAGAAAGATACCTTTCTCCCTTGAAACTATGAAAAAACTATGGGGCAATTAGCATCCGCAAACCCCATAAGGGATTTTTTTCAGGATCAGCACTGTAGGACTATAGGTTGGACTTGATGAACCAATGTCTTTTTCCAACCTTACCGGTATGTAACTATGATATTAGTCTCACCATTTACCTCACCTACCTTTTCAGTTTTGATCTTTCAAGTGCTAATTCCATCACAATTGTAAACTAGTTCAATAACTGCATTAACTAGTGTACCTCTTTCTCCTTGTATTCCAATGCTTCCTATTAAGCCTCTGTCTCCTTTTTCTCCTTTTGGACCAGGAGGACCTAAATTATAAAACACAAAAAAAAATCATGTAAAAACGATGGCAAAAAAGTGGAGAACCAATCATCTCTTCCCATAGAGCCGATCCTAAGGATAACATCACAATTTTTGCTTTAGGTATTATATAGTGTTCATCGCGTATATTCTAATCGATAATTTTTATCGTGAATATCGGCACTTCGAGAATTCGAAAAAATCTAGAATATAGTGCTATATATTCGGAATCGCGAATATTCTAGTTTTTTTTTATCAGTACTACTGCTTCTTGCTTGTGGGGCCAATGAGAAGGCTGCAATGTCTTTGTCAGAGCTTAGCAACATCCCTAGCAACCAATAGGAAAGTTGCCTACCCCTTACTATATAAGAAACTCCCCAGCAGCCATTTTCTGCTGTTTTTTGCAGTTCTGAGAGAGACAGCGGTGTCATTGCTGTGCGCTGTGCCTTGCAGACTAATCTGGATCCTTATTTAATTACATTAGATAGTTAGCTCACATATATAATACAGATAGTTAGTGGGAGATAGTCAGTGTAGGTTAAATAGTGATATAGTGTAGCTGATAGGTTCCAGTGCAGGGTGTTAGGTAGTGTGATAAGAATTACTGTGCTGTGATAGGGATTAGTGTCTCTGTTAGACACAGTGCTGTGATGTCACAACAATACTTAGTGCATCAATCAGTAATATCTACTCAGACCTGATATAATGTGAAGTTGCATGTATTGTGCACAAAAATGCGCATCATTAGTGCCGATTTGCAAAAATTATGAATGGAGATCGCGAATTCTAGAATTCAGGAATTTATTGCAAATATTATGCAAAAAATTTGCAAGATATCACGAAAACGAATATTGCCTATGCCGCTCATCACTAGTATTATAACTTTTCTATATCACATATTACTTAGAATTAAGCAATACCTGTAGCAATATGAAATTCATCTCATGTATAAAAACCAGTGCAGAGAGCTATGAGAGACCAAACTGATCATAGTGGCATTACAGTAGCATTGAAGCATTGATGTGCAGAAAACTAGGCTATAAAATGTATTAGTGATGAGTAAGAATATAGAGAGCTGTATGAATAGGAGTTAACGGATTGAAGATTTTTCACGAAGGAGCGTCCAAGCATATTTGTCCCTATGGTTGTGAATGCAAAATGCCGCACCTCATCATATGGACTGTCAAGGAATTCATTAATGATTACATGGTACATGATTAACACCTGGTATTCCTGATAGTTTAGGATGGTGCATGGATAATGGAGGTGATAAGAAAATGCCTCCCCCCCCCCCAACACGCACACACATCAGATATTTTCCCTAATCTATCAGTAGTGGCCATCACAACATTGGAACATTGTACAATCATGCTAGACATACCTTCATGTCATTATGAAATATCCAGGAAAAGCATGTTTAATATATGGTCACACTGCATACAGCAGGGAAGTGCTGCATCATCATGACATAAGTGGAGAGGGAACAAATTTTGGAACTTGGGGGAGGAGCAGACAGCATCGAAGGGTGGCAGGCTTGTGTTCTTTCAAAATCAAAGCCTGCCCTGCTAGGCACTTGGCAGTTTTTTTTTATAGGATTAAAAGTGCTTTTCCTGGACATTTGATAAAGAGCCAAATGACGTAGAGATATCTCTAGCATGCCTGTATGTTCTGATGGCCATTGCTGATTGGTGAAAACTATGTGAAAAACTCCCTTTAAAGAGGACCTGTCGCCTCTCCTGACATGTCTGTTTTCATAGCTTCATGCATTCCCCATGTAATAACAATTGTGGAGAATCTATTCTTATGTCTCTATCTTGTGCCATCCCTTTATTTTTTTAAGTAGAAGTTATGAATGAATTGCTAGCAGTCTACAGTAAGGGTACAGAGGGGTGATAACAAGTTGGGCTGTGTTATTGTGTATGCAGTAAGCTCCTCAGCTCCCTCTAGTGGCCACTTTTACAAGCTCCAACCGTAAAGCTCTAACCCATATCAAGAAAATAATCACAGCACAATTCTGCTTTGATGAAAGAAATACATAGATATTCAATGGTGGCTATTTTTTTTTTAACAATGGTCAAATTATAAAAAAAATCCTTTTGTTCAGCTGTAGAAGTGATGTCAGCCCAGACACCAATCAATCACATGTTTCTGACCAGGGCTTATCAGTCCTTTCTTTCCCACCTTCTTCTTCATCTTCTAATGGAGAATCAATGTTTGTGTCCCCTTGGTCAAACATTATTCCATGACTTGCTCCCTGAGGGTCCGAGACACCCTCATTCTCCTGAGCTCACATCCCCCAACTTGCCTACAGTTCTGTTATAATGTTTTAAGTGTTTAAAATCTACAGGTCTATTGGTTGGGTATTGTAACTATACAATGTATTTATTATTTAAGCTGCTATGTGAGTCTTATTGCTTGACAAGCATGTATGCTCATGTTAAATGTTGTATGTCATACCTAATGTATAATTAATAAATGTATTTGAAAGCAAGATACAATTGCTTCTCTTGTGTTTGTTAGAAACCTTACCTTGAATTATTGTTAAATTGTTCAGTGTAGCTGAATGTTCCCAGTCTCGTAATTGGAGGTCATTTGTGATTTTATTCAGCGTTTTTACTTCCTCTTTCATTTCTTGTTCTAGGATGATATATTTTTGCTTTACATCCGTAAATTCTGTTGTGGCATTCTGAAAATATGAGTACTGTTGCCCAATTTCCTTTAAGGAAAACATTATTTGTAAAAACAAGTTTTTTTTATGCCTGAAATCACACATACAGTTATCCTGGCAGTTTCTTTTCAACCAAACACAAGAGTGGATACGTAAGATGTGAAGAATCAGGCTTTCCTTTATGTTTCCTTTTTTTGGGTGTCCACTCCCAAAAACAAGTGTTTAAAAAATATTCACTTTTCCATAAAAATAATGCTGTGTGTTTGATGACTGTGTAAATTATGTAAAGAATAGTTTGGCAGTCCTCTTGTCTGAGTGTATCATAAAGAACCATATTCTTATTTGAGGAACCACTTCAATTACATTAGCTCATATGTTGCACTGATTCATTCTTTTCCTTCCTATATTTAAGCATAAAGGGCATCTATCAGCAGATTTGTTCCTATGACACTGGCTGACCTGTTGCATGTGCTCTTGGCAGCTGAAGGCGTCTGTGTTAAGGTAGATTTAGATGGCCAGATAATGAGATTTTTGGGACTGAACATTCCTGCGAACGCTCATTACCGACAATTTGCCCATCTAAAGGTGCAACGATCACCTGATGGACGAGGAGAAAACTTGTTTATCGGGTAAAACTGTTGTTCATGCAGACCTAAATTATCATTTCTGAGGAGCAGATTGTGCCATCTGAATAGCAATTTGCTGCCCAGAAACAATGCAGATGTTATTGAGATCGCTTGTTCTCATGTTGGTGGTTGTTTTATGTACATACAGCTTTCTCCTCCACTGAGTGATCAGCTGAATGTCGGGAAGGAACGCTACTGTCTCAATCATCGGCTTTAGCTCAGCCCGTGTAAATCCATTTTTAGTCCCAGGTTCATATGTTCCTGCATTGCTGAGAAAAATGATGATTTAATATAAGCAAATGAGCCTCTAGGAGCAATGGGGGCGTTGTCATTACTCCTAGAGGCTCTGCTCACTCTGCAACTTCCATGCCCAATGCACTTTGGCAGAGCCAAGTAATGATAACGTCATCACACCTGGCCCGGACTTCTGCTAAGGTCAATTAAAGTGCAGAGGGCACAGCAGTTGCAGAGAGAGCTGAGCCTCTACGACTAAGGGTGATGCCCCTTTGCTCCTAGAGGCTCATTTACATATATTAAAATATTTTCCTCAGCAATGCGGGCACATATGAACATGGGGCCAACACAGATGCCTTCAGTAGCCAACAGCACATGTAACAGGTCAGCCAGTGTCATAGGTACAAATCTGCTGACAGATGCCCTTTAACAACTTATTGGAAAACAAAAAGCAATGTGATCAAATTCTCCAATATTTTCACCTCTACATACTACATGTTGCATTCACCATTTTTATTTTTTAGGGCCTCCAAAATAAGAAATTAATCAACTTTGCAAAAGTCTTGGTTACAAATATTATACAATTTTGTGCCCATAGTTCCTATAGAGATGTTATGAACATACCTCCTCCATTAAATAGACCTTTTCAGAGATTGTTGTATTTATATATTCCATTTTCATTTTGCTATCATCTAATGAAGTTGTTAAGTGGTCAATCGTATTATAGATGGTTTGTACTTTAGCTTCCGTTTTTTCATACTGTAGTCTATTGCTATTTAAGATTGTACTTAAGGTTTTAAGTTCTTTCGAGTTGAGTAAGGCTTGTGCTTTGCAATCTGAGGAGTTTTGCAGTAAGTCATGTATGACCTGAGTGCAATCAGGGATGTTGTTTGTCTCTAGTTCATTGTTATATTTTTCAGCATGAAGTTTTTTCTGTACAATATGTTCCCCTGCTTCAGAAACAGCAATACGTCCTGCAAAACAGAGGACAAAACAAGCTCAAATCATGCACATTTTTACACTGCACTTTCATTTTTACTGCAGTCATAATATCAGGATAAAATACTATATCTATCTATCTATCTAATGTCATGCACTTACCTGACGTGTCTGGCCACACTATGGTGGCGTCGCTCTGTTTTTATGACAAGCAGTCCTGCTGACAGTGGGGCTGCTCTACCTATGGTATCAGGGAGCTGGGATGCTGGACTAATTTGTGATAAGTATATCCCTCTACATTTCAGAATTCATCTGGCTGCTTCTTTCTTCAGTCATCAATAAACACTAGTTTATTGGAAGCCATGCATGCTCATGCCACCACACTGCCTCCATCTTGTTTTACAGAGGACGTGGTGTGCTTTGGATTATGAGTTGTTCCAAGAATTCTACATACTTTTTTTCCCCTATCATTCTGGTAAGGGTTGATCTTAGTTTCATCTGTCCAAGGAATGCTGTTCCAGAACTGGGCTGGCTTCTTTAGGTGTTTTATGACAAAGTGTAATCTTTCCATTCTATTTTTGAGGCTGTTTAATGGTTTGCACCTTGTGGTGAACCCTCTATATTTGCTCCTTATAATAGACTTAGATACTGATACACCTACTTCATTGAGAGTGTTCTTAACTTGGGTGGATGTTGTTAAGGGGTTTTTCTTCACCATGGAGAGGATTCTCCACAGTTGTCTTCCATAGACGTCTAGGCTTTTTTGAGTTCCCGAGCTCACAAGTCCGTTCTTTTTTTACCAGAATGTACCAAGCTGTTGAATTGGCCACTCCTAACATTTCTGCTGTCTCTCTGATGGATTTCTTCTTTTTTTTTGCAGCCTAATGATAGTCTGTTTCACTTCCACTAAGAGCTCCTTTGACTGCATGTTATAAGTTCACAGCAACAGCTTCCAAATGCAAATGCTGCACCTGAAATAAACTCCAGACCTTTTACCTGCTTTCTGCTTAATTAATGATGGATTAACAAGGGAATAGCTCATGCAACCCATTAAATAGCTTTTGAGATAATTGTCCAATTAATTTTGGTCCCTTGAAAAAGAGGCAGCTACACATTAAAGAGCTGTAATTCCTAAACCCATCCTCTAATTAGGATGTGAATATATATCTCAAATTGATGCTGAAAGTCTGCACTTTAAGCCCATATTCAAGATATAACTGTATCTTGAATACGTTTTGGTAAACAGCTAAAATGCCAAAACTTATTTCATTGTCCAAATATTTCTGGACCTAACTACATATACACTGCACATCTGTTGGCCAAAATTGGCAAAAGTTGAAATTTTATTGTATATACATACATATGCATCACAAGGTATACTGGTCTCTAAGGATGGTACCATCTTATCATGGATAACCCTGGGTCTTTTTTTTGTTAATCACTTTTCAATCATTTTTAGTGTTTTGTGTATTTTGTATATACAGGATGGCCCACAAAAAAGTAGCCCACCTCCAGCGATAGTATGACAAGATGAACGAACAATAGATTTTTTATTTTTTTTAATTACCTGAAAATGGTCCCCGTTCATGTCTATGCATCTTCAGGCACATCGAATTCTGATGGCTGATACTGCTTATTATGCTGCGGATAGTGTTTGTGATGTTTTCCTTGAGTTCATCCAGGGGATGTGAATTGTTAGCGAACACGTTTGTTTTAAATTTTTCCACGGATAAAAATCGCATATGAAAAAGTCTAGGGAACGTAGTGGCCATAACCCCTTGCTCACAGTTTGCTCACCCATAACCAGTTCATGAACCCGTGCTAGTGAGTCCCGTGAGGTGCAGCATGTTGCCCCATCTTGTTGGAAAAAGCAGGACATTTTTTCTTCTGCATTATCACAGTTGAAGAGCTGCAAGAAGTATCAGCCAACATTATCCGACGTGCCCATAGATGCATAGATGTGAATGGAGACCACTTTCAGCATCTATTGTAATTAAAAAAAAAAATCCACTTGCTTGATCATCTTGTCGTACTATTGATGGAGACGGGCTACTTTTTTGTGGGCCACCCTGTATATTCAAAATACACAAAACACAAAAAATGATTGAAAAGTGATTAGCAAAAAAAAAAAGACCGAGGGTTACCCATGATAAGATGGTACCATCCTTAGAGACCAGTATACCTTGTGATGCTTGTGATGGGTATACTACTAAATCAGTGGTTAGAACTTGGGTCCTAGTCTTGGATCTTACCAGAGGCAACATCTGCATGTGTTTGTATGTAATTCCTATATTTGAATGGAGGTCCTCTCCAGTTTGCATGATTATAAAGTGGGCATAAATACTGTACTTAGAGACTTGCTGCAGAACATTTAAATAGTGCACCCTCAGGTTTGGGCCTGTGCCATTGAGACCAAATCTTTGCTTATATGTAATTTTCATATACACTAGATGGCCTTTATATGCTTCTTTTAGGTAGATCTCCTTTAAATGGTTGTTTTACATGAACAACACTTGGCCCCTATATACAGGAAAGGGAATAAGTGTCTGGTGGGGGTTCAACCACTGGGACCCCTGTCAATCAGAGGAATAGGTTTATTGTGTTTCCCAGTTTGAATGGAATGGTGGTCATGCATGTCTACTGCCACTCTACTAAATGTGACCGCTGAAGATACCTGAATACAGTGCTTGGCTATCTCTGCCAGTCCATAGAGGTAGCAGAAATAAGTGCCTGCCTCTCCATTAAAATGGGGGTAACATAGTCCATCTGTTTTCATAATCGCCAAGGGGTTGGACACCCACCTATGAGTCACTTATCCCCTATACTGTGGAAAACTCCATTAAGAGATATTTTTTGGCATAATTACATTATACAAGTAGTTTTACAGTACCTTGTAGTTTTATAGTGAAGACAAGGTGGCCCAGGACAATAATATACAGTATTACAATAGCTGCAAATGCAATCTTCAGTTTCTTTTCAATACTTTTAATGTCATTGCCTGAAAATAAGAATACTATTTTATTCTTAATTTATAAATATAAGATACTTTAAAATAGATCCACTTTTCAAGGAGTTGTATGTCTACTTAAAGATGTAGCCTAGGCTAATTGACCAACACAAAGCAAACAAATGGACAAGTACTTTGGCATGTTACTCATCAAATGAAATGATTTTCCAGAAAGTAATGCTAGATATCCAACACCCACAAAAAAAAAAAAAAGACAAATCCACGTATACTTATAATAATAGCAACCCATTATTTATATGGTGTCAACATATTTCCGAACACTATGATATAACAATAATAATGTTAATAATAATAATACAAAACTATACTGAAAAATTATTCAAAACTCAATACTAAATAAAAATTATGCCATAAGAAATACTTACATGGGATTAAGGATTTCATTGTCTGGCTATCCCATTGTTTGTTCTCTAGCTGGTCAAGACATGTAATTTCCTGATCATTTTCAGATGATTTTGACCACTTTGCCATTTATAATCACTGAAATTACAGGAAAAATACTCAATAAAAAGCATGACTTTTTAAAATCTTGGCGTGATCTATGATATCAATAAATCAAAGTTAACTTATAAAAAATAGAGTGGGTGGATTGCTGACATGTAGATCAATAACAAAGTCCTCTCACCTTTTTGTGTGAAAAAAATATTATATAGAAAATTGAAGTATAGAATGCGGCTGCTGGAATTTCCTTTAAAAGCTGAAAGCTTCCTTGTAACTTCTTTTTATAAGTAAAGGAAATGACTCCCCATCTTACACTGAAGTAACTGATGTTATGCAATGTAAAAAAAATGAGTCATGTTTGCTGAATAATCAGTTTTCATGTAGTTCTTATAAAAACAAACTCATTGGGACACGCATTTTACTTCTGCATATATTGTGCATGTATGTACAGTACATTCTATTTACAGTAGGTAAAAACAATCACTGTGACACCTAGCAGCAATGCACCATGGGATCATATTGTTAGAGAGCCATGTCATAGAGATTTGGGGAAAAAAAAACTCTTTAAAGTTAGTCAATTTTTCCACTTCTGTTCCACTATTATTATTATTTTACTGTGACACTAACAATAATCAAGAAAAAAAGAGAAACTTGATGTGTACAAGTATTCTTGCCCTGAAAGTCCATACTTAGTGGAGCCACCTACTGCTGCGACTACAGATACAGGTCTCTTGGGGTATTAGCACATCTAAACATTGCGATGTTTGTCTTGCAGGCAAAACTTCTCCAAGTCCTTCAAGTTAGATGGGCTGTCTTTAGCATCCCATAGACTTTGAATTAAATTGAAGTCTGTGCTTTGACAAGGTCATTCCAAGACAAATTAGGTTAGGGTCATTTGTCATGCTGGAAGATGTGCCAGTCTTAAATCTCTGGCAGGCTGAAACTGGTTATCCACGATAAATGCCCTGTATTTGCTGCCATTAGAGATCAACAAAGTATTCAAAAATTAGATTTGGCTGCTTCGCCAAATTTTACAAAATAATTCACTTTGTGACGAATTACTTTGCCACAAAGTGCATTTCTTTGTAGGTAGTGAATGCAATGACAGGGAGCGGCGATTGCACCCCATTGTATCCCTCAGATGCCGTGTTCATCGCTGATCGCAAAATCTTACAGTAATAACAGTGAAAAAGTAAAAAAAAATGTAAATCCTACCTCATCTATTTACTCGCAAAGTGCCGTCCTCCGCCATCTTGATTCAAGATCTAGCGCAAAATCTCACACTGGCCCATGATAACGTCATCATGTCAGCTGGTGTGGTGACATCATACGTCACAGCGAACGGGATCTGGTGCGAGATCTTCAATCAAGATGGTGGCGGGCCACCTGTTGCGATCAAATTGACGAGGTAAGCATGATTTTTACCGCTATTCAGGGAAAATTGATTCACTACTATGAGAGCATGAGGAAATTCAGCTTGCGGCGATTCAAATTTTCCCTCAAATTCCGCTGGAACTCTACTTCTTGGACTTTAATTCACTCAACACTAACTGCTATCCATCTTTCCTTTCATCCTGGCCAGTCTTCCAGTCCCTACCGATGATGATCATCCCCATAGCATGCTGCTGCCACCACTATAATTCATAGTGGGAATGATGTTCTTAGGGTGATGGGAAGTGTTGGGCTTGTGGCACACATAGCATTCCCTATGGTGACCAGAAAGTTGAAATTTCTTCAGTGGATTTATAGTGTCTGGCATACGCTGTTTAAAAACTTCAAATGTCTCCTTTTATTGTTTTCTTTAACCCATGAAGGCCCAGCCAATTTTTATTTTTAAAATTTTTGCTTTCTACTACTTGCCTTCCCAGAGCTATAAAGTTGTTTTTTCCCCATTAACATAGCTGTATGAGGGCTTTTTTTTTGAAGGAAAAGTTGTACTTTCTAATGGCACCATTTTCTATTCCATACCATGTACTGGGAAGCTGGTAAAAAATCCAAATGGGGTAAAATTGGAAACAAATACGATTTTGCTACAGTTTTACAGGGTTTAGCTGTTACAATATTCCCTATGCAGTATTTGCTTCTGAATATTCTGACCCCTATAAATATTTATGTCTACAGAGCTGTGAGGCCTCTTTTTTTGCAGAGCGATCTGTTGTTTTTTATTGACAGATAAGTGTCTATAACTTTCTCATCACTTTTTATTCATTATTTGGGGGGAGCTGAAATGACAAAAAAATAACCAAATAAATAAAAACCCAGCAAACCGTCCATTTTATTTTGTTTTATTTACGGGATAAATACATTTATACTTTAACAGAAATTTTGGGATATGGCGATGGGGAAAAAGGGGTGATTTGAATTTTTTTTTAATTAAAAACATTTTTAAACTTTTTTTTTAAACCTTTTTTTGTCCCCTTAATGGTTATCTGATTGCAGACCACAATGATTTAACATTGCAGCCTAAGGGAGATTCACTATGTTCCTTTGGAGCCTTGCCACAGACAGGTCTTCATAGGAGCTTAGTTATGACCAGCATTAGAGCCTTCAGAAGGCTTGATACAGGCTTTGGGAGTGCATCACTCCTGGGGTTTCACTGCTTAGATGCATATAACCACAGCATCTGAGGGGTTAATTTTCTATGATCAGCCGACATTGCCTCCAGGTGTCCGCTGTGTAAAACAGCATAAACCCGGCAGATATAGTGCTCACTCAGCTTCTGAGCAGGAACTATATTTAAACCCTGGGCTTCTACCGTACATGTATGGCGGTCATCCTTTACTGTGTAATTCTGTCTCCACAGTGGATCTTTGGTGCTCCTTTTGTCTTATCGTTGGTGTCTTTGTTGAATCTCTGATTAATGCCTTACTTGACCGGTCTGTGAGCTGTGGTGGGTGACCTTGTCAGGTTTGTAGGTCTGCATATTTTTTCCATTTTGTTCTAATGAATTTAATGGTGCAGCATGGGATGTTCCGAGTTTGAGATATTATTTTACAATTTTACCTTGATCTACACTCTTCCATACGTTGTCCCTGAGCTGTTTGGAGGCTCCTTGGTCTTCATGTTGCTTGCTCAGTAATGCTGCAAACTCTGGGACCTTTCAAAACAGATGAATTTATACTCACATCACGTGACACATCATTGTACACAAGGGGGCCTTATTCAAACAATGATGTGACTTTGGAAGTTAATTGGTTGGACCAGACCTTTTTATGGGTTTCATAGCAAAGGGATGAATACGTATGCACTCACCACTTTTCATATATATTTTTTTATTTACTTTATAAATAAGGTATTTTTTAAAATTCACTGTAAGAACTATTTTGTCAGGTCCATTACATAAAATATAAATAAAAATCCATTTTAGTAATGCAACAAAGCAGTAAAAACACCAAGGAGTGAATACTTAAGCAAGGCACTGTATCTGTAAGTGTATGGATGTCGACTGTGGTCTCTTAACAATTTCCTGTTTAGTAGGAGCTTATCTCTAGGAGGGAAAATATTGCATAACAAGTTGATGAAATCAGAAATTGTGTACTATCTCTCGTCTTCTCTTGCGGAAAATGCATTCATATCTCTGATCACTCTGGTTTGACAATTTACAGTAATATTGTATAATGTATATTCAAATTATGAGAGTTTTCTACTGTTATATGAACTTCTCAGCCATGAATTCTCAAAAGCTGTGGCCATATAGTTCTAATCTACAGGTATATTCACATGTCAAACCTGGAACTATTACTGTAATATTGGTAAAGATATGATCATCCACAGTCTCAAATAATTTATCACTGAAATGTTATTGTTTTCCTCATAGATAATGGATATACGGATATAAGTTAAAAATTCTACTTGCACCCTACCTATGCCAAAATCTAAATTAATCTGCAGTTGTATCTTTTTTATTGGTTGCCTCCTTCTTTGTGCCTTTTTCGAGGGCATAGTTTAGCAAGAAAAGGGCATAACTTATTGGTAAAGGACATAGCTTATTGGTTTGCAATGCACTGCTATAGTCCCAAATGAAACAACAAAATTTGCAAAATTTGCTAAATATCTATGGATTTTTTTTTTTTTGCCTAAAGTCTAGCCAGGTTTAGCCTCTATTCATTTGTACATAACCAGGGTACTAGGGTATAATTGCGACTTTTTTGCAAAAATTAAATCTGGCAAAAAGGTATCTCTGCCCCCTAAAAGCTCCCTTTACTGAGTGAGGGCAAGGTGAATGAGGCTAGAATTTGTCATTGACACATATGTATGCTTAGTGTGGTGTTTATGTTATGTTGTTCTGTGTTGTGGGCTGCTGTAGTTGGCAGTGCCCTCATGCCTTACCCTTAGGACCAGGTGTCTTCAGCAGAATGTGTTCTGTCCTTCATTCTAATAGAGGTTTTGGCAGTTTGTGTTGGTGTATTATGCTACAACATTAGCCCTCAGGCAAAATGGAAGTGGTTTTGGCACTGTGTACGGACTGTCCTCATTGGTGGGTGAAGTAAGACGGTAACTTGGGTCTAGGAGTGGTCCTCCTACTTTTTGTGTACACATAGTTATGTTCAGTGAGTGGTATTGAGAGATTTTACTTTTATGAACTGATTGAGGGTCGGTGTAAGAGAACCTTTGGTTTCTGTAATGCTGACTTGCGTTGGAACGAAAGTGTTTCGCTAGTATGAAAGGTTGTTTGTGTGTTTGGTGGGTTCCAGAACGTTCAGGTGCACTTATCCTCCAGAGTGACCTAGAAGCAACAGTGCTAACTGGAGTGAAGTATAACCACCATGCTTATTGGGCCCTCTTGATGCTATTACCACAAAACTCTGGTTTTGTACATGAGCTCTAACTCAGAGACATGTGCTAATTTACAAGGATATAACAAAAAGAGATTTCCATATGTCTATCCAAATTATTTGAAAGCCATAGTAATCAAAATTAAATACAAATACCAGCATAATAGCCACCAGTACTTAGGGCATAAAACCAGACATCCCAATTTGCTTTGTTTTTCTGGAACATCACTATACAGGGCCCCTGAATTAGCTTGCATAAAATCATGTAAAGCAGTAAAGCACCGCTGACAGCCTAGTTGTAGGGATAATATAATAATAAAAATACCACTTCATGACGGATAAATATGACAGTTACAACGCTTAGTATTACAAAGTGTTCAGCATAAGACAAAAATTAATTGACTATCACAGCCATGCTATTTTTCTCATGACATGAATCATAATCTAGCTGTCTCCGTCTGACAAGGTCAAAATTTACCACATTGTACACAAGAAAACATTAAGCTGGAGAGGTTTGATCACATCTTAAATCAGGAGCTGCATAATTTTAGACATGAAATCTAATTCTGTCACAACTGGAGTGCTTCTCTCTGCGATATAACAAATAAAACTTGGTAAAAGTTTGAATCAAAGTGCACAGAAAAGAACAAAACCATAAATACTTCACAAGGGTGACAGATAATTAATATGAATTATCTGTGATTGAGTTCTTACTCAGAAGCCATCAAACTATGAAATGTGATGCAACAGAAAAATACTCTTCTCTAAATATAATACAAAGCATCAGATCTCAAAATCTCAAGGTCTTATTTGGGAAATTTGGGATAATATTTTCTTGAATACAAATGTGCACTTTTATAATCTGCGTCTCAAATCTGTCTATCTGTCTGTCTGTCTGTCTGTCTGTCTATCTGTCTATCTGTCTATCTGTCTATCTGTCTATCTGTCTATCTATCTATCTATCTATCTATCTATCTATCTATCTATCTATGTGACTGCCTGCCCTGGCAGGGGCCTGAGAAGATCTGACAGACTTGTGGCGCGGGAATCTATCTGACAGATCTTTCTATTTTCCCCTTTTGTGTTTTGATTTGGGCAGAATCCCACCTCTCCTCAGCTTCTGCTCATTAGCTATTCTGTGGCTCTATTTATTCCCGCCTCTCCCTGCAGCCAGTGCGGGTTATATTTCCTCCTTGTGAGGTCTGCTAGTGTTTTATGGATCTCCTGCTCCCTGTTCGTCTAAAAATAAGATTTTCATTCTTCCCTTTGTTTGTGTTCCATCTGACTAGGCCTCAGGGAGACTGGTTCCTTCAATGGTGGAAGGAACCAGCTGGCTTATCTCCTTATCCCTAGCTGAGGGTTTGTTACAGTTTCAGCTAGGCCTAGGTTCCAGCACATGAACACTTCTACCTTCAGGATCTGTTCATGTTGTTAGCAGTCAGGGAAAGGCTCAGGGATTGTCAGGCGGTCACCTTTCCCTGTTCCCTAGCTTTGGGGCCTAGTCTGTTGTTGTTTTTGGTGTTCTTCCCTTCCCTCATCTACCGTAACTATCTATCTATCTATCTATCTATCTATCTATCTATCTATCTATCACAGCAGCAGTCACTTCAAAATATGGGTGCAGTCCCTCTGGAACCTTAAGCTGAAGGTCCACTAGATATCCAGTATACTGTATCTATATCTATCTATCTATCTATCTAGAAGAAGAAAAAAGCCAGCACCACTCCGTTGTAGTCAAAGCATAATCGTGGTTTATTCACCCAGTGTCAAATAGCAGCGACGTTTCAACCGCATGTTGCGGTCTTTCTCAAGCTATACAGACATGTGTTACAACAGTGGTATAAAAAGGGTTGGAATAAACACAGTAACAAACCCCCTTGCAGGTTGGGGATACGAGGTACCTTGAGAGTATAAACTATTGAGAATAGTACCAAATATAAAACGTAGCTTTATTCAAAAAACCGCTAAAAAAAATGGGCCCACAAAGAATAAGTAACACAAATAGGGATAGTGCACACTAGGTTCCGACCTAGTGTTCACTATTCCTATTTGTGTTACTTATTCTTTGTGGGCCCATTTTTTTAATGTTTTTTTGAATAAACACTAAGTTTACAGGGGGAGAAATCTGATGTGGGGGAGAAATCTGGGGGACAAATTGGTTAAATCTGATGTGGGCAGCAATAGAAGGAGTGTGATGTCACTGTGTGGCTCGACACGCAGCGGATGCTACCCATGCTATAGTTGCGTGAATTGTAACATGATGATAAAGGGGAGTTCCTTTTATAATCCTGCGACAAATAAGACAATCAAGATTACACAATACTTGACGTGTGATTCGGCCTACGTAATCTACCTACTATCATGCCCATGTGGACTATGGTATGTGGGAGAGACCACGTGGGATGTAAAAACACGACTCAACCAGCTCAGATATTCTATTAGAAAAGAAAAAATGGACTTACCGGTTTCAAAACATTTTAAGGAAGCAGGACACTCGAGAAAGATCTCAGGTTTCGCATTATGGAACAGATACAGATGGGCCAACGGGGTGGCGACAGGAAAGCCATTCTTAAAAAATGAGAATTATTTTGGATTTTTACTCTGAATACACTCAGACCAAATGGCCTCAATATTGACTTTAGGGTAATCTAGTGGTGCCCCCCCTCGGGGTCTCATGTTGTTCTCCTCCCCTGCTGTAGTTGCTTTTAGGACATGTCTGTGTAATATAAATTTTGACTACATTTCGATAATATATTATTTATTTATTAACGTTGTTTTCTCTGTCTCTTGCCAGAATTTACAAGCCAGAACCCTAGTGGACATTCCAGGTGGTGATTGGTTCATCTGGGTCCCCATATCAGCTATCCACACTCTGCGCCTTTTGATGTGGGACAAAGTTTCAATAAAGGATGGCCAGATTAACTTTTTTTTTTATAAGACAATAGTGCATATATGAGATATGGCAGAGTGTAAGTTTTTTTCTACTGCCATAGATGATCACTTTAAACTACTGTTGTGGGGTCTTTTTTTCAGTCAGCCTGGTAACCACTTTTTATGTTCCTTTTTGGTTACTACTTTTGGGGTTTGTAATGGTGCCCTATGGGTGGCTTGGACGGCTCTACACGGTAACCCGTGGCAACGCCTTTGCCTCCCTTGAAAGGCGGGGTCCTGACTGATTGTGAGGTCGGATCCTGACTGTGGGACACCTTGCGACCCCGTGAGTTATATGATTTCGCAGTTGGGTCCTCGTGATGGGGTGATGGCTGGGGGCGTTTCGCTGCAATGAATCGCTGCGTCGGTCCCCCCCCCTTCTATCGGTGAACCCCTTGACCGCTGACACGATTGGGGGTTGCTGGTCACAATTGTGATCCTGAAATACATCCTCCTGTTGTTATTCTGAGGGTGGTATCAGGTGACTTGTGATCACATGACTCCTTTGACAGATAGTGAATGCCCAGACATGCGCAGATGTACTGATCCTCGATATTGGCCTTCTTGGATTAGGTCTATGGAGAATTTGCGCTCGAAATATCGCGAGATTGCCTAGATCCCGCGCATGCGCACATGCTGAGTGAGGATGCGCTCAGGACCCTGATGCTCCATTACTGCTGATAAGTGAATGAAACACTGGCTTGTATTGTTTTTAATCAACACAATATATTGATAACTTATGTGAACACTTAATTAATTATTAGGTATGTAGATGCACTGTACTGTACACTATGTATTTCACAACAGGCACTTGTACTTTATTTTTGAATATACTATGACACAAGTGTATTGATGATACTGATACAATAAATTGAAGTATGTTTATAATGAAATATGATGTCTTTATGCTAATTGGATGATTTGCTGTGATGAATTGCCAACCATTTTTATTCCACTGTTGTAACACATGTCTGTATAGCTTGAGAAAGACCGCAACAAGTGGTTGAAACGTCGCTGCTATTTGACACTGGGTGAATAAACCACGATTACGCTTTGACTACAAAGGAGTGCTGCTGGCTTTTTACTTCTTCTACTGAATTGAACCCTGGTGCTGGTTCGTGTTGGCCTGATTTTGCACCCAACTACTAGTGTGCTGCATCCTGCTTTTTAGGCTCCTCTTGAACTCTTTTTGTGAACTCACCATCACCACCTCCTCAGGCAGAGAGTTCCATAGTCTCACTGCTCTTACCGTGAAGAATCCTATGTTTGTGTACAAACCTTCTTTCCTCCAGACGCAGAGGATGTCCCCTCGTCACAGTCACAGTCCTGGGGATAAATAGATGATGGGACAGGTCTCTGTACTGACCCCTGATATATTTATACATAGTTATCAAATCTCCGCTTAGTCGTCTTTTTTCTAAAGTGAATAACCCTAATTTTGACA
The DNA here is from genome assembly GCA_033119425.1 of Bufotes viridis. Classification (NCBI taxonomy): domain Eukaryota; kingdom Metazoa; phylum Chordata; class Amphibia; order Anura; family Bufonidae; genus Bufotes; species Bufotes viridis. The sequence goes on along the minus strand of CM065589.1, from coordinate 526,443,731 downwards.
ATCTTTCAGGGTACTGTAGTGAATCCATTCCAGTTATTACTTTAGTTGCCCTCCTCTGAACCCTCTCTGGCTCTGCTATGTCTGCATTGATCACAGGAGCCCAGAACTGCACACAGTACTCCATGTGTGGTCTGACTAGTGATTTGCAAAGTGGCAGGACTATGTTCTCCTCCCGAGCATCTATGCCCCTTTTGATGAACCCCAAAATCTTATTGGCCTTGGCAGCAGCTGCCAGACACTGGTTTTTACAGTTTGCTGTCCACTAAAATTCCTAAGTCCTTTTCCATGTCAGTGTTACCCATTGTTTTACCATTTTAGTATGTACGGGTGACATGCATTATTCCTTCCCATGTGCATAACCTTATATTTGTCAGTGTTAAACCTCATCTACCACTTCTCTGCCCAAGCCTCCAATCTATCCAGATCCATCTGTAACAGTATACTGTCCTCTTCCGTTTCAATATCTTTACACAGTTTAGTCTCCTGGTGACACATCCACTGGCATCACCATAAGAGATGGACACATTCCGCTTTAATAGTAAAAATTGCCCACATCTTATCAATGGACATCATCCACATATCCACACACAGTGGGACTACAAAATCCCTGACACTTTCTCATATGCATCCTCCAAAGTGGGGTACATGATACAATGCAAATAGTGCCCCAATAACGACAATATTTATTGGTAAAGCTATGCAAAATCTCAGTTTGAGGATGAATTTACATAGGAATAAAGGAAAAATCGGACACACCTGTGGGGGAGCATTTCTTTGGACCAGACCATAGTATCATGGACTTAAATGTCTTAATAATGAAAGGCAAATTTAAGACCAAAAGGGAGAGAAAAATCTGGGAAATTAAACGGACAATATTCCATTCATTAAAAAGAGGACTCAGTCTGACACCTGGTTTATGACCCACTGCAAAGATAATTCCTAAAGGCTGTATATTACACCAGGTGATCAGTCAGATGATTGTCTGGAAGGAGGCGTTTCTTTCCTGCAATCGCTTGCTCGTTAGTGGAGGAGACCATTGCTATTACTTGCAGCGATTTCCTCCACCGTATGGCAAGGAGTGATTGCTAATGATTTTGAAACTTGCTGAAAGTTTGCCATTGCCGGCTCTGGCCATAATCAGCGCCAGTATTATACAGGCAGGTCAAAGCTAATAAGCGTTTCTGGGAACACTGGTCAGTGATGATTTGCCCGACAATTGGCTAGTGTAATTCAGCCTTAAGTTTTAACCCCTATTGCCTGTCCATCTGTAACAATAATCACAGTTTTATTGCTCTCTTATCTTGATGATGTATCACTCCATGTTCAAATGTCTGTAACATCTTTTTAGTGTTGTACCTTTCTCACAGTCATTAATCTGTATAAAGCCTGATTTTTTTTTGTTGGCCAATAAAGTTATCACTGCTATAATACTTTTGTCTTTTTTAACGCAAAAGTATTTAACATCACACAGATTTTTCTGGCTAACAAGGTACCACTTTTGCTATACATCATCTGCAAAACTAAGAAAATAGATAAATTTCATATCTATGTAAATGATCCCTATTAAAATTAGAACTGATTTGTTAGGCCAACCAACCTGTTTGACTTTAGGCTAGTACTGAGGGTGTTATCCTGGTGGTCCTCTGGTTTTCACCCTTTAGTCCCTAGACACGGATCTGACCTTCGCTGTGGGGGAGCCACCAGGCTGCTACCTTTTGAAATAGTCCTGGTGTGGTTGGCTACTGACTCATTGGGATCAGAGACACAGATGCAAAGCACTGAGGAATCAGGAAATACAAGGAGTCAGGAAAGAGGCAGAGATGGGCAGACAGAATACGTGCAAATCTGTGAAAAAACTGTCCAAAGGTCTGGGCAAGCGACAGGATCAGTATGATGAACAGGCATAGGTCAGGTCAGGTGATAGAGTTTCAGGACCATGGAAACAGGCAGCAGTCAGTACACAGGCAGACAAATGGATTATAGCTCTTAAGAGACTCTAGCAATGTACAGAGACCTAGCAATATCTATAGAGACCAATTGCTCAGGCCACAAATGAGAAAAACTGCCCAGCTTATATTGCTCAGGCTGATGGAAAGAGCCTGGCAGCAACTCACAGAACAAGAGAAGGTTAACTCTTGCAGTACTGCAGTTTAGAAGAGATAAAATAAACAATAACTCTAATTCACACACAGGAAACCAGCGCCCATGCACATTGTAACATTGAAACTGATTCAATACCAGGAAAACTGATGGCAGATAAATTAGAAAGGTCTGCTTATTTCTAATCCAAACTAGGTAGCAGTATGCCTCGGAATAAGACTTTATAACCAGGAAAAAGTTCCACACGTCTCACATTGCATTTTCACTATTAGTGTATGGTTCATGTTGTTTTTGTAGGATAAGTTTTAATTTGGGTTAATTAAGTAGACATGAATGTAAAGCCTGAATGTAAAGTCTAATATACTGTAATATTGTATTGTTACCATAATTGCAATGCATTTACATGTGACCCTTAGTGTTAAAAATTTGCTTTTCTTAGTGCATTTTTGGTGGGATGAATAAAGAAATGGTAATTCTGATTTTAGTTTTTTTCTGTTCAAAAACATGTTCATTTTGTTCCATGAGTCATTATGAAGTAAGACGCATTGGAGTGCGTGGTGGTTGGGGTTGGTTGTTGTAGCTGTAAGGATGGTAATGGTACTCATGGTTCACGGTGGCAATCTCCACTCTGGTGTTCCCTATGGCCATACAGTGACTGGAGGGTGCACCCTTTCTTCCTAGGAGACACACCCTGGTGTTGGGGTTCCTGTCTGTCGGTAAATGGGGGTCCCATGGTGGTGAACAGTTTGGTAGGATGCAAGGCAGGAATACCAATGCAGCAGGCTGGCTGATATATTATGGAGTTATTAACTAAGTCACAGATTGCAATAAATAAAGTCTTTCTGACTTGACGATAGGAGTTGTAGTACATACAACAGGGAAATGCACTGTTCCAAAGTGTATCAGAGTATAGGCTTCTCCCAATAGCAGGTTATAGGCGGCAAGAATGAAGGTAGTTGTAGTACTCACTGTCTCTCTAAGAACACTTTCCAGTCCCTCAACAAAACCACAGACATGCAGTTAGGTTCCTGGCTAGGCCAATCCATCTCATACATTGCTGTCTAAAACTTGCGTGTACTGTTTAGTTCTGGGCCTTCTTAATTCCTTTTCACATTGGTACTCAGATAGAAAAGTTACTTTCTTGACAGCTGAAGTCCCAGACAAAGGTTCTCTGAGCTTGGGCCTAGATAGCAGAAGCTTTTACACACACACACACACACACACACACACGTCTTCTCCTTTCCTCTGCTCAGACTAGACTCCCTGCTAACTAACTAGTGGGTAGACCAAATCCATCACCCTGGCAACCTAAACATGCTACCAATATATTAACTGTTTGGTTGCCTATACGTTGCTGTTAAGTACATAAGGCACAATAAATCATAAAATTTAACTCAGTAGCATTGCATCAACTCTTTGAGCTTTAGTTAACCCTTTGCAATAGTCTATCTGGGGTACTGCAAATACAACTGTAGAGCTACCAAATATATATAATTTTTTTCATTTATCTCATATTTTTTACAATAAAATATCTTTGGACAAAAAGGGTTTACTTTTTGTGTCCCACTGACACTCAAATTTTAAGACCTTTCCCCGTACACACCATCCCTGTGCATTAATAATTTTAAAGTGTTTTGAACATTTTAGAGTAAACATCTACAATAAGTTGCAAATAACAAAAAGTTGAGTGACTTTGTACATATATTCCTTCATTTATGCTTTATCTTTCTTACTAACAGAAGAATTGATCATGGTTTATCTGCTCCCCACATTCATGCAACTTAGCAGCTGAGATCTAATTGTGTAACAGCTCTCTGGGTTCCCACAATGCACCACTGAGTTCTTGAAATAAGGTGCTAGTAAATTTTCTTTTTAATTGTATGTTCTCTGTAACTAGCAAAAATACATTATTTTAGTAAAAAGAAGAACAAGATAAGTACGACAAAGCATTATTAAAAATACTAAAAATGTAATATTGTGACATTTTTTTAATATGTTGAGCAACGTCTTGATTAAAAGTTTACAGTAATTTGACTGGTAAAAATTGCTGCAAAGGATTAAAACAAACAGGGGGAGGTTTATCATTCCCATATGCCAGAAAACAAACATAAAAAAATGCAAACCCTGGGTTAGCAACTTTTTAAATGTGTTTTACTGTGTTTTACTTCTGAAGAGGGGATGTGGTACATAAAGGCATACACAACTTCACTGACTTCTACGGGAGATTACAGCTCCTTAGTGAGGCATTACAGAAACTGCAAAATGTAATACTATTAAAGCAGGTTTACTCTTGTATGCTTCTATTTACCATGTAAGAATACCCTAATAACATGGCATATGATGCACCTGTTGTGACACAGTGATGCAGTGAAGCTCATTGGGGGGGAGATTTATCAAACTGTTGTAAAGTAGAACTGGCTTAGTTGCTCATAGCAACCAATCAGATTCCACCTTTAATTTTTTAAAGAAGCTGTGAAAAATGAAAGGAGGAATCTGATTGGTTGCTATGGGCAACTGAGACAGTTCTACTCTATACCAGTTTGGTAAATCTCCCCCATAGAATTCTTAAGGCAACATATTCAGGGCCTGTATAATATAGAAGAACACAAAGCTGTAAAATGATAACACTAAGGGCATGTTCATGTACACAATATAACCTATGAATGAAGGGAACAAAAACACCAAGCCCAGCAACGATAATCAAAACAATATCAATTTATTAAACAAACAAAAAACAATCATCTGGAGAAACAGGCAAAGAGACACGGAAGGTAATTCATTTGTCTGATGTGGTTCTCTCACAGGCCTAAGTGTCCATTCTGCGAAGGGGTCTGACTTTCTTTCAGGCTGAGAGGTTTGACTACTTCTCGTCGGTGAGAGACTTGAAGTTGTTCGCTAGAAAATTACTTTTTAAAAAACATTTTAGTAGAATAGGGGAGGGGGATATTTTCTCTCCTCTTGAACTACAAACATTACAGGACCTTGAGTCACTGTTAGAAGAACAGGAGGTAGACGGAGATTCTAAGTTTCCAGTGCATCTGCACAGCCGTTCACAACATTGGTCCCCATTGTCATCTTGTTCGACTGTAGAAATGTTCTAATTAAACAAACATTTTGAAAAAATACAAAACATTAGATTTGAAGGAAATCTAGACAGTGAACAAAGAAATGCTCTCAATGAACTGAAGAGTATGAAAAATGTGATTAAACAAGCCGACAAGGGGTTCAGTGTTGTCATCTGGCCTGTGCAGATGTACGAGAAGGAGGCGTTCCACCAAATACAGGATGGGTCATCTTACTTTATAGTAAATTGGAATTCACAATCCTTTGATGTGGCATAAGAAGAGAACTTGATGCCATCCTTAGGAGAGCTCATGAGTCAGGTATTATTAGTTCTAAAATGTTGGAGGGACTTACCAGAATTTCCCATACTTCCTACATTTTAATTGCTTTCCAAGGTGCATAAGTATCTCACTTGTCCACCTGGGAGGCTAATTGTGTTGGGGATTAGGGGTCTCTATGAGACCACATGTCGCTTTGTGGAATTTTATCTACAAAAATGTGTTGAATCACCACCATCCTTTGTTCAGGAGTCTCAGGACACCACTAAAGTCCTTACGAGACTCAACAGTGTTCACCTTGAGAGAGATATGTTGCTTGTTACACGCAATGTTGAGTCCCTGTACACATCTATATGTCATGACCACGGCAGGGGGGCGTCTAAATGCTTCTTGGAAAGGACCAACTTAGATGCAGATTTGATTAATCTTATACTGATGTCATTGCAATTTGCTTTGACATGCAATATTTTTAATTTTAAAGATCGTCTCTTCCCCCGGCTGCAGGGTATGGCTATGGGGGCGACTTGTGCACCTTCATATGCTAATTTCTTCCTGGGGCTGTGGGAGAGAGAGACAGTGATGAATATGGAGGGTCATGATGCAGTAGTCTTGTGGTCTAGATATATAGATGTTTTGTTTATTTTGCAAGGCTCAACATCGCATTTGGAACAATTTCTGACTGAATTGAGTAATGATCTCAATATCAGACTAACATGGCAGTTTAGCTCTGAAAGGGTTGCGTTCCTTGACCTTGTAATTTCTGTGGATGAGGGAGGTTTCCTGGGGACAGATGTGCTCAGGAAGCTAACTTCTACCAATTCCCTGTTACACTTTACCTCCTCCCACCAGCCACAGGTCATTAAGGACATACCTACTGGCAAGTTTTACAGAATTAGACAGATCTGGTCAAGTGACCTTCTGTTCGATTAGCAGAGGACTTTTCTAGACGGTTTGAAGAAAGGGGATACAGCAAAAGACTTGTAAAACAGGGCTACAATAGAGCCAAGAACTCTTCAAGGGAATTATTATTGCTGAGTGGTCATAAGATAAGAAATGTGAGAACTATCCTAGAATTACAATCTGTTTTAATACCCAGTGGAGGGAGATATACTCCATATTGAATAAACATTGGCAAGTCTTGTTAACAGATAGGGACTTGAAAGGGCAGATTTCGAAGGGCCCTTTGATTACCTGGAAAAGGTCAAAAAATCTGAGCGATATGGTGACTAAGAGCCACTATGTGGCTCCTAGGAGTTGTGGACTGTTTGGAGATAGGGGCCCCAAGTGGGGTTCCTTTCCATGTGGCAGTTGCACTGCCTGTAGCTACATGCTACATTCTCAGACATTTGTGAATTCAAGGGGGAGTAGGGAGTTCAAAATTATGCATATCTTGTAACACAGAGGCGGTAGTTTATTATACCCAATGCCCGTGTGGCCTTATTTATATAGAGATGTCAACAAGGGCCTTAAGGGGGGGAATTTGGGGGCATGTCCAGGATATAAAAGTGGCAGGTGATGTTCATGATCTAGAAAAACTTTTAAAACTTAAACCCATTGCAAAACATTTCAGAGAGGTCTATGGTAGCAACTAGAGATGAGCGAATTTCTCAAAAATTCGATTTGGCCGGTTCACCATATTTTCCGAAAAGATTTGATTTGATCCGAATTTATTCACGGTGAATTGCATTCAAGAACAGCTATTTCCTGGCTGCAGAGAGCCTGTATAGTGGTGTAGAACGGTGTTTCCCAACCAGTGTGACTCCAGCTGTTGCAAAACTCCAACTCCCAGCATGCCCGAACAGCAAAAGGCTGTCCGGGCATGCTGGGAGTTGTAGTTTTGCAACAGCTGGAGGCACACTGGTTGGGAAACACTGGTGTAGAACACTGTGCCTTGCAGTAACATGCATAGGGAGTCTGCTGTGGTAGTAAAACAATACTGTGAGTCAGTATGACACGCACATGACAGGCATCGCTCTTAAAATCCACTTCACTTATGTGGACAGTTATGGGGCCAAAACTGACCAAATAACTCAAGTGTGAACTGAGCCTTACAGGTCGATGTTAGCACCAGGTATAAAGAACCCTGCAGAGGCCAAAGATCCTACTGCAGCGTTAAAGAGCGCACTCCTATTACACCGTCGTCATCTGATTCCACATAGATGTCTACAGAACCTGTTCTATTAAATGCTTATACAAGTAGAACCCCTCATCAGAGTGGAGAGGGTGTCAGCAGTAAGTTTGTGTTGATGTCACTGATTATTGTTCTCTTCCTCTGATCCATCAGAACAATAACCCCCCAAAAAACAGATCCTGTCTGTTGAGCGTCCACCTTCACTCGGTCAGCATTTGGTCAGTAATCCATCAGTATTGCTAAAGCCAAAAAAAAACAGGAGTGGATCTAAAACAGAGATGACACGTGAATGGAATATTTGCATGTCTCCTGCTTTTGGCTACCAAATCATAAGCCAGTTCTGTGGAACCATACAAGCCTTACAGCTGCTACACAGACAAAATCCGTTGTGCAGCATAAGGAGACCACAGAGTGGCCCAGTGACATAGTGGGGAGGTGGCAGCAGCAGCATGAGGACACCACAGAGTGGCCAATTTACATAGTGTTGATTTAGCAGCAGCATGAGGAGACCACAGACTGGCAAGATGACACAGTGTGGAGGTGGCAGCAGCAGGATGAGGAGGCCACAGAGTGTTACAATGACAGAGTGTGGTGGTGGAAGCAGCATGAGGAGAACATAGAGTGGCACAATGACAGTGTGGAGGTGGCAGCATAAGGAGGCTGCGGACTGGCAAGATGACATAGTGTGGAGGTGGCAGCAGCATCAGGAGGCCAAAGACTGGCAAGGAGACATAGTGTGGAGGTGGCAGCAGCAGAAGCATGAGGAGGCCACAGACTGGCAAGGTGACATAGTGTTGAGTTAGTAGCAGCATGAGGAGGCCACAGACTGGCAAGGTGACATAGTATGGAGGTGGCAGCAGCAGCATGAGGAGAACACAGAGTGGCACATTGACAGAGTGTGGAGTTGGCAGCAGCATGAGGAGACTGGTGGGTGTAAGAAGAAGCACTTGGCATTAGATGTGTGGCATTAGGCGGATGGCAGCATCAGAATAGTAGCTGAGGCAGGTAGTCAGAAGAAATCGGTCTCCTTTTGTCAAGGTTTGGGTGAGGCATCATGGATGATCTAATCTGATGCATCAGGCATTGGTGGGTGGAAATCCTGGATGATCCCCGCCTGATTCATCTTGACAAAGGTCGGTCTCTCCACATTTTGGGTGGACAGGCGAGTTCTCCTTGGGGTAACTATGGCCCCACCGCACTAAACACCCGCTCTGATGCCACACTACAGGCTGAGCAGGACAGCTTTTCCAGGGCAAACTCTGCCAGTTGTGGCCACAAATCCAGTTTGGCTGCCCAGTAGTCCAGCGAATCTTTAATGTAGGGTGGCAGAGTGCTGTCCACGCATTCCACCACCTGCTGGTTCAGGCTCTGCTCTAGGTCTAGCTGCTGCTGCTGGTGAGTAGTTTCATGCACAACTAGGGGTTGTGTCTGACGAACCCACCAACTCTTGGCTGGGGGTGTCTGATGTCACTTGGGACGAAGCGGATGACCGAGTCTACCATTCTAGAACCGCTGGGTTGCTCGTGAAGACACTACCACTAGATGACACCGGGAGCTAAAACCTCTCAAAGTGACCCCTGCTGCCACTCTGTTGTGACCTGTGCCAGAAACATTTAGGCCTCTGCCTCTCCCCTGGGCAGGGCCTGTCACTTCTCTGTCTGACATACTGTTAGAACAAATAAGTAAATAAAAAGGAAATTAATACACCCCAAAAAAGGCTAAAATTTTGTCACTTCACCACGCAACGGCAAAAATTACACGCCAACAAAGGCTTTAGAATATATAACTGCACCGCCGAACGGCAAATAATATATTTTTTTGCCACTAATACATGCCAAAAACGGCTGTAATTTTCTCACTTCACTACAGAATGGCTAATAAGCCCTTTTTTGCCACTAATACACGCCAAAAAAGGCACCACTGAACGGCAAATAATCCATTTTTTTGCCACTAATACACGCCAAAAAGCGCTGTGATTTTCTCACTTCACCACACAATGGCTAATAAGCCCATTTTTCTCCACTAATACACTTGAAAAAAGGCTTTAAAACATATAACTGCACCACTAAATGGCAAATAATACATTTTTTTTGCCACTAATACACACCAGAAAGGGCTGTCATTTTCTCACTTCACCACACAATGGCAAATAATACTTTTTTTTTTACAAAGAAAGCTTTAGAACATATAACTGCACCGCTGAACGGAAAATAATACTTTTTTTGTCACTAATGCATGACAAAAAGAGCTGTAATTTTCTCGCTTCACCACACAATGGCTAATAAGCCCTTTTCCCCACTAATACATGCCAAAAAAGGCTTTAGAACATATAACGGCACCGCTGAATACTTTCATTTTTGCCACTAATATACGCCAAAAAGGGCTGTAATTTTCTCACTTCACCACAAAATGACTAATAAGCTCTGGCCCCCCCCCCCCCCACTAATACACGCAAAAAAAGGCTTTAGAACATATAACTGCACCATTAAATGGCAAATAATAAATTTTTTTGCCACTAATACACACCAAAAAGGGCTGTCATTTTCTCACTTCACCACACAATGGCAAATAATACTTTTTTTTGTGCCACTAATACATGCCAAAAAAGCTTTAGAACATATAACTGTACCGCTGAATGGCGAGTAATACTTTTTTTTTGCCACTAATACACGCCAAAAAGGGTTGTAATTTTCTCACTTCACCACACAACGGCAAATAATATATATTTTTTTGCCACTAATACACTCCAAGCTTTGGTACAATATAACTGCACCCCTGAACGGCCAAAAAAAGCTTTAGAACCTATAACTGCACCGCTGAACGGCAAATCCTACTTTTTTGTTGCCACTAATACACCTCAAAAAGGGCTGTAATTTTCTCTTTTCACCGCACAATGGCTAATAAGCCCTTTCCCCCCCTCCCACTTATACACGCCAAAAAGGCTTTAGAACATATAACTACACCGTACCAGGGCTAATAACAAATATAAATATTTCCTAGTAATACACCCTGTTAATGGATGTATCACACAGCCAGTGTGGTACTTTGTACCCAAAATCCACAAATCAACGACCCGATCCTCGGGCCGCCCTATAGTGGCGGGGATCGGGTCGGTAACGGAGCCGATGTTGCGTTATGTGGATTGGCTCCTCAGGCCATCTTTGTTGAGCACTCCGACGTATCTCAAGGACACCGTGATTTCCTCCTCGTGATCAGGTTGTTTGATTGGCGTGAGGAGTATCGGCTGGTGTCCTTGGATGTCGAGAGTTTATACACCAAAATCCCACATAACCTAGGCTTAGCTGCGATAGATATTGTATTAGCCAGGTCAGGCAAGGGCATACTTTTCTGCAGCTTCGTACGTAAGTCCTTAGATCTAGTCTTGTCCAATAACATATTTCAGTTTGATGGACAATAGTACCGCCAGGTACTAGGTACGGCTATGGGCAAGCCAGTGTTGTGCACATTTGCCAACCTGTACCTGGCAGTATTTGAAGAGACCTATATTTTCTCAGTGGGTAACCCCTTCCTGAGGTACATACATCTGTTCCTGTGGTATGTCGATGACGTGTTCTTGGTCTAGTCGGGCAGTGAGGAGGACTGTAGCGAATTTGTTGACTATTTAAACACACGCAACCGGATAAACATGAGCTTCACCCTCAATTTTGGGGGCGAAACTCTGGATTTTCTGGATGTCAGTGTAATGGTAAAAGATGGCAGGTTGCACACTATGGGCTATCGTAAGCCTACAGCTACGAACTCACTGCTCCACCAGACCAGCTTTCACGCATCGACTGTTAAAGACGCTGTCCCTTTTTGACAGTTTGCCAGGCTACACCACATTAATGATACGGATGAGGGGTATCATAGACAGGCAGGTGAATTAAGGGACAGTTTGTTGGAATGGGGTTACCCACTGGGAAAAGTCTCAAAAGCTATGCAAAAAGCGGCAAAATTGGACCGTGATGGTCTCCTTAGTGAAGTAAAAAAGAAGAGGGCAGAAAATCATTTTGCCTTTTCCTTCAAATACAGTCCTGCTGCGGAATTGGTTAGAAAGGTCATTGTAGACAATTGGGACTTACTTAAAGGGGACGTGAGTTTAAAAGACATTAAAGGCCAACAAACCATTGATTGCATTCAGGAAGTGCCACACGTTAAAGGACAAGTTGGTCCATACAGTGTTGCACAAACCTGAGAGTGGTACTTGGCTATCCAGCAATCGAGTAGCTGGTATCTACAAATGTGGCAGGTGCTCTTTCTGTCCCCTAAATTCATGGAGCAAATGGCTGCATATAGGAAGAGTAACACATAAGGTAAAAGAGTTTATAAACTGTCGCACTTCTTATGTCGTTTACGTGGTGTTTTGCCCCTGTAGGATGTTTTACATTGGGAAGATGATACGCCCCTTGTTTGAGCGCATACGCGAACATGTTAATTCGCTCTGCACGGGGAAGGGATCCCCGCTTCTGATCAAGCATGTTCGCGATGCACATGGCGGTAGTCCGCGTTGCCTGTCTTTTGGAGGAGTGGAGGTGGTGCGTCCCATCCTTAGAGGTGGGGAGTGGCACCGGCTGCTCCTGCAGAGAGAGAGGCAAGGTGGATTATGCGCACGTGCGCGGATGGGTGGAAGTGGATTAAACGACAATAACGACATGGCTGTCTTCTTGTAATATCCGTCTTTCTGGATTGTATGGTAATAGCTCAGCTCAATTGATTGCAATTAATGTTCCTTTTGCACTGGTGTGCACCGCACAATACTATGTGAATTATAAGCAGTTAATTACAACTCTGCACAACAAACTTTTTGTACATTGTATAACACTGTTGCTTGGTTTGTTTTTCCTTCTCACTTTATTGGTCTTAATGTCCTGTATGTGTAAGAGCGTCTAGGTGTCACTATGACGACTAAGGAGGCGCTCCCTTTATATTGCGTGAAATCACGCCAGGACGTCAGTGCAGCCTGACAAAGCGCGAGTGTACGCGCGAAACGGCCTTGTGATTTGCTGTCCGCCCCATATCCCCTAAGCGATGTATTCTTTTACCACGAAGAAATAAAGGATTACGTTTTATCGTGACTGGTGAGTGCCGCAAGTTTACTTCCTTCTACTTCACATTCAACTATATATCACACAGCACTTGAACCCCAATAAAGAGAACAGTTTGCTGGAATTACAGAGGTATTATCTATTGCAAACCTGAAAGCAGCAGTATAATGGCAATTTGGATCCGTGCAGCAAGGTGTAACAGGATTGATCCTATTACCCAGGCTGTACACTCCCCTATTGGACCCTGCCAATACTGTGGAATAATTCATCCCTATCCTTTCCCTACACTTCTAATGCTATTTCCCTGAACTTCTTATTCAGCAAAATAAAAGTTTTCAAGTCTTTTGTAGCACTGTCCCTAGAGCCTGCTGCTGATGTCTCTCCCTGCACTAAGTACACTGGAAAATGGCTGAATCCAAGATGAGGCAAAGGCTATTTATAGGGCTGTGTCATTGCAGGGCTGGCTGGTTGCTGGTTGGCTGCATGCATGGCATTGTGGATGATCCCTCGTTCCCAGAGTTCTTTGCTCCATGTCCTTACACGTGCAGCAGCCATTTTAGGGTAGGGAAAAAATGCGATTTGTTACCACGAAGCGTGAGGAAATTCGGATTCGGTGCAAATTGAATTTTTCCTGAAATTCGGATCGAATTCCACTTCATCAACTTTGATTCGCTCATCTCTAGTAACAACCCAAAGGGGATATGCTTTAAGGGGATTAATAGAGTGAGATTAGGGATTAGGGGAGGGGAGGGGACATTAAAAAATGCCTCCTCCAAAAAGCAACGAGATGGATGGTACTGCTAGATACAGTTATCCCTTTGGGGATATATGAGACCCTCAGCTTCAAACACTTCTTATGAGGTGTTTTTTAGTATGTGTTTTTAGTGTCTAATTGTCATTATGATTTATCTATCCAGTGTTGATACTTCGATCTTTGACGTCATTTTGGGACGGAAAAATTCCGGATCAGTTTGGAATACTTGACCCTGTTACTGCATATTATATGGTGGATATTGCTGAATAGTGTACCTTTCAACTCAGAGCCCATGCAGACGGTTTGAAACTTTATGTTAGACATGTGGCTGGACCAACGAAAACAGTGGCTTGAAGATATGAATATTCGTGATTTGGACTTATGAATTTACAGTGTTATATATTAATTGTATTGGATTATATGTATTAACCATGTTGATGCACTTTGGCACTTTATGAATTTTGCACTTTTATACAGTCATGTGAAAAAATTAGGACACCCTTTGAAAGCATGTGGTTTTTTGTAACATTTTTAATAAATGGTTATTTCATCTCCGTTTCAACAATACAGAGAGATTAAAGTAATCCAACTAAACAAAGAAAACTGAAGAAAAGTCTTTTCAAGATCTTCTGTAAATGTCATTCTACAAAAATGCTTATTCTAACTGAGGAAAAAGATAGGACACCCTCACATGTATTCCCTCTTAAATTGGCTCAGATCTCACACAGGTATATCACACCAGGTGCACATAATTAGTAGATCGTTACTCTGCATGTTGAATGAGGCTTGCCCTATTTAAACCTCAGACATTTAGTTTGGTGTGCTCCTGACTGTTGAAGTGAGAGTGAGCACCATGGTGAGAGCAAAAGAGCTGTCAGAGGACTTCAGAAAAAAGATTGTAGCAGCCTATGAGTCTGGGAAGGGATTTAAAAAGATCTCAAAAGATTTTGAAATCAGCCATTCCACTGTCCGGAAGATAGTCTATAAGTGGAGGGCTTTCAAAACAACTGCCAACATGCCCAGGACTGGTCGCCCCAGCAAGTTCACCCCAAGAGCAGACCGCAAGATGCTAAAAGAGGTCTCCAAAACCCTAAAGTGTCATCTCGAGAACTACAGCAGGCTCTGGCTACTGTTGATGTAGAAGTACATGCCTCTACAATCAGAAAGAGACTGTACAAGTTTAACTTGCATGGGAGGTGTGCAAGGAGGAAACCTTTGCTTTCCAAGAGAAACATCGAGGCCAGACTGACATTTGCCAGAGATAAAGTTGACAAAGACCAGGACTTCTGGAATAATGTTCTTTGGACAGATGAGTCCAAAATTGAATTATTTGGACACAACAGCAGAGGACATGTTTGGCGTAAACCAAACACAGCATTCCAAGAAAAGAACCTCATACCAACTGTGAAGCATGGAGGTGGAAGTGTCATGGTTTGGGGCTGCTTTGCTGCAGCAGGACCTGGTCAGCTCACCATCATAGAATCCACGATGAATTCTACTGTGTATCAGAAGGTGCTTGAAGAACATGTGAGACCATCAGTTAGAAAATTAAAGCTGAAGCGGAACTGGACCATGCAACATGACAATGACCCAAAACATACTAGTAAATCAACCAAAGATTGGCTGAAAAAGAAGAAATGGAGAGTCCTGGAATGGCCAAGTCAAAGTCCAGATTTGAATCCCATTGAGATGCTGTGGGGTGACTTGAAAAGGGCTGTACGTGCAAGAAACCCCTCAAACATCTCACAGCTGAAAAAGTTCTGCATTGAGGAGTGGGGTAAAATTTCCTCAGACCGATGTCGAAGACTGGTAGATGGCTACAAGAACCGTCTCACTGCAGTTATTTCAGCCAAACGAGGTAACACTCGCTATTAGGGGCAAGGGTGTCCTATCTTTTTCCTCAGTTAGAATAGGCATTTTTGTAGAATGACATTTACAGAAGATCTTGAAAAGACTTTTCTTCAGTTTTCTTTGTTTAGTTGGATTACTTTAATCTCTCTGTATTGTTGAAACGGAGATGAAATAACCATTTATTAAAAATGTTACAAAAAAACCACATGCTTTCAAAGGGTGTCCTAATTTTTTCACATGACTGTATATGAATTAAAATTATTTTTATTGATATGCATTATTGCAGTTTGCACTAGTTTTACTACTAGTTTTTTAGCACTGATATATTATCTGAATCAATGTTGTATTAATATGTTATTATATTTAGAGATACACTGTCACTTTAATTTTCTATTAGTAGTTAGCACTATCACTGTCATTGTAATGCTTTTGTTTGCACTTTTTTTTTTAAATATTATTTGTATCACAGATTAGAGACACCATATACGTTTTGCTTATTACTAAGGGATGGGTCCCTAAGGTTATCTGATGTCTCCTTCATATTGGAGATTAGGTGGTTTTTGAATCCCCAGTTTACTTGTTCCTAGGCAATGGGATCTAATTCGCCTGATAGGTTGGTTGAGCGTGTCACCGGGGTGCACTGCTTAGCAACATGACAACCCTTGGGGGTCCGTCCTTTCCCTGACTCTGCCATGATAACGCAGCATGTATCACCCGGTGAAAATGCGTAATTTACTTATCACCTATGTATTAGTTTTGGTGCCAAAGTCCTGTATATGATGATGCAATTGTCAGAAATTTTTTTACTTCTTGACAAAGCTGAGGAAGTGAAACGTGCGTCGAGGTGTCCTCTGGCCATTTTTGGGTCGCCCTTCCCCTGATTTGGGGAATGCCATTTTTTTGGGGAAAAAAGTGCATCTTATGGGGCGAAAAAAACAGTAACGGTTTAATTTGACTGTCAGAAATGCAGCGTACACCACTAATGTGCTATCTACCACAAAACCTGTGTGTTTGCAATTAACTGTGTAAATGCAGAGTTCAAAAGGTTACTTAAAATGACTGAAATACAGGGTAGCCCTCAGATCTGCTATGTAGCACAAAATCAGTGTCTATTGCAACATACTACAGGTATGTCACTGCTAAATTTAAAAAAAGGTTTTTGTGCGTTGTATGCCAAACTGCATACAGGAATGCAGTATGTTAATGCTAAATTTTAAAATAGGCACTCAAAACATAAGAACTTATCACATGTGGTGGTAATTAAAGTTGTATAGCCGTTTTTAAGATGTAAAGATTATTTTAATAGTATCTAAAATGTCTACAATATCTACAGAAGATCGGATCTAGCCCCAATCATAAAGAAATATTAAAAAATATTTTAAAAAATAATGATAGAGATATAGCAGATGAATAAAGAAAGAAAAGTGAAAAATATAAAAATATATGAAAAAATATATGGAATAACCACTGTATAGTAAAATTGGCCACTGTATTGTTAAAATCATGGGCTGAAGGAATAGTTTATATATGGCCGTTAATTGTATAGATTGTCTTTGAATCCCAGGTTTTATATATGAATTTCTTTTATCGTTAATATATGTCCATCCAGAGAGAGTCCAATATTGTGCAGATCACAATGTTAAGTACCGGCCGGTATTGTTAATTAAATGAATAGTCACTCTCTACTGTATAATAGACATGGTGGTATCTTCATAGAGTGTCTAGCGCCAAAGTCCATTCATTTATCACTTAGTTACTGTACTTACAGTGGACTATACATCCGATCGTTATGTTCTGCTCCGGAGGTTTGTGTGATACTCACTGTTGCGTTGGCGTCCCACGTGTTGGGGTGCCGCGCGAACCTCTACCTCCGCTGCTTGCTGTGAAGATGCCGGGGAGGTGCGCTAAGTTCCAGGTCTTTAGTCTGAAATTCTGGGGTTCAATCGTCGGCTTCTATTCTTTGGGGTTTTCCAAACTAAGGTTACAGTCAAATAGATTTATTCCAGAGTGCATTTACAATCCAACTTGACTATCACTGATGAAGGAGTAGACATAAACCCTGAAACGTGTTTGGGCTACCTGCGGTTCTTGCCACATCAAGTTGGATTGTAAACACATTCTGGAATAAACCTATTTGACTGTAACCTTATTTTGTAGAATTATCCCAAAGAATAGAAGCTGACGATTGAAAACCTGGGGATTCAAAGACAATCTATACAATTAACGGCCATATATGAACTAATCATTCAGCCCATGAATGATTAACGAATATGGATGGAATTATTTAGCAATGCTAAGTTGAAACGGCAATGCGATTAAGCAGATATATAATAATCGCATTGCGATTTCAACTTAATTCTCACATCCGACAGTACATTCTACTGGAGGAGGCGTTCCCATGGTGATCGGTAGCTCAAAGTTGTAATCGCAATGCGATTAAGCAAATACATAAGAATCGCATTGCGATTCCAACTTTTTAGTACTCAACTTTTAAAATCGTACACCACTTTAAGTTCCAAAGTTGCAATCGCGTTCGAATAGAACTTAAAGCTGTCTCTTAGTCAGTTTTAGTATTGGTGTGCTGTAATAGAAGTTACATTCGTACGCTGAATATAACTTAGAGCAATACAGTCAACTTTACACTGTTAGTTTTATTATCGCGATAATACAACTATTCAAGAATCGTGTACGTGCGTCTGTACGTGTGTGCGTTACCTCGGACACTATTCTATTTTGCCAGCCACAGCTGAAACCACTGATTTATGGTATTGCTATTTTGGCAATTGAATTTAACCCCAGAAAATAATCTATCCTTTGCCAGACAGCAGACAGTATTATACTTGTCTAACCAAAGCTGGAACACCAGATTTAGGGGATTGGTATTTGGGCAATTGTATTTAACCCTTAATAAAATATAGAAATTTCTTTCCTGAGTTTCTAGGGGTAACAATTAGCACAGCCAAGCCCCTGATGTAGGATATAGCAAAAAAAAAAAACTAGTATTGATGGATTGATGGACTTGGTGGCAGCTTCTTCTGGCGCACCACAAGTCACAAAATGGCCGCCGATCAACCCAGAAAATAAGTGACAGAAAAACGCTCTGTGCAGCCTAAAAACCAGCGAGCAAGTAACTAGCAGAAGTTCAATGATTCTCAACTGTAAATTGATCCGTTCATTAGGTGCTGTTGCTGACTTTAACCTGCCTAATCTCGCCCTGACAGAAGCTGCGTCCTCTCCCTACACTAATCAGAGCAGCGTGACGTGCGGCGCTACGTGACTCCAGCTTAAATAGAGGCTGGGTCACATGCTGCACTTGGCCAATCACAGCCATGCCATTAGTAGGCATGGCTGTGATGGGCTCTTAGGGCAAGAAGTAAAACGCTAGCTGATTGGCTGCTGTGCAGCCCTTCAGAAAGCGGGAAGTAATCGACGAACACCGAACCCGAACCCAAACTTTTTTGAAAATGTCCGGGTTCGGGTCCGGGTCCCGGACACCCCAAAATTCGGTACGAACCCGAACTATTCTCGAACTGTTCGCTCAACACTAGTCACCGCTAAATTTTAAAATAGGTTTTTCAGCGGTGTATGCAAATGTAATCTGTGGTACGACAGTACGGGTTTATTCCACTAACTACAGAAATGCGCTACGTCACCACAAAATTTTAAAATAGGTTTTTTAGCGGTGTATGCAAACGTGCTCTGTGGTACGACAGTACTGGTTTATTCCCCCAGCTACAAAAATGCACTATGTCACCCCAAAATTATAAAATATGTAATGTAGGGGGACTTGACCTGCCAGAAAAAAAAGGAATTTTTCCTCCACTGAGCTACCAAAAAATAATTAGACTGATGTCTATGGCTGGCTGGCACACATGCAGGTCACATGCAGTTCCAAGGACACTGCAGTTGCTAAAATGGCCGCCGATCCCCACCTCAGTAACTGATGGATTACAAATTATTTTGCAGTATCACTGGACTCAGGGCTGGGTACAAATATGTAGCATAGCACAATCAATAATTGCTGTAGTTTTAAGAGTTAACAACACCAAGTTCAAGAGATTTCTTCCCTAACCTCTCCCTCACAGAAGCGGCAGCATCCTGTTCCTATACTGAGAAGAGAAGAGTGAAGTGCGGCACTACGTGACTCCAGCTTAACCACCTGAGGACCGCCTAACGCACGGATGCGTCTGGCGGGCGGTCCTCTTACTTTGGGTGGGCGCATCGGCGCATCATCTCGCGAGACGCAGCCTGCAGCCTACCAGCGATGATCAATCGCTGGGAGGCTGTAGATGCGAAATAAATCGCATCAAAGATGTATATCAGACGCTGTTTTGTTAAAAGCGTCTGATATACCTGCTATCTGGTCCTCTGGTGGTCCCATTTGCTGGGATCAACCACCAGAGCACCAGGTAGCTATGTAAAGTTGCACCAAGCACCACACTACACTACCCCCCCCCCCGGTCACTTATTAACCCCTTGTTAACCCCTGATCACCCCATATAGACTCCCTGATCACCCCCCTGTAACTGATCACCCCCCTGTAAGGCTCCATTCACATGTCCATATGTGCTTTGCGGAGATCCGCAAAATACGGACACCGGCAATGTGCTTTCTGCATTTTGCAGATCCGCACATTGTCAGAACTATATAGAAAATGCCTTTTATTCTCCGCAATTATAGTAACATAGTAACATAGTATATAAGACCGAAAAAAGACATTTGTCCATCCAGTTCGGCCTGTTTCCTACAAGTTGATCCAGAGGAAGGCAAAAAACCCCTGTGAGGCAGAAGCCAATTTTCATCACTTAAGGGGAAAAAAATTCCTTCCTGACTCCAATCAGGCAATCAGAATAACTCCCTGGATCAACGACCCCTCTCTAGTAGCTGTAGCCTGTAATATTATTTGCAGACAAGAATAGGACATGTTCTATATTTTTGCGGAACGGAAGTGCAGACCCAGAAGTGCGGATCCGCAATTCCGGATCCGAGCGGGACAAAGTCTGTCCCCATAGAAATGAATGGGTCTGCAATTCCGTTCCGCAAACAGAATTGCGGACGTGTGAATGGGGCATAAGGGTCCCTTATCACCGCCAGTTAGTTAGCTACTTGTTAGTTAGTTAGCGCCCAGCCCACCGCACCGCGGTCACTGATTTTGGCAGAGAATTTTTCATCCACATTGATCGATGCGAATGAAAAAATCTGTGCAGTCAATTTTTTTTTTTTCAGCCCAGAGGCTGAACAGAAAAAAAAAATCTCATTACCCGTATGCTCAATATAAGGAGAATCGCAGAAACTCCTAATGCTGCCCATACATGTAATGATTGTGGAGACCCTCAAATGCCAGGGCAGTACAAACACCTCACATGTGACCCCATTTTAGAAAGAAGACACCCCAAGGTATTCGCTGAGGGGTATGGTGAGTTCATGTAAAATTTTATTTTTTGTCACAAGTTAGTGGAATATTAGACTTTGTAAAAAAAAAATATATATATATATATATATATATATATATATATATAGATATATATATATATATATATATATATATCAATTTCCGCTAACTTGTGCCAAAAATTTTTTTTTCTGTGAACTCACCATGCCCCTCACGGAATGCCTTGGGGTGTCTTCTTTCTAAAATTGGGTCAGTTGTGGGGTATTTATACTGCCCTGGCATTTTAGGGGTCTCTAAATGCGTAAAAATGCCCTGTGAAATCCTAAAGGTACTCATTGGAATTAGGGCCCCTTTGCGCATCTTGGCTGCAAAAAAGTGTCACACATGTGATATCGCCGTACTCAGGAGAAGTAGGGCAATGTGTTTTGGGGTGTATTTTTATATATACCCATGCTGGGTGTGAGAAATATCTCTGTAAATGACAACTTTTTAAAAAAATGTATACAAAGGTGTCAATTTACAGAGATATTTCTCTCACCCAGCATGGGTATATGTAAAAATACACCCCAAAACACATTGCCCTACTTCTCCTGAGTACGGCGATACCACATGTGTGACTTTTTTTGCAGCCAAGATGCGCAAAGGGGCCCAAATTCCAATGAGTACCTTTTAGGAGGGCATTTTTACGCATTTTTCTTCTCACGCTTTAGGGCCCCTATTTTGGAAAGAAGACACCCCAAGGTATTCTGTGAGGGGCATGGCGAGTTCATAGAATTTTTTTTTTTGGGCACAAGTTAGCGGAAATTGATTTTTTATTGTTTTTTCTCACAAAATCTCCCTTTCCGTTAACTTTTGACAAAAAGTATAATTTTTCATGGACTCACTATGCCTATCAGCGAATACTTTGGGGTGTCTTCTTTCCAAAATGGGGTCATTTGTGGGGTGTTTGTACTGTTCTGGCATTTTGGGTAGGGCTAAATTGTGAGCAGCCATGTAAAACCTAAAGGTACTCGGAATTTGTGTCCCTTTGCCCACCCAGGCTGCAAAAAAGTGTCACTCATGTGGTATCTCCGTACTCAGGAGAAGTAGGGCAATGTGTTTTGGGGTGTATTTTTACATATACTCCTGCTGGGTGTGAGAAATATCTCTGTAGATGACAACTTTTAAATTTTTTTTATACAAAGTTGTCAGTTTACAGAGATATTTCTCTCACTCAACATGGGTATATGTAAAAATACACCCCAAAACACATTGCCCTACTTCTCCTGAGTATGGAGATACCACATGATTGACACTTTTTTGCAGCCTGGGTGCCCAAATGGGCCCAAATTCCAATGAGTACCTTTAGGTTTTACATGGCTGCTCACAATTTAGCCCCGCCCAAAATGCCAGAACAGTAAACACACTCCACAAATGATCCCATTTCGGAACGTAGACACCCCAAGGTATTTACTAAGGGGCATAGTGAGTCCGTGGGAGATTTTTTTTTTTTTGCTAGAAGTTAGCAGAAATGGAAACTTAATTAATATTATTTTTTTCCTCAGAAAGTTTCATCTTCCGCTAACTTGTGGAAAAAAATGAAATTATACATGAACTCACCATGCTCCTCCGCAAATACTTTGGGGTGTCTTCTTTCTAAAATGGTGTCATTTGGGGGGTATTTATACTACCCTGGCATTCTAGCACCTGAAAAAAAATGACAGGTGCTCAGAAAGTCAGAGCTGCTTCAAAATGCGAAAATTCACTTTTTTGCACCATAGTTTGTAAACGCTATAACTTTTACCCAAACCAATAAATATACAATTATTGTTTTTTTTTGTATCAAAGCCATGTAGAACAATAAATTTAGAGAAAAATTTATATAGAAATGTATTTTTTTTTTAAATTTTACAACAGAAAGTGAAAAATGTCATTTTTTTTCAAAATTTTTATTAATAGCAAAAAAAGTAAAAATGTCAGCAACAATGAAATACCACCAAATGAAAGCTCTATTAGTGAGAAGAAAAGGAGGTAAAATTCATTTGAATGGTAAGTTGCATGACGGAGCAATAAACGATGAAAGTAGAATTGTAAAAAGTGGCCTGGTCATTAAGGGTGTTTAAGCTAGGGGGGCTGAGGTGGTTAAATAGAGGCTGGTCACAGGCTGCACTTAGCCAATCACAGCCATGCCAATAGAAGGCATGGCTGTGATGGCTTCTTAAGGCAAAGTAGTGAAACGCTTGTTGATTTGCTGCCCTGCAGCCTTTTAAAAAGCGGGAAGAAATCGGCGAACAACGAACCTGAACCCGAAGTTTTATGGAAATGTTCGGGTCCGGGTGCGAAAAAACATAAAGCGTAGACAGATTATTAACTTTAATGCATGCCAATCCATTTTCTGATGGTACCATATTACTTTGCAATAAAAAAAAATATAGATTTAGAGCTCCAATTAATATAGCTTTTTTACCTTATAGAATAAGACTGTAGTAGAAGATACACATTTATCACCAACCTGAATTACATTATATGTCTTAAATCTGATGTTACCATGTTTAAAATAACACGGAAAGGTGAGCCACATTTTATTAGCACCGATCTTCCTGAAAATAAATGAGGAGACAATAAAGAACCAAAAGTGAGTGCTTTTTTTGGCCACCACACTAACGCCTAGTTCAATAAGGTCCCACATCAGGTTATCTTGCAGGATAGGAAGATATTTGGTTACAATATTTTGTACCTGATTGAAGTGACAACAGAAGCTTGTCACAAATGTCACTTTTTCCTCTCTATTACATGTATTACATTTAATCTCATGTCTGTCACTAATTAGATCTCTCCTACTCAAAGCAAATGCTTTCTGGAGAGCCTTATCAACACCCTATCAGAATATCACCTTGCTTTCAGCCTAGTTTCTATTACCAGAGACTCACTTACAAAAGAAGCTATTAAAAAACAATTCCTTCATAACTGATCCATTTCACCACAGTAGATATTGTTGATAATGTGTCTAGGATGGCACGATGTGGCCAACAAAAAACGTAGTATTTCCCGGTAATTCTAATCTGTAAGGAACAGATGAAGTAATTTCCCAGTGCCATCTTTTTTAGGTTCACTGTGAAGTGTAAATTTAAATTATTACCATTTTTATATTCCACAAAAGTAAAAAAAAAACTCATTATCAGACCCTTCCAAATAGTAAACAAATCATCAATGTATCAGGAAAACCAAACAATGATCACTTGAAAGGGTTTGAGATATTAATCAGGAATAATTCTAATTCTTATCTTTTTTGATAGAACCAAGCAGGAGATGAGTAATATAGGTTACATTAGGTTTAAGGATGTGGCTGTACACCAAATCCAGGTTACAATACCCCTTATGTAATTTATCCTATAACATTTAGTACTTGCCAGTTACACTAGGTTGTCGGAAAGTGGTGCCCTTTGAAATTTCACATTATTTACCACCTCTCAGATGTTACAGGACCCATTAGATGTAATGCTGGCCCATCTTCCTGGCAGTCTCCATCCCTTTAGTGTGCATTTTCAGAACGCGATCCTGCAAGACTTCAGGGACTGCTTGGCCAGTCCATCACAGCATAGAAAACAGAGAGGGAAGCCTCTGGGTGCAACAAGGTACAAGGCACCACCTTTGTTGCACCTAGCAGGTAATTACTTTCTTGGGGGGGGAGGATTGACGGAATTTATGAAGATGCCAGATATATCATGGGACCCAGCTTACAAGTGCGGATGAACAGCTGCTGACCATTTGACATAGTGCTATATGGTGACAGTTACCCTGTAAATAAACATTTCTTTAACATTTATGTGCAATTTAACCCTTTGGGGCAAGGAGGAAATTATAGGAGGAGACTTCCTGAATAGGGTAAGTTTCTGGATCTTTGGACTGAACACACACATTCTCCATGGTTTCAACTATAAACTAGTCTTAATGTTATATTCCATTGAATACTTAGATTTATTAAGTGCACATTTTTTAATTTAAGCAATTGTGTTTAAGCCCATATTGTATCAGTGCAACGTTTCCCTGGTGAAGTACCCCACACAGCAAGGAAGGGAAGTTGCATAGTGGATTCCAAAGGGACATTGTTTATAATTGTGGCACCTACCCTGAAAAACCTGACCTCTGCATAAAGGATTGCTTGAAAGTATACCACTCTACCAATCTTAACCTTTATGTATACTAATTTTTCTACCCTATTTCACTTTGATATACTCTGTATGGCTTACATACTCACTTCTCACCATCCACTACACATTCATTTCCGGAAAAAACCTGTGTGTTCAAAATGCTCACTGCACCCTTTGAAAACATCCTTGAGGGGTGTAATTTCCAAAATGGGTTCACTGTAAGGGTTTCCACTGTAGGGGTATCTCAGAGTCTCTTCGAATACCCAAAAGCACTTCTAGGGAAATCTGCCCTCCAAACACCAAATAGCACTTCTTCCATTTGAGCTCTGCACTGTGCCTATACAGTAGTTTATGACCACATTGTGGGGTGTTTTTTTCTCCTGGTATCCCCTGTGAAAATAAAGCATTTGGAGGTAAAGCAATATTTTACAGTAAAAAAATTTAAATTCTGCAAACAAAGAT
Source organism: Bufotes viridis (assembly GCA_033119425.1). NCBI lineage: Eukaryota > Metazoa > Chordata > Amphibia > Anura > Bufonidae > Bufotes > Bufotes viridis. Next base: position 526,418,525 of record CM065589.1, on the reverse strand, counting down.
ACATTTTTAAATTTCCCCTCCATTTTGTTTTAATTCCTGTGTAACACCTAAAGAGTTAACAAAATTTCTAAAAATCTGTTTTAAACAATTTGAGGGGTGTAGTTTCTAAAATGGGGTCATGTATGGTGGATTTCTATTATATACGGTAAACCTCTCAAAGTTACTTCAGAACTGAATTGGTCCTTAAAGGGAATCAGCTGCCAGGAATCCAACTGTTTGTATAAATAAATAATGGTGGTTCACCTAAATAGAGCGCTGTTTTAATGTGTAATGATACTTTTTCTTAATATCCAAATTAGGACTTTGGTGCAATAAGGGCATCACTATTGCTATAGTTGCACCCAAGCTTCATTCCTTTCTGTGGCAAACCCCTCCCTTTCTGCTTTGATTGACAGGCCTAGGCCACAAAAATAAATGTTAATAGAGCTTGGGTACAACAAGAGCAATGGTGACCTTTAAAAAAAAAAGGGCTAATTTTTTTGCAGGATGATCTGCAGTTTTTATTAATACAATTTGGGGTGTGTATGTCACTTTTTATACAATTTTTTGGGAGATGAGATGACAAGAAAATCGTGAATTGGTCATTTTGATGTTTTTTTTTCTATTACGCTGTTCACCGTATGGGATAAATATTTTAATTTTTAAAATTCCTTTTCACATGTGGCAATGCCCATGATGTTTATTTTTTCATTGTTTCATTTTTTTTACTCTACGAAAATGGGGGTAATTGTAATTTTTTGATTTTATAAAATGTTTTTATAGTTTTAACAACATTTTTTGCTGCATTTTTATACTTTTTGGGCCCCCAATGGCCTAACATCAGTCAATCCTTAGATTGCCACTTCTATATATAAATGTAAATAAATCCATTGACAAATAAAAGCTTCAGTATATTACAATGTAGTGCTGGCACCTGCGGGCCTAAATTTGAATATTCCTTTCACAGGCAACTCCAATTGCCATGTTGGGGAGCCATTCAAGGACACTTCTAAGTTTTGTGGTCTCAGATGCCATGGTCACATTTGATTACAGTATATGTGGGGTTAAGTATATTAACCCCAAGTGTCTGCAGTATGAAACAGCAGAAACCTGATTGCTCACGTGCGCTCGGGAGTAGACGCCATCTTTAAAGACCCAACTTTAGCCATACTGTTATGGCAGAGGTTGAGAAGGGGATTAATAAAGATTTACTGTAAATACTGTACATATATTCTCACATTATATGTAGGAGTCTTGCATGAAATAATTACACACTTTATTGGATTTTTTAGAGGAGCAGTATTAGTGACCCTGTTATAGTCAAATAATTAAATGTCCTACATATATAATGGAAGAATCTAAATTTAGCTATAGCAAGATGACACACTATAGCCCTGCTTCTATGGCTGATGGTGTCATAGGCTGGACAAATACAAATAACTGAAGACTCTGATGCTCCACCGTTACTTATACATGGGAGTAGAGTTCAGTGAACACCTGGATGTAGGGTTTGAGAAGTTTGGCCGAACTTCCCGAAAATGTTCGGGTTCGGGATGTGAACTCGAACCGAACTTCACCCCGAACCCGAACCCCATTAAAGTCAATGGGGACCCAAACTTTTGGGCACTAAAAAGGCTGTAAAATAGCCCAGGAAATGGCTAAAGGGCTGCAAAAGGCAGCAAAATGTAGGTAAATACCCTGCAAACAAATGTGGATAGGGAAATGAATTAAAATAAAATAAATAAAAATTAACCAATATTAATTGGGGAGAGGTCCCATAGCAGAGAATCAGGCTTCATGTCACCCACCAATGGAAAAGGCCACTTTCAGTTATTTAGGCCCCAGCACCCAGACAGAGGAGAGAGGTGGCATAGCAGAGAATCAGGCTTCATGTCACCCACCAATGGAAAGGCCACTTTTACTTATTCAGGCCCCAGAACCCAGACAGAGGAGAGAGGTCCCATAGCAGAGAATCAGGCTTGATGTCACCCACCAATGGAAAAGGCCACTTTCAGTTATTTAGGCCCCAGCACCCAGACAGAGGAGAGACCCATAGCAGAGAATCAGGCTTCATGTCACCCACCAATGGAGAAGGCCACTTTTACTTGTTTAGGCCCCAGCACCCAGACAGAGGAGATAGGCCCCATAGCAGAGAATCAGGCTTCATGTCACCCACCAATGGAACAGGCCACTTTTAGATATTTTGGCCCCGGCACCAAGAAAGAGGAGAGAGGTCGCATAGCATAGAATGAGGCTTCATGTAACCTACCATTGGAACAGGCCACTTTACGATATTTATGCCCCTGGCACCCAGACGGAGGAGAGGTTCATTCAACTTTGGGTTGCCCCGCAATATAATGGTAAAATTAAAAAAAGAGGATTGACTGAAGAAGTGCCCTGGAGTCCAGCCACAGCTAGAACACCAGATTTACTGAATTTCTATTTTTGCAACTGAATTTCACCCCAGAACAAAATATATCCTTTGACGGATACTATTAAACTACTTGTCCAGCCACAGCTAGAACACCAGATTTACTGAATTTCTATTTTGCAACTGAATTTCACCCCAGAAAATAATATATTCTTTGACGGACACTATAAAAGTGACAGAAAAAAGTGACAGAAAAACGCTCTGGGCAGCCTGAAAACAGTGGGCAATTAACTAGCAGAAGTTGAATGATTCACAGCTGTAGATCGATCACTTCATTAAGTGTTTTTGCTGAGTTAATCCCTGCCTAATCTCGCCCTAACAGCAGCTGCATCTTATCCCTACACTAATCAGAGCAGAGTGACGTGCGACGTGAATCCAGCTTAAATTGAGGCTGGGTCATATGCTGCACTTGGTCAATCACAGCCATGCCAATAGTAGGCATGGCTGTGATGGCCTCTTGGGGCAAGTAGTATGACTCTTGTTGATTGGCTGTTTTGCAGGCTTTCAAAATGCACCATAGAAATCGCCGAACAACGAACCCGAACCCGAACTTTTATGTAAACTTTCGGGTTGGCGTCCGTGTCACGAACACCCCAAAATTCGGTACGAACCTGAACTATACAGTTCAGGTTCGCTCATCCCTACATGGGAGTAGTATACATATACTCAGTTCATATGTCACACTAGAGAGTTAACACTAGAGTTCAATATGAGCTTTCTCCTTACTGATTACTTTACTTATAGACAAATATATACTGGATTAATTTATAGATATTGATCAATTAAATAATTGGCATTATCAGCAACTAGAGATGGGAAAATTTATTGTGAAGTGCACAAATTCAACCCAAATTTTGTAAAAAAAAATGAATTTGTTAGAGTCAGAATTTTGTGTGATTCATGAGAATAGAGGATAAAAGAGAGAGAGGGAAAGAAATCTTTCTAGGAAATAAGAGTACTTTTGCTTAAGGTTGAACTTATTTGGACCCTAATTTAATTGGACGGCCAATCTGGCTGAATCGGAACAGAATGGAATTTTAAGAAATTGCTCATTTCGAGCAACTGAGCAAAAGGATATTCATGCCTAGAGCATGTTCACCTGAACCAATACTTACAATGTTTTGTTGGATTGGAGCAGGTAGCATTTGTTAAGCTAACAGCCGAGATACGCTATGCCAGTTCCGTAGGAGACCTGCACTATTTACATACCATGCCATATTTTCCCTTAGTATTAGAAGAGACGCACTATGTAAGCAGTGTAGAGCTTTTTAATAGTGTAGTGCATCACTTGTATATGTTACTATTCTTGCAAAATGGCCTCTCTCAGGTAGGTACAATAGTCATTGCTGCTAGGTGATCCAAAATATTTTTTTGATCAATGATCTTTAACCAATTACTTGCAATGTGTGAATTGCAAGTATTAGTTCCAACCAAATTACCTGCCCACAGCCTTCTTCGAGAAAATTAACAATAAAAAGGAATGGGGAACCCGCGCTGACTATATAGAAATCCAATAGGCATATAATAAGTCAGTACTTGCCATTGGTGCTGTGGAATAAAACTTTTCCAAGTTGCTTTCACTTTCTTTCTCACTGTGAGATGTAGCGGTGTCTTCAGCTCCCTTCTTCTCTAGCACACGGCTCCCCCCGGTAGCGCGTGTGTGAGAAGGGAAAGCCGTGCTGTGGTTTACCAGGAGAGCAGACCATTCAGTTGGGGAATGTTTTATTTTCATTTTAAATCACAATTTTTTGAAATTTGAGGACAATTTTTATTTGCAAACGTGGGGGACCGCGATGGGGACCAGATTCGCGATGAGTTTCAATAACCTTTATATGGTAAGGTGTGAAAAGCAGGCTATATATCCTTATAGCCTACTCTGCGCGAATCTGGTCCTCTGTAGGAGGTTCATCGATGACATTATTTTTATTTGGAAGGGTGGGGAAAACAAACTTAGTAGTAGTAGTAGTTCTTAATGGATATTCATAAAAATGAGTTTTATTTGCAATTTACACCCACTTTTAGTAAGAAGGAGGTACATTTCCTTGATTTGACTATAATGATTCAGAACAACCAGATATTTATTCAAACATACTCTAAACCAGCAGATAGTAATAGCTCAATTTCTTTGGACAGTTGTCACTTGTAGCTCCCTAATATCCCCCGAAGCCAATACATTCGATTGAGGAGGAATTGTACCACAATGAGAGAAGGAGGCCAGCAAAATTCATATGAAATTCGAAGAAAAGGGTTACAATAGGAATGAATTCGAAAAAATAAAAGGAGTAAAGAAAAATTTCAGAAATACCCTTTTACAGAAGGTAAATAGAAAAAGATAAACAAAGAGGAGGAAGAAACAGACTTTAATGTCCCTATAATTACCCAATATAATGAAAAAGAAAAACTCTTCAAAAAAATTAAAACGTCACTGGGATATTTTGAAGCAGGATAAGTCTATAGGGGATAAATTATCCCTACACCCTAAATTTATTTTTTAGGAAAGCAAAAAATCTAGGGAACCTTCTTGCACCCTCAGTCAAAAGAAATATGAATATCGGTGGAAACCAAAATAGCTCAATTATCAAAAATAAAATGAAAGGTTTTTTTCCTTGCAAAACACGTAAAGCTTGCCAACTTCTGAAGTGTAGCCAACCCACGTTGGAACTTAAGAATGGATAAAAACATATAAAATTACGAGTTATCTCACATGTCACTCGAGGTGTATTATCTATTATATTAAATGTCCATGAGATAAATTTTAGATGGGGAGAACGAAATGACCACTAAAAACTAGAATTAGTGAACACATAAGGAACATATATAAAAAATTTGATGGCCACCCACTCTCACGTCCCTTCAGAGAAAAACATGGAGGAGAATTTGGGGGCTCCTTTTTTAGGGCTATTGAACAAGTAAAACTTGACCCGAGAGGGGATTATATTAAACTCATGTCCAGAAATGAGAGCAAATGGATTTATAATTTAAATAGTCTTGCACCTGCAGTGTTAAATCAGGAGATAGAACTGTTTGCTTATTCATAAAATCAGATGGATATAAATATGTGGGAGGTATCCATATGCACATACATATATGCAGTTTTTTGTTCTAACGGGAGATAAATGAAGTGCTTATCAGTTTCTCATTGAAGTGGACTGGTTGCCATGGAGACAGAGGCCTATAAAACCTCAGGTAGTAAGATCTACACTCATCCCTGATGAAGGAATTTGAGTATTCCAAAACGCGTTGGTGAAGTGTGTACTAAGGAGTAGTGATGAGCGGGAGGTGCCATATTTGATTTTGCGATATTTTGCCAATATTTAATTGAATATTCGTCATATATTTTTCGAAATCGAATTTTCAGCATTATTCTATTTATCGCAACTAATATGCGATTTAATTACTGCGAGTTGAACTTTAAACTGGGTATAAAGGCAACTTTCCTATTGGTTGGCTATGTAGAATTAACAAAGATAACGAATATAGCACTATATTCTCTATATTCATTAATTCTAGCAAGCCAACCAATAGTAAAGTTGACTGTACCCAGCTCTAAGTTGGATGCGCTTCAAAGTTTCATTCACAGTACACGAATATTACATAATGTAATATTCGCATACTGCGAGTGGAACTTTGAACGGGGTATAACTTTCCTATTGGTTGGCTTGCTACAATTAACGAAGATAGAGAACATAGCGCTATATTCTCTATCTTCTTTAACGGTATCTTAGGTTCGGATTGAAAAAAAACAAATATTAGTTTTTTACGAATATATTGCACTATATTCTAAATATTTGCGAATTAGCAAAGTGCCAATATTCGTAAAAAGAAATCGCTATTTGAATATTCGCACTCAAAACTACTAAGGAGGCATCCATAGACAAGAGCGTGTGACATCACACTGAAGGTCCGCTTTCCTGGTAAACCACAGCCTAGCTTTCCCTTGTTGCGTGCATGCTACCAGCCGGAGCCACGCGCTGGAGAAGGAAGGAGCTGAAGACATCGCTATATCTCACAGCGAGTTAACCCTCAAAAACCCAGCAGCAAAAACCCACCTAGGACAATCTGGGGTAGTATTTCTTGGCGGCAGCGCTGGTATCTATAGACATTGTTTTGTTTATACAGTTACCTTGTTTGAGAAAAGTTTGCTTTTGTAATGTTATCGAATGCAATACGTTTTTAAGATATGATTATGATGTAATAGGTTGACCCAGTCAGTGAATTAAAGACAATACATAACAGCTTGACGTGTTTCAGAGTTGGTCTTTTTCCTTTCCTTTAGTTCAGTAGGTCAAATTCTTACCATCTTGAATGAAAGGAAAAGGTCATGTCCACGAATGAACATTTGATTGAATCTGCTGTGTACAAAGGTTCATAAAAGCTTTCTTCTATTTGCTATTTTCAGAAAGTATTTACCACTGCAGTTCTGCCTATAAGGTCCACATCTCGATGTTAAAGACATTTTACTTTAAAATTTGTATTCTAGAGCTTTTTGATTTAAAACCCAGAGCATATTGTAAATATTGTATATCTGTAGTAATCTAAAATACTCATTCTGGAATAAATAGCATCAGATGTCTTGCTAAGACTAAGATCATAGTACATAATTTATTGTTATTGACTAAACGTCAGATAACTACTCACAATCTTCCAAATTGCATTTGCTTCTAATACAAACCGATACATTTCACCTTCATTCTAGAGAAGATGCTCTTTTCATTTTCCCTTATAAGTGAACATCATTTTTCCTCAAGGTCCAACTCCAAACCCTCTGAAATTCACATACTGAATGTAAAGTAGAGTAGCTCTCTTTTTCCAGAAGGCTGTGTTTCGAGTTATGAATAGGTGCATTTATTTATGTATTAATCCATTTATTTAAATTGCCTATATCTGAGGCATTTCAATAGCCAAGTAATTTCCTAAATGTAATATTTGATACTAGAACCATGAGTTGAATTAAGCAGCTGAATTCAATGTATTAGCAGCAAATAAATGCCTCAGTATCAACTAGGGAGACTTTAAAGTCTCTTATTATATTATTTATTTTTAACATTAGTATCATAAGTTCTACCTTCTCATTGTGTTATATCCTCTGACATGCAAGTAAACTGTGCTGGCAAATTAATTCCATCGCCAGTCCTATACACCAATACAAATTATTAGTCTCCTTGATTCCATTGCAAATAATAGCAAAAAAGTTTTTTTCTTCAATCTTTTTCAGTTAGTGAAAAGAGTTTCCTATGAATTTAGCTTTTAAAGAAAAGTTTCTTTACTTTCTGTGGGTGGGCAGCAGTTCACATGAGACAAACAAGCACCTGCATATGCAACGGCCCCAGAGGAGCTGAAGTGAGAGATGAGAGTGGTCATGACTCTGGCTTTCACAGTCAATCACAATGACTTTCCTCACACTGTTGCTCTCATGTACTAAAAGGAGGGGGCACCCTTTCTTCCCCAAGGAACACCCTAGTTCTGAGGTTTATGCCTGATTATAGTCAGAGTGCCCATGATATTGTGTCTGTATGGGTACAATGACTGGCCTGTAAAGTGCAATGGGTGGTGTCTGTTGCAGGAGTCAGTGACCAGATTTAAAAGAATTAACATCTATGTATACTGTAGTGTAAAATAGAAGTTAGGAAAGGATGGAAGTTATGCTCTCTTCCCTCTCTATTTCTCTCAAGTCTCTTCCATAATCTATGGCAAGCAATAGTACTCTTTCAAGGGTGGCTGGGATGCCCACTGAGGGATACAGGTGTCCCTCACTGCAGTAAAGTCTCAGCAGCTTGTAATAGCAGGTTACCTTACTGATTCCAATGCCTAGCCAAGCAGATTCTAGCTTTCTATTTATCTCTCCTTCTGTAGTTCTTGCAGAGATCAGTGAGTCTCATAGCTTTTGGGGGCCTAAGAAGAGGGAAGACATGAACGTTGCATCTTCTTTTTCTGAACTCCTGTCTAGACTGACCTAAGGTTAGGAGTGGGGCCAGCCCACATCTAACCACCTACAAGGCTGAGCCAGGATTGCTATCCCTGGCTGTGCCTCCATACATGGCTATGCTGGGCACAATTCATAACATGACAATACATAAAGGCATATTACATATGGGTACTGAACATATCCCTTGGATGTATTGCAATTAGCTTTTTTAACCCCTTCCCCCTATATACAAAATAGTCCCTAGAAGTAGGGATGAATAAATGGAAGGTCTAGACCACTTCACCTCCTTCACTATGAGATCACTATGTCATCACTTAGAGGACGTAGGGATCAGGGCAGCTACTGGCCATTTTAGTGCATCACTGAGTGCAGAAGAAGAGGGAGGTGATAAAAATGTTAATAAGAAACCTTATAATACAACCCCATTTCCACAAAAGCTGGGATGCAGTGTAAAATGTAAATAAATGTAAATAAAACCAGAATGCAATTATTTGCAAATATCATAGACACATATTTTGTTTACATTATACCAAAAAACACATATGAAATGTTGAAAGTGAGACATTTTACCATTTCATGAAAATAAAAAATCTTTAAAAAGTTGAGACAGGGCCATGTCTACTACTGTGCAACATCCCGTCTTCTTTTAACAACAGTTTGCAAACATCTGGGAAGTGAGGTGACCAATTACTAGAGTTTTGGGAGATGATTGTTGTCTCACTCTTGTCTGATGTAGGATACTAGCTACTCAACAGTCCTTCTTTGTTGGAATTTCTGTTTTATTATGCACCAAATGTTTTTTTATTGGTGATAGGTCTGGACTGCAGGCAGTTCAGTCCAGCACCTGTCCAATAAAAGATTTATCACTTGCAATCTGTGAAGAGCATCTAATAATGACTGTCAGCCTAGTCCCGGGTATGCATATATTTGCCCAGATTCTCTTAATCTTTTGATTATGTGATGGTCAGTTTTTACAATTTTATGTTGAGAAACATTTTTTCTGAAATTGTTCCACAGTTTTTAGACTCAGTTTTCACAGATTGGTGACCCTCTACCTAAGTTTGCTTCTGAGAGCCTCTTCTCTCTAACATGTTCATTTTATACCCAGTCATGTGACTTACTAGTAAATTGCTTATTTAAGTGTATGTTTTTTATTAGTACTACTTATTTTTCCAGACTGTTTAAAGATGTGTTGCTGCCATTAAGTTCTAATTTTTTTTTCATGAAATGGTAAAATATCTTACTTTCAACATCTGTTATGTGTTCTATTATCTATAGTGAATAAAATATTGCTCTATAAGATTTTACATTTTACACAGCACCCCAACTTTTTTGGTATTGGGCTTGTATTTTTATTGCATGTATATTACAATAATCATTACAAATGCCCTATTTATTGCACAGTAATACTTTTCAAAGGATAACCCAGATAACAAGCAATATAGTCAATGCAGCTAGTGTATTGGGTCATAGTGACAAAAAGTTTTTTTTAAAACACATAGATGACAAAACCTACATACTCTATTCTGTCAGATATCACCCTTGCCTTTACGGAATATAGACTAACATATTCAAAAGAAAAATTAACATAAGCCTCCCATATGAAAACCAGGAGACCGCCAATATGTATGTACATCTCAGGAAAAATGATGAGGTCAGAATTATTTAACCCCTTAAGGACACAACCATATTTCACCTTAAGGACCAGGCCATTTTTTGCAAATCTGGCCAGTGTCACTTTATGTGGTGATAATTTTAAAACGCTTTTACTTATCAAGGCCATTTTGAGATTGTTTTTTCATCACATATTGTACTTCATAACACTGGTAAAATGGAGTAAAAAAAAATAATGTTTATTTATAAAAAAAAAAAAAATTTACCAAAACTTTGGAAAAATTTGAAAATTTCCAAGTTTCAATTTCTTTACTTCTATAATACATAGTAATACCTCCAAAAGTTATTATTTTACATTCCCCATATGTCTACTTCATGTTTGGATCATTTTGGGAATGTCATTTTTTTTTCGGGGACGTTACAAGGCTTAGAAGTTTAGAAGCAAATATTGAACATTTTCAGACATTTTCTAAAACCCACTTTTTAAGGACCAGTTCAGGTCTGAAGTCACTTTGTGAGGCTTACATAATAGAAACCACCCAAAAATGAACCCATTCTAGAAAATACACCCCTCAAGGTATTCAAAACTGATTTTACAAACATCATTAGCCTGTTAGGTGTTCCACAAGAGTTGATGGCAAATGGAGATGAAATTTCAGAATTTCAATTTTTTTGCCAAATTTTCCATTTTAATCCCTTTTTCCACTAACAAAGCAAGGGTTAACAGCCAAACAAAACTCTATATTTATTGCTCTGACTCTGCGGTTTACAGAAACACCCAATATATGGTCGTACACCACTGTACGGCCACACGGCAGGGCATAGAGGGAAAGGACCACCGTGTGGTTTTTGAAAGGCAGATTTTGCTGGATTGGTTTTTTGACACTATGTTCCATTTGAAGCCCCCCTGATGCAACCCTACAGTAAAAACTCTGAAAAAGTGACCCCATCTAAGAAACTACTCCCCTCAGGGTATTAAAAACTGATTTAACAAGCTTTATTAACCCTTTAGGCGTTCCATACGATTTAATGGAAAATGGAGATAAAATTTTAGAATTTCACTTTTTTTTTTTTCCCAGTAACAAAGCAAGGATTAACAGCCAAAACAAAACTCAATATTTATTTCCCTGATTCTGTAGTTTACAGAAACACCCCATATGTGGTAGTAAACTGTACTGGCATTACCATGGCAAGCCATGGTACTGTATGGTATGGCCAAATGGCAGGGCGCAGAAGGGAACGCCATATGGGTTTTGAAAGGCGGATTTTGCTGGACTGTTATTTTGACACCATGTCCCATTTGAAGCCCCCTTGATGCACCCCTAGAGTAGAAACTCCAAAAAAGTGACCCCATTTTGGAAACTATGGGATAAGGTGGCAGTTTTTTTGGTACTATTTTAGGGTACATATGATTTTTGGTTGCTCTTTATTACACTTTTTGTGAAGAAAAGTAACAAAAAATTGAAATTCTGAAATTTCATCTCCATTTGTCATTAACTCTTGTGGAACACTTAAAGGGTTAGCAAAGTTTGTAAAATCAGTTTTTAATACCTTGAGGGGTGTAGTTTCCTAAATGGGGTCACTTTTTGGAGTTTCTACTTTAGGGGTGCATCAGGGGGGCTTCAAATAGGACATGGTGTCAAAAAACCAATCCAGCAAAATCTGCCTTCCAAAAACCATATGGCGTTTCATACTTTCTGTGCCCTGCCGTGTGACCATACAGTAGTTTACGACCACATATGGGTTGTTTCTGTAAACTAAAGAATCGGGGCAATAAACATTGAGTTTCGTTTGGCTGTTTACCCTTGCTTTGTTACGGGAAAAAATGGATTGAAATGGAAAATTTGCCCAAAAAATAGCTTTTTTTAAACCGTTTTTATCTTTTGACAGTGTTCACCTGAGGGGTTAGGTCATATGATATTTTTATAGAGCCGGTAGTTATGGACGTGGTGATACATAATATGTATACTTTCTTTTATTTATTTAAGTTTTAGACAATAATATTATTTCTGAAACAAAAAAAACATGTTTTAGTGTCTCCATAGTCTGAGAGCCATAGTTTTTTAAGATTTTAGGCAATTGTCTCAGGTTGGGGATCATTTTTGCGGGATGAGATGACGGTTAGATTGGCACTATTTTGGAGGGTATAAGCCTTTTTGATCGCTTGCTATTACACTTTTTGTCATGTAAGGTGACAAAAAATGGCTTTTTCTAAACCGTTTTTATTTTATTTTTTTGACAGTGTTCCCCTGAGGGGTTAGGTCATATGATATTTTTTTCGTGCCGGTCGTTACTGACGGGGTGATACCTAATATGTATACTTTTTTTTATTTTTTTAAGTTTTACACAATAATATTATTTTTGAAACAAAAAAAAACATGTTTTAGTGTCTCCATAGTCTGAGAGCCATATTTTTTTTTTTTTTGGGCCATTGTCTCATATAGGGGCTCATTTTTTGCGGGATGAGGCGCCGGTTTGAATAGTACTATGTTGGCGTACATAACACTTTTTTGATCACTTTTATTAACTTTTTTCGGAAGTAAGGTGGGCAAAATTTCAATTTCATCATAGTTTTTATTTTTTATTTTTATGACATTCACCGTGCGGGGAATATAACATGACCTTTTTATAGATCAGGTTGTTACGGACGCGGTGATATATAACATGTGTAGGGAATTTTTTTTAATCAGTGATAAATGTATTTTTTTATTTCTACTTTTTTTTTTACCCAGACCCACTTGGTTCTTAAAGATCCAGTGGGTCTGATGTCTGTATAATACAGTACAGTACACTATATAGTGTACTGTACTGTATTTTACTTACACTTCTGTCTGAACAGATCTCTGCCTTTAGCACAGATTTGTTCAGCACCATGGACAGCAGGATGCCCGAGAAGGCATCCTGTTGCCATGGTAACCTTCCTCGTCTGCCACAACTGAGCAGAAGGGGAAGGAGGGGGCTCCCTCCCTCTGTGCTCCCTTTCAAGAATAGGGGGCTGCAAAGGCACAGCAGCCCCCCGATGGGAGAGGGAGCTCCCTCCCTGTTAACCACTACCATACAGTGGTCCCTAGGGTGCCTGCTGAAAGATTTTAGCAGGCACCCAATTCCGATCACTGCCAGCCGTGCGGCAGTGATCGGAACTACACATGACGTACTGGTACGTCATGTGTCCTTAAGGATTCGGGAAACATGCCGTACTGGTACGTCATGTGTCCTGAAGGGGTTAAAGGGAATCTGTCTCCAACAACCACCCTAGCCAACTGTTTGCACAGACACATAGCTGTGGTTCACCTGATTAACCTCTTACGGACACAGGGCGTACAGGTACACCCTGATGTCTGAGTCCTTAAGGACACAGGCTTACAAATAATTCAGCAGGCACTCTGTGACAATGCCAAGGGAGGTCCTGTGACCCCCCCTGTATCGGCGATCGCTGCCAACTGAAGGTCAATTCAGACCTGCGGTTTGCAGCGCTTTCTGCAGTTTCTGATCCCTGTGGTCCGCCCCCCTCCCCGCCTCTCATTTTAAGGATGTCCAAGCGGTTAGCAGAGTTTCATCACATTGCTGACACTCTGCTTGAAACCCCTTCCATGCCGAAGTTTGTAGGGACCGCTGTATGGAAGCGGTTAACAAGGAGGGAGCTCCCTCCATCTCCCATCGGCGGCTGCTGTGCTGTTTTAGCCCCCAATTCTTGATGGGATCACAGAATGAGGGGGCCACCCTCCCTCCCCATCACCCGCTGCTCTGTTGTGGCAGTGGGTGATGGTTACCATGGCAACTGCACGCCTTCACAAGCTTCCGGCTTGCCTTGGTAATGCCAAGTCTGATCAGACTTCTGCTAAAGGCAGAAGTCTGATCAGACTAAATATAAGGTGAAAATGCAGTACAGTAAACTATATAGTGTACTGTATTGTATTATACAGACATCAGAACTACTGGATCTTCAAGAACCGAGTCGGTCTGGGTCAAAAAAGTAATCTTAAAAAAACACATTCATCACTGATTAAAAATAATAAAAACCATCATGAAATTGTAATTACTTCCCAAAAAAGGTAATAAAAGTGATCAAAAAATTTGTATATACTCCAAAATGGTAGCAATCAAATCAGCATCTTATCCCACAAAAAATGAGCCCCAACATGAGACAATCGCCCAAAAAGTAAAAAAAATATGGTTCTCAGACTATGGAGACACTAAAACATATTTTTTTTTCCCCTAAAACGCTGTTATTGTGTTAAATAAAGTAAAATAAATAAAAATTATACATATTAGGTATCGCTGCTTCCATAAGAACCTGCTCTATAAAAATATCAAATAACCTAACCCCTAAGGTGAATACCATAAAAAAACAATGGTGTAAAAAAAAAGCAATTTTTTGTCACCTTACATCACAAAAAGTGTAATGCCAAGCAATCAAAAATGTGTATGCCTCCCAAAATAGTACCAATCAAACCACCATCTCATCCCGTAAAATATGAGCCCCTACATAGGACAATGACCCAAAAAAATAAAACAATATGGCTCTCAGACTAAGGAGACACTAAAAATAGTTTTTTTTTTTCTAAAATGCTGTTATTGTGCTAAAGTAAAATAAATAAAAAAAAGTATACAAATTAGGTATCGCCCCGTCCGTAAGAACCTGCTATATAAAAATATCACATGACCTAACCCCTCAGGCAAATACTGTAAAAAGAATTAAATAAAAACTCACATCACAAAAAGTGTAATAGCAAGCAATCAAAAAGTTATATGCACCCCAAAATAGTGCCAATCAAACCGTCATCTCATTCTACAAAAAATAATACTCTACCTAAGACAATCGCCCCAAAAATAAAAAAATATATAACTCTCAGACTATGGAGACATAAAAACATGATTTTTTTTGTTTCAAAAATGATATTATTGTGTAAAACTTAAATAAATAAAAAAAAGACATATTAAGTATTGCCGTGTCCGTAAAAGCTTGCTCTATAAAAATAACACATGACCTAACCCCTCAGGTGAACACAGCAAAAAAATATATATAAATTCTGTGTCAAAAGCCATTTTTGTCACCTTACATCACAAAAAGTGTAGTAGCAAGTGACCAAAATGTCATATGCACCCCAAGATAGTGCCAGTCAAACCGACATCTCATTCCTCAAAAAATGAGCTCCTACATAAGACAGTCGCCCAAAAAATAAAATGTGGAGACACTAAAAAAATTATTTTTTTCAAAAATGCTTTACTATGTAAAACTGAAACAAAACCACCCAAAAGGTAGTCATATTTGGTATTGTCACGTCCGTAACAACCTGCTCTATAGAAATAGCACACAATCTAACCTGTCAGATGAACAATGTAAATAACAAAATTTAAAAACGGTCCCAAAACAGCAAATTTGCAAATTTTCCATTTTAATCCATTTTTCCAGTAACAAAGCAATGGTTAACATCCAAACAAAACACAATATTTATTGCCCTGATTCTGTAGTTTTCAGAAACACCCCATATGTGGTCGTAAACAGCTGAATGGCCAAACGGCTGGGCACAGAAGGAATGGAATGCCATATGGTTTTTGGAAGGCAGATTTTGCTGGACTGGTTTTTTGACACCATGTCCCATTTGAAGCCCCCCTGATATACCCCTAGAGTAGAAAATCCAAAAAAGTTACTCCATCTAAGAAACTACACCCCTCAATTCAAAACTGATTTTACAAACCCTTTAGGTGTTTCACAAGAATTATTGGCAAATGGAGATGAGATTTCAGAATTTCTAGTTTTTGTTACCTTGCCTCAAAAAAAGTGTAATATACAGCAACCAAAATCCTAGTTACACTAAAATAGACCCAACAACTGCCACCTTATCCCGTAGTTTCCAACATAGGGTCACTTTGGAGTTTCTACTGTAGGGGTGCATCAGAAGGCTTCAAATGGGACATGGTGTAAAAAAAAAGGCCATCAAAATCTGCCTTCCAGAAACCATATGGCGTTCCTTTCCTTCTGTGCCCTGCCGTTTGGTCATACAGCAGTTTACGACCACATTTGGGGTGTTTCTATAAACTATAGAATTAGGACAATAAATATTAAATTTTATTTGGCTGTTAACCCTTGCTTTGTTAGTGGAAAAATGGATTAAAACTGAAAATTTGCCAAAAAATTGAAATTCAGAAATGTAATCTCCATTTGCCAATAACTTTTGTTAAACAAAGTTTGTAAAATCAGTGTTGAATACCTTGAGGGAAGTAGTTTCTAAAATGGGGTCATTTTTGAAATATTCCCTTGAAAGCACATTTACAGGTGTCGACTGAGCAGGAAATTATTCCTTCCTAATAATTGCCTGCTAGACAGTGGAGCTAAAAGCTGCATTTACATATAGCAATAACCTCCATTGTATAGGGATGAGCGACAGCTACTGCTATCGCTCATCCTCATACAGATTATTTCTGAGCAGCAGATCCCTGTTTACACTGCACACTCTGCTGCCCATAAATTATTTGGTGTCTGCATCAACAATGATTTCACCTTATGTACGACCTTTCTGCCCATTCATAGGGTGTTCTTCCACTTTAAGCTCAATAAGCTTTTACAAAATAACTGCCCCATTTAATGCCACAACTCCACATTTTAGTGGTCAATGAGGCTGGAAATAGTTTGACAATGTCACTTTATTAAGAAATGTTTCTGACTAAAGTTTTATGTGACCTCTAAATTCATTTTCAAAGTATGCATATTGTGATGTTGACTAGTAGGTGCCCCTAAAAATAACCATACCTTTCTTGTAAAAATCTGGTCCTCAAATCTCGAGAAATGCTTCACTGTGCATGCAACTGACTTCTGCTGATTCATCGCCACCTGCTCTGAAATCTCATGGACTTTCAATCAGACAAGACAGGATGGCAATGGGTGGTATTACTGCACCAAATGGAGCCGTCCTGCCCATAGTGCCCTGAGAACCTTATATACATAAACATAAAAAGAAGCATTTTTAGTTTTAGAAGACTGGATTTTCACAAGAGAGGTATGTTTATGATTCAGGGCACCTACCCAACATGCTTATTTTTTAAACGATTTTAGAGGTGACTGACTCCCTTTAAAAAAAAGCTGTGGGGAAAACCATATATTCCCATAGGAATTCTGTAATTATGATGTCTGTTTGTTGCAAAATAACAATCCATCAATACAATGGTTGACAACCACAGATCTTCTCAGGCCTGTCAATTCTGTTGTCACTGAATCTCCATCAGGCTGCTTCCTATTTCCTAAAATTAATGTAAGACTTTTGCCAACCAATTCTCTTGTCTGGACACTATTAATTGACCTGTATGAATATTTTTAGAAGCTTTATCAAATTGTAACAGTTGTTTTATTTCTTTCTCAAATGTTCTTTTAAACTAGAAGATGCAAAATATAATCTATGACCCATGAGATATACAGCTATACATTAGTTTAATCACACCATAACTTTAGAAGTTATTTCCAGTGGTTATTTCATTTATTGCATACCATTATAGGTAAATATTATCAAAGTTAACAAATAGTTTGGTTTCATTAGTAAAGATCACTTGGTCAGATAATTATTACCTTTGAGGGAGGACTTGTTATAGTGCTTGGATTCCATATGCACAGATGGTGAAAAATACTAGGCTGAAACATTAGGGAGACGCCTGTCTCATTACAGCTGATTCTTATGTTTGATAAGTTAAACATTGTTAGGAAGACATATGGACCACTTTATAAATGATTATTTATGTATATGACGATAATGAGTTTTAAAAATCCATCAGAAATAATATGCAGGTTTAAATATAATAAATGGTAATTTTATTGACATTAAACATACTCAATTTTTTGGTTGTGCAAAGGCGTTTATTGTTGGCGCTGTCCCCCATAGAAGCCAAATGGGTAAAATAAGGTGGTATAGGCTTAGAAAGTATAGTTTATAATAGGATTGAAAACTGGCATTAAAAGCGAATCCAAAAATAGTGGATAATGGTTCCTATTCTGTACGGTCCCCGGTTATAAGTGATGTACCCCAAAGTTCAGTGTTGGGTCTGCTATTATTTATTAATGATATTGAGGACAGGATTAAAAGCACAGTTTCTATTTTTGCAGATGACACTAAGCTGTGTACTACTGTGCAGTATATGGAAGATGTCCATAAACTACTGACTTAGAATTTTTTAATTCTCCATTGATATAGCCATATGAGGGCCTATTTTTTGTGAAATTAGTTGTATTTTTTAGGGGCACCATTTAATGTACTATGTCTGTTATTGGAAAATGGTGGAGAAATTGTTTGTGAGGTAAAAAAAATGAAATATGCTAAAAATGAAATGACATCCTTATACTGCGTGCAATACGAATATGGCGATACCAAACTATACCAAAAATAAAAACCTTTGAAAAATCTGACTTTTTTATATTTCTGTCCACAGAGCTATATGAGGACTTGTTTTTGCGGAATGAACTGTAGTTTTTATTGGTACCATTTTTGTGATACGTATGACTTTTTGATCACCGTTAAGCCTCATTCACACGTCAGTGTAAGTGTCAGTGGTTTCGATCAGTGATTGTGAGCCAAAACCAGGATTGGAGCCTCCACAGACATAAGGTATAAGGGAAAGATCTGCACCAGTTCTGTGTTTAGAGCCACACATGGTTTTGGCTCAAAATCACTGATGAAAATCACTGATTGAACACTGACGTGTGAATGAGGCATTATTCAATTTTTTGGGGGGGAAAGGTAACGAAAAAATATTGAATCGTGTGGTTTTCATTCTCTTTTAATTAGGCGTTCACCTCTCAGGAATTTTTTTTTATTTTATTAGTTCAGACATTTAGAACATGGGAATACCTGATATGTTTATTTTTTTATTGTTAATATATTTTAATATGTAAAATTGAGAAAAGGGGTGATTTAAATTTTTTATATTTTAATGTTTTTATTTATTTTATTACTTTTATAATAATAACTTTTAGCCCTCTTAGGGGGCTAGAACATGGGATATTTTGATCCCTTGTCCCATTCACCCTAATAGAGATCTTATTAGGGTGAATGGGATTTTGACACGCTCCCTGTTTCATACACAGCTTGGCAGGGACCTTACCATGTCAGGCCTGAGAAGCTTCAGACGTGTCCAGGCTGCCATGGTAACCAGTCGGAGCCCAGCTATTTCACTATCGGGGCATCTGATTGGAAGGCAGAAGGAGCCAGATCCCTTTACCTTACCTCACAGATGCTGTTGATTGTGGCATCTGAGGGCTTAAATGACAGGGCTCAGCATGATTGCCTTTACCAGTCAGTTCGGCCGGGTGCCTGCTGTACTATACAGCTGACGCCCACTGTGTACTGCATGTAGCAGGCTCACTGCAGCAGCCGCTCCGTACATTACCTCAGCCACCGTGACGTACCGGTACGTCACAGTGGCTGAAAGGGTTAAAAGAGGCATGCATTCATGGAACAGGGATATATTATAATCATTTTACAAAGCAATTGTGTGGTCTCATCTATAATGTGTCATTAAGTTCATAGAGAAGATGCTCCAGGGCTAGAAAAAGTATTAAAAAAGCAACTAAATTGATAACAGACATGGTGAAAAAAAAATTATGGAATTACATTTATTTCTTCATAAAAGACATCAGGGAAGGACATGATTAAAGTGACCTTCTGGTTCAAGAAGAAAATTCACTAGGGAACAAACAGAACTTACATGATGACGTCCTTCTTATCTTAGTTGCAGGGGTTGTAACATCTTGGACATAGGGTCATATACTTTAGCTAGGATATGCACCCAATGTCTGATAGGTGTGGGTCCCACCTCTGGAACCTACACCTATCCTTAGAACGGAGCCCGCAAAGTGATGAAGGGTGCACCGCACATGCACGTCCGCCCTCAATTAATTTATATAGGACTGAACTCAGCTATTTTCGGAAGTCCCATTGAAATGAATAGGAAGTGCACTGTGCAAGCACGACCACCACTCTATTCACTTCTATGGTGTTCACGGAAATAGCTGAGCACCTCTCCAGTTCGTACAAGAAGGGGAGGTCGCCGACACCGACGATCCAAGAAAGGGCAGAGTACAACGCCCACAGAGACTCAATACAGCCAGACCGCAAAAGAGAAAATAAATGTACCTGATGTGGTGGTAAATATATCATCATATACATTAGATGAAAATGAAAGTAGTGTTTTGAATAAGGGGTTATCATTTTGCCCAACAGGCTCATATGGATTGGTTCCAGTTGGAGCTTGACTTGAACCGCCTCTTCAGATCACTTAAACTGAGGGTGTGGTTCGACTCTGGCCCCCTGGTTCCTAAAAGCGAGACGGTATCTGATACATAAAGTCTAGGGTTAACATTGAAACAATTCGACCTCCATCTTAAAGGTGATTTTACACCTATTATCAGTTCGCATGCCATGGAAGTTTTCATGGAATCTGTTCACAGAGATATTGCATGTTTTAGCCAGGAGCATCAGGGGAATGCTTTCTCTAGACCAAATATAACTACTGAGGAAATTAGGGCCTTGGATGGCCTGTCCAACAACCACAATCTCACCATCAAACCTGAGGATAAGGGGGGTGGGATTTTAGTTATGGACACTGCCAAATATGTACAAGAAATCAATAGACAACTGATGGAAGGAGACACGTATGAAATTCTGAATAAGGATCCTAGATTTTATATGGCCAAGAAAATTGAGGTGTTATTGAGCAAAGCACTACATGATGATATTCTAGATAAACAATTAACCACTTCAGCCCCCCTAGCTTAACCACTTGAAGACCACAGGTTTATACCCCCCTAGTGACCAGGCCCTTTTTTACAAATCCGCACTACACTACTTTCACCGTTTATTGCTCCGTCATACAACTTACCACCCAAATGAATTTTACCTCCTTTTCTTCTCACTAATAGAGCTTTCATTTGGTGGTATTTCATTGTTGCTGACATTTTTACTTTTTTTGCTATTAATAAAAATTTAACGACATTTTTGCAAAAAAATGACATTTTTCACTTTCTGTTGTAATTTTTTTTTTAAAAAACTACATTTCTATATAAATTTTTCTCTAAATGTATTGTTCTACATGTCTTTGATAAAAAAAATCCAATAAGTGTATATTTATTGGTTTGGGTAAAAGTTATAGCGTTTACAAACTATGGTGCAAAAAAGTGAATTTCGGCATTTTGAAGCAGCTCTGACTTTCTGAGCGCCTGTCATGTTTCTTCAGGTGCTAGAATGTCAGGATAGTATAAATACCCCCAAATCACACCATTTTAGAAAGAAGACACCCCAAAGTATTCGCAGGGGGCATGGTGAGTTCATGTATCATTTCATTTTTTCACAAGTTAGCAGAAAATGACACTTTCTGAGGAAAAAAATAATAATAAAGTTTCCATTTCTGCTAACTTCTGGCAAAAAAAAAAAATCTCATACGGGCTCATTATGCCCCTCAGTGAATACCTTGGGGTGTCTACTTTCCGAAATGGGGTCATTTGTGGGGTGTTTGTACTGTTCTGGCATTTTGGGCAGGGCTAAATTGTGAGCAGCCATGTAAAAGCTAAAGGTACTCATTGGTTTTAGGGCCCCTTTGCGGACCCAGGCTGCAAAAAAGTGTCACTCATGTGGTATCGCCGTACTCAGGAGAAGTAGGGCAATGTGTTTTGGGGTGTATTTTTACATATACCCATGTTGGGTGAGAGAAATATCTCTGTAAACTGACAACTTTGTATAAAAAAAATTAAAAATTGTCGTTTACAGAGATATTTCTCACACAGCAGGGCTATATATAAAATACACCCCAAACACTTGACTTTCTCCTGAGTGCTGGCGATACCCATGTGTGACACTTTTGCAGCCTGGGTGAGAGCTAAACTCAATGAGTGCTAGAATTTCACAGGGCATTTTTACGCATTTGGATTCCAGACTTCTTCTCACGCTTTAGGGGCCCCTAAAATGCCAGGACAGTATAAATACCCACATGTGACCCCATTTTGGAAAGAAGACTCCCAAGGTATTCTGTGAGGGGTATGGTGAGTTCATGTAAAATTTTATTTTTTGTCACAAGTTAGTGGAATATGAGACTTTGTAAAAAACAAAATAAAAAAAATAAAAATATATCAATTTCCGCTAACTTGTGCCAAAAAAAAAAAATTCGGTGAACTCGCCATGCCCCTCACGGAATACCTTGGGGTGTCTTCTTTCCAAAATGGGGTCACTTGTGGGGTATTTATACTGCCCTGGCATTTTAGGGAACCTAAAGCGTGAGAATCCAAATGCGTAAAAATGCCCTGTGAAATCCTAAAGGTACTCATTGGTTTTAGGGCCCCTTTGCGCATCTTGGCTGCAAAAAAGTGTCACTCATGTGGTATCGCCGTACTCAGGAGAAGTAGGGCAATGTGTTTTGGGGTGTATTTTTACATATACCCATACTGTGTGTGAGGTTTTTGTACTGCCCTGGCATTTGAGGGTCTCTGCAATCAGTACACGTATTGCCAGCATTAGGAGTATCTGCGATTCTCCTTATATTGAGCATACGGGTAATGAGATTTATTTTTTTCGTTCAGCCTCTGGGCTGAAAAAAAAATAAAATGAACGGCACAGATTTTTTCATTCGCATCGATCAATGTGGATGAAAAAATCTCTGCCAAAATCAGTGACTGCGGTGCGGTGGGCTGGGCGCTAGCTACCTAACAAATAGCTAACTAACTGGTGGTGATAAGGGACCCTTATGCCCCATTCACACGTCCACAATTCTGTTTGCGGAACGGAATTGCGGACCCATTCATTTCTATGGGGACAGACTTTGTCCCGCTCGGATCCGGAATTACGGATCCGCGCTTCCGGGTCTGCACTTCCGTTCCACAAGAATATAGAACATGTCCTATTCTTGTCCGCAATTGCGGACAAGAAAAAGCATTTTCTATATAGTTCTGGCAATGTGCGGATCTGCAAAATGCGGAAAGCACATTGCCGCTGTCCGTGTTTTGAGGATCTGCGGATCCGCGGATCCGATCCGCGGATCCGTGAATCCACGGATCGCAAAACACATATGGACGTCTGAATGGAGCCTTACAAGGGGTGTGATCAATGACAGGGGGGTGAACAGGGGGTCTAGATGAGGTGATCAAGGGGTTAACAAGGGGTTAATAGGTGAGGGGGGGTGGGGGGGGGGGTTAGTGTAGTGTTTGGTGCAACTTTACATAGTTACCTGGTCCTCTGGTGGTCGATCCCAGCAAATGGGACCACCAGAGGACCAGGTAGCAGCTATATCAGACGCTGTTCACAAAACAGCGTCTGAGATAGCTCTTTGATGCGATTTAATTCGCATCTACAGCCTGCCAGCGATGGATCATCGCTGGCAGGCTGTAGCAGAACTCCTAAGACGCGCGTTCACAGAAAGTCTCGCGTCTCGCGAGATGACGCACCGATGCGTCGTCTCAGAACTACAGGACCGCCCGCAGGACGCATCCCTGCGTTAGGCGGTCCTGTAGTGGTTAAAGGAGTTTTTGACCATTAAATCACTTGTTACTCCTCTGATATACATATTGCCCAAGATACATAAAAATATTAGGGACCCCCCTGGACATCCCATTATTTCTGGGAGAGAATCTATATGCTCGAACATTGCAATTTTTGGGGATAAAGTTTTGAGAAAGTATGCAACGGGCGCAAAATCATATGTCAGAGATACAAGTGATTTTTTGAATAAGTTGGACAATCTTAAATTAACAAAGAAATTTATCTTGGTGTCGTTTGACATTGTATCCCTCTATACATCTATAGATCATACAAGAGGTTTGCAGGCAGTGAAAGAGGTGCTGTGGGGTTCTCCATATTCGGACAGGACAAAATAATTCCTGTCAGAGCTATTGGAACTTACGTTATGTTGTAACTATTTTTGTTTCCAGGACAGATTCTACTTGCAACGGGTGGGCGTGGCGATGGGGTCCAATGTCGCGCCTACTTATGCAAATATATTTGTGAGGTCACTTGAGGAGCGCATTATCTATGTATCTCCCCACTACAGGCATGTACTGACATGGTGGAGATACATTGACGACGTGTTCCTCATCTGGACACGAACCATCGAAGCCTTGGAGGAATTCCATGTGTTCTTAAATTCTATGGATGAGGGTATCAGAATCACCCAGGTGGTATCAGAAAATAGGTTACAATTCCTTGATACAGTTGTATATATACAGAATGACTCTATGTATACGGATTTACACGTGAAACCAACAGACAAAAATACATTATTACATTTCACAAGTTGTCATCCCAGAAAAATGATAAATTCACTCCCATACAGTCAAATGATAAGAGTTAAACGAATAATTGATGTAGATTAAAAAATGGAAGTGGCCCTGCAGAGAATGAGTGAATATTTTGCTCAAAGGGGGTATCTTAAGTCCCTATTGAATAGACAGATGAATAAGGTGAAAACTATTCCGAGGGAAGAATTAAAAAAGGGACAGACCAAGCGAGGAATGGATAGGATCCCTTTCGCGACTACATATAATGAATTTTCTTTAAAAATTGAACAAATTATTAGAAGGCATTGGGGCTTAATACAAAGTGAGTTCCATCAAATAGAGACATTTAAGAAAGCTCCGGTTATGTCATATAGAAGAACTAAAAGTATTAAATACCTTCTTATAAAGTTTGACAGCACATTTACACATTTGCAAAGAATTTCTTGGTGTGCTGTCAAACTTTATAAGAAGATTTTATGTAATTCCTGGAGTGGATACAGGGTTATCAATCTTGATGGGCACCCTCTATATACATCCTAAATATCTGGTCGAGAGCTGTGGTCGTTCCTTTTTAAACCAAAAGTATTAAAGACCAATTAGTGAGAGCTGAAATTCCCGTGAAAAAAGAAACAAAACAAATGTACTTTAAAACTAAGAGCAGTGGGAGCTTCCTCTGCTTGAATTGTGTTAATTGTAAATATATGCACAAAGGACAATATTTCATACACCCCAGGACACAGGAAAAATATAAGATTCATCAGTATTTGACCTGTAGTTCAGCATGGGTTGTGTATGCACTATGGTGCCAGTGCAAACTACTATACGTTGGGGAAACAACTACAGAGATGAAAGTAAGGTTAAATAACCATCGACAAAGTATTAGGGATGGGAGGAAGGATCTCCCAGTCGCTAAACATTTTTCGGAAAAAAAACATAGAGAACAGGATCTGCGCTTTATGATCCTTGGACATATAGCTATGCCAAAAAGAGGAGGGGATAGGGAGGCTCACCTCAAAAAATGTGAATTAAAGTGGATCTTTTGTCTCAACACGCTGAAGCCTGTGGGGCTCAGTGTGGATTTTAGGGTTACCACTAGTATGTTCAGTTAAGATCTATCTGGGGTATCCGTGAAGCTTGATTGATTGGTCATGATTGCCTTTTGGTTTCCAGATGGTTGTATCAGGTGAATTATGCAATTTGGCTATATAATCTTTGTCACCCAAAAATATTTGCATAGATTGCATTGCTACAGATAATTAAGAAAGTCTATTAGGAGACAGAAACTCAATGTTGGAGTGTATATGTTTTTTAATAATGATAACATACAGGCACAATCAATGTACAGGGAAGATGTGACTTTATCTATTAAATAATAGCTGACCCAGAAGGGGTGAACATATATAGGATTGAACCCATGAGGGGTGAAATCTATATACATTTATACAGATACATGCATATAATATGATAGATTGGTCGTTAGTCGTTACGCTATTGTGGGACCACGTATGTGGACATTTGCCCGATCTCCTGCCCTTTAACAGCATGGACTTGTTCGAATAGGAATGAGTATGCGCAGGCGCAAGGATTTTGTCATTGCGTGCGCATCTCATCCCGCGATACAAGTTGTGGGTATAAGGAAGTAAGCTACGGGATGAACTTAGGGCATGCGCACTAGAACGAGAGGTATGCCGAATACGCTGAAGTCTCCATCTTCCCTAGTTACATGTGATTGGAGCCAAGGTAATTTTAATCTGTACAAGCATTGTTCTGCTATTCTATTTTCTAGCATGTCCTGGGTATGATGCAAGCCAGGTCTCTTTCTGTTTTTATATACATGCACAAGAGCACTTTCACTTTATGTACCATGTACCTTATCATACACATACAGTTTGTACAGAGGAGTAGGACGAGGTGCTCCCCAGATGAACTTTGCACAGAATGAATTGTTTGCACAATGACTTTTTTCTATGTTATTTATCACGTAGACTTAATGATACACATGTAGGACTAATAATAAATTTTGTATAAAAACACGATGTTGATACGTATTATTCACTTGGCTTGAAAATGGCTCTGTGAGAGGGCTGAAACGTTGCTGTGTAAACATGTGTCAATAAACACATTTTGTTCACTTTTTACCAAAGGAGTGCTGTGCCAATTTGTTGGATATATATATATATATATATATATATATATATATGTAGATATATATATAGATATAGATATAGATATATATATATCTATATATATAAGCTAACTATCTAAATATCTAATGTAATGACTCAGCAAAGCACAGATCATAGCAATGACACTACTGTCTCTCTCAGAACTACAAAAAACTGCACAAAATTGCTGCTGTGGAGGTTCTTACAGCAAGCAAGTAGGATAGAGAGATCATGTATTCAGAGTGCAAATATATAGCAATATATTATAAATCTTCGAGAACTCTCAAAGTGGTGATATTCGCAATTAAAATTCGCAATTCGAATATTTGCGCCCAACACTAGCAACAACAAGGAAAGAACAAACTACACTAACACCACATACAATCCCCGAAGAGAGACAACAAACAGAAGAGAACCGAAGATCTGACAGCACCAGTTCCAACTGTTCCAACAGCTCCACAGCAACACAGCAACTCCAACTCCACCAGAGGTCAGAATAGAAATTCTAGAAGGAAGATTTATATCTGACAACAAGGGAAGTAGAAAGGAAGAATATATAGCAGCTGGGAGGGGCTGACAAAGAACAGCAGAAAGGAAAAGCTACCGATTCCTAAATGGGACAAGAAGGATTGCAATCCAAACCAGGAAAACCTGGATCGGAATCCATTCCCACAACTAGGTCGCTCCCTAGCTATCCCTTGAAACCGAGCGAGTAGCCACCCGCTGTGACCTTCTGACCCCAGGCACAACAGGGTCAATGATAGGTCGTGACACCCTCATGACATCTGCAGTGAAGTCCAGATCGCTGTATAGGGGTTAATTGGGGAATACCAGGGGACTTCAAGGATAATACCCTTAGGTTTAGCCCAAAGCTCTTTAAGTCACCCTTATTTATTGCTTTTATGTATCCACCTGATCTCATGTGCACATGGAAAGTCATGAAAGTTGGTAATATATTGCATTAAACAATGTTTTCTTCTTCAAGCATATTTTCTCTTATGTAAAACTACAGTGGCCATATGTTTTCAGCAAGCTGGGCTCTCTGAAGAATTATGATATCAAATGATTTATTATGAGCAGTTTGTTAGCACAAAACACATCAGCTAATTGACTTCATAGACTGTACTCAACAAAAAACTAAGCTAATTTGCATAGAATGTGGAATCAGATACATCAGATGGATACATACATCTCTTAGATATCAGGGTTATATAACTTACATGTAGCTCATTTTATATATGAACAAATATTTTCCTCTGACCTTCATACAATGATTGTCCTCAAGCGAAAACTCAAAAATAATTGTTCTAATACAACCATCTTTACCTACTTCTATGAAAATGCACAGCTGACCATTACTTCTACACCACTGGCATTATGATGCCCATTATCCTGTTTAAGGTCTGGGGAATCATCATTTATTCCTAATCTCATTAATTAAAGATAATTGACATTTAATTAAACATTTAACTTGTCATAGCGACATGATCAGTGAGGTTCTGGGGGCTGAGACCCCAAGCAATCATTGAAACAAAGGAGTAGAAATTCTTCAGCTTTGCTTGTCTCTCCTTAGAGAGCTGAGTATGTGGTGTACAGATACATGGAAAGTATATATGTCTGTTCAGTGCACACTTGCTCTTCTGAGCTTCTCGCATTGTATATTGGGTAAATTGGGGTGACTGGTTACAGTAATGAAAGTGACCTACAGCTATTCTTACAATTTTTTATGATTTTGCAATCAGCACAAAATGTAATTGTTGCTTTTAACTGGAACATTAATAAAGTACATTATCATTATCATCAATTACTTCATTAAATCATTATCCTTTAAGGAGAACTTTTTATACAAAAAGACTGACAAACTGAAGCTTCGAGATTATAAAAGCTTGTTTTTTTGGACATGCATCATTGTGATTGGAATCTATTTCAAATGTCCTTACTAGATAAATGTATGGGCCGCGAATATGTTCTAAAAGTCAGCAGAATTCGTTAATAAGGTCAAATGAATACTTCATTAAATTTAGCAAAGATTGCTCAACCCTTGAAACAGTCTACAGGGCTTTTATTTTTAATTAAGTTTTAACGGCTGTTTATGTAAATTCCACTTGAAATCTTTATCAAAGGGCTACCTTAAGACGTTCATACTTAAAGCTAATTTATTCTGCCACTGACAGTCTTGGAAAATAGCTGATTATAGTAAATTTTGTTGTGCCTCATTTGCAGTGTCTGATCAAATTGTTTTTATACTATTAGTTTATTTGATGATAACAAGAATCAACAACCGGCTCATCAGCATGGGAGATTTGCCTAAGAAAGGTAATGAAAAAATAAATGGATAACGCAGAAAAAAATATTATAAATAACAGATTCATTTAAAAATATAAAGAAAAAATATAATGCAAATCTATCGATTCTAGTACATAATAGTACAAAGAAGAAGGCGGAAAGCTATAGTTTCATTTCTGCTGTAAATCGTTTCATGACTTCTGTAAATCAGATCCCTATTTTTAACTTAAGGAGGAGCAGAAACAATACTGTGTATACTTGGCTTCTTCTGGTATGGCAGATAAATGCTTTACATATGCAATTTATGAGGAAGTTTGGATACAAAAGGAGTAGAATTTTACATGGATAAATGACCCTTGCATTAATATTTAGCTTTTATTACTCCATTTAAAAACAATAGGCCCAACAAAATATACACAAAAAGCATAGAAAATAGTGAAATTAATCACCGGTGCGCTATATAAAAAGGAACGGTCTTACCACTTTGTAGATAGGTGGTTCAGGGGGTCTCCCAGAGGGGGGCTGGGTATCTTGCCCTGAGTTGCCCCTACTTAACGTGAGCTATAATTTACGCTCAGGTAGCGGTGCACTCGCCCTAATAAGGGTGACCCCTCTGAGCCGTCCCTAGGTTCTAACTAGGATTCCCTACTATGCCCTAAGCAGAATGATTGTACAGATTGTTCCAACATTTTTCATTGGAAGTAACTGTAAGGAAATTGGACCCTTCGCTAGGTACCCCTGGTACTGGACTCCAGTGGTCAGCTTGGGTTAAGTCTTACTGGTACCAGGAGAGATATTTCTCAGTAGCAAACAAATGACAGAGACACACACACACACACACACACAGGTGTCACTGAGAAATACTCTAACTTTATTGAGGGTGGAGTAACATATATATAGCAAGGGGGAGGGGGGAATAAACAACTAATAAGATGAAGACGCACGCACTATATAAAAAGTTACTGTTACAAAGAAATTGACCTTTGCTACATTTCTTAGAAGTGAGGAACACGATGAAAATAACGGGATGTAGCCAGAACATCCACAGCTCAAGGCCTCAGACGCATAGCTTACAGTGTTAACCCTTCAGTAACCAACTCATCAGGAGATCGGTATACAATGCAGGTTAGGAATTGGTTGTCCCCCAAGCCTGCAAGGATATGAACAGGAGCGCATATAACACTAACCTGTCTTGACGTCCCATGTGGGATTTTGAAGCTTCCCGGGTGCCACCAAGGTCAGCCCCACTGCTATGCATCATCAGGAGGAGTGGTCTAATCCATGGGTAAGGTTCAGGGGCCGTATACATCTCTGCCCATGTTGGCCGCCTCTCCATGAGATGAGAAGGAGGCGGGCTGGGAGATCACCGTTGCTCATAAATTATAGCTCAGGTCAAGTAGGTGCAACTCAGGGCAAGATCTCTGGGACCCACTCCAATCTTAGGAATGGAGCCCCGCCATAATGCACCACATCCTCTCCATTCATTGCTAAGGGACTTTCAAAAATAATCAAGCTAGCACTTGGCTATTTTCAGAAATCCCATAGTGGCCAAATATGCGTGGTTTGCTCTCCGTTCACTTTGGTGCCCCATTCTTGAGCTAGAAGAAAGTTCATGCGGTGTAAGCCACAGCTATTGCACATTTACATCCTATTGATATGTCATAAATGTCAAAGGTGTGAATACTTCTTTAAGGGATTAGACATTGATGACTATAAATTACCACAAATGAAGATTTTATGGGGGTACCTGACATTCTTCAAAGAGAACCAGTCTGGGAGCTCATGCTAAGTGCAGCCCAGTTAGTACAATAGAACATTAAGCTAAGGTATTGATTATATTTAGTCCAACAGATAGAGATAATCCACGGAATTCACCCGATTAATGTAATGTTCATTTTATTGAAAAAAAAGCATGTTTACATTAATAGGGTGAGTGCCTTGGATTATTTTTATTTGTTGGACTTTAAAGTTTTCATATGTCAGTTATTTTCATCACTGAGCACCACTCATTATATATCCCTTCGGATTGGACTTCCATTGTGTCAACATGTGGTGCCAACCGTTTTTTCTTCTTTTATTGATTATATTCAGTTATATACACAAACCAATGATATATATATAAACTGGACTTGCTCAGGTTTTTCATTGACATATAAAATGTATTTACTATAGCACTTGTATCTACTTTATATACCACAAGGGCCATCCTTGAAATGATGGGAACCAGCCCTGTCTATTTCCATCTTCTTTGCTATTCAGTGGTGGGAGTATTTGGAGGATTCCTGAGCAGCATGTTTAGTAAAAAGAAAGGTGGAAAATTAGGCTAAGGGCCCTTTCACAAGGCTGCATGGTCGTGGTGCCCGTATTGTAGAACAGAAATAGTAGTTCCCCAATACACGGGCACCAGCCATGTGAACTCAGTGCTGCGGTGGAAGACCCATTGACTTGAATGCCGCAGAACGGCGTTCACACGGCCAGTGTCCATTCATTGCGGACCGCTATTAGTGGTCTGCAGCGCAGATATGGCAACCATACAGTCATGTGAATGAACCCCCAGGATCATGAAAAAGAGATGGAATAGAAAACAAACATCACATCTTCCTATCCTGGATGGAAAATACTGCACTATTATAATAATATATTAACTATTATTATTCATGTAGAATTAAATCTATGTCTATAGAAATCTAGAAACTAGCATCCTTTATGGTCTACCTTTTTTTTTTTAAACTTTATTAGAAGAACTAGTTCATCTAATGCTGCCATGCTTTTAGCAAAGCCTGTAAGCCTGCCATTTTAACATCTATAATTATATTTAATGATTATTTTTATTCCACTCAAAGACCTTCATAAATTGAACATTGTAGCCCTTATTTATCAAAAACAGAGTGTGCTACACCAGTCTTTATAAGCCTTGCACTGAGCAGGTATTTAACCCTTTAGGAACCACCTATACGCCTTTTTACGTCGGTCTTAGGCTGGACCACTGTGCAGCAGAGAGTGGGGGGTTGGCTCTAATATTAGAGCCAAACTCCTGCTCTAACAGAAAGAAATGCCGATCCAGGCCATCTAATGTCATAATACAGATTGCCGCAGGTGGTGGTAACATCCATTCTACAAATGAAAAAGTGAAATGGTTTGACCACAATAAAACTAATACCCTAGGTGTGCTGTCAGATTTAGAGACCACTAGAACGGCTTCTATTTCAAATCTTCTCAGATGCACTGGATTCTGGGTGGGAAATAGATTTTTTTGCAGTAGTTGTCAGTCTGTAAGCTTATGTAATAAGTAAAATGTCTGCTTTATATTATGTATTATATTTTTTATTTTATTAAATTCTAAATATACAATAAAAAGGTGAATATTTAAAAATTTTGAATCATAGCAATTTCTATTTTGTCCTACACATTTAACATATTTTTATTAGTATTTTTGTAGTTGAAAGCCTAGTCTTAATGATATCCCTACCAAATTTACAGTACATTGCATTGTTTTATATATTGGATGTCACTGTGTATTCAAGCACCACCTTTCCGGAGTTCTGATTTACAGTAGATTGGGTTTCAGGATCAAGGTGTGTCTTCTACCCCCAACATTTTAATTTGTAAGGTAGTCATTGTAGTCTTGTGCAGTGTAAAGTACACATTAATCATGTACTGGAGTTCCATATATCTATGACAGAACTGTAGTTTATACTGTATAAAAATATCAAGTTGATAAACTTTTCTAGGTCAATATAATTAACCATATAGGAAAGATGCCATTGTTAGCTTGGGAACTAGGGATCTTCCATTAATCAAAGGGCCTATAGAGTTATAGTCCACAGTGTAATACAATATATGCTATTAAAAAAAAAAAAAATAGGCCCAAAAGTCAGTGCTGATTCATTTTTGTATATCTTCATAACAATATGATACAAATTATTGTGCAAAAGTTGTAGGCCAGTGTGGAAAAAAATGCTTCAAAGTAAGAATGCTTTCAAAAATAGAAGTGTTAATAGTTTATTGTTATTAATTAATAAATTGCAAAGTGAATAAACAAAAGAGAAAAGTAAATTAAATCTATATTTGGTGTGACCACCTTTTGCCTTCAAAACAGCATCAATTATTCTAGGTATACTTACAAAGTTTTTGAAGGAACTCATCAAGGAGGTTGTTCCAAACATCTTGAAGAACTAACCACAAATCTGTTGATGTAGGCTTGCTGAAATCCTTCTGTCAGTCAGACTTGATGATTTTGATAGAGTTGGGGACCATGTCATCACTTCCAGGACTTCTTGTTCATCTTTAAGCTGAAAATAGATGAAGGTTGTAGAGTAGTTGGAGTGGCACTTCATATAATGTGAGTCTCTTGTGTAGTGGAAATACGCCACCGGAGTACTTGGCGGAGATTATATTGCATAGACTGCTGACGGTGGTGCTCAGCCCAACGTGTAACTTAGATTGTTACTGTTGCATAATATTTGTGAAAAGAGAAACAAGGGCGGCACTCACCGATACTTGCAGAAGTGTTTTCTTTATTTCGATTCAAGGTAGGGCGCAGACAACATGTACAGGCGCACCAGCAGGACTAGGCGACGGCCGTTTCGCACCTCAGTGCTTCGTCTGGCCTGTAGTCAAGTGATGTGTTTCACCTGCTTTTAAAACCCTGCTGTGACGTGCTACACTCTGCGCCGCACAGGCGCAGCGCTCACCTACGCGTCACAGAGAAGAAGCCACGTCACTTGTGAGAGATATCTTACACTAAGAATAATTAAGTTCAAACATGCAAACATTATAATACAAATCAAGGCACCTATAAAAAGACCCCCATATCGATTTTATCATTGAGACCCAACGGGCCCATCGCGCCTGCGAGCAGGATCCATTTGCTCTCTCTCCTGAGTAATTCCTTATGTCTATTTCCCCCTTGTGGCAGACTGTGTATGATCTCTATTCCTGCGAAACTTAATGTCCGATAACTTCCCCCATGTTCCTGTTTCATATGTAATCAGGCGTGGGCAGCCCTTGCCGGTGGTAAGTGAATTGACATGTCTCCCTATCCTTTCATGGAGACATCTAATTGTTTTCTCTATATAAAACCTGCCACATTTGCATTTAAGCAAGTACACAACGTATTTGCTTTTACAGGTAATTAGGGTGTTAACCCTATGTTGGACCCCTCCAAAATCCCACTGTGGTTTGAGCTTGCAACAAGAGCAATGACCGCATCTGCGGTTGCCCTTGGGGCCCCAGTTTTGAAGCCACATTTCAGATTTTGTTTCCTGGAATCTACTTCGGACCAGTTTGTCCTTTAGAGTATGGCATTTTCTGAAAGCAACAATTGGTGCAATATTTTTTATCCCTATAAGGGATTCGTTTCTTTCAAGTATGTTCCAATTATCCTTTATCACCTTTTAAAATGGTGAGCCATTGGTCCATACTTGAAAGAGAAGACAAATGGGTTGGGATTTGAATCGAAATAAAGAAAACACTTCTCCAAGTATCAGTGAGTGCCGCCCTTGTTTCACATTTAAGCTGAAAATAGTTCTTAATGACATTGGCCATATGTTTGGGGGTTGTTGTCCAGCTGCAGAATACATTTCGAGCCAAAAATGTGGTTTCGAGATATACTGTTCAAGCTTTTTTGAGTAAGCACAAAAAAGGAGCAAAGTTAAAGATCGTAGGTGCAGTAATGCCAGGGGAGCAAACAGAAAAAGAAATATACAAACCATCCTGCACGATAAGATAGTGTCATGGATGGAGTACAGTTAGCAGAAACTGATAAATAACGACAGACTGGCTTGATCCCAAACTAAGGAAAACATAGGAGGGCCCTATAAATCCCTAAGAACTCTCCCAAACTACTGTGCACATGTACAAGTCCTGGTGGAAGACAGATACATGCCATCATACCTATAACTGAGTGACACCTGAATTCCCTATAGTAGTGAGGGGAACGGCCACCGGCTCCCTGCACAGAATACGGAGGGAGTCAGGGTCACCTAGACACAAGCCAGCAAACAAAACACAAAGTAAACGGAAAGCACTTATCTTAGAGCAAAACAACTGCAGCCTCCTGCAGCACACACTTCATCCAGGAAGTAATATAAACCGCACAGAGAAGCAGTAAGGGAGGAAATATAAAGGAAACCAATTAATCAATATAGGAGGCAGCTGAGGGAGAGAAAGGAACTGAGCAAAGTGAAACCAAAACAAAGAACGTCATACACAAGACAGGGAGGAACCTCTGACCGACTGTCTCCCAGAACCGGCGGTGACAGTACCCCCCCTTTCTACGGGTGGACTCCGAACACTCAGGACCGACCTTCTCAGGATGAGACCGATGGAATGCCCTGATGAGACGAGTGGCCTTAATGTCCGCCAGTGGGACCCACATCCTCTCCTCAGGACCATAACCTTCCCAATGAACGAGGTACTGAAGAGAACCGCGGATAATGTGGGAATCCACAATCCTGGAGACCTGAAATTAAAGATTACCATCAACTAAAATCGGGGGAGGAGGCAAAGAGGAAGGTACAGTAGGTTGGACATAAGGTTTCAGTAGGGACTTGTGAAAAACATTATGGATCTTCCAAGTCTGAAGAAGATCAAGACGGAAAGCAACGGGATTGATGACGGATAAGATCTTCTAAGGCCCAATAAACCTAGGACCCAACTTCCAAGAGGGAACCTTCAGTTTGATATTCTTTGTAGACAACCACACCAGATCACCCACATTCAGGTCAGGACCAGGCACACGTCTCTTATCTGCCACACACTTATATCTCTCACTCATTTTCTTTAGATTACCCTGAATCTTTTGCCAAATAAGTGACAAGGACGAGGAAAATCTCTCCTCATCAGGTAAACCAGAAGAGCCCTCTCCAGAGAATGTCCCAAACTGCGGATGAAACCCATATGCACCAAAAAATGTTGACTTATCAGAGGAGTCCTGACGATGGTTATTTAAAGCAAACTCAGCAAAGGACAAAAAAGAACACCAATTCTCCTGATTCTCCGCAACAAAACAGCGCAGATATGTCTCCAGATTCTGATTGAAGCGTTCGGTCTGACCATTCGACTGCGGATGAAAAGCAGAAGAAAACGACAACAGAACCCCCAAGCGACAACAGAAGGCCTTCCAGTATCTGGAAACAAATTGCGTGCCCCTATCAGAAACTATGTCAGAAGGAAGGCCATGTAATTTAACAATATGATCAACAAACGCTTGCGCCAGTGTCTTATCATTGGGTAACCCAGGGAAAGGAATAAAATGCACCATTTTGCTAAAACAGTCCACTACCACCAGAATCACAGTCTTTCCCGAGGAGTGAGTGTAACGCACCAAATTGATCAGTTAGGATCTCAACTGCGGTGTCCTTTGACATCCACTTTTGGCACACTGATTGAGTGTTGGTGGTGTCTTTGCGGCTGCTCAGTGTGTACCCCAGGCGGCTCTCTCAGTCTTAAGCGGAGAGTATGGGGTTAACAAAATCATGTACCGCGTACTAAAGATAGAGTGTAAAACTAATAGTGAGGAAAGTTCGTTTTAGGAATGAGAGTTCAGATTAAAGTTCAAGTGAATAACAGCTCTTGGCAACGTTCAGGAATCCCAGGCCTGCAGTACTAATAACCACCAGCGCGAGTCCCTTCCTTTCAGTGAGCAATGTCAGTGAAACAAAATGACAGGCTTGATACTTGCTGTTGGAAGTCATGCAGGGATCCTGCAGTGGTGGAGCCGGGTAAGGTAGGTGAGGGTTTCTCCTGGAGGTTCAGAGTGTTGCAGGTAGTTAGGATCTTGAGTCCTCGTGGTGAATGGAGCAGGCAGGGTGCGCACTCCATTAGTGGAACCCCCTGTGCAGCACCTGGCTCCTATTTATTGACCAAGTGTGGGTGGGCGGAGCCACCTTAGATGGCCCAGCGGCCACTGCTTCCAGCCTGGGAGGCAAACAGCGATCGTTGTCATGGTTACACAGGGCATGATCCAGGCTGGAGCGCAAACCACCGTATCCTTACAGCGAGGCAAGTCCGTAATGAAGTCCATGGACAGATGCGTCCAAGGACGGGAAGGTATGGGTAAGGGGAGGAGAGATCCCGATGGCCGTGAATGAGGGACCTTGGCACGAGCGCAGGTCTCGCAGGCTACCACAAACCCCTCAACCGTCATACGAAGAGCTGGCCACCAGAATCTGCGAGCAATGAGATCCACCGTGGCTCTACTCCCCGGGTGCACAGCAAGAACACTTTCATGGTTCTCCTGGGTCCTCAAAGTTCCCCCCTCCCGGAAAACAACGTGACAGGGCATCCGCCTTCACATTTTTAACCCCAGGGCGGAACATAACAACAAAATCAAACCTAGAAAAGAACAAGGACCATCTGGCCTGTCTCGGGTTCAGACGCTTGGCTGATTCCAAATAGGCCAGATTCTTATGGTCGGTAAACACGGTAATTGGGTGTCTGGCTCCCTCCAACCAATGACGCCATTCTTCAAAAGCCAATTCGATGGCCAACTCCCTATTTCCCACATCGTAATTTCTTTCTGCGGCTGAGAGCTTTTTTGAGAAAAAGGCACACGGTCGCCATTTAGCAGGAGAGGGACCCTGAGATAAAACCGCGCCCACCCCACCTCAGAGGCATCCACTTCAACAATAAAAGGTACAGAGACATCAGGTTGTACCAAAATGGGAGCGGAAGCAAAATGCTCTTTAATACTATAAAAGGCTTGAAGCGCTTCTTCCGACCATGAGGAAAAATCCACCCCCTTTTTAGTCATATCAGTGAGTGGCTTAACAACAGAGGAATAATTCAAAATGAACTTTCTGTAATAATTGGCAAAACCCAAAAACCGCATCAGCGCCTTCTGATTTTCAGGAAGCTCCCAATCAAGCACGGCACGGACCTTCTCCCTGTCCATCCGAAAACCAGAAGCGGAGAGAAGAAAACCGAGAAATTGAATCTCTGGAACCGCAAACACACATTTTTCCAGTTTAGTGTACAATTTATTCTCCCGCAAAATCAGGAAGACCTGACATAGGTGGTCCCGATGAGTCTTGAAATCAGGAGAAAAAATCTAAATGTCATCTAGATACACCAGTACAAATTTCCCCATTAAATGATAGAAAATGCTGTTCACAAAATGTTGGAATACGGCCGGAGCATTCATCAAACCAAAGGGCATAACCAAGTTCTCAAAATGACCCTCCGGGGTATTGAAGGCCGTCTTCCATTCATCCCCTTTCCTGACCCTGACAAGGTTGTATGCCCCTCTTAAATCCAACTTAGAAAAAACTTTAACCCCCACAATCTGGTTAAACAAATCCGGGATCAGAGGAAGCGGATAGGGGTCACGAATCGTGATACGGTTAAGCTCCCTGAAATCCAGACAAGGTTTTAAAGAACCATCTTTTTTTTTAACAAAGAAAAAACCAGCAGCAAGAGGTGATTTCGAGGGTCTGATATGTCCCTTTCTCAGGCTCTCAGAGATATAAGTACGCATGGCGTCTCTCTCAGGTTGAGAGAGATTGTATAATCGCGATTTAGGCAGCTTGGCGCCTGGAATGAGATTAATTGGACAATCATACTCTCGGTGAGGGGGCAACTCCTGGACACCACTTTCGGAAAACACATCAGAAAATTCAGAGAAAAAAAAAGGTTCAGTCTTGGTAGAAACCTCTGCGAGAGTTGCCGTGAGGCAATTCTCTTTGCAAAACTCACTCCAACCATTTATTTGCCTTGCTTGCCTAATCAATGGTGGGGTTATGTTTAGTGAGCCAGGGTAGCCCCAACACTAGAGGAGTAGGTAATCCGCTTAAGACAAAACATGACACATCCTCAACATGAGTGTCACCCACAGTCAAACGGATATTGTGAACTATGCCCTTTAACGATTTTTGAGAAAGTGGAATGGAATCGATAGCAAAAACAGGTATAGCTTTTTCCTAAGTGCACACCTGGAAACCATGTGTTGTGGCAAATTGACTATCAATGAGATTGACAGCTGCTCCACTATCTACAAAAATCTCACAAAGAATGTTCTTGCTGTCTAGCGCCACCCTGGTAGGTAGGAGAAAACGGGAACTACAAGCAAACGGCAAATCTTCAATTTCCGCATTAATCTTGCCAATTGTAGCAAATGGAAGGTTTTTAGAGGGTTTCTTTTCCCTTTTCTTGTTATTACACTCAGAAAACCTCATGAACCTCCTAGAAGGGCAAACATTAGCTAAATGGTTAATTCCTCCACAGCAGAAACATACCCTCCTCTGAGGCCTGAATCCTCTAGTATCAGAGGCAACTAAACCTAGCTGCATGGCCTCCTCCTCAGAGGGGATTGAGACAGACTGAGACCCCTGCGCACTGAATGAGACAGCCCCACTGTCCTTGGACTGAATATGACATGAAAGAGTTGTTTCCTTTCTCTCTCTAAGGCGCCTGTCAATACGAACAGCTAGATACATGGCAGTCTCTAACGACACTGGTCTCTCATGAA
The DNA here is from genome assembly GCA_033119425.1 of Bufotes viridis. Taxonomy (NCBI): domain Eukaryota; kingdom Metazoa; phylum Chordata; class Amphibia; order Anura; family Bufonidae; genus Bufotes; species Bufotes viridis. Next base: position 526,379,414 of record CM065589.1, on the reverse strand, counting down.
AAGCAAATGCATCGTTTAATCTCTCAGAAGGACCATGACAAAATTGACTTCGGAGTGCAGCATCATTCCAACCAGTATCAGCTGCCCATCTCCGAAATTCAGAACAATATATCTCTGCGGACTGTTTACCCTGGCATAAAAGACGCAGTTTAGATTCAGCCAGAGCAATACGATCCGGATCATCATATATCTGACCCAGGGCTATAAAAAATTAATCTACCGATCGGAGGGAGTGTGCCCCCGCCGGCAGCGAAAAGGCCCAAGACTGAGCGTTATTCCTAAGCAGCGAGATGATGATCCCCACCCTCTGCTCCTCATCACCAGAGGAATGGGGACGTAACCGAAAATGGAGTTTGCAAGCCTCTCTAAAATTAACAAAATTCCCACTACCCCCGGAAAACGTATCTGGGAGAGAGATTTTAGGCTCGGAACAAACTCCATGAGCGCCAGCAGAACCGGTCACCTAAAGCTGAGAAACAGTTTGACGGAGATCTGCTACCTCCAGAGAAAGACCTTGCATGCGGTCAATCAAGGCTGAAACCAGATCCATGCTTGAGACGGTCATGGCAGTTTATAATGTCATGGATGGAGTACAGTTAGCAGGAACTGATAAATAACGACATACTGGCTTGATCCCAAACTAAGGAAAACATAGGAGGGCCCAATAAATCCCTAAGAACTCTCCCAAACTACTGTGCACATGTACAAGTCCCGGTGGTAGACAGATACATGCCCTCGTACCTATAACTGAGTGACACCTGAATTCCCTATAGTAGTGAGGGGAATGGCCACCGGCTCCCTGCACAGAATACAGAGGGAGTCAGGGTCACCTAGACTCAAACCAGCAAACAAAACACAAAGTAAACGGAAAGCACTTATCATAGAGCAAAACAACTGCAGCCTCCTGCAGCACACACTTCATCCAGGAAGTAAACTGCACGGAGAAGCAGTAAGGGAGGGAATATAAAGGAAACCAATTAATCAATATAGGAGGCAGCTGAGGGAGAGAAAGGAACTGAGCAAAGTGAAACCAAAACAAAGAACGTCATACACAAGACAGGGAGGAACCTCTGACTGACCGTCTCCCAGAATCGGCGGTGACAGATAGTAAATATGCGGATGTGCATGGCTACATTTATAAAGTCACAGAAAACAGTGCACTATAATAATAGATGCAAGAATAACATATGTACTAAGCCCTCACTCTATTGATTCAATCTGAGACACTTAGCCAATGCTTTTTGATCAAAACACATCTGTGCCCACCTACCGAGCTCCAAGGTGGTCTCAGTTAAGGCAGGTCCTACACTAAACCTACCTATGCCGTTATGAATTTATTTTTAGGAGCGTGTTACATATGGTGTGCTGCTCACAGTTACCTCTATGTGCATCAGCAGCCAATGAGAGAGGGAGCACACACACCTTCATTAACATCGCCTCTTAGATAGGTGGGGCAGAAGTGCACTGTTTTCAGGGGTACGCCTAGCCTTTCTGCTATCTGAAGCGAAAATTAGTGCCTCAACCACCCTGTGGCAAATTATCAATCCACCACCTCCCCGTTTTACTGCTGAAGGCCTACTTGGAAAACATTACATACAACGCTACAAAACATACAGGGTAATACAGCGCTACATACCTCTGACATCGAATCACGTCTCCTCTGATGTACAAGTTCTCTTTCCTCACCATCTCTATTTGGACCAGACCATCTTGATGAATTCTATCGGCTGCCTCTTGTCTCTGTAGAGTTTGTCACACAGACATCTTACATTCCTTACGGTATTGGGGGTAAAAGCAGGTTGACAATGTTAGAGAACTGGGAAGAGAAGTATGATGGAAAGCACCATCCTTGCCTTGTGAGTCCTCCAACATTGTCAACCTGCTTTTACCCAGAACACTGTGCCCACTGTGCTCCCCAATGCCTCCAAATACTATACTGTAGAAAAAAAGTCCCTCCAACAATAATAATCCTCTTATACTGCCCCCAGGAATAACAATGCCCCGGTTGTGCAGCAAGTATTAATAATGCCTCTATAGTGCACCAACTAATAATAATGCCCATATAGTGCCCCCCCAACAGTAATAATGTCTCCTAAAATGCCTACAGTATTAAAAAAAATACCCCTTATGGTGCCCCCAATAATAATGTCCCCCTATTGTCCCCCTAGTCATAATAATGACACCACAGTGCCTAATAATAATGTCCCCAGTAATTTCCCTATAATGCCCCCAAGTAATGCCCACCACCCCCTCCACCAGTAATGTCCCTATAGTGCTCCCAGTAATGTCCACCTTACTTTGCCCAAGGAACAAAAAAAAAAAAGAGTCCCATTCACCTCACCAGTCCGAGATTCTGGCATCGGGCCACTTCCGGCTCAGGAGGTTGGTGACTGTGCTGCATCCCAGCACTGGAGGTCAAAACAGCATTATCTTGACATCTGAGACCCGACACACAGTGAGCGGCCAGTCTTCAGTGCAGTACTTCAGTAGCAAAGATGTGCCACTCACTCACTAAGCTGCCATCCTCACTGCCTCACGCAGTGTGTCGATATATATCTATATATATATATATATATATATATATGTATATATATATATTTATTTTTTTATATATATATATATATATATATTGTAAGAGGGTGCAAGGTGTCATATTTGATGGCAGGTACGTGTCACCGAGGTTGCTGGCCTCGGTGAGGTAAGAGCCGGGTTTTTTGTCTGCAGCAGCTAGTGCTGTTTGACTCTGTTAAATAGCATGGCTGCAAAGCCGATCCGGGCCGGCTCTTACCGGGAGCAGCTAAAGTGTAGGGTGGGTGGCTGCTCCCCACGATCCAGTCCTGGTTTTGGGCTGGGTATAAAACACAGCCAGCAGCTGTGTCTGAGGTGGTGATTATCCTGGAGCCTGCTAACAGGGCTCTGGAGTTCTCTGTCCTGGAGGAAAGAGCTCAGCAAGGAGGTGGCTTTTGTTCCTGGCTACCTGAAGGTGGATTCTCCTGCGGCTGGGCCGACAGCCTGGTGCGAACCTGCACCTACACCTCCCAGGTGACTGAACCTATGTTGGCCTGTTTTGTTTGAAAAGACTGCCAAATAAATGCACTGTTTGGACATGAAATCCGTTGTCCGGAAGGAAGTTTGTGTGAATGATCCCCGAGACCAGAGCTAACCCCCCACATTTGGTGTCGGATGCGGGCATGCGCAGTGAGGCTGGCGTGAACGCCGAAGTTTTTTTTGCTAAAGTGCATGATATATATTAAGCCAGCAAAGTTGCAAGCAGGAATTTCTGGCAACATGGAGGCTGCTGTGAAGGCTCTCATAGAGGCTAACGTGCAGCAGCGGGAGACCAACCAGCTACTGCTACAACATGTGATGGCGTTACAGGCGGCAGGAGCGTCCCACCACGTCCATGATGCCCGGAAAGCGGTCCGTGCGGCGATCCCAAAGATGACCCCCGCAGACGACGTGGAGACCTACCTGGCGGTCTTTGAGAAGGTCGCCGTGAGGGAAAAGTTACCCCGTGACCAGTGGGCCGAGGTGGTTGCTCCGTTCCTGGCATCCGGACCCCAGCAAGTTTTTTTTGATTTGGCAGATGACCAGGCTGCTGACTATTCCACGGTGAAGGGGAGATCCTGGCCAGACTGGGGGTAAACGTGTTGGTCCGGGCTCAGCGGGTCCACCAGTGGGACTTTAAAGCGGCTGAACCCGCCAGGCCGCAGTACTATGAGTTGCTGCAACGGTTGCAAAAATGGCTGCAGCCTGACATTCTAAGTCCGACTGCTATGCTGGACCGTCTGCTGGCTGACATGTTCTGGAGGGCCTTGCATTACCCCCTTCAACACTGGATCGGCCAGGTATCCCCCACCAATGCCCTTGAGATGGTCGACCTGGTGGAGCGATATGAGGCCACCAGAAACCTGCAGGGGTTTTTTTTTGGGAGGGGGCCAGTCAAACCCCGGAAATCTCCACCCCAGTCCCGGCGGCCGGCCAAACCCGCCCGGGATGTACCCCTTGCAGATCCATCCCCAGTGGTCTGCTGGCAGTGTCGGGAGCCTGGACACATAAGGGCCAACTGTCCCCATCGGGGGAACCCATGGAGACTAATTATGGGTACCGGGCTTCCATGTATGCCCGGAGACTGTGTGCGACCGGCACCCCCGAGACAATAGACAATCGTCATCTGTGCCAGGTGCAAGTCGGGGATAACCTGGCAGTGGCGCTGTTGGACTCAGGGAGCCTGGTAACCCTGGTAAGTGCTGCCCTGGTACAGCCCACCCAGTATACGGGCCGGAAAGTGGGTGTGGTGTGCATTCACGGAGACTTAAAGGACTATCCCACTGCTGTAATGTCTCTGTCCACGGCGGCCGGCACCTGGACTTGTGAAGTGGCGATCTCCACAAAGCTACCCTATGAACTGATAATTGGGAGAGACTTCCCTGGTTTTCCGTCACTGTGGCCTGAGGTGAAAGTGTCTAATAGCCCTGAGACAGGGGTAACCCTAGCAGAGTGGCCTGATACCACTGGAAGGCCAGAACCCTGGGAGCCCGAGTCTGAAGGGCCAGCGGTAGGGGTGACCACTGCTGCAGCGGTAGTGGGGAGACAACCCCACTGAGTGTAATGGTGGGAGACACGGAGGACTTGCCACCGGGACCTGAGTTGGCAGACCTCAATGTCTCCGGGGAAAATTTTGGGACCGCACAACACCGGGACCAAACCCTAACCAGGGCCTGGGAAAATGTGCTGGAAATTGATGGTAAACCCCAGAAACCAGGGGCTGAATTAATGTTCCCACGATTTATTGTTCTGCAGGATATGTTGTATCGGGTGAACCAAATCCGAGGTGAACCTGTTGAACAGTTGGTGGTGCCCACAGCGTATCGCAAGCTCGTCATGGAGCTTGCCCACCAACATGTTCTTGGGGGACACCTGTGGTGGCAGAAAACCCAGGACCGCATATTGCAGCGGTTTTATTGGCCCGGTGTGTTCAAGGAGGTAGAGAATTATTGTAAGTCCTGTCCCACCTGTCAGATAACTAGCCCCCAGCCACATTTCCGTAGTCCTCTGGTACCTCTGCCAATTATTGAAGTACCGTTTGAGCGAATCGCTATGGATTTAATTGGACCTGTACCAAAGTCTGCCAGGGGCCACCAACACATTCTGGTAGTTCTCGACTATGCCACTCGGTATCCGGAGGCGGTGCCTCTGCGACATACCTCAGCTAAGCTCATTGCCAAAGAGTTATTGGAGATGTTTTCCCGTGTGGGCCTGCCAAAAGAGGTTCTGACAGACCAAGGGACCCCTTTTATGTCCAAAGTAATGAGGGAACTGTGTAAGTTGTTGCGTATAAAGCAATTACGGACGTCCGTTTACCATCCGCAAACAGACGGTCTTGTGGAGAGGTTTAACCAAACTCTAAAAATATGCTAAAGAGGGTGGTGTCTAGAGATGGGAAGGACTGGGACCTGCTTCTGCCCTATCTCATGTTCGCAGTGCGAGAGGTGCCCCAGGCCTCTACTGGGTTCTCGCCCTTCGAACTGCTTTATGGCAGACACCCTCGGGGCCTGTTGGATATCGCCAAGGAAGCATGGGAACAACAGCCTGTCCCCACAAAAGTGTCATTGAGTATGTCGCCCAGATGCAGGAACGGATGGAAAGGGTGTTGCCTTTGGTCCGGGAGCATATGGAGGCAGCGCAACAGGCCCAGAGTAGGGTGTACAATCGTCAGGCTCGGGTACGGGACTTCAATCCGGGAGATCGGGTTTTGGTTCTGGTACCCACCCTTGACAGCAAATTCCTAGCTAGGTGGCAGGGCCCCTATGAGGTGATCGAGAAGGTAGGGAAGTAAATTACAAGGTACACCAGCCAGGGCGGCGCAAGCCGGAGCAGGTGTACCACGTGAATTTACTTAAGCCGTGGAAAGATAGGGACGCGGCCGACGACCACAGCCCCGACCAGGGCTTCTAGGTGAAAAGGGTCCAGCCCCACAGTTCGAGGCCTGTGAAGCCGTAACCACGGTAAAATTGCAGACAGCCTGTCTTCCAAACAAGTTCAGGAAGTCAGGGAGTTCCTCAGTCGGAACACGGATGTGTTCTCAGACCTCCCTGGCCGCACGCCTCTCATCCGACATGACATCGTCACTGAGCCTCAGGCCAAGGTCCGGTTAAAACCATACCGGGTACCCGAGGCTCGGCGGCGGGCCATCGCGGAGGAAGTGCAGTTAATGTTGAAGCTCGATGTCATTGAGGAGTCGAAAAGTGAGTGGGCCAGTCCCATAGTCCTAATACCTAAGCCGGATGGGACGTTGCGGTTCTGCAACGACTTTCGCAAGTTAAACGAAGTATCCAAGTTTGACGCGTATCCCATGCCCCGAGTGGACGAGCTTGTTGAAAATTTAGGACAAGCCCGTTATTTTTCTGTGCTGGACCTCACTAAAGGGTACTGGCAGGTACCCTTAACGGAGTCGGCTAAGGAAAACCGCGTTGTTACCCCGCAGGGCCTGTATCACTACAAGGTGTTACCCTTTGGCCTGCATGGCGCCCCCGCCACTTTCCAAAGGTTAATGGACATAGTGCTGCGACCACATCGTCGGTACGCCTCGGCCTACTTAGATGATGTAGTCATCCACAGCACCGACTGGGAAAGCCATTTACCCAAGGTGCAGGCGGTAGTGGATGCCCTGAGGAAAGCTAGACTAACCGCCAATCCAAAGAAGTGTGCGCTTGGGTTGGAAGAGACCAAATATCTGGGATATGTAATCGGGCGGGGAGTCATCAAACCTCAGGTAACTAAGGTAGAGGCCATTCGTAACTGGCCCCGACCGGTCACCACCAGGCAGGTAAAGTCGTTCCTGGGGATTGTAGGATACTACATGAGGTTTGTGCCCCACTTTGCCACAATAGCAGCGCCATTGACAGGCCTGTTGAAGGGGCGAAAGTCTGGGAGGGTTAGCTGGAGTGAGAAGGCGGAGGAGGCTTTCTCCGCGTTGAAGTCGGCCCTGTGTGGGTCCCCGGTTTTGGTGACACCCGACTTCAACAAGGAGTTTGTCGTACAGACCGATGCCTCGGAGGTAGGCCTTGGTGCGGTACTGTCTCAGGAGGTCAACGGGGAAGAACATCCCGTTGTCTTCCTGAGCCGTAAGCTCAGTCCCGCCGAGTCCAGATATAGTATAGTGGAGAGGGAGTGCCTGGCTATCAAGTGGGCACTCGAATCTCTCCGCTACTACCTGTTAGGGAGGAGGTTCCGTCTGGTGACCGACCATTCCCCTCTCAAGTGGATGAGTCAGGCCAAGGAGAGGAATGCTCGGGTCACCAGGTGGTTCCTATCCCTTCAAAATTTCAAATTCTCCGTGGAACACAGGGCAGGCCGCTTGCAGGGTAACGCAGATGCCCTGTCCCGCGTCCACTGCCTCACGTGTGTTCACCCCTCAGGGTTGAACAAAGGGGGTGTGTAAGAGGGTGCAAGGTGTCATATTTGATGGCAGGTACGTGTCACCGAGGTTGCTGGCCTCGGTGAGGTAAGAGCCGGGTTTTTGTCTGCAGCAGCTAGTGCTGTTTGACTCTGTTAAATAGCATGGCTGCAAAGCCGATCCGGGCCGGCTCTTACCGGGAGCAGCTAAAGTGTAGGGTGGGTGGCTGCTCCCCACGATCCAGTCCTGGTTTTGGGCTGGGTATAAAACACAGCCAGCAGCTGTGTCTGAGGTGGTGATTATCCTGGAGCCTGCTAACAGGGCTCTGGAGTTCTCTGTCCTGGAGGAAAGAGCTCAGCAAGGAGGTGGCTTTTGTTCCTGGCTACCTGAAGGTGGATTCTCCTGCGGCTGGGCCGACAGCCTGGTGCGAACCTGCACCTACACCTCCCAGGTGACTGAACCTATGTTGGCCTGTTTTGTTTGAAAAGACTGCCAAATAAATGCACTGTTTGGACATGAAATCCGTTGTCCGGAAGGAAGTTTGTGTGAATGATCCCCGAGACCAGAGCTAACCCCCCACAATATTTATATAGTATTCATGGCCAGCTTTAGCGAATATATGAGAGGGGCGGTGATAATGTCAAAAGACAACTTCAGCGTCAACTTTCATTTAAAAAAATCACAAATCAATTAGTAATAAACATTTTTTCAATACACTTTATTGATTGCCCTACACATTTAACAAAAAATTGCAGTTACACTAATATATCCTGCATATATAAAAACCACAAAGAAATATGTATATATACACGCCTACAGTACACTCTATTACATACAGGCACATACTACACATAACACACATTTGTACATACAGGCAAATACTACACATCATATACATTATAACATACATATAAACATCACATATGCACTTACTTTTATACTGCATTCCTGGGGCTCTATCATGAAGTGGAGTTCTGCAGCTAAACGGGTGGGCAAGAGGCAGAACTGAGCACCCTGTACTTGTCCAAATCTAATACCTAATAAAATATTGCCAGACCGCACATACTTAATTGTACATTTTATTGACGAAAATCTTTCGAAAATTATTAAAAACAATGCAGGGAAAATGGCGACATCACTGGAAATGAGACGCAATTATAGTAATTCATAATGACTAAAGACATCAACCATATTAAAGTGTAAGTGCTATAAACAATTATAAATGCCAAAGTCATTTACCCATGCTGTGTCTCCTCCAGGATGGTGCCAGCCCGACGCACGTTTCGGTGATCCTTCTTACGGGGGTTGTGACATCACTGCAGAACACACACTACATAACCCCATACAACCAATCAGGAGCCCCTTTTAGATAAAATACGATTGTATTTACCTGTCTCCAACAATATGCGCAAGAACGGCCGCACTTCCATGACGTGTGTCATCATGTGACTCACTAGTCACATGATCGACCACTAAGTCACATGATGACGCAGGCAGTCCTGTGATCGTTATATTGCAGAATATTGCCAGCGGCTTCAAAATACAATGTGTGCCTGCATAGGACCAATGTGTACAATACAGCTTGATATGTTCAGACTAAAAAAATATTTCAAATTCTAACAAATATAATTAGACAAATACAAAAACACATGATTAAATATTATCCAAAATTTTTGGCATATACAGCACAAATCAATTTTCATAATTATATGTGTACTTAATAACATGATTAATAATATGTTACATAATTAATTTATAATATATACACAATTCATTTAGCCTAAAAACCAAATTATTCTATATATTTAAACTTAATGACACGATGTGTAAATTAAAAATAAAAATGACCGTAAATATGAATGTGTGCATACAGGTGCAAAATAAGTGACCGAAGATGACTTATTGTACCTTGGTATTCCTAGGGGTCCTGAAAATGAAAGGGATACATATAAAATAAATCAATATAAAAAGAGATAATGGTGGCACCGTCCAATACCCGAACACAAAAACGGGACTCCAAAATCGGCATCTCAGACCTCCATGGATCGGGGTACCTGGCGTATATAGGTAACGAACATCCAATTGAAATGAAAACAGATCCGCGGCACTCACCATCCGATATTAGTAGTTGCTTTATTGCAGAGTGTTATTCATACACAGGGGTGAAGACTCACATGGGAAGTAACAGCAGCGATGGCCGTTTCGCGGGGCGACCGCTTCTTCCGGCTGTTCAGCGGAACAGCCGGAAGAAGCGGTCGCCCCGCGAAACGGCCATCGCTGTTGTTACTTCCCATGTGAGTCTTCACCCCTGTGTATGAATAACACTCTGCAATAAAGCAACTACTAATATCGGATGGTGAGTGCCGTGGATCTGTTTTCATTTCAATACATATAAAATAAGACATTATTCAAAATAAAAAATTTGATGAAACAACAAACGCAGCGTAAAAATAGTTGGTGTATAGTGATCAGAGGAACAACGAGAAACCTGCATATTCATTGAGTCATTCGGGCGTAAGAAGTCCGAATCTATTTAGATTCCATTTGTGCAAGTCTTAGAAATGTCTCTACCTCGAATATCTTTGCATACATAGTCAATACCACAAAACTTTAGAAATTTAGGATTGCAAGCTTGATGAGACTTGAAGTGTTTCGCAATTGGTTTCAATCTGGTGACATCTTTTTCTTTGACCGCAATATAATAGAATATCTCGGACATGCTCACGTACTCTTACTTTCAATTCCCTTACTTTCAAAGTCAGGAACTAAAGGACTCTCCGCAGCTATGGATGGAGCGGATGCTGCAGCTGGAAGGGTGATTTCATAGCAGTGGCTATTACAGCCCAGAGCACCAGGCAGTAGCCCATTTTGCCCTTATTATAATCCACGCCCTTGCTGTCACTATGTAGAAGTAATCCTCCATATCATCACCGCTTCCCGCCAGCCACCTTGTTGATGGTGCGTCCCTGAGTGATGCAGGGGAAACCTAGTGCAACAGATGAGATACACATCATACTTACTTCCTTTTGAAATAAGAAAATATCCAGTAGTGCCATCAGCTCATAACTCACAGAAATCATTGGGAGCCAGTACACCCATCTACTGTTTGGAGAAGTCTGGCCAAAAGTGGTTGTCCTGGAAACCATACCTTCGATATGGAAATAATGCCAAGTGACTTAACAAAGCATGAAAACAGAGGAACTAGGGTGCAGAAAAATCGCAGCAGTTGGACTTGTGTAGTCTGACATTCAGCATAAACCATTCTTGTCTTCCAAATAAGAGGACTGTCCTTTGTAGTCAAACTTCTTTATTGGCAAAACAGAAGTATTTAAGTGGTAAAACTGCAAGAATACAAGAACTTGTATAAGGTATAACATGTATCAACAGAAAGCATGTATTATAATATTTGCATAACACTGAAGGTACAATGGCTGCCTAACATAAGATTGCATAGCTAGCTGACAGAAGTAACTCCCAGAATGACAATTTTAACTATCTGAACAGCTCTGCATAAGAATGTCCCTGAAACAAAGGTAGATGTCTTACCAGAAATGCATGTACAAGGATTGTGGAGTTTAAGAAGAGAATATGCAGAAGGACAGCTCTGCTGATGTGTCCTTGGTGACTGTAGACTGGAGACTGTGTTTCTCTTTCCCAGAATGCATTATACTCCCACAATACAATAATCTTTATTAACAGAAAAACAAAGTGTAGTACATTTTTAACACCGCTAGATGGTGCTATAAACAAACTAATAACTACAGAATACCAAAACTAAAGGCAAACGTGTTCTGTAATGATTCTTAAATTCTGGCAAATTAACTAAGATCATTTTCTAGCCCTGTTGAGCAAAACACTCCCCATCTGGTGTCAACAGACGCCACCACTAAGTCTCTCAGGAGAAACACAAAAAAACAAGTTCTGTTACTGGCCTGAGGAATAACTTACACTCGCCAAGCTTCCAAGCCTTGACATCGGCCTTGCGTACATTCCCATCTTTGCTTGGGAATGTTTAGTGATGAGGCCCAATGGCCACTCATTCCGATGCGACTGGCTGTCTTTCTATGCACCGGCCACAGATCCCTTGAAAAAGGTCATTTTGACCGAAACGTTGGAACGCTTTATATGGCCAATTAATTTAGCTATTCTCTATACCTGGATGACATAAATATGTAATGATTGTGTGAAGATGCACAAAATGCATTAAAGTACCACTTTGCAAAACGAACTTTTTGATGTGCCATAGATCTTCTTGACAATTTCATGAGCACTACATCCCCAGGTCTGATGTTCGGCTTGTTAGTTTGCCACTTTCTTCTTGATTGTAAGGTAGTGATATACTGCTTCCTGCACCTGTCTCAGAAAGAATTAGAAAGACTTTGCACCTGCCTCCATTGCTGTCTATAGAGGTCTTTGTCATTAAATTCTCCAAGAGGAGTATTCGGGATGCTGGTCTTCTGTGTGAGTAACATGGCTGGGGAGAGGATAGTCAAATCTTCAGGGTCACTGGAAAGGGTAGTCAACTGTCTTGCATTAATAATAGCTGAGACTTCTCCCAAGAATGTGGTCAAACTTTCACGTGTGAGTCTCCCCACTTGCAAGAAGATTGAATCCAAGATTTTCCTTGCTATTTCTATCATCCTTTACCAGACACTGCCCATGTGAGAAGAAGGAGGCGGATTAAAGGTCCAGGTGCATACTTGCTCATATAAGTATCTTTCCGCATTGGCAAAGTCCAAGTTGGAGAGAATTTGAAGTTCTTTCACTTCTCCAACAAAATTTGTGCCCCTGTCTGAATGAATATGCTTCACTGGCCCTCTAATGGCAATAAACCGTCGAAGGGCATTTATAAAGCTTGAAGTGTCCATGGATTCGATCGCTTCTATATGGACGGCTCTGCTGGACATACAAGTAAACATGACTGCCCAGCGCTTTGCACTGGTGTGAATACCTCTAGTGTGTTGTGTAGCTACTGACCAAGGACCAAATGCATCCACCCACTTTGGTGAAAGGAAGATCTGTACTGAGTCTCTCAGTTGGGAGACTGGCCATCTTTGGGTTCTGGGACATGCCACGAAATTTGCAACAGGTAACGCAGTTGAAGATGAGCTTGCTCACACACCTCTTTGCTCAAACTATCCATAGTCCGTCAGCTCGTAGATTCCCTTTTGTAAACAATCAGCCCTGGTGTTTCACTTGGAAGTGGTGATGTCACACAAACAGGGTTGTGACGTGATGATGTCCGTGAATTATTGTTTCTCCACAAATTCCACTTTGGCTTCTTGAAGATGGCCTCCTATTCTTATCAACCCATTTTGGTCAATAATGGGATCAAGCTTCTTTAAAGCGATATCCTTGGAGACTGTTTGACCTTTGCTGAGGTAGTCTATTTCCTTAGCATAACATTCATGTTGTACAATGCAAATTATTATGTTTTTGGCCTTTTCTAAATTAACAGTGGTAAAGGCATGTTTTCAGTGATGTCAACCTTTGCAGGGCTTCTGACTCACAGGTAATGTGGATTTGTAAGACTGAGCTATATGAACGAGAGAGGCTATAGCACGAATGAGCGACATCCAGGTGGAGAACCTGTCAAAATGATGAGATTTGAGTTAGTGTTCCGAAGTCAATGTATGTAGAACAGATGCTTCAGGTCGGATCTCTTAATCGGCATCTGGGTCCACCAATTCAAACGCGTCAGCTCCAGTACTGGAATGCAGGACCTGTAAACCATGTTGTGTCCTTAAGGTGTCTTGGATCGAGTCACGTGGTCCGCAGGATTATGCTGTGTAGGAACGTAGTGCTACTGTTTAGGACAAGTGGATCTCCTGATCCTTAGCACCCGATTGCAGACGTAGACTTAAAAAAATCTGGTTTCATTGCAAATATATCCCAAGACTACCTTGCTGTCTGTGTAAAACTCAACTTCTTTAATTCAGGTTCATTCCTGATGTTATAAGTTCAGCCAACTCCACTGCAAGCACAGCAGCGCAGAGCTGCAGTCTGGAAATCGTGTGTTCGCGGAGTGGCGCCAGTTTGGTCCGGCTCATGACAAATCCTATATGGCATTGTTCTATGACGTCAAGGTATGCTATGGCTGCAATCACCTTGACTGAAGCGTCGCAGAAGATATATAGTCTTTGCATCTTGACTTCAGTTGATGGCACGGAAGCATATGGTCTTGCCACATGAAGGCTGGTCAAAGGTTCTTTCAACCTGTCCAAAGGTCCTTTTTCTCTGTGGGATGCTGATCATATTCACACTTATTCAGGTATCGTGGTATAGGTCCGCTCTCTTTGTACAATAAGTCTCAGCCTGACAGGACGTTTAAAATAACATAATGAACTTTATTGTTTAATATTCACTAAAATCGTGTCTGGGGCAAAGTGTAAAGCCAAATGAACAGGCTGTTAGACCTACCACCCGCAGAGAGGGAAGGTATAATTAACCATATGTGACAAGTGGTCTAAAAAGAATAGGTATGTTGCACGCAGCTGGATAATAATCAAACACTGCGTGCCGGACTACCACATGGACTAGTGCGACCTAGATTTCGGTCGCTCGGTGGCAATAGTTAAATAACACTGGCAGTTAAGATGTTGGTAAGGCGTTAGACGGACGCTAGATACAGGTCAGTTATGACCTCTATGTACTCTAGTCGTCCGCTCACTGCAGGTTTTGCTATAGTCAAACCCCACCAACATCAACTCTCAGTGTATGAGAGTACAACACTCTGGACGCTGCTGTCGGATAACGCTGATGATTACGCCTTCTCATTCAGGTGCCTGACACCATTGCACACGTCACTGGTGCTAACTCTCTATGCCTGGCATATATACTCACACATTGGCATGCAAAAGTTTGGGCACCCCTGGTCAAAATTACTGTTACTGTGAACAGTTAACTTAAAGATGAAAAGATCTTCAAAAGGCATAAAGTTAAAGATGGCCTATTGCCTTTGTATTTTAAGAAAAAAAAAATACTTTTTTACCTTCATCTTTTAAATTTTCTAAATTACAAAAAAGGAAGACGGCCTGAAGCAAAAGTTTGGGCATCCTGCATGGTTAATACCTAGTAGCACCCCCTTTGGCAAGTATCACAGCTTGTAAAAAAGATTTGTATTGAGCCAGGAGTCTTTCAATTCATGTTTGAGGGATTTTTATCTATTCTTCCTTGCAAAAGTCTTTGAGTAATGTGAGGTTCCTGGGCAGTCTGGCATACTCTGCTCTTTTGAGGTCTATCCACAGATTTTCAATGATGTTCGGATCAGGGGACTGGGAGAGCCATGGTAAAATCTTCAGCTTGCCATTTTAAGATAATCTATATTGGATTTTGAGACGTGTTTAGGATCATTAGCCATTTGTAGAAGCCATACTCTTTTCAACTTCAACTTTTTTACAGTTGGTGTTATGTTTGCTTCCATAGTTTGCTGGAATTTCATTGAATCCATTCTTTCCTCTTCCCGTGAAATGATCCCAGTACCATTGGCTTCAACACAATCACAAAGCATGATTGATCCATCCTCACACCTAATGGCTGGAGAGGTGTTCTTTTGATTAAATTCTGGGCCAATTTTTCTCCAAACATACCTTTGTTCATTGTGACCAAAAAGTTCTATTTCAACCTCATTGGTCTACAGGACATGTTTCCAAAAATATATCAGGCTTGTTTAGATGTTCTTTTGAAAATTTCTGTTGCTGAATTTTGTGGTGAAGTCGCAGGAGAGGTTTATTTCTGATGATTCTTCCAAGAAGGCCATATTTGTGCAGGTGTTGCTGAACAGTAGAACAATGTACCACAACTTCAGATTCTGCTAAATATTTCTTAAGGTCTTTTGCAGTTAAGCGGGGGTTCTGATTTGCTTTTCTAGCAATCCTATGAACAGCTGCCTCTGAAATTTTTCTTAGTCTTCAAGACCTTCTCTTGGCCTCCAATGTTCTTTTTAACTACCATTTTGTTATTACATTTCAAACGGATGAAACAGCAACCTAAAACTACCTCAAAAGGCACAACATGAAGATTTTAACATGGCCCTTACAGTCTCCTAATATGAGCATCATTGAAAATCTGTTGATAGACCTCAAAAGAGCAGTGTATGCAAGACAGCCCAGGAATCTCACAGAACTGGAGGACTTTTGCAAGGAAGAATGGATGAAAATCCCTCAAACAAGAATTAAAATACTTTTGGCAGTCTAAAAAAAAGTGATTACAAGCTGTACTGGGTGTTAATACGTACGAACCATGCAAGTTGCCCAAACGTTTGCTTTAGGTCCTTTTCCTTTTTTGTAATTTTAAAAAATGTAAAAGATGAAATAAAAATATAAATCTTTAAATTTATGCCTTTTGAAAATCATTTCATCTTCAACTTGCTTAACTGTTCCCAGTAACAGTAATTTTGACCAGGGGTGCCCAAACTTTTGCATGCCACTGTATATACACACTTTTAAAACTAATACTTTGGAATTACCTGGATTTCTATATTGGCTGCTTATATGTGGTCTGATTGTTAGTCATTTTTATAGACAAATACAATCTAACTAAACTAATAACAGTACATGTATTTAATTGAGCACATTAAGTAAACATCCACAGTGCAGGGTGAACAAAGTAAGTTAAGCCTTGAATTTATTAATTTGTAGATCCCCCTTTAGTTGCAATCACTTCCATTAAATGCGTCTTCAGCTGCAAAGAGTATTTGAACAATGTTTAAGATAAAATTTGGACCATTCCTGCCTGCAGATGTTGTTCAGTTCATCAGTATATCTATGATGCTTTGCTTGCTCAGCCTCTTCAGGTCATTTCACAGCACTTCGATAGTGTTAAGGTCAGGATTCCTGCTTGACTTAAAAAGCACAAATTTTCTTTTTCAACCATATATAGTTAATTTATTTGTTTACTTTGGGTCTTGTTGCATTCCTTAACATCCCTTCAGCTTGAAGTCATTGGCTGTTGCCCTAGCATTCTCCTTTAAAATATTTTAATATACCTCAGAATCCACTGTTCCCTCAACGTTCATAAGGTGTCCAGCCTCAAGCCTTGATGTTCTCTCCACCATCCATCTTAATTGGGATGAGGTTTTGGTGTTGGTTTGCAGTGTTTTTTCCCTGTAAACATAGGGGCAGATTTACTAACCCTGTTTAAAATGTAAACAGTGTAAACTTACAGTGGGCTATGCTGGATGATAAATTTAGAAATTTAGTGCATGACTAGACACTTTTGTCTAACTTTATACCACATATTGGTTGGCTTACATTAACACTATTTTGTGCAGGGATTTTGGTGCAAATTGTATCATAAGCGATTGCACAATATCCCTCCTCAGGGCCGGGCCGACACAGAGGCTGGGGAGGCTCCAGCCTCAGGGCGCTCCAGCCTCAGGGCGCAGGCAGGGGCCGGCCAGAGGGAGAGGGGCTGACAGGGGGGAACCGCTCAGCGCTCCCTCCTGTCATTCCCTGAGCCGGGCCCCGTCAGAGCGCTCCTCTCACCTCCATTATGTTCACTGCTTCAGGCCTCCAGCATCAGGCCCCGCTGACTCTAACTAGAAACACAGTAAGCAGGTGGGTGGAGCCTAACGGACCTCCATTAGACTCCGCCCACCTGCTTAATGTGTGGCAGCGCTGGGGCATGATCCTGGAAGCCTGGAGCAGTGAACATAATGAAGGTAAGAGGAGCGCTCTGACGGGGCCCGGCATTAAGTACAGTGAAAATGCCGGGCCCCCTTACATGAAGTCTGTGACAACATGGGGGGGCAGAAAGAGCATGACAACATGGGGGGTATAAAGAGCATGAAAAGATGGGGAGAATGACAAAGGGCAGAAAGAGCATGACAAGAAGAGGGGATTATGACAAGAGGGGGAGAATGACAAATTACTATGTGGGGGCACTGCTGTGTGGTTGAGGGGGGGGTGGCGGACGTTACTGTGTGGGGGGCAGTGTGGCGGACATTACTGTGTGGGGGACAGTGTGGCGGACATTACTGTGCGGGGGGCAGTGTGGGGGGCACTACAGTGTGGGGGGCAGTGTAGCGGACATTACTGTGTGGGGGGCAGTGTGGCGGACATTACTGTGTGGGGGGCAGTGTGGCGGACATTACTGTGTGGGGGGCAGTGTGGCGGACATTACTGTGTGGGGGGCAGTGTGGTGGACATTACTGTGTGGGGGGCAGTGTGGCGGACATTACTGTGCGGGGGGCAGTGTGGGGGGCACTACTGTGTGGTTGAGGGGAGTGTGGCGGACATTCCTGTGTGGGGCACACTACAGTGTGGGGTGGCATTATACAAAAGCTCTGCAGATGCAACTCCCATGTATTGGGTCACCACAATTTGGGTGGTCATTCACTAAATGAACCCTGTTATGGGGAGAATCTGTGGATGACACATATTTGTCATCCACAGACACCCCCCACCCCCCCAAGACAGGGTTAATTTACTGATTGACCACCAATAAAAGAGGTGGGGTCACATATGCTATTTCATAATGACAGCAGGGCCCGTGCAGTGACTGTTTTCTACTACACCCCCACCCCCCCCTCACTAGATATAATCTTATTAACTATATAACTGTAGTAAATCACTACAGATATATAGTTAAGATTATATACAGTGTGGGGGGCGCTGTCATTAAAAAAGCAGATACAACCTCACAGCCTCACCCCTTGTATTGGTGTCATTCCTACACGGACCCTGTTATGGGGAGGGAGGATCTGTGGATGACACATATGTGTCATCCACAGATTCCCCAATAACAGTGTCATCCATCACAGATCCTCTATAGCAGTGTCATCCACAAGTTGGAGGGGGGAGGGGACGCACTTGGGCAGCTCAGCCTCTGTTGGTGGTGGACCTTGTCCCAGCCCTGTCCCTCCTCATGTTGCCCTGCTATGAACACTCTGAGATGCATTGAAAGACATTGTCAGGACAGCTTTACACATGCACAGGAGTCCTCTTCATTATGCTAGAATGACACAGCACTCCAGACTGTGTAGAGGTGGGGTAACCAGGGACAGTAGGAACATAAAAAATGATTATCTGGATGTGCAGTACTACTCATGTACTACTGCAGATAATCATCTAGAATTGTGGTGAGTTTCAATTTAAGGTTATTATAATTTATGTTTTCTATACATACTTACAGGCCATATTGGAAGAAAAGTGCCTACTGTATCTCATAGTATTCTAATGTACCTATAAAAACTATGGTCTTTTCTTAACATGTAGCCATAAAACAAGTGTCATTAAGTTCCTGATTGCTATTACAGCTACAGGCGAACAAAAGGCAACCTCCTATTGAGACAGCCAAGAATGAATGTCACTGACTTCAATTTTGTCTTTCATCAAAAAGCTTAATGTGTCTTTAATAGCTTATGCAAAAACTTGGTTATTAGATGCTAGGAAGAGAAGTAGGTTGATTGTCTTTTAAGATTTAATTTACCTGTAATATTTGCAAATTACTAGTTGTGCAGCGGTCACTGAATAAAAATAAAGATTAATTTTAAAGCCTGATGATGTTATTTAGCATCTCAAAGATTCAATTTTTAATATCACTGGAGAAAAGTCAATGTGTCAGAAACAAATAGCTGTTTAAATATGGGAGTATACGCCAGCTACCTACAATGGTTACTAGCTGCATGCTTATGCCTACTGGTATATTTAATACAATAGAAAGTTATAGGTCAGCTGTGAACAAAAAAACTAAACAAAAAAATTTGATCAATGCTTACCTGTTACAACCGTGGTTCTTTTAGACCCAACATTTATATGCTTATTCAATATCAACATCTTTATAGCAAATGAAATTCATTTTCTCATACAAAGTGTTCCAGGTCTTCTTCATGGACAAAGAATTGAATGACTTTGGCCCTCTATGTCCACTCTTTTTATGCTGATTAGTGAAAAGCGAGCATGTACGGCCGAATATCTGTTCAGCTCAAGCATCGCTATGCTCGGCACATGGCTGTTCTCGACCGAGTATCGCATGTGCTCGAGTGCAATGCTCAAGTCTCCACCCAGCACGTTTAGCGGGTTTTATGCAGCCAATAAAGGTCCAGGTAAGTACTGCCCTTACTGTAATGCCAGTAGCCATGTTGGCTGCTGGCATTACAGTGATTAACTGGCCGGAACGTGTCCGCACCTAATGACGCATGTTCGGCTCAGAAATAGACAGGGAGAGCAGAGCGTAGGAAGGGAAAGACAGTGTAGGAAGTGATTTTCACAGTTTTTATTCAGAGAAACCTTTTTAAGACCCAAAAGTCCTTTAACACAATAATCTGGGCCTAATATAGGGTCAATATTCTGTGGGCTTCTGTGACATATACTGATCTGCATCTAAAAACTGTGTCTTTAGCGGACATTAAAACAATCTGCGCCACATCTAGTGATAAAAACCATTAAAATGAAGAAGGTGATCACTAAGGGACGGGGAAGTGGGTGTGATACTGATGGTGCACACAGAGGCCGTGGTCGGGGGCGCAATGAGACTGCGCCTGCTGTCAGTGCACCAGAAAAAAAAAAAAATACTGTACTCAGCTTCATGTCCAACTTAGCTGGGCAGCGCAGGACAACACTGTCCAAGTCGGATCAGTGAGAACAGTTGGTCAGTTGGATTGCTGAAGATAATGCTTCCAGTCGGTTAAGCACCACCCTCTCGTCCAGTCTCTGTAGCCAAGAGTCTGGTTAACTAAATCCTCACTCTGATCATCCTTCCTCCCACCATGGAGAGGCTTGCTAAATGAGTGACCCCACACTTGGATATTCCGAGGAGCTCTTTCCAGATCCACTATTAGATTTGGCCCTCGTGCCCAGCACGCTTTAAGAGGTACCTTAGATATTGTGCCCTGATTCCCAACCTCTTTAGCCTTCACAGTCTCAATAAGATGATGGTGGTGAACGGCAATCATTTGTTCATGAGGTGGATGATGATGAAACACAGTTGTCAATCACTGAGGTTGTGGTTAGGTCAAGTCAGGAGGATGAGCAGAGTGAGGAAGTAGAAGAGGAGGTCACTGACCCAACATTGGAAAGTGAAAAGCCGAGCGAGTACAGCAGTACAGAGAGGGAGGGATCCTCAGCACCGCAACAGTCTGGAAGAGGCAGCATGGTTGCCAAAGGGAGACGGCAGCCTACACCAAACAGGCCCGCAACCGTTACACCGAGCACCCCATTGTGTAAATCGACCTTGCCAAGGGGTAGGTGTTCCGCAGTATGACGGTTTTTTGAGGAAAGTGCAGACAACAAAAGAGTGGTAGTTTGCAACCTGTGCCATACCAAAATGAGAGTGAACACTAGCAACCTCACCACCACCAGCATGATCCACCACATGGCATCCAAGCACCCTAATAAGAGGGCCGAACACCTGGTTTCACAATCTTGGTCTGCGGGTCACACCACTGCCTCCTCTTCCCCTGTGTTAGGCACTCCTGATCAATCCCCTGTCGAAGGCGCAGGCCTGGAGGCCCCTCGCCCTGCACCTGGACCTTCACATAAACCATCAGCAACAACATCCACTTCCCTGTCACAGCGCAGCATCCAAATGTCGATAACACAGGCATTTGAATGCAAGCGCAAATACCCACCCACAGGCCATAGTAATAAATGTGCAACTTTCGAAATTACTGACCCTCGAAATGTTGCCATTTAGGCTTGTGGACACTGAGGCCTTCCGTAGCCTGATGTCGGCGGCAGCCCCTCGGTATGCAGTCCCAAGTCGCCACTATTTTTCATGGCGTGCCGTGCCCGCCTAACACAAGCATGTGTCCCAGAACATCACCCATGCCCTGACCAACGCACTTACTGGGAAGGTCCACTTCACCACGGACACATGGACAAGTGCTGGTTGCCAGGGACGCTAGATTTCCCTGACCGCACACTGGGTGAATGTTGTGGAGGCCGGCAGTGAGTCGTACCCTGAGATAGCACAGGTGCTACCCACGCCCAGGATTGCGGGCCCTACGTCCATCAGGGCCCTACGTCCATCAGCTATGTTACTGGCTCCAGCCCCCACTTCTCCTCCTCTGCCGCCTCCTCCTCCACTTCCACCTCCTGCAGCAGTCAGCCATCAGTCACTAGTTGGAAGAAGTGTAGCACTGCTGTAGTTGAGTGTCAACAGGCCGTGATGAAGCTGATCTGCTTAGGGGACAAACCACACACTGCCGCAGAGCTGTGGCAGGGCATAAGGGACCAGACCAAGCTGTGGCTCACGACACTCAACCTGCAACCAGGCATGGTTGTGTCTGAAAATGGCCGTAACTTGGAGGCAGCTTTGGAGCTCGGCAACCTGACACACATCCCATGCCTAGCCCACGTCTTAAACTTAGTGGTTCAGCGGTTTATCAAAACCTACCCCAATTTGCAAGATCTACTAGGAAAGGCGCGCCGCATGTGTGCCCATTTCCGCAAGTCGTCCACAGCTTCAGCCAGTCTGTCAACGCTGCAGCAGCGCTGGCGGCTTCCAGCTCACCGACTGTTGTGAGATGTGAGCACGCGCTGGAACTCTACGTTCTACATGTTGGCCAGGCTTTCTGAGCAGCAGAGGGCAGTTGTGGAATACCAGCTGGAATATGGTCGTCGCCTTTCGAGTCAACTGCCACTATTCACAAGCGAGAAGTGGGCATTGATGTCACTCCTTTGTGAGGTTTTAAAAAACTTTCATGAATCCACACAGATGGTTAGTGGCGATAACACTATTATCAGCGTAACCATCCCACTGCTGTGTCTACTCAAACGATTGCTGCTCACAATTAAGGAGGACGCTCTGAATGTGGCAGACGAGGAAATGGGGGAGGACATTACACAGGTTGATAGCCAGACCACCCATAGTTCGTCTTCTCAGCGCGAATTGGACCATGAAGAGGAGGAGGAGCTGGAGACAGTTGCCTCTGCTACAGAGGGTAGTACCCATGGAACTTTAATTCCATCTGTTCAGGAGGAGGAGGAGATGGAGAGTCATCCTGTTGTCGACATCGACGTCTTGCCTGTTGGTACTCTGGCAGACATGGCATTTGACTTCATGTTAGGCTGCCTTTCCCGTGACCCTTGTGTTATACGCATTTTAGATTCACCCTTCTCGATCCCCGCTACAAAGAGAACTTCTCATGTCTCATTCCTGTGGTGGAGAGGACAAGTAAAACAGTGCAATACCAGAAGGTACTTGTTGAAAGATTGCTCCAAAATTTTCCATCTGACAACACGGCCGGCTGAGTCCGTACAAAGGGAAAACACATGGCTAATGCTAATGTCTAGTGATGAGCAGGGCAAGATTCGAATTCGTGATATTTCGCAAATATTTGGTAGAATATTCATCATATATTTGCAAATTCGAGATTTTTTTCTTGATTGCAAAAAATTGGCAATGTAATATTCACGTAATGCGCGTGAAATACAGGTGTGGGTCACTATACCTGTATTTTTCAAGCTGCTAGAAGTTTCCTGAGACTGGAGAAAATGGTTGCAACGGCAGAACATTACAATAGCTTTATATGCAGATAGAGTGCTCCAATATATTCACGATTGTAAAATCGGCACAAATGATGCGAATATTTTGGCGCAATACATGCAACTTCACATTTTAACAGGTCTGACTACATATTAGTGATTGGTGCACTAAGTATTGTTGTAAACTTGTGACATCACAGCACTATGTATGTAGCATGTATGTATAGACAGCAGAACCTACACTATATCACTATCTAACCTACACTGACTATCTCTCACTAACTATCTATATTATATATTATTTTTTCTTATATATATATATATATATATATATATATATATATATATATATACTAACTAACTAACTACCTAGCTAAAGTCATGACACAGGAAAGCACAGAGCACAGCAATAACACTGATGTCTCTCGCAGATCTGCAAAAAACTGCATACAATGGCTGCTGGGGAGGTTCTTATATACTAAAGTTATTGGTTGCTAGGGATGTTGCTAAGCTCAGACAAAGACATTGCATTCCTTCTCATCGGCCCACCAGCAAGAAGGGAGGTTACTGATTTAAAAAACAAATCTAGATTATTCTAAATTCGAAGTGCCGATATTTGCGATTAATATTCGCGATTCGAATATTTATTCTCATCACTATTGATGGCCCATCCACAGGGTAGATCATCAACATCTGATTGGTGAGGGTCCAACACCCTGCACCTCTGCTCATCACCTGTTCTGCAGTAGCTCAGGCATCAGAACTGTACTGATCTGTCCATTGTTTAGTAGAAGTAGCTTCTAACTGCAGCACTGCTTCCATTAAAGTAAATAGATGCCTGCTAATTAGATATGGATGGTCTATCATGAGAATAGTTTGTCAATATAAAAGGACTCGAAATCCCCTTTAGTTGTAGCTTACTGGAGCTCCCTCTGGTGGTAGCAAAAGAGTAAAAGTTAAATGCTACTTTATGCAGAGATTTGGAGCTCTCTGCCAGAAAAAAACAAAAAGCTAACTGCCATAATGATATATAAATCAAACAATAATAAAATTAATACCAAAATTGTATAGGTTCCCCTCATGCCACAAAAACAACTATGACTTCACAAAGCTTCAAATGGTGTCCTGTGGTATCTGACACCAAGTCCTATAAATTGTGAGGCCTGGCCTCCACAGATGCTTGATCAAATTAACATCTGGGGAAAAAAATGAGATCTGGGGAATAACTTCATTTTTACCATTTTTTTTTTTAAATCATGAAAAGTAACTGTCCAGAAAGTTCATCCATCAGGCATCATGTAAGTTTTAATAGAATTGTTGAGAGACAAAGTCTCCAAAAGAACAACATCTTGCAAATCTTTTCTAGTTACAGAAAGTATTAGCTTTCATAAATCTCTGAATAACGACAGATATTCCATAACAACAAAATTAAATACATTGAAAAAATCTGAATTGTAAGATCAGACTATAAGTGCATCATCTATCAGCTTGGTTCACACATGTGTAGCCTGTGAAATGCACCAGTGATATTAGTTAGAAGTAATAAAATGTATTACAGCATTGCTGTATTCAGCACCTTTGGAAAACTTGCCTTTATTTGTATAAGTCACATCAACTAAAATTAGACTGCTCTTACCTCAGCAAATTAAAAATATATTTTGCATAGCATAGCTGCAAAAATTGTCCAGCAGGCAAATTCTTCAAATTGGTTTTATATTTTAGTGCTATGGTATTTGCAGAATCTCATATATAATCGAATGTTGTGACTAATAATTCTGTGAAATTGAGGGACAAATAATACAATTTTACTGTTGGTATAGTTACACAAATGCACTCACATAGGAAGTACGAAGTTCAGGGTAAATTCTCAATTCATCTTTCTAGCCAGAACAACAGTTTTTAGTTTTCCAATAAGCTGAATTTCACACTTTGCTAGTATTTAAATAATTATTATGATAAAACAAACCAAAACACAATTTTTTTTCTGCCATATTAGGACTCATGGACATGGTAGTACTATGGAGTCATAGGTACAGTATTGGGTGTACCACTTTATGGTGCCTCCATACAACACTTAATTATAGAGATATTCTTCTAGTAAATAGTATTCTTCTATTAAATAGTATCCAATGGATTTTTTTTTCTGTTGGATTGTATGGTATGCTACCCATAGAGGTTAGACCTTGCTCAAAGCTATAATGTGACCATTATAGATGTCCCGAACTATTCGCCGGCGAACAGCGCATGTTCGTGTTCGCCGCGGCAGGCGAACATATGCGATGTTCGGTCCGCCCCCCATACGTCATCATTGAGCAAATTTTGACCCTGTACCTCGCAGTCAGCAGACACATTCCAGGCAATCAGCATACCCTCCCTCCCAGACCCTCCCACCTCCTATCAAAAAGCAAGGACAGCATCCATCTTAGATTCATTCTGAAGCTGCAGTGTTAGTTAGAGCAGGGAGAGTGCTGCTGCTGCTGAATTAATAGGGAAAGCATTAGCTAGGCCAGTGTTCTGTGTCCACTCCAGTCCTCAAAGACTCATCGGCCTCTTTCACACGAGCGTGTTCGGATTAGGCCCCATTCACACGTCCGTAGTGTGTTGCGGATCCACAACACACCATGTCGGCACTCCCCATAGAGATGCCTATTCTTGTACGCAGGATGCGGACAAGAATAGGACATGCTCTATCTTTTGCGGAGCCGCAGCCGGATGTTTCGGGTCCGCGGCTCCGCAAATGCGGAAGCGGAGAGCACATAGTTTGCTCTCCGCATCACGTCCGGCCCCATTCACAATGAATGGGTCCGCATCCATTCCGCAGAATTGAGGAATGGATGCGGACAAAAATTGCGGATGTATGAATGGGGCCTTAGGTCCGGATGCGTTGCGAATGCGTTCAGTGAAAACTGTGCGATTTCACAGGCAAAGCCATTCAGTTTTGCCTGCGATTGCGTTCAGTTTTTTCCGTGCGGGTGCAATGCGTTTTGATGCGTTTTTCACGCGTGTGATAAAAAACGGAAGGTTTACAAACAACATCTCCTAGCAACCATCAGTAAAAAACGCAACGTACCCGCACTTGCTTGCGGAGGCAATGTGTTTTTCACGCAGCCCCATTCACTTTTATGGGGCTAGGGCTGCTTGAAAAACGCAGAATATAGACCATGCTGCAATTTTCACACAACGCACAAGTGATGCAAAAAACGCCCATGTACACAGACCCATTGAAATGAATCAGTCAGGATTCACTGATAGCAATAGTACTACCTAACACACCATTCATATAGGGTGGCACAGTACGTTGCACGGCGCATGCGCAGTGCCCCAAATCGGAAGTAAGAGGACCGACCAATCATCTTTTTCCATCTCCCGGTTCCTAAAATCTATTCGATACATGTCCCCTTATATGGGACGTAACAGGGATTAAACTGATAGGAATAGTACTACTTGACACACCACTCATATAGGGTGGCACAGTACATTGCATGGCGTACGCGCAGTGCCCCAAATTGGAAGGAAAAGGACCGACCAACCATCTTTTTCCATCTCCCGGTTCCTAAAATCTATTCCATACACCGGCCCCTGATAGGGGACAAAACAGAGATTAAACTAGTAAGAACAGATTTTTTAATTTAAAAGAAAGAGGACAGACTCTGCGGAGCTGGGTATTTTTTGGCCGCGTTACTGAACTCTTATGCACAATTGGTGTAGGCTCATGCGTCCTTTTGCGGAGGTGACAAACCTGGTCAGTCAAACCCAAGGCAACATCATCGACCTCATCCCATATGCGTTTTGTCTGGAGCGTGCCCTGCGAAGAGTGCTGGATCAGGCCGTAGATGAATATGAAGAGGAAGAGTTATGGTCACATCACCACCAGAAGCAGCCTTGTCGTCGATTGCTGGACCTTGGTGTTGTACGTGGCTGGGTGGAGGAAGAGACCTTTAATGACTTCAGTGAGGACAAGGAATGGGACATGGCTAGCTTGGTATCCAACCTTGTGCAAATGGGAAGTTTGCGGTTGTGCAAATGGACTGTGTGCGGTTGTTTGTGGTGCGTTAAACGGGAGTGGTCTGTCAGAGTTTAGTCTGTCACTGTGAAGTGGGCATAACCCTTACACTACCTGATCGATACAACATCATACCTGATCGTATACACACACTGGATGTTTAAAAGCACGTTATTCCAAAAATTTAGGAATGTTAGGTGATTTATGCCCTTTATGGATTAAAACCTGACTCTGTGGCAACTACGTAATTTTCTATGGGAGTTTTGCCATGGATCCCCCTCCGGCATGCCACAGTCCAGGTGTTAGTCCCCTTGAAACAACTTTTCCATCACTATTGTGGCCAGAAAGAGTCCCTGTGGGTTTTAAAATTCGCCTGCCTATTGAAGTTTATGGCGGTTCGCCAGGTTCGCCCGTTCACGAACATTTGCGGAAGTCCCCGTTTGCCGTTCGCGAACGGAAAATTTTATATTCGCGACATCTCTAGTGACCATGTATGTAACTGAGAATGAATAAAAATTGCATATTAACTTTTTTGCTCACAATACAAACACTGCAAAAATGTAATTCCTCTGTTTTATGACGATGAATGTTTATGCGGATATATCACTGTGTTTTATATCATATTTTAAAAGTTTAATATAGAGCCTTACTTTTCTTGACTAATTCCTGCTGTAATGGCAGTTTCAGAAAGATTTGCATTAGAACTATTGACTTAATATATTGGAGAGTGTTGTGAGCATGCTCTGTCACAAGTGCTGAGGTCTATGAGGTGGGCGAGGGAGGAGGAGCTAAGCTTCCTCCATCACCTATTGTCAAAGACATGATCCTGTGTTATCTGCCTTCAGCTTTATAATAAAAGTATAGCCAGCCTGGCCACCCAGAGTAGTAGAGGATCCTGTTGTGGCCCAAACAATGGCACAATAAAGGGTATATTAGATCGGCAGATTTTCTGCCCGATCATCACTAACGAGCATTTGTATTAACGCTAGTGAGCGATCATCTGCCAGTCCAATGCTGTCTCATAAATAAGCAAACTCCGCTGTCCTGCATGGGAACGAGTGATGGCATAGCAATCGCTACTCCTCCTCATGCTGCGGTGGACATTGCTGCATGTAATAGCAGTGGTGTCCTCTGCTAGCTATCTGGCGACTGCCTGGAGGGAACGCTTCCCTCCCAACAATTGCTTGCAGCATCGGGGTGTCTAATACACCCTTAAAGATCCTACAGATGAGAATTCCACTTGGTACTGATTCGAAAATAAAACTGTGTTCTATTTCTTATTTGTTGGTTCACAAATAAAGGGAGAATTTTAATAACCTAAATGCACCAGAATTCTTGAAATAACATGTGCCAACAAATACAAAAAACTGGTGTATATGCTATGCAAAATATGTATTGTAGACACATTCTGTGCCCAACAAGGGGAAGTTGCTTAGTGAAAAAGCAGTATGGGTTTAGTGAAAGGCTCAACAATGCACCAACATGTCGCATCATTGTAGTCCCACTCTCTGATAATGAGATGACTGCTGTTCCTGCCCCCAGTGTACACAGTTCAAGTAGAAAAGTGATCATGCAAAACAGTATGCAACTATTATGAGGGTCAGTGTGAAAATGGCAATATTTTTTTTTAGTATAGAAAGTGAAATGGAAACTTGGAAAACAGCAAAAATGTTTAAATAACTAATAGGTCATTTTTGAGACAATAAATTCTCTTTAACAACCAGTGCATTGATTTGAATCCCTTTGTGTCCATCTCTGACATTTTTATCTATATTACATTTTTCTCTTTGGTAGCGCCCCTTGCTGTTTATTGTTCTGGTTCATCTTCTCCATCATTCAGAGGTGGACTATCATGCTCAGTAGCTTCTCTGCTCCCTCACTTCCCTGAGTGTTAGCATAGGGATCTCATAGAGAAGCAAATGTAGAGGCCTAGGCACCTTTCATACATTCCAACTTCTAAATTTATAGAAATATGTAGCTATATATCTCTCTATACAGTGGAATGGGGCCAATACATACCATATTTATCTCTAGAGCTATATGTGAGGGAATGGCTTAGAAAAGGACAATTCCAATGCTACATGGGAGATGCAAGGCTTGTTTGTTTCATGTGTGCTTCTGCCTGCCCACAGAAATGGATGAAAGGCCACCAGAGAAGCATATATGTAAGACAAAGGTTTTCCATTTGTGCAGTGGCGTAGCTACCAGGGAAGCAGGGGAAGCAGCTGCTTCGGGGCCTGAGCTCACAAGGGGCCCGGAGCAGTAGAAAACAGTCTCAGACTGGCCACACCCACCTCTACACTCACTTCACTGCTCTAGAATGTCCTAGGAGCAGAGCAGGGAGCTAAGCCCCGCCCATCAACAGGGACCATTAACCGCTTCAGCCCCCCTAGCTTAAACACCCTTAATGGCCAGGCCACTTTTTACAATTCTGCACTACACTACTTTCACCATTTATTGCTCCGTCATGCAACTTACCACCCAAATGAATGTTACCTCCTTTTCTTCTCACTAATAGAGCTTTCATTTGGTGGTATTTCATTGTTGCTGACATTTTTACTTTTTTTGCCATTAATACAAATTTAACGACATTTTTGCAAAAAAATGAAATTTTTCACTTTCTGTTGTAAAATTTTTCAAAAAAAAATACATTTCTATATAAATTTTTCTCTAAATTTATTGTTCTACATGTCTTTGATAAAAAAAAAGTCCAATAAGTGTATATTTATTGGTTTGGGTAAAAGTTATAGCGTTTACAAACTATGGTGCAAAAAGTGAATTTCGGCATTTTGAAGCAGCTCTGACTTTCTGAGCGCCTGTCATGTTTCTTCAGGTGCTAGAATGTCAGGATAGTATAAATACTCCCCAAATCACACCATTTTAGATAGAAGACACCCCAAAGTATTCGCGGAGGGGCATGGTGAGTTCATGTATCATTTCATTTTTTTTCACAAGTTAGCGGAAAATGACACTTTCTGAGAAAAAAAAAAAAGTTTCAATTTCTGATAACTTCTGGCAAAAAAAAATAAAAATCTCAGACGGACTCACTATGCCCCTCAGTGAATACCTTGGGGTGTCTACTTTCCGAAATGGGGTCATTTGTGGGGTGTGTTTACTGTTCTGGCATTTTGGGTGGGGCTAAATTGTGAGCCGCGATGTAAAACCTAAAGGTACTCGTTGGAATTTGGGCCCCTTTGCGCACCCAGGCTGCAAAAAAGTGTCACTTATGTGGTATCGCCGTACTCAGGAGAAGTAGGGCAATGTGTTTTGGGGTGTATTTTTACATATACTCATGTTGGGTGAGAGAAATATCTCTGTAAATTGTCAACTTTGTATAAAATTTTTTAAAAGTTGTCGTTTACAGAGATATTTTTCACACAAAGTATGGGTATATATAAAAATACACCCCAAAACACATTGCCCTACTTCTCCTGAGTACGGCGATACCACATGTGTGCCATTTTGCAGCCTGGGTGCAAGTGCTCTAAACCAATGAGTACCTTTAGGATTTCACAGGGCATTTTTACGCATTTGGATTCCAGACTTCTTCTCACGCTTTAGGGGCTCCTAAAATGCCAGGACAGTATAAATACCCCACATGTAACCCCATTTTGGAAAGAAGACACCCAAAGGTATTCCGTGAGGGGTATGGTGAGTTCATGTAAAATTTTATTTTTTGTCACAAGTTAGTGGAATATGAGACTTTGTAAAAAACAAAATTAAAAAAAAATATATATCAATTTCCGCTAACTTGTGCCAAAAATAAAAATTCTGTGGACTCGCCATGCCCCTCACGGAATACCTTAGGGTGTCTTCTTTCCAAAATGGGGTCACATGTGGGGTATTTATACTCACCTGGCATTTTAGGGGCCCCTAAAGCGTGAGAATCCAAATGCATAAAAATGGCCTGTGAAATCCTAAAGGTACTCATTGGTTTAGGGCCCCTTTGCGCACTCAGGCTGCAAAAGTGTCACTCATGTAGTATCGCCGTACTCAGGAGAATGGCAATGTGTTTTGGGGTGTATTTTACATATACCCATGCTGCGTGTGAGAAATATCGCTGTAAACGACAACTTTTACATTTTTTTATTCAAAGTTGTCAATTTACAGAGATATTTCTCTCACCCAGCATGGGTATATGTAAAAATACACCCCAAAACACATTGCCCTACTTCTTCTGAGTACAGTGATACCACATGAGTGACACTTTTTTGCAGCCAAGATGCCAAAGGGGCCCAAATTCCAATGAGTACCTTTAGGAGGGCATTTTACGCATTTTTCTTCTCACGCTTTAGGGCCCCTAAAATGCCAGGGCAGTATAAATACCCACATGTGACCCCATTTTGGAAAGAAGACACCCTAAGGTATTCCATGAGGGGCATGGCGAGTTCATAGAAGATTTTTTTGGCACAAGTTAGTGGAAATTGATTTTTATTGTTTTTCTCACAAAGTCTCCCTTTCCGCTAACTTTTGACAAAAGTTTAATTTTTCATGGACTCATTATGCCCCTCAGCGAATACCTTGGGGTGTCTTCTTTCCAAAATGGGGTCACATGTGGGGTATTTATACTGCCCTGGCATTTTAGGGGCCCTAAAGCGTGAGAAGAAAAATGCGTAAAAATGCCCTCCTAAAAGGTACTCATTAGAGTTTGGGCCCCTTTGCGCATCTTGGCTGCAAAAAAGTGCCACACATGTGGTATCGCCGTACTCAGGAGAAGTAGGGAAATGTGTTTTGGGGTGTATTTTTACATATACCCATGCTGGGTGAGAGAAATATCTCTGTAAATTGACAACTTTGAATAAAAAAATTAAAAAAGTTGTCGTTTACAGCGATATTTCTCACACACAGTATGGGTATATGTAAAAATACACCCCAAAACACATTGCCCTCCTTCTCCTGAGTACGGCGATACCACATGAGTGACACTTTTTTGCAGCCAAGATGCGCAAAGGGGCCCTAAATCCAATGAGTACCTTTAGGATTTCACAGGCCATTTTTACGCATTTGGATTCTCACGCTTTAGGACCCCTAAAATGCCAGGGCAGTATAAAAACCCCACAAGTGACCCCATTGTGGAAAGAAGACACCCCAAGGTATTCTGTGAGGGGTATGGCGAGTTCACAGAAAAAAAAAATTTGGCACAAGTTAGCGGAAATTGATTTTTTTTTTTTTTTTTTTTACAGTCTCATATTCCACTAACTTGTGACAAAAAATAAAATTTTGCATGAACTCGCCATACCCCTCAGCTAATACCTTGGGGTGTCTTCTTTCTAAAATGGGGTCACATGTGAGGTATTTATACTGTCCTGGCATTTGAGGGTCTCCTGAATCATTACACGTATGGCCAGCATTAGGAGTTTCTGCGATTCTCCTTATATTGAGCATACGGGTAATGAGATTTTTTCCGTTCAGCCTCTGCGCTGAAAAAAAAAAAAAATGAACGGCACAGATTTTTTCATTCGCATCGGTCAATGTGGATGAAAAAATCTCTGCCAAAATCAGTGACTGCAGTGCGGTGGGCTGGGCGCTAGCTACCTAACAAGTAGCTAACTAACTGGCGGTGATAGGGGACCCTTATGCCCCATTCACACGTCCGAAATTCTGTTTGCGGAACGGAATTGTGGACCCATTCATTTCTATGGGCACAGACTTTGTCCCGCTCGGATCCGGAATTACGGATCCGCGCTTCCGGGTCTGCACTTCCGTTCCGCAAAAATATAGAACATGTCCTATTCTTGTTCGCAATTGGGGACAAGAAAAAGCATTTTCTATATAGTTCTGGCAATGTGCGGATCTGCAAAATGCGGAAAGCACATTGCCGGTGTCCGTGTTTTGAGGATCTGCGGATCGGATCTGCGGATCCGATCCGCGGATCCGTGAATCCACGGATCCGCAAAACACATATGGACGTCTGAATGGAGCCTTACAAGGGGTGTGATCAATGACAGGGGGGTGATCAGGGGGTCTAGATGGGGTGATCAAGGGGTTAATAGGTGAGCGGGGGGTGGGGGGGGGTTAGTGTAGTGTTTGTGGCAACTTTACAGTGTTACCTGGTCCTCTGGTGGTCGATCCCAGCAAATAGGACCACCAGAGGACCAGGTAGCAGCTATATCAGACGCTGTTCACAAAACAGGAAGTCTCGGCTCTCACGAGATGACGCGCGACGTGTCATCTCAGAGCTACAGGACCGCCCGCAGGATGCATCCCTGCGTTAGGCGGTCCTCTCCTTTTAGTACAGCCCAGCTTCTGCTACATAGACTGCTCTGTAGTCAGCAATAACAGGAGGGAGAGGTGAGACTGAATAGTGGCAGGAAGTGCTGCAGAAAGAAGAGCCTGTGTCTGTCACTCTCAGGAGCCCATACATTCCAGGCTTATCCCTGCCATCACTAACTGTCCTGCATCTCATGTTCTCTGTCCCCCCCCCATGCCCAGCTGCATTCATCTGCTGTCCTTTGCACCCCTCCCCCGGTCCTGTGGGCTCCCTACTCATCTGATGCCCCCAGCCCTCTAGGCCCTCTACCCATCTGATGGCCCAGTGACCTGGGCCCTATGTGCTGCTTGGGGACACACCGTTATGAGGCCAGTCATCTGACCCCCATCCACCCAAAGGTTTACAGAATGGGGACTGGAAGATCACAGAGCGGAGCGGTGGGGAGCAGGCAAGTATGGTTTTTTTAAGTCAGCACAACCCAATACGCAGGTGCACGTTGCTATGGTGAAATACACATACAAACGTAAAAACAAAGGTGCAATGGCACACTGCAGCTAGAGCTCCGTCCTGCCACTGTGCTGGATGTTAGATGAGGCATTAGTTTATATTTTGGCCAAATTATGTAAGCCATCCACCACTTCACTTCAGTGGCAGGACGGAGCTCTAGCTGCAGTGTGCCATTGCACCTTTGTTTTTACGTTTGTATGTGTATTTCACCATAGCAACGTGCACCTGCGTATTGGGTTGTGCTGACTGCAATCCCCATTTTATTCCTTTGTAGCATATATGGGAGGCGTGGTGACCTCCATGCAGTCATGCACACCTGACTAGTGAATCCGCCCTGTAGGCTGGTTTTAAAGTCAGTATAAAACTGAGTCTGCTTTATAGAACTTACCAGAAGCCATTTGGTTCCAGGAGAAGTACTAGTGGGCTCAGCATGCATGTTGGTATTTGCATCCCTTGATCTGATGAACGCTGTATGGCACCAGACGGGGTTACAAGCAGAGTGTATCTGGCATGCATGCTGCACCTGCACTCCCTGGATTTTGTGTGGCTGATATGGCCCATAAAAGGTAAGAATTAATGTTAGGGACCACTCATAGAGGCAACCGTGAAGTGGTGGGTGGCTTACATAATTTGGCCAAAATATAAACTAATGTCTCTTCTAACATCCAGCATAGTGGCAGGACGGAGCTCT
Organism: Bufotes viridis; assembly: GCA_033119425.1. Lineage (NCBI taxonomy): Eukaryota > Metazoa > Chordata > Amphibia > Anura > Bufonidae > Bufotes > Bufotes viridis. The sequence goes on along the minus strand of CM065589.1, from coordinate 526,345,175 downwards.
AGCTGCAGTGTGCCATTGCACCTTTGTTTTTACGTTTGTAAGTATGTTTTTTTTAACAACTGTACAATGCGCTGCTAGTTCACATCACATTTTTGTCCCACATGTAACATATACCTGTGGAAAAAAGGATGCAAATGCCTAGTATACTACCCTTTTCCATCCTGCATAGTCCAGTTAAAACACATACTGTATATGTTAAACAGATCTGTATATATTTTTATTTATTTTTTTACAATGGAAGCCTATGGTGACGAATGCCACTGCATGACGCTGCTGAGGCAACTGTGTAATGTATAAGTCATGTGTATATGTTTAACCTGGGGTAAAAGCTGAAGTAAATACAGGCTATGGGCCAGTTCACATTGAGTTTTTTGGTGCTGATTTTGAAGCATTTCTGCCGCAAAATCAGCTCCAAAAACATGTCAAAACAACCTTCCATTTACTTCAATGGGAAGCAGCACTTGCTTTTTTTTTTTTTTACACATATAAAAAAGAAGTGTGGAAAAAAAAAGCAGCACACCCTACCTTGGGGCAGAATCGGCATTGAATCTCCCATTGAAATAAATGGAAAGCAGAAAAAAAATTCCATGTTAGTCCATGCAGTTTTTGTGCATTTTCGGTGCATTTTTTGGCACAGATCTTCAAAATCCTCAAGCTGAAAATGTAACTTTGTATTGAAGTGAACATCCATAAAAAAAATAGACACCTAAAAAAAAACATGCTTTTTTTTCGAGCTGAAAAAAAAGTGCAATTCATGCTTATTTTTTAGACATGTTTCTCAAAGTCAGTAGTGTGAACTGGGCCTAAGACTGGCATTAGTGGGGTATCTATCAGGAAAGCAGGTAAAGCAGCTGTATCTGGCCTCGGGAGCAGTACTAAATGATTTTGTTGCCAGGCCCCTTTAACATGTTGGTACCTGGCCTCCTTAATTCATGAAAGGAAGGGCCCACCAGTCCGATTAATATTGTGCATAGATCAAACTGAAGGACCAGAAGGAGAAGAAGGCATGGCAGCCTTGTGAAGGTATGTGCCCTGCCTCATTACAGAGAGAGGGCATCCTGCAGGTTTGGGGCATGAGAGCAAGGCAGCTGAGAGAGGAGAGGTATGTGTTAGTGTAACACCCCGGAGTGGTTTTACCATTCTTACATCCTGCTACTATCTCTAATGGTCTAACCCAAATGTCATCTGTGTATTTCTGTCCTACATGGTGCAATGATAATATCTTTATGCAACTGTTCATTACATGTGATGTGCCTGCTTCACCAGCAGGTGGCAGTGCGAATGGTAGAGCTATCCTTAGAAAGGATAGAACTTACCATTTCATTTTTCCCCTTTGGGCTGAAGAAGGCCAGTCCTGCTTTCTGCCGGAAGGGTGGGGCAGAAGTTACAGTTAGTTCTAGACAGGAGGATTGTAAACAGGGGCACTCTCAGGCGTGCCTACGCCAGCCAGAGCACCCTTAGCTATGCTAGCAATTGAAGCAGATGTCTGGAAGTCATAGGGGCCAGAGGAAATTGTTCTTCAGACACTACAATAGAAATCAGCAAGAGGAAGAGTTTTTCGGCTGAAGATAAGTTTTACTGAGTGTCAGGAGGGGAACAACAGTCGACAGCACCCCATCCAAGGACACCAGAACACTCCTAAAGTACAGTAACCAGACTTAAGCAGAATTTAGTGAAGCTTAAAGAAAGAAAGCAAAGTATTTAACCAAGCCTGTCAGTACAGCAGAGAGTGAGAAAGCTAGCAGAGTTATTGAAGAAGCCTGCAAGTTTGTGCTAAAGCCTGCTGGTACCAAGACAAAGCTTGCAGATTGTTTTGATGAACGCTTATTCAAGTAAAGCTGCTGTTCAACTACATACAAGGTCTGGACTCAGTCTATCTTTTTCAAATCCCTCAATTATTTCCCCTTTTTATTGCTTCAGAGCCAAAGCCTGGGGTTCAGCAGTATCCAGGTAGGAGCACTGTGACACATAAAGAGAATTTAGGCAGCACTATTACACCCACTCGGCATTTCCTATTACACCTGGGTCGCGATAGAGGGCATCAGACTAGTTCTACATGGCGACACTGATCGCATGACAGCCAGGATTGCTGAGTAATGGTGATCCCTTAGAAATGCATATCGCTGTGGCAGTAGCAAGAAATCCAACACGGCTGGATTTCCTGTGACTGCCACAAGCCACAAGCATGGGGGTTGCATTGTGAAGGGGAAGCCCTGTTTAAACATTTGCTGTGGGGCCCAGTTATTTCTAGCTACGCCACTGCATTTTTGTTTTAACCCCTTTGATAAAAAATAGACATCTGTAATTTCTTGAAGTTGGGTAGGTTATTATAGTTATTCAGTTCACAGTGTTGTACCTATATTATACATAATCTGTATAATACATTTTTAAAGCGAACCTGTCACCTGGAATTCACTTTATAAACTATTAAAAGTACCTTATAGTTCATCACAAGTGGGTTGTCATACTGTTTTTTCTGCTTTTCTGCGATCATTATTTATGAAAAAATCGTTATGTAAAATTCTCGCTTTCAGCTTCCCAAGTCACGATAGAAGTCAAGGAGGCAGCGCCTCCTTGACTCCAGGCTGTGCCTCCCCTACCCTAACCCCGCCTCTCTGCAGTATAATTGACACTCGGCTCAGTCGCCGGGACCACGCTCGTACAGACAGCGCATGTGTGGACGCATGGAGCGTGAAGATGGGGACGTGCGAGGAGAGGAGACAAACGCAGGCCGGCATAGATGGGGAGCATGCGCTAATCAGTTACAGAGTCGCGCTTGTGTACGCCGCGCGATAGCCGGAATCGCGCTGCTGCTGAGGCCACCGGCGCATGCGCCACCTGTACAAGCGCAGTCCCAGCGACTGAGCCGAGTGTCAATTATACTGTAGAGAGGCGGGGTTAGGGCAGGGGAGGCACAGCCTGGAGTCAAGGAGGCGCTGCCCCCTTGACTTCTATCAGGACTTGGGAAGTTGAAAGAGAGGATTTTACAAGATGATTTTTTCATGAATAATGATCGCAGAAAAGCAGAAAAACAGTATGACAACCCACTTGTGATGAACTATAAGGTACTTTTAATAGTTTATAAAGTGAATTCCAGGTGACAGGTTCGCTTTAAAACATTTTGATTTCCCAAATTAATCATAAAATGTGTCGTCTGTTTGTGATATTTGGCTAGAAAGGCAAAAAGAGAAGTTGGCAACCCTGCTAATGCTGAAAAGTTTTAGAAATCCTTCTAAATTTAAGACTGGGGTTATGCCATCTAAATTGCAGAATGATGTAATAATGACATAATGGTCAGCTTTAGATGTCAACTGCACAATAAATTTAAAACCTAGTAGACAGCAAAGAAAATCTAAACATATAAATGATAGATCTAAAGTGTTCATGAAATGTCATGTAATGTAAAGCCACTAAGGTAAATAATTAACATTTCGGGAAAAACGTTTATGTCTTGTAATGTATGGAGGCTGGGTAAATATTGGCAGAACTCTTGAAAGTGACATTGATGGGCGACAGAATAGAAACATCCATAGACGTGAGACAGCAATGGCCGTAATAAGAATAAGATATCAAAAAGTCCCATACAAAAGAATATTTATCTGAAATAATAAGGGTAATTATTTAAGTGCAGAAGCCATCAACTGCAGTTATCACAGAGGAAATAATTAGAAATAAATTGAACAAAAAGACAAGGAAGTTAATACCGTTTTATCAGACAAGCCATTTGTCTTAACAGCTCCAATATTCCCTATAGGATTTACTATCTAAAAGCCACGCACAGTTGTCAGCAAATAGCAAATGTCAAACCCCAGCTTCTGACAGGAATTCATATAATTAAATGACAAAACTTATTACCAACAGTAATGGATTCTTAAGGAAATTAGGACAATTTATTCTGGCATTCAAAAAGAAGATAAAATAAAAGTCAGAAAGGTTTAACGAAGGACACTACAGCAAGCGTAAAATACCAGGCATCCATACATCACAACATACATGTAATATGTACAAAAATGATAGATATAAGGACGGCTGCTATAGCTCAGTAATTTATGTTTATTTGTAACTATGAAACTGGCTGACCAGTTACATGTGCACTTGGCAGCTGAAGGCATCTGTGTTGGTCCCATGTCCATATGTGCCCGCATTGCTGAGAAAAATTATGTTTTAATATATGTAAATGAGCCTCTAGGAGCAACGGGGGCGTTGCCATTACATCTAGAGGCTCTGCTCTCTCTATAACTGCTGCATCCTCTCCACTTTGATTGACAGGACCAGACAGTGTAAAAGTTATTATGCCTGACCCTGTCAATCAAAGTTGAAAGGAAGCAGCAGTTGCAGAGAGAGCTGAGGTTCTAGGAGTAATAACATCCCCCCATTGTTCCTAGAGACTCATTGGCATACAATAAAACATAATTTTTCTCAGCAATGCCGGAACATATGAATATAGGACCAACACAGATGCCTTCAGCTGCCAAGCGCACATGTAACAGGTCAGCTAGTTTCATAAATACAAATCTGCTGATAGATTAGGTTTGTGGCCATGGAGCACTAAAGTAGTGATGACATCCCATTTTACACTTTAGTGTTTCTTCTAATGATGGAAAAAATAGCCTGTTATGGCTATCCATTTCATATCAACTGCCTATTATATTTAACTTTTTAGGTGTGAAAACACAATCATACAGCCACCATTGAAAATATTTTTTTATAAAATACAATAATACCAAAATCATGTGACTCGCTATTTGAAAACGGGAAATGCGGGTGACGAATGAACTTGTCAGGATATGATGGCAATGTAGCACGCACACACAGGGATAGTGTAGCCCTAAAAATACCCAGACCCACTATCCCTGCCTACTTGCACAGTGTGGGGACCACACAACTGGATGACGGTCCCTATACTACGTAAGTGAGGGAGTGACACACAAACAGGAAATAAAGAGACACAATAAGAGCAGTCATATGGTACCAGGGTCAAAAGCCAGTCGGTGAACGAAATTTCAAGAACCCCAGAAGCAAATGAGAGAGTCAGACACGCCAGAAATAAAAAATCAGGAGAGCAGTACAAGACCAAATTGCCAGAAGCCAGAAAACGTAGTCGCAATACCAAATCCAGAAGTCACAGCCAAAGTAAACATAATACCACTAAGGCCTCTTTTACACTTGCGTTCTGAGGATCCAGCAGGCACTTCCGTCCCGCCGGATCTGTCAGAACGCAAGTCGCCTGAAAGCATTAGAAGACTGATCAGGATCCTGATCACTCTTCAAAATGCTTTGAGGTTACTATGGCAGCCAGGACGCTATTAAAGTCCTGGTTGCCATAGTAGTAGTGGGGAGCGGAGGAGCGGTATACTTACAGTCCGTGCGGCTCCCGGGGCGCTCCAGAATGACGTCAGAGCGCCCCATGCTTATGGATCACGTGATCCATGCGTGTGGGGCGCCCTGACGTCACTCTGGAGCGCCCCGGGAGCCGCACAGACTGAAAGTATACTACTCCCCTGCTCCCCACTACACTTTACCATGGCAGCCGGGACTTTAGCGTCCTGGCTGCCATGGTAACCATTCAGAAAAAGCTAAACGTCGGATCCGGCGATGCGCCGAAACGACGTTTAGCTTAAGGCCGGATCCGGATTAATGCCTTTCAATGGGCATTAATTCCGGATCCGGCCTTGTGGCAAGTGTTCAGGATTTTTGGCCGGAGCAAAAAGCGCAGCATGCTGCGGTATTTTCTCCGGCCAAAAACGTTCCAGTCCTGAACTGAAGACCTCCTGATGCATCCTGAACAGATTTCTCTCCATTCAGAATGGATTGGGATAATCCTGATCAGGATTTTTCCGGCATAGAGACCCGACGACGGATCTCTATGCCGGAAAACAAAAACGCTATTGTGAAAGAGCCCTAAGGAACAGCAGTGGGAGCCAGAATAGAAATTAACCAGCACTTCACTCACGGAAGCCAGACTTCTGTAGAGAACTAGGAATGATCTCGAGTTGGCCTCCCTACACGTCGGGAAGAGCTGTTAGTTGAACAACCTAAACGCCCTAATGCTCTGACGTGCTCCTTCATTGGTCTCAGCTTAGAAGGCTGCCTCACAATGTTGTTTCCCCTGGCAACCGGATGACACATCAAGGGGAACTGTGACAGCACTATACCACAGAGTGTTTAGACTCTGCCAAACCGCAAATATTATAGAAATAAAAAATTGGCACTCAAGAGACCCACTATAATCTAATGTCCATTTTTACACACATACATATATATATATATATATATATATTAGTGTTGAGTGAATCGAAGTGTCCAAAGTGTATTTCGATTCAAATTTCAGGAAAAATTCAATTCGCATTGAGGCAGAATTTCCTTGTGCTTCATGGTAATCAATTTTCTCTGAAATGGGGTAAAAAAATTCATACTTACCTCATCCGTTTGAGTGCGAAGAGCCCGCCGCCATCTTGAAGATCCTGTGCAAAATCTCACGTGCGGTGGCGTATGACATCACCACGCCGGCCAATGTAATGAACGAAGCACCCGAGGGATGCATGCTATGATAGGGAGTAGCACAATTGCTGTTCCCTGTCATTCCACCCACTACTTACAAAGAAATGCGCTTCATGATGACAAAGTAATTCCTCACAAAGCTCATTTTTTGGGGAAATTTGGGAAAGCTGAATCGAATTTCCAAGAACTTCACTCAACACTAATATATATACAGTCCCTGACAAAAGTCTTGTTGCTTGAGTAAAAATTGACCTGAAATGCCGCTAAAATATATTTCTAATCAAGATTTTGTTACAAGAAATGGGTCATATTTATTCCAACAGCTTTTGTAATAATGTTTCAGTGCAAAATGAAACTAACAAAAAGTATTCTAATATTCACAGCTTGGTAAAGCCCATTGAGTCAATTTTTGCCAAGACATAAGTGCTGTCGCTTTGTCATATGAGCTTCACCTGTGACTAATAATGGATCAATTAGGTCTCAGGTTGTATAAAAAGAACCCCAGTACACTAGACCCTTCACATCAATTGCAACTAGACCTCTGCAAACATGCCTAAGATTCACCCTGAGACTAAAGTGTTGATTATCAAGAGGCTGAAGATTAGATCCACTGCTGATGTGGCAGAAACCTTCAATGTGTCTCAGCGTCAAGTTCAGAGGATAAAAAAAAGATTTGAAGAGACTGGAGACGTTTTGGACTCCGCAGACCCCGCAACACAACTGCTCGAGAGGACCGTTTGTTGGCTCGAAAATCCAAGGCCAGCCCATTTTCCACTGCAGCAGAGCTCCACGAGACCTGGTCACCTGAAGTACCTGTGTCAACCAAAACAGTTTTTCGGATTCTGTCTCGAAATGGCCTCCATGGTCGAATCAGTGCCCATAAGCCAGCACTAAACAAAAGACAATTGAAAAACCGTGTGGCATTTGCCAAGCCCCACAGCCTGCTAAAAGGATGGACACTGGAAAAGTGGCAGAAGGTGGATTTTTCAGATGAATCTTCTGTTGAATTACACCACAGTCGCCGCAAATATTGCAGGAGACCTACTGGAACCAGCATGGAGCCGAGATTTACCCAGAAAACAGTGAAGTTTGGTGGAAGCAAAATCATGGTCTGGGGTTACATCCAGTATGGGGGTGTGCGAGGGATCTGCAGGGTGGAAGGCAACACCGATTGTCTAAAATACCAAGAAATCTTAGCTACCTCTTATATTCCCAATCATAAAAACGGCCAAATTCTGCAGCAGGATGGTGCTCCATCACATACTTCCATCTCCACATCAAAGTTCCTTAAGACGAAGAAGATCAAGATGCTCCAGGATTGGCCAGCCCAGTAACCAGACATGAACATCATTGAGCATATGTGGGGTAGGATGAAAGAGGAAGCATGGAAGACGAAACCAAAGAATATTGATGAACTCTGGAAGGCATGTAAAACAGTTTTCTTTGCTATTGCTGATGACTTCATCAATACATTGTATGGATCCTTGCCAAACCGCAAGGATGCTGTCCTTCAAGCTCATGGAAGTCATACAAGATATTAAATTTAGATCTCACAGCACCATTACTTAATTTGCTGACATATTTTTGGATTTGCAGTAAAGTTGTTAAATTTCTGTATAGGCGACAAAACTTTTGTCTTGCCAAAATTTTACCTTTCTGTCTTGATTAAATGATAAATCTTTTTTCAGTGAAACTAATTTATTTCTGTGCATTGAACATCATTTGGGAGGGCTTTAGCTTTTCATATAAGCTATTTCTAACACCAATTGATTAATTAAAAGTCAGGTTAATAGCAGGAGTTTCTACAAAAAAGAGAAGCGACAAGACTTTTGTCAGGGACTATATATATATATATATATATATATATATATACCCCTATTATTAATGCATTATTAAGGGGCTAAATGTTTTATGTTTGTGGTTTCTGTTTTTATGCTAGGAGTGAATGGTTGCAGCCTGTGGCTGCAGATGCCCTCCTGAATTTAACTGAATGGCTGTCCTCAGGACGGTGATACAGTTGAATACTGCAGCAGGGCACAGGAGCCCATGGCTCCATAACTTAATCAGATACAACTGGAGTAGGACAGAACATGCAGTTATTAATGACTAGCACGAAGGGACAGCTTCTGGGGCAGTATTCTGTACTGCACTATGGTATTTAGTTCTGCTGGGGCAATATTTTGTGCTGCACTGTGGTATTCGGTTCTGCTGGGGTGGTATTTTGTGCTGACTATGGTATTGTCTGTCATTTCGTTCTTGTTTTGGTATATTAAAATTGCCTCTGGGTAGACCTAAGGACAGTGCACCTGGGTCCAGAAATCAAGATGGGTGAGCCACTATATTGTTATAATTTAATTTGGTATTGCTGACCCTGCCTACTTGTATCAGCCCTATCTATTTGTGTTGGCATTGCATAACTGTGCTGCCCAGCCTTCTAAGAATTTTAAACCGCTTACAACATGGGAGCCACTTTTAGTTTTTTTCCAGTTCCCAGTTGGACCCTGATTATGGGAGTCCCTGCGACAACTTTGAGAAGGAAGGTCCTTGATCAAAGAAGACGCTGGCTGTCCTGCCTCTTTTCCTAAAAGTAATCTATAACAATAAATTGGGTACTCTCTTAATCTACCCAGTTTTTCATATGAATGCACAGGCTGGTTGAGATGCTACAAGCTGCCTATTCATATATATAGTATAAGTCAATACACTCTGCCATGTGCGCTTGTGCAAGTGGTGGGAGACTGGGACCTGACATTGGCAGTCCAAGCCTGCAGTAGCATCCATCGCCATATGGTTCCACTATCCAATTAAGGTACACATTTTTTCTTTCTGGGTTCTACAGGATGGAAAAGGGTAATAGCGTTAAACGTGGGTCAAAAATGTAATGTGAACAGCCCCTTAGTGTGAAAGGGACATGGCGTAGCAGAAAAGGGGGCATTTGGCGCAACACCCAAATATGGCACAAAGTAAGCCAACCAACAGTGTCCAGGAAGAAATTTGGCACCTTGTTGTCATTATGGGAGACTTTAATCTTCCTAATATAAACTGGAAAACCAAAATAGCTAGTTCTGCCAGGAGTACAGACATTCAAAATTCCCTATTAATAGTCATTGATTGTGGGGGGAGGGTACTCCTGTATCTGGGTCAGGAAGTGACAATAATGTTTTTTCCAGTTAAAAGTGTATTTATTTTGTTTTACTTAAAATAATTGGATCACAATAAATATGTCTCAAGGGGAGATATCGATATCTATAAGGTTTGTATGAGAGGTTTGTTGTTAAATAAAAATATAAAAAAATTAAAAAGTATATATATAGAATGCTGTAGTATTGTATTAGCACTTAAAGGATTGCTGACCATAAAACCCTGTGGAGGGTGTCAAAAATGTCCACAATAATTGTCTGGGGTTTATATAGTTAGTAGTTTTCTTTCCACTGAGGAGAAAGTAGTACTCTTCAATATCAGTATTGTATTTTTATCCGGTATGGAAATGTTAGTTAATAAATAGTTTTTCTTATCACAGTGTGTCTGTGATTTCCTATCTGGAAATTTTAACAATTTATCCAGTTGGGAGAATGTTACATCTGAAAGCAATAAAGTAAAAGTATCTGTTTGGTAGTTTCTAAGTAGCGAGGTAAAATCCCTTATTGAGACATGTATCAAAAATGTATCAAAAATGCTTGGCGGTCGTACCCACTCTATGCGTTGTTGTATCAGGTGAGTGGGTGCACTGGCTATTTTACCGCTCCAGTTCGGATAACTGCGCGCAGTTTCCTTGGGATGGTCTCCAGTGAGGATCTTTCTTCTATGTTATGAAGAGTTGTCCTGCTCTGGGGTGAGCGTTAGGTCCCGATGGCGTTGTACGTGGCGTCCCACGTGGTATTTAGTTTTCCCGGGTAAATTCGAATGCAGGGTTTTGAACGCTCAAATGTTATCTTCTGATCGCGGATATCTTTGTCTCTGATATGCTGGTAAACTAGGTAGTCGCACCAGACGTGTTTCGGGACGCACAGTCCCTTCTTCAGTGGTTACCAGCATGTTGTAAATAGTGATTTTTTTTATAGCTGCAGAGACAATTAGTATTCAGGTGATGTCATTGGTGAGGTCACTCATGGGGCAGGGTTTCAGTTTTAATTGACATACTTCTAGAGGGATCCTCCTTGTATATAAAAAGGATATTTAGAGATGTAAAAAATTGTTTGTTGTGGTTTCTTCATACAATTTAAATGGAAGTCGCTATGCGATAATTCGAGTGTTATACACTATAAGTGTGAGAATAGGAAAATAGAAAAATAATAATAGGTAAAAATAATTGTTAAAAATAAAAATATGATAATGGTGGAGAAATGGTGGGATGAGATATTATGATCAATTGTGATAATATTGCAGATTTAGTGATAATTGGAGGTATTAGTATAAGTCAATACACTCTGCCATGTGCGCTTGTGCAAGTTGTGGGAGACTGGGACCTGACATTGCCAGTCCAAGCCTGCAGTAGCATCCATCACCATAGGGTTTCACTATCCATTTAAGGTACACATTTTTTCTTTCTGGGTTCTACAGGATGGAAAAGCGTAATAGCTTTAAACATGGGTCAAAAACGTAATGTGAACAGCCCCTTAGTGTGAAAGGGACATGGCGTAGCAGAAAAGGGGGCATTTGGCGCAACACCCAAATATGGCACAAAGTAAGTAGTGTTGAGCGCGAATATTCGAAAAGCGAATTTTTTTAGCGAATATCGGCACTTCGCTAATTCGCGAATATTTCGAATATAGCGCTATAAATTCGCAATTTCGAATATTCGTTTTTTTTTTTTTTAGTTATATTTTTTTCTTTCCTACTTCCCAAAAGTAGTTCTTACCTGTCCTGAGGATTCCTGGCTTCCTGGCTGCTCTAGTCAGTGCCCGTTGCCGCTTCTGCCGACTTCCGTGCTCATGTGGAGCGTCCCCATCCATGGGAGAATCTCCATATACTAAAATGTACTGTCGGATTTGAGGAATTACGTTGAAATCGCAATGCGATTAATTCAAGTTATATTAATCGCATTGCGATTACAACTTAGCACTGCTATCTTACATAGGCTAGAATTAACGAATATGGAGTATAGCTATGCACTAGCAGTGCTAAGTTGAAATCGCAATGCGAATACTTTAAGTTAAATTAATCGCATTGCGATTACAACTTAGCACTGCTATCTTACATAGGCTAGAATTAACGAATATGGAGTATAGCTAATGCTATGCACTAGCAGTGCTAAGTTGAAATCGCAATGCGAATACTTTAAGTTAAATTAATCGCATTGCGATTTCAACTTAGCACTGCTGCTATATTCCATATTCGTTAACTTCGTTAATTCTAGCAAGCTGACCCAATGCGATTAATATAACTTGAATTAATCGCATTGCGATTTCAACGTAATTCCTCAAATCCGACAGTACATTTTAGTATATGGAGACGTTCCCATGGTGATGGGGACGCTCCATGAGCACAGAAGTTATGGTTGGCTTGGTAGAATTAGCGAATAGCGAATATGACGAATGTATTCGTCATATTCCTCAAATCGAAGATAACGAAGTATTCTACATCTTCGTTTTAGCTACCTATTTGTCTGGTCATCGTCAACTTCGCTATTCGCTAATTCTAGCAATCAAATAGGAAGGTTGACTTACCAGACAGCTGTGTTAAATTCGCTATGCGATTTTTTTTTTTTTTTTAATACAATAATTATATTACTTGATAAAATTATTATAAGTATTCTATTTATTAAAAAATAAAAAAAATAAAAATCGCATAGCGAATTTAACACAGCTGTCTCTATAGTCAACCTTCCTATTTGATTGCTAGAATTAGCGAAGTTGACGAATAGGTAGCTAAAACGAAGATGTAGAATACTTCGTTATCTTCGTTTTGAGGAATAGACGAATACATTCGTCATATTCGTCATCCTCGCTAATTCTAGATATGAAACCAATAGGAAAGTAGCCTTAAGTACAAATCGCAATATGCGATTATTTAAATCGCATGTTAATCGCGATAACTAGAAAAAATGACGAATATTCGATTTCGACGAATATGAAACGAATATTCATTCGAATATTCGCGAATTTCGTCGAAATCAAATATATGGCACCTGCCGCTCATCACTAAAAGTAAGCCAACCAACAGTGTTTAGGAAGAAATTTGGCACCTTGTTGTCATTATGGGAGACTTTAATCTTCCTGATATAAACTGGAAAACCTTAATAGCTAGTTCTGCCAGGAGTACAGACATTCTAAATTCCCTCCTGGGATTATCTCTACAGCAAGTAGTTGAGGAGCCAACCCGGAAGGAGGCCATTTCAGATTTGGTATTCACAAATGGCAATTTGGTATCTGATATTACTGTAGGGGAAAGCTTAGGATCTAGTGATCACCAGTCAGTTAGGTTTACTATAAGTACAGTGACTGAGTCACTCCACACAAAAACAAAAGTTTTAGATTTTCGGAAAACAGACTTTTCTAAAATTAGATCAGTGGTATACGAGTCCCTATCAGACTGGAACAATTTCAATGGAGTCCAAGAGAAATGGGCCTACTTAAAAGTGGTGCTATTGAAGGCAACAGAAAAGGGCATTAGGCTTGTCAGTAAAAGCAAAAAAAGAAGAGACCACTGTGGTACTCAGCAGAAGTGTCCAAAATCATTAAAAACAAAAAGATGGCATTTAGTAAGTATAAAAACACCCAAAACGAGGATGACAGGGAAATCTATAAGATGAGGCAGAGAGAGGCCAAACAAGTTATAAGAGCTTCTAAAGCTCAGGCAGAAGAGAAATTAGCTCAGTCAGTGAAAAAAGGTCATAAGACATTCTTCAGATACATAAATGAAAAAAGGAAATTAAAAAAAGGAATTACCAAATTAAAAACAAAAGAAGGAAGGTATATGGAGGAGGAGAAAGAACCAGCTGACTGCCTCAATGAATACTTCTGTTCAGTTTTTTCAAAGGAAAATGAAGGAGAAGGACCTCAGTTAGGGAGGAAGACTAATGAATCCTTTGATGCATGTGTCTTTACAGAGGAAGAGGTTCTAAGTCAGTTGTCTAAAATTAATACAAATAAATCACAGGGGCCTGATGGGATACACCCAAAGCTATTATAAGAGCTTAGAGGTGCACTAGCAGAACCATTAACAGATTTATTTAACCAATCACTGGTAACAGGTGTCGTCCCAGAAGTTCGGAAATTAGCAAACGTTTTGCCAATTCACAAGAAAGGTAGTAGAGAGGAATCGGGCAACTATAGGTCAGTAAGCCTGACATCAATAGTGGGGAAATTAATGGAAACCATACTCAAGGAGAGGATTGTGGAACATCTAAAAACCCATGGGTTGATTGATAAAAAACAGCATGGGTTTACTTCAGGGAGATCATGTCAAACTAATCTAATTGACTTTTTTGATTGGGTGACTAAAATAATAGATGGCGGAGGTGCAGTAGACATAGCTTATCTGGACTTTAGTAAGGCTTTTTATACTGTCCCACATAGAAGGCTTATCAATAAACTGCAGTCTTTGAGCTTGGGCTCACATATTGTTGAATGGATTAGGCAGTGGCTAAAGGACAGAAAACAGAGGGTTGTAGTCAATGGAGTATATTCAGACCATGGTATTGTTACCAGTGGGGTACCTCAGGGATCTGTTCTGGGACCCATATTGTTTAATATCTTTATCAGCGAAATTGCAGAAGGCCTCAATGGTAAGGTGTGTCTTTTTGCTGATGACACAAAGATTTGTAACAGGGTTGATGTTCCTGGAGGGATACACCAAATGGAAAAGGATTTAGAAAAACTAGAGGAATGGTAAAAAATCTGGCAACTAAAATTTATTGTCGATAAGTGCAAGATAATGCACCTGGGGCGTAAAAACCCAAGAGCACAATATAAAATCAGTGATACAGTACTAACCTCAGTATCTGAGGAAAGGGATTTAGGGGTCATTATATCAGACGACCTAAATGTGGGCAGACAATGTCATAGAGCAGCAGGTAATGCCAGCAGAATGCTTGGGTGTTTAGGGAGAGGCATTAACAGTAGAAAGAGGGAGGTGCTCGTGCCGCTCTACAGAGCACTAGGGAGACCTCATCTGGAGTATTGTGTGCAGTACTGGAGACCATATCTGCAGAAGGATATTGAAACTTTGGAGAGAGTTCAGAGAAGAGCTACTAAACTAGTACATGGATTACAGGACAAAACTTACCAGGAAAGGTTAAAGGACATTAACATGTATAGCTTGGAAGTAAGAAGAGACAGAGGGGATATGATAGAAACTTTTAAATACATAAAGGGAATCATCATGGTAAAAGAGGAGAGAATATTTAAAAGAAGAAAAACCGCTACAAGAGGACATAGTTTTAAATTAGAGGGGCAAAGGTTTAAAAGTAATATCAGGAAGTATTACTTTACTGAGAGAGTAGTGGACGCATGGAATAGCCTTCCTGCAGAAGTGGTAGCTGCAAATACAGTGAAGGAGTTTAAGCATGCATGGGATAGGCATGGGATAGGGCAGTGATGGGCAACGTGCGGCTCTCCAGCTGTTGCAGAACTACAACTCCCAGCATGCAAAGCCTGTCTATAGCTATCAGCCTACTGCAGGGCATGGTGGGAGTTGTAGTTTAGCAACAGCTGGAGAGCCGGACGTTGCCCATCACTGGGATAGGGCTATTCATAGTATTCAGTATATTGGGCAGACTAGATGGGCCAAATGGTTCTTATCTGCCGACACATTCTATGTTTCTATGTTTTTAGGCTGTCTGCTCGAACGGGAGTAAGGTATTATGGGGGCAATATTTGAAGTCACTTTTTTTTGGTATCTGCTGTGTTTCTAGCCATTTTTTGCGACAAAATTTACCAAATGTTGCATGTCATATATTAAATTTGTTGTGCAAATTACCTAGTGATTTTTCAGTCATTATAAATGTGCTGTCTGTTTTTACTCCACCGTGGGCCTGGGTACATTTGCCAATTTATTTTGTGACGTTAAAAAAAAAAAAAATGTAGTAATTTGGCTAAAAATGTCATTCCGCCCAAAAAACATCTGTCCACCTCTTAGTGAATACAAAATTCCAGGCATGGCACAAACCACATAAAAATTTTTTGCAAACACTTAGACACAAAGCCTACTCAACAGCCCAAACCACTCTATTTTCATGGTGTAATGTCGTTCATACCTTATCCCTTAATTTACACTGTCTATTTCTTAGATGACATTAGTCATAAGTATGCCCGCAGCGTCTGTATAAGCATATTTATATAGGTATTACTTGCATGTCGACTTGCCTACTCTCCAGAGTTGTCCAGTCGTCTTCTGAGAAATCTTCTATGCTTCTACTCTTTAATCCTACTCGATGCTTACAGTTACAAATTAACATAAAACGAGTGCAATGCAATTCCCCTTTCGGTCTTAGTATTAATCATACCTTAAAATAATATTGTCCAAGTGAATTCCTCCATGTAACTCAAATGTCAGTCTCATCAAAAACGACAATGTGATTACTGTATGGGGAAAATAAGGCAATCTCACGTATTTCCTATCTACTAATGTATGTTATTTTAGGGAAAGAAAGAAACAAGGAACAAATGATGAATATACAGTATTCATTTTTGAATGATTACAAAATGTCAAGAAATGCCAAACAATTAACATTTAAAAAGGTAAAATTGTCCTGCAAGAAAAAAAGAAAAGAGTAAAGTCTTCGCACTGTATGCGGAGCATAAAAGAAGATATGGAATTCCTAGTGGCAAATATGTATACTTGGAGTATAAGGTTTGTCTGTAGAAAACTTTCTGGTGGATCTGAGCCTGCAAAAGCCATTACCTCAATATACACTAACCCTGCTAATGTAGAAACTAATAATAATAAAAAGGGCAATTACCTAATACTGTAATAGTACTGAGAAAGAACAGCTTTTGGCATCAGTATGCCTTCTTTCACTGTATTAATGTATGTTTTTTTAGCAGGAGTCAATGAGAATTAATGCAACTGTATGGTATACAAGTGCATACGTCAAGAACCTTATACAGCTAATCCATGAAGCATTGTATTTTGCTACAATGTATTAATCTGGAGTCCAAGCTGTTCACCTCAAAGAGCATTGTCTAGACTGCATACAATTGCATCCCCTTCTTAAAGGTCATGTACATCTTTGGAGCCAATTTATGGTTACGATTGCATTTTACTAATTTTTGGCTAAAAATCATAATTTCAATTGGCCTTTATTAAAAATACTAGCACAGGTATATTTAATTTATTTTATTTAATGTTTGTGTGTGTTGTTAAAAGATGTCGACAGTATCCCCCCATACCCTGACCTCTACAGCACCCCTCCCCCTTAACAGTGACCTCCACAGCACCCCACCCCTTAACACTGACCCTCCACAGTGCCCCACCTCTTTAAAATGGGATCTCCAAAGCAGAACACCCTCTTAATTTTCCTGCCCCTTTAATAGTGAGTTCCACAGCACTCCAAACCCTTGACAGTGCCCTCCACAGGGGCTTGCCTTCCTAACAGTGACCTCTACAGCACCCCATCCCTGAACAGTGACCTCCATAGGCGACAGCCCCCTTAACAGAGACCTCCCCAGCGCCTGGCCCTTTAACAGTGACTGCCACAGTACCCCGCTCCCTTACCAGTGAACTTACAGTACCCTGCTGCCTTAGCAATGACCTCCACAGCAGCTTCCCCTTTAATAGTGGCCTCCACAGTCCACTGCCCCCTTTGCAATGCCCGCCCCTTTAACAGTGATTTCCACAGCTGTCGGACAATTGTCCAATCAAATTCATTTTCTTACCGGGCATTATTGTATTTAATTAACAGTATATAAAACCCCACAGAGTTAGTATACACTTAAGGTCATGTAAATTACTGTACATCAGCCTCTACAAAAGCTTTGGCTAAGCTTCGCAATCAAAATCATATTAACTCACACATAAGCTGTCTTATACTAAGAATGTCCTTTGTTGCCAATAGCAACCTCCCTTGTAGTTTGACGGTTAGGTTACTAAGCGTATTTTTGGGCAAATAATTGGAAAGCACGGTGTGCAAATTTCCACTCAAAACATAGTCTATGACGTTCCCCGAGTCACAGGAGGCAGCTGTGCAAACTTTCGTGATTGCAAATGCGACGGTGCGGATTCCTTTAGCGGAAATACATACATACATACACTCAGCTTTATATATTAGATTGAGATGTTCTGTCACACAGGGTTAACTGTTTTTCTAGCTGTTTGACTTGTACCTTCACTTTCACTTGCCAGTCATCTAATAACCCTTATCTCTAATTTACTGAGAGATCATAAACACTTATTTAAGCCATATTCCTATCAGTAAGATAAGATCTGAGACTGAGTGTTTATAATGTCTGAGAGCAGAGATAAGGAGCCAGTCAGCTTCCCAACTGATGGAAAAATGAGTACAATGCAATAAAAATAAAAGATTGCCCCCAATGGTGTACATACTGTAGCCTTTAACTGATCTCAGGCCTAGGTGTCTACCAGTTTTTAGCCTCTGGATGTGATCTACTTTTTCATTCACTAATAGTGATCTTCAAAATGGTGAAAAAGTTAAACATGTAGGGGGGAATTTGTCATTCCCCACAGACACACACACACTAATTTTCTGGTGTGCAAAAGTTGCAAACCCGTGTTTGTGATAAAAAAAAAACATTGACCATAAATCTAGGCACAAGTGACATTTCTATGCCACACTTACGACTTTCAGAAAAGGGGGCATGATGAGGAAAGGCGTGGTGTGCCAGCAAGCCCTGCACATATGTAAAAGAAGATTGAAATATACTTTGGCAACCCAAAGCTGCAGTGGATTTTTAGTCTAGACGCCAAAGTCCTGGAGGATGCACTTAATTTATTATGAGGCCTGCTCCTTGTCATAAATCGGCAAATCCTCACGCAGCACACAGCATATCATAGACTAGCATGAAACGCTAGTCTGATAAATCCCCCACGCAATGTATTAGAAAGTTGTAGAACTCTTCATTATGACTTTATTAATGTTTTGTCATAGAAATAGAACACTCATAACTTTATAATACAATGTTAATATAATCATTGCCCCTTTTAGAAGCAGCCTATAATTTGAGAAAAGTGATCTCACTGGGGCTGTTAAATGTCATCTGTCAGCTGTCACAGACGTCCCGAGACATACTGACATCCCCGCAACAGTGAGTGGCAGGAGATCTTTGAGACTGGCAACACGTGGTTTGATTTGACATGTTTACCTTGTGGATCAATATAGGTGTTGATTTTGGTACTGGCCATACCCTTAACCCCAAGGTGTTACTATTGTGGTCTTTTAACTTTCCCTATTTATAGTTGTTTCTCCCACTATGCTGAGCGGTTTATAGCTTTAGTTGGACCTGTGGATAGTTGGTGTTTGGATCTCGGCTGAGTTCCTGGTGCTGCCATAGCTTCTTGGAAGTTAAGTGTTACCTTTCCCTTTGTATTTTTGGCTTTTCTGTGTCTTGCATTTCCTTGTTGTTTTTGTATTAGGTCTTAGGGAGACTCCTGTTCATCCTTTCTTTTGGAGGAATTGGATGTCTAATTTCTGTCATTAGTACCAGGGTCCTTTAGGGTTAGATAGGACATTAGGTATTCCTGTTTATGAACTCACCCACCTCTGGGGTTTGTTCATACTAGTAGCCAGTCAGGGCTTTGATAAGGGTTTTCACTAGGAGCTGTCCATCTTCCTTCCCTAGTTTTCAGGCCCTCTTTCCTTTCCCCTTTTCCTCCTATGTTCGGTGTTGGGTTTTCCTGTCATACTAGAGTGTGACATCAGCAGACTTGTAGCTATGAAACTGGCTGACCTATTATATGTGCTCTTGACATCTGAAGGCGCCTGTGTTGGTCCCATGTTCATTTGTGCCCGAATTGCTGAGAAAAATGATGTTTTAATATATGCAAATGAGCCTATAGGAGCAACGGGGGTGGTGCCATTACACCTAGAGGCTCAGCTCTCTCTGCAACTGCTGCACCCTCTACACATTGATTGTCAAGACCAGGTGTGATCACATCTACACTGCCTGGCCCTGTCAATCAAAAGTAGAGGGCAGGGCAGTTGCAGAGAGGGCAGAGCCTCTAGGTGTAATGGCAACACCCCCATTGCTCCTAGAGGCTCTTTTACGTAATAAAACTTTATTATTCTCAGCAATGCGGGCACAAGTGAATATGGGACCAACAAAGGTGCCTTCAGCTGCCAAGTGCACATGTAACAAGTCAGCCAGTTTCATAGCTACAAATCTGCGGATAGATGCACTTTAGGAATTTGCCAACAGATATTGGCACAGCCTGTGTGAGTTGTTCTTTGACTGAATACAGGTGACTGTAAATAGCAACTGTATTATACTGATAACATCATCAGGTACGCAGTATTAGAGGTTGACTGTAAAATCAACACTTAGAGTACTGATAAAATCTCTAAATTGACATGACTCCTCTTTATTCTTTTGCCATTTATTCATCTTAGTTAGTTATATATTTGAGTAAAGCTAGCCATCCAACGGAGAAAAATGTCTTTGAACCTCCCATACATAAGCATGCTCAGAGAAATCCTCTGATAGACACATCTGGCAGCATCTATCTCCTGAGACCAAAAAGATCAGGCAGTTGAAATTCAATCCTAATCTCTGCAACAACAGCGGGAGAGTCAGGAGGCCCCATACACATTAGATGGTCAGTCTATGTAATGTATGAGACCAGCTTTAGTGTTTTATGTGCTCATGCTCCTCTTTCACATGGACCTTTTCTCTAGCTACCTACAATACTTCACATTTCTCTCTCTTTGTTCTTTTTGTGTGTCTTCTTCTCTTTTAGGACACTATTAGATTGAAATTACAGTTGTGTTCAAAATTATTCAACCCCCAATGCTGTAAAGGGTTTTAGGGAATTTAGTGTACATTTGTAATTGAGTTCAGAATGAAATCTTACAAGGACTTTTTAAAGAACCAAATGCAACTAAAATGACATCAATTGTTTTTGTAATACAGTATTAAATTTTTTTTGTGATTTCTTCATTGACACAGTTATTCAACCCCTTAAAGACTACCACTCTTAAGAACAGAGGTTCATTCAAGTGTTTTCGATCAGGTATTGAAAACACCTGTGGATGTCAAGGAGCAGCAATCAAGCATAATAAGCACCAATTATGCAGATGTAAAATGACTGTGATACTCAGCTCCTTCTAGACATTTACTGGTGTGTTTACAGACATGGTGAAGTCAAGAGAATGGTCCAGGAAGACAAGAGAAGAGGTGATTTCTCTTCACAGGAAGGGCAATGGCTATAAGAAAATTGCAAAGATGTTAAACATACCAAGAGACACCATAGGAAGCATCATTCGCAAATTCAAGGCAAAAGGCACTGTAGAAACGCTACTTGGTCGTGGCAGAAAGAAGATGCTGACTTCGACTGCTGTGCCTTACCTGAAACGCAAAGTGGAGAAAAGTCCCCGTGTGACTGCTGAGGAACTGAAAAAAGATTTGTCAGATGCGGGTACTGAAGTTTCAGCTCAGACAATAAGACGCACACTGCGTAATGAAGGCCTCCATGCCAGAACTCCCAGGCGCACCCCCTTGCTGTCTCCAAAGAATAAGAAGAGTCGACTGCAGTATGCCAAAAGTCATGTGGACAAACCACAAAAGTTTTGGGATAGTGTTCTGTGGACTGATGAAACAAAATTAGAACTGCTATGTTTGGAGGAGGAAGAACAAGGCCTATGAAGAAAAGAACATCTTGCCTACTGTGAAGCATGGCGGGGGGTCAATCATGCTTTGGTGCTGTGTTGCTTCTACAGGTACAGGGAAGCTTCAGCGTGTGCAAGGTACCATGAATTCTCTTCAGTACCAGGAGATATTGGATGAGAATGTGATGCAGTCCGTCACAAACCTAAGGCTTGGGAGACGTTGGACCTTTCAACAGGACAATGATCCCAAGCATACCTCCAAGTCCACTAGAGCATGGTTGCAGATTAAAGGCTGGAACATTTTGAAGTGGCCATCGCAGTCACCAGACTTAAATCCGATTGAGAACCTCTGGTGGGACTTAAAGAAAGCAGTTGCAGCGCACAAGCCTAAGAATGTGACTGAACTGGAGGCTTTTGCCCATGAAGAATGGGCGAAGATACCCGTAGATCGCTGCAAGACACTTGTGTCAAGCTATGCTTCACCTTTAAAAGCTGTTATAACTGGAAAAGGATGTTGTACTAAGTACTAAGATTGAATGTCACTTGGGGGTTGAATAAAACTGATAATGATGTGAGCACAGAAAAGACATTTGTGGTTATTTCATTATAAATGTTATGTTATATTTGTCTGACTTACAAGTGCCTCTTTGATTTAATTGTAAACAAGATGACTGAAATGATCAAAATCAATGTCAAACTGGCCAAAACACTCAATTTCAGTGGGGGTTGAATAATTTTGAACACAACTGTACATAGCAACATCATTCATAAGGATGAAAAAAGACAACTGTCCATCCAGTTCAGCCTGTTATCCTGCAAGTTGATCCAAAGGAAGGCAAAAAACCCCTCTGAGGTAGAAGCCAATTTTCCTCACTTTAGGGGAAAAAAATACCTTACCGACTCCAATCAGGCAATCAGAATAACTCCCTGGATCAACGACCCCTCTCTAGTAGCTTTAGCCTGTAATATTATTACACTCCAGAAATACATCCAGGCCCCTCTTGAACTCTTTTAGGAAATTCACCATCACCACCTTCTCAGGCAGAGAGTTCCATAGTCTCACTGCTCTTGCCGTGAAGAATCCTTTTCTATGTTTGTGTACAAACCTTCTTTCCTCCAGACGCAGAGGATGTCCCGTTGTCACAGTCACAGTCCTGGGGATAAATAGATGATAAATTAAATTAATTTACTGTGGCAAAAAATCTTCTGTTTCAGTTGAACAAGGTTCATTACTTTCTTCACCCAAGATGGGACATTCCTGCAAGTTATCTGAATAGAAAGACATTTTCCAAAGAAAGGACTAATTGGTGCTGTTTTCCAGTTCTTATAACATTGATCTTTACAAAGATAAACTTTCCCCTTGTAAGCATTCATACACATCCAATCAAGGTATCGTCACATTAACCACTTGCTTTGTTTCATACTGATGACATCATCAGGTAAGCAGTATTAGAGGTTCACTGTAAAATTCACACTTTCTAAATTGACCAGAAAGTTTAGTCGTTTGGTATTTATTTATCTTATTTAGATCTTTGAGTAAAGCATCCAATCATGATATCGTCATATTAATCACTTGCTTTGGGCATATGTAACCATTTGCTGCGTTTCCACTTTAAACCAGAATTGCTATTGAAGAGTCCCTTCTGCCTACATAATACATGGAATCCAAGCAGGATTATACACGTGTAGTTTTGTTTTTTTTCAAAAATGGCACAATTATTCTGTCATACAACTTATTTATTGTCTTTTCTGCATCTGGAAGTAAGGCGTATTTCAGGTGCAGATGGTGGCATAACCGTTAGTTGCGCCGCTATCTGTGACTTCTCCCTGCTCACACCAGTTCTAAAATTGTGGCCGTGACGTGGGCGGGGAAGGGAATGGTGTGGTAGGCCCTTCTCATTCACCATTTTCTACACCTGTTTTAGGCATAGAAAATGGTGAGGCCTGCTACTCACTTTATAACTTCAGCGGATCCACCACCAGGTTAGGTCTTTATTAAGATGGGCGTCTAAAACGCCAATCTTAATAAATATGCCCCAAAGTGTTTAGTGCAGTAGCAATTGAACTTAAGCATATTAAAGGGGATGTGTTATGAAGAATTCAGTCATGTCTGGGAATATACTTCCCCTGCAATGGCCAATCAAATAAATTGACAACTATAAAATGAATGGCAGATTCTGGACAGCTGTTGTCATTAGGCAGCCCCTTTAAATCAACCCAGCCCCGTCCAGCCAGGGTCCACTCACTTTCTATTAGAAGTGGCACCCAGTCACTTTGTATTGAACAGGTACTAAGACAAAAAAAAAGTCCCATTCACACAGGTTGAACTTGACATGGATTTTGGTGCAGATTTTGCATAAATGCCATAATCGTTAATTTCTAACGATAATTTGTTTTCCCTTAGTCCTAACAGCAGCACAGATGGGGTTAACCACCCCCCGTGGACTGGCAGGACCGGCGGAATGTTTAATGAGCCCAAGACTAATAACTCAATTTAACAATTAAGTGTCTCCTTAAAAGGAGGAAGTCAACCCCCAGCCCACTGTGTTTATAGTAAGAAGAAAACTAGACTTACTAGGGTGGGAAATTTGTGTGCTGCTGTTAGGACTAAGGGAAAACAAATTATCGTTAGAAATTAACGATTCCCTTACGTCCTACCAGCAGCACAGATGGGGAGATAGCAAGAAGAAACCCCTAGGGAGGGCCTTCCTGCCTGGCAGAACTAAGAAAAGTCTGCCCAAAGGCCGAAAACTCAGCTAGACTGGCATCTAGTCTATAATGGGAGATGAATGTCGATTCAGAGCTCCAGGAGGCAGCTTTGCAAATCATGTTGAGAGGCAGAAGACTCCTCTCAGCAAAAGAAGTAGCCACAACTCTAGTAGAGTGGGCCTTCACGAATCCCGGAGGGTCCAGAGATTGTGGAAACAAGGGATTCCTTAATAGCCTCCTCAATCCACCGACTGATGGAAGGTCTGGATGCCTTACAGCCTTTAAACTTACCGGCAACAGGATTAGCAGATTCTCATCTTTCCTGAACTCCTTGATCTATCCACATAGATCCGGAGACATCTCGAGACGTCCAGAGGATGTCTAGCAGGTTCCTAGGAGGAGGTGGTAGATGTCGACAGAACCGGGAGGAATATCACCTGGTTGATGTTCTGGAAGGAAGGAACTTTAGGCCTACAATACGGGAGGAATCTAAGAAAGTCCCGGTCATGTAAGAAAATGGTATAGGGCTAATGCTGAGAGGCTTGAAGCTCAGAGACCCTCTTGGCCAAAGTCACTGCAAGGAGAAACACAAACTTCCAAGTGACGAACTTGATGTCCACCTCCTCTCACGGTTCAAAGGGGGAGATGCTAACCCCTGAGAACTACTGAAAAACCCATTGAAAAAAAAGGGGTCTCAGTACTGTAGGCTTTAATCTTTCAGCTCCTCTAAGGAACCGTTTGATCAGCGGGTCCTGAGAAAAAAGCCTGTTAAGGCAAGCTGAAATGGCTGAAACTTGAACCTTCAGAGTAGAAGGGAAAGGCCTCTATCAAGGTCGTCTTGCAGGAACTGAAGGATAGCGGAGAGGGGCGGATCTGCAGACGCCACCTCAGTTGAGGTACAACAGGATGAGAATATCCTCATAATACAAGAGTAGGCTCTCTTGGTAGAGTCCGCTTTAGAATGAGACAGCGTTCTCAGGACCGACTCTGAAAGCCCTTCTATTCTGGGAAGGGACTGATCAACCTCCAGGCTGTCAGGTTGAATCTGTGCAGATCTGAGCAGAGGTGAGTGTCCCACGACACCAGGGTCTGCTGTGGGGAGCCTCCAATATTGTCCTCGACTCAACTGGGTGAGCTAGGTAAACCAGGATCTCTTCGGCCAAAACAGTATGATGGCTATCACCGAGGCCTGATCCTGACGGATTTTCATCAATACCCTCGGTATCATGGAAAAGGGAGGGAAGATGTAAGCCAGCCTGAACCTCCAGGATATTGACAGAGCGTCTAACGCCAGGGGTTGTCCTCCCTGTAAAGGGAGCAGAACCTCTCCACCTTGGCATTGAACCTTGTTGCCAAGAGATCCACCTCTGGCATACCCACTTGAGGACTATCTGCTTGATTCTCCGGATGTAAGGACCACTCCACTGACGGAAGACCACGGCTCAGCCGCTATCATCTTGAGGGAGCCTTGGATGTGGATAGCAGATAAGTGGGAAGGTACAACTCTGCCTAATCCAGAATCACCCCGATTTCTGACAGGAGGGGAAGTGATTTCGTGCCTCCCTGCTGGTTGCTGTAAAGTACCGCAGTCACATTGTCTGACTGGACTTTCACCGTTTTGCCCCGGATCTGAGGGGCTAAGTGAAGGAGGGCTAGCCGGATAGCTTGAATCTCGCAGAGATTGGATGAAAGAAGCCACTCCTGAGGAAACCAGGTCCCGTGAACTGGAGTGTCGTCTAGGTGAGCGTCCCAGCCTACTTAGGACGCATCCATAGTCAATATGACCCAGATTGGCTGGGTCATAGACTTCCCGTCTAAAGATGGCACTACCATCTGAGGGAATACCGAGTTTGCCAAGTCAGGGAGCACAGGGAGTTTAGCCCAGCAGGGCTGCCATTCCATTAGGAGAGGACCTCCGACTGTAGAGGGCGGAGGTGCCATAGAGCTCAAGGGACCTGCTTCCGCAGACGCTGACATGAGCCCCAACATCTTCATGAGAGTCCGGATTGGAACTCGCCGGGAACGGAAAGGAACTTGCCGTGTTCTGAACCCGGAATCTTCTTTCTGGAGTCAACAGGAGCGACATCCCAGTGGAGTCGATTATGAAGCCTAGATATCTTACTGAAGTCGACGGGCTCACGTTCGACTTCTACCAGCTGATCCAACCTAGGTGGAACAGAAAGGAGATTGTTACCTGAAGAAGTTGGGTTAGGACCGCTAGAGCAGAGGCTTTCAAAGCCAGTCGTCCAGATAAGGAATGATGGTCAGTCCTTGAAGCCTCAAAGCCGCCACCACAGAACCACCTTGGTAAAAGTGTGAGGGGCAGAAGAAATGCCAAAGGAAAGGGCAACAAACAGAAGATGCCTGACGACACCGGACACCTGGACCGTGATCCTGATATACTTCCTGGAACCAGGATGGATCGGGATGTGCAGATATGCATTCTTGAGGTCCAGGGTTGCCATCACGTCTCCAGGATTGACGACGTGAGCTACTGACCTGATGGTTTCTACACGAAACTTCACCTTCCTTATAAATCGATTGAAATATCTCAGATCGATAATCATCCGGAGATCTCCTGAAGCCTTGGGAACAAAAAAAAAAAGAAAAACTGGTGAATAGATCCCTAGGCCCCGTTCTCCTGCCAGAGCCTCCTCCAGAGCCCCTTTGCAAATGTAGTCCTGAATGTAGGCCTCTAGGATCGCCTCCTTGGCAGCTTGTAGAAGGTTGATCTTGACAAACCTGTCCAGAGGAAAAGAGGTGTTGTTGACTAAATAACCGTTGGAAATGATATTCAGGACCCAGGGATCCGAGATCTCTTGGATCCATTCTTCTCAGAAGTGGGAGAGACGACTCCCGACGGGTACATGAAGCTTAGGAATGGGGAAGCTTATTGGCAGGACGGCAGGAGTAACGGGAATTAACCAAGAGCCTCGACGAGGCCCGTAGTCAGGAGGTGGATTTTCCATCTTTGGCTCCTCCACGAGAGCACCTCAGCCTTTCGCTGTGCTCTCCAGTCACTACAAGAGCTTGTTTGCTGGCCAGACCTGCCACCGCGGTCTTGTCTGCCCTGCCCTCGAAATGACTGCTGGGGAAGGCTCTTCACCTTCTAGTCTGAAAGGCCCTCCATGATCTTATCTAGCTCCGAACCGAACAAACGGTTGGGCTCGAATGGAAGGCCATATAAGCTGTATTTTGAGGAATTGTCAGCGACCCAAGGCTCAAGCCAAAATGGAATATGGGCCGCCGAACCCCGGGCCATGCTATATATAGGCCCCTGACATTATTTGATAGTATTGTTACAGGGTGCCAAAGGCGCACTTGGTCTCCCATGAGCCACAGACCTGCTGCTTAGCTTCAAGAGGAAGGATCTGTGTTTGGCCTCGCTCCCAGGACTTGCTTCACATCAACTTGAATTTGATCCAGGCGAGATCAGAGGAACGTAGAGACTTCAAAAGCCGCTATGGCTGTGGAAGCGGAAGCCGCAGCTGCCGTAACACCCCGTCTTAGTTTGCACTCTGCAAGGGGGTCCTGCAGCTAGACCCATCGTCTGCAGGAACCAGAGTGCGCTTGGACAACTTGGCAATAGCCATGTCCACCTTGGGAATGGATCCCCACGAATCCACCAAGGGTTAAGCCATCGGGAACATGGATTTAACTTCTTTGTTAAAACCGGACCTTTTCCAGGTTATTTCCACTCTATATCATGACAGAGAGGAGGGTCTCATCCGCTTTGAAGACACGATGTGCCCGAGTAGCGGGAACGGGAAGCACCCCACAGTCAACATCATGGTCCCCCGACCTGATGGACTTGAGCAACTTCTGTGTCTTTCCAGGGGAGAAAACACAACGTCAGCTCCTCCTCATCCGAGGAGGAAGAAACTAAGGAGACCAAAAAGGTCTCCTTACCGGGACAGAGGTCTCCATAGGGGCCTGGGCACGAATAGGAAGCCTTTCCATCCAGCAGGCCTATGACTCCTTTAACAGAGCCATTGATACATATCCTGCAAAGTAGGTTCACTAGAGGTCCGAACCTCTAACGGCAGCTGTAACACCTGGTGTAGGTTAGGTCAACAGACCAAGGGATTCCCAACCGGTCTCCCAAACTGGTCTTAGCCCAGCCTTAAGCTGTTTAGCTTCTGCGATCTCACGAGTGCAGGTATGATCAGCTTACAATAACCGTTGAGTGCTGCAATGGTAGCAGGATAGATGCTTCCTCTTGAAATCCACTTTCCTGCCTTCCGAATCCCGCGGAGAAGACATCACTGCGGGAAAAAAGAGACAAATAAAACATTTGTAAACCACCTATCTGCGCAGGAAAGGTAGAAAAACAGACCGGAGGCAGCTGAGGAAAAAAACACCACAAGTGGAACAACACCAATTTTAGGACTCTGGGAGCTGGCTGAAAAAGCATATGCAGCCAGAGACTGAACTGGAGCACACAGCCTCCAAAAATAGGGGAAGGGAGGGATAGCCAATCCACCCTTCCCCAGTAAATCCTCCACAGGAAGACGCATAAAAAATCGTGCCCGTGAAAAATCACGGCCGGATTACCCGGAGGTGATGCAAAAGGAGAGTCCCGTGTTACCTCCGGAAGATGGCGGCGCACAGGGACCGGGATCCCGGACCAAGGACGCCGCCAAAATACTCCCAGCCAGGCGCACTGCGCGGGGCCGGCAGCAAATAAGCTGCCGGCCAAACTGACAAGGTACCTAGGAAAAAGGGCAACGCCATTACCCAAATGAAAAGAAGGCTCCCCGCACTTTCCATAAGAAAGGGGGGAACAAACCGCCTAGTCCACCTGTCCAGGAGGACAGAAAAAAACACAGTGGGCTGGGGGTTGACTTCCTCCTTTTAAGGAGACACTTAATTGTTAAATTGAGTTATTAGTCTTGGGCTCATTAAACATTCCGCCGGTCCTGCCAGTCCACGGGGGGTGGTTAACCCCATCTGTGCTGCTGGTAGGACGTAAGGGAATAGTATTTTTCTATCAGTATAGCCCATTGTCATGAAGCTTTCTTGAGGGTGCAGGGACATATCAGTTGTAATCATTGGTGATCAGTTATAGGTAAAGAGAGCTGCAGCTGTGTCATACAAAGATGATGCTTTCTTCAACTTGAATGAAGAGAGTTTAAATGAAGTATTATTACAATATACCGTATATGCAATAAAAATGTACGGTATAAAAAAGCTTTAAGTACATTACATTTTCTTTACTGATGACGCCCTCTGCTATTTATCCTTCTGGTCCACCTTCTTCCGCATTCAGTGATGGGCAAAAATGCTCAGCAGCTTTTTTGTTCCCTTCCTCCAATAACCGCCAGTGTAGTGATCTCATAGGGAAGCTGTCCAGACACCTTTCATTCACTCATCCTTAATTATAATTCATAGAATTTTATAGCTTTATCATAAGGACAGTGGAGGGGGAAATTGCAGAGGCATTATATACCAAATGTATCTCTGGGTCTATATGTGAGGCATTATTTTCTATGCAGAGGAGTAAAGGGTTAACAAAATCTAGCTGTGCTGTATCCTGGGATATGCGGGTGCTTGATGAGCTGCTGTCAACCCACAGAAAGGCAAGCAAGTCCTCCAGATAGGTAAGTGAAAGAGTTTTAAAAAGAGTTTTAAATTTGTGGGATAACCTCTTAAAGGGAATCTGACATGTTGAACACGGTGTTTGAGCTGCAGGCATCACGTTATAGAGCAGGAGTTGAGCAGATTGATATATATTTTTATGGGAAAATATTATGTGAACTTGTGTTTTATTCATTTAAATTCCTGCTCGTACTGGGCTTTGAAGTCCAGGAGGCGGTCTTATTAGTGATGGACAGCAATCTCTGTATACACAGTCATAAAGGGAAGGCTGTCAATTACTGATAGGAACACCCCCTAGACATCAAAGCCCAGAATGAGCAGTTTAAATGAATAAAACACAAGTTTTACTGAATATTTTCCCATAAACCTATATATCAATCTGCTCAGCTCCTCCTGCACTGCTACCTAGAGCAGCGGCACAGACACACAATTGTCAAGGTTGGGTGAGATGTCTATTCCTGTCAATTAAGCAGCAGGGTGGGCTTCATCAGCAGCGGGGACAGCCCCTGGGAGATTAAATATGGTGACTCCGCACATAGTAGTTCTATTGTGATTATGCCACCATTTAAAAAATAAAACGGCACCACTTGCGGATGTTTAGAGTAAAACAACACAAAAAAATTCAGTTCTGTAAAAAGACCATGAAGAATAATATATTTAAAGAAGACCTTTAACCACTCCTGGCATGTGGCATGTCTGTTTTAGTGAATACATGCATTCCCTATGTAACATCAATTCTGGAGTATCTATTCTTATGACTCTATGTTGTGTCATCCTTCTATTATTCCTGCTAGAAGTTATGAATAAATTGCTAGTAGTTTGCAATAAACTTTATTACAAAGCCACCAGCAATTAATTCCTAAATTTTAGCAGGAATAATAGAAGGATGGCACAGCAAAGATTTATAAGAATAGATGCTGCAGAATTGTCGTTACATTAGGAATGCATGTAGTCACTAATACAGACTAGTGATGAGCGGCAGGTGCCATATTCGATTTCGACGAAATTCGCGAATATTCGAATGAATATTCGTTTCGTATTCGTCGAAATCGAATATTCGTCATTTTTTCTAGTTATCGCGATTAAAATGCGATTTAAATAATCGCATATTGCGATTTGTACTTAAGGCTACTTTCCTATTGGTTTCATATCTAGAATTAGCGAGGATGACGAATATGACGAATGTATTCGTCATATTCCTCAAAACGAAGATAACGAAGTATTCTACATCTTCGTTTTAGCAACCTATTCGTCAACCTCGCTAATTCTAGCAATCAAATAGGAAGGTTGACTATAGAGACAGCTGTGTTAAATTCGCTATGCGATTTTTTTTTTTAATACAATAATTATATTACTTGATATGATAATATTATTATAAGTATTCTATTTATTAAAAAAAAAAATCGCATAGCGAATTTAACACAGCTGTCTGGTAAGTCAACCTTCCTATTTGATTGCTAGAATTAGCGAGGTTGACGAATAGGTTGCTAAAACGAAGATGTAGAATACTTCGTTATCTTCGTTTTGAGGAATATGACGAATACATTCGTCATATTCGTCATCCTCGCTAATTCTACCAAGCCAACCATAACTTCTGTGCTCATGGAGCGTCCCCATCACCATGGGAACGTCTCCATATACTAAAATGTACTGTCGGATTTGAGGAATTACGTTGAAATCGCAATGCGATTAATTCAAGTTATATTAATCGCATTGCGATTTCAACTTAGAGCTGGGTTTATAATGGGTCAGCTTGCTAGAATTAACGAAGTTAACGAATATGGAATATAGCAGCAGTGCTAAGTTGAAATCGCAATGCGATTAATTTAACTTAAAGTATTCGCATTGCGATTTCAACTTAGCACTGCTAGTGCATAGCTATATATTCCATATTCGTTAATTCTAGCCTATGTAAGATAGCAGTGCTAAGTTGTAATCGCAATGCGATTAATATAACTTGAATTAATCGCATTGCGATTTCAACGTAATTCCTCAAATCCGACAGTACATTTTAGTATATAGAGATTTTCCCATGGAAGGGGACGCTCCATGAGCACGGAAGTCGGCAGAAGCGGCAACGGGCACTGACTGGAGCAGCCAGGAAGCCAGGAATCCTCATGACAGGTAAGAACTACTTTTGGTAAGTGGGAAAGAAAAAAATATAACTAAAAAAAAAAAAAAAAAAACGAATATTCGAAATAGCGAATTTATAGCGCTATATTCGAAATATTCGCGAATTAGCGAAGTGCCGATATTCGCTAAAAAAATTCGCTTTTCGAATATTCGCGCTCAACACTAATACAGACATGTCAGGAGTAGGGACAGGTTCTGTTTAAACATACTCTCCATAAGTGCAGAGTCTCTGTTATATGATTACAGTGGTCCCCAAAGATACAACAACCTCAGGTTACAATGTATTTTCACATTTGGTCTTTCCTAGGTCTTTATAATTTGAACCCAAATTCATGACGTGGCATGACAGCCACTGAAGATGTGTGGAAGGGCAGCAGGTAGTGTGTTCGGCTACCAAATGCAAAGTAGTCATCGGGCTTTCTGAGAAGCGGTGCGGCCATCTTGGATGGCAGAAGGGGAGCATGCAAGCTAAAAAGATGAAAAGGAGGGCATCAGGTAAGAGCTCTGTTCCTTCCTCAGTTAATGTGATTTTTTTTTGAAACATAGAATTTGTCTGAAGATAAGAACTATTTGGCCCATCTAGTCTGCCCAATATACTGAATACTATGAATAGCCCCAGGCCCTATCTTATATGAAGGATGGCCTTATGCCTATCCCATGCATGCTTAAATTCCTTTCTTGCACTTGAGGATCGCTTTAATGTTACTACTGATTGGTGTACAAATATCTGATTTATCTAGTCCTCATTTTCTTATCTGGTTGCGCTTTTATTAGAGATGCACACATGAAGGATAAAGGACTCATTCTACAAGAACATAGAACAGAACAGAGATAAAGTGTAAGTGTTAGATGAATGGAACAATGTGACTGATCTCTTTGGCACATTATTGGTCATATATAAGAATTAGCTCCTTTTTAGATATACTCAATTTATACTGCACTTTCCATGAGCAGACTATCATGGATGAGAATCTAATTTTCTTTTTTACACTATTATTTGCAATTACTTTTACTACTTTGAACTGCTTAGGAATACTTTAATGATCTATATAATCTAATTATAATCAAACCAGAAAATGAGAATATGTAGGAAATTCAATTTCAGGTAATTCTAGCCTTGCCATAAATCAATTTTATTAGTCTCCAGCTGGTAACCACTGTAGCATTTCTAACAAATAGCTTTGCTTTACATGGTGAACAAGAACTGGTGAATTATGCTGTCCAGTCAACATTATAATAATCATAGAGGAAACGGGATTCACTGCATAGATCTTACAGGATATATATTATGGAGGAAGTCACATAAGGATTACATTTTACATGGACCCAATTATTGAAGTTGTCACACACTTTTTTACACCGAAATGAACCTTTCTGCTATCTTCTGTCTATTCTAGTCCTCATAAGTGCCTTCAGATTTACAAGTTTGTTGTATGTGCTTGACCTACATGCATTGGTTCCTTCTGCAATGCATTCTTAGCGACCATATTTAATTCCCAGTTTGAGTACAAAAGCTGTTTTCTCAAAGTGCTTTATGCAAATGATAATGAGGATTTGGAAAGAAAGGCATTCAGACAGAAAAGAAATATAATGATATATTAAGGTTGAAGTAAAATGTAATTTAGGTGGACCATTCACTTCCCTTAAAGTTAATAGTATTACATTCACTTTAGAAATATTCCATAAATTACCAACTAACTCGGTAAATAGAAAGTAATTATGGCTGA
Source organism: Bufotes viridis (assembly GCA_033119425.1). Lineage (NCBI taxonomy): Eukaryota > Metazoa > Chordata > Amphibia > Anura > Bufonidae > Bufotes > Bufotes viridis. Next base: position 526,311,788 of record CM065589.1, on the reverse strand, counting down.
ATATTTTTTTTTTTGTATCCAAGCAAAAGAAGACTGGGAAGATTAAACGTGCCAATCAAGTATGTCCATCTATTAATGCAGTAAATTGCTTCTTATAAGCAGTGGATAGGTTTTAGTGGTAAAGCAGATCTTTCTACCATTCCCTGTGTAAGCATAGCATAGTTTGGAGACACCTGCACTCTTAACCCAATGGCAGAAGAAATTGGCAGAAGACTTTTGAAGTCATTTATTATGACTCTCTGCACGGCCCTGTTTTCTACCTTTATTTTGCCTACATTTAGTCACATACAGTTTTTTACATCGTTTTTGACACTAGAGAGTGGCGGTGGTGGTGTGGGAGTGTGGCAGGGATATTAGACTGCAAGCGTTACATCTCCAGATAGATAAAAACCTGCCTACATGTCTAAGGCCTGTTTAACACTTGTGGCAGGATTTTCAATAGGCTGTTCTGGCAGAGAACAGCCTACTGGATCTCCCTGGATCCACTTTTGGACATTAGGGGTATTTGTCCAGCCACATCCCAGCATATTTACCAGGTAGTGGCCGAATCCCCGCCGGACTGCATTTTTGTCAATGGGGTTGGCGGGCATTCTGATAATGTCTAGCAATGCTGGATCTAGAGAGCTCCTACAGAGTGTACTCTGCCAGAGCAGCCTTGCAGACATGAAAGATTTGACAGAGGTTACATCCAAACATCCATAAATACATCCAAAACATAAATAAAAAGAATGACTAATAACTTAGAGTTATTAGTAAAATTCCAACCTATCTTCCAAGCCAATATTTAGGGGCATCTGTCAGCAGATTTGTACCTATGAAACTGGCTGACCTGTTGCATGTGTGTTGGCAGTTCTCTTGTGTACTTCGAACCTCTTTCATGTTCTGTGTCTGTGCCGGATACTGAAGCACAGGGCGCAACACAAGACATGAGGTCAGGGCCAGGAGTGAACATGTTTACACTGTCTGGCCCTGTCAATCAAAGTGCAGAGGGCTTAGCAGTTGTAGAGAGAGCTGAGCCTTTAGGAGTAACGCCAATTCCCCCATTGCTCCTAGAGGCTCATTTGCATATATGAAAACTTCATTTTTCTCAGCAATCTAGGCACATATGACCATAGGATCAACACAGATGTCTTCAGCAGCCAAGTGCGCATGTAACAGGTCAGCCAATTTCATAGGTACAAATGAGCTGACAGAAGCTGTATGAAGCCACTGTTTGTACCAAGCTAGTAGAAACTTTCATCAACCATGCATCTGGTGCAGAACGTCATGATTCCTCAGAAAATTTAAGTTCAGTTGCATTTTGAACATTATCATTGCTCCAATGGCAGCAATGTTCAACCAGTTACCATATTAGATAACCAGCTACACTGAACCAGGTAGCTTTCATCATGTTACAAAAAAGCTCAAAGTCTACAACACATGGTACTGGGAGAACTCTTAATAGGAAACTCCATGATTTTCTAACTCAAAAGATTATAGTATTGCTCTGAGGATCCCCTGTTTGCTTTAAAAAGAGTCCGTCACCAGGAAATGCACTGTTAAACCAGGTATCAGGGTAGTCTTGTAGGACATCTCTGCTGAATGTTATGATACCTTTCATTTAGCAATCCATAGGTTCATTCTGGGGAAAAATTCCATATGCACACGAGCAGTTAAATGCACCGGGGGGGGGGGGTCTTCTACTCTGTGCACCCTTGCTCCTCCTGCTTTGTCTGAGCCTCTCCTTCTTGATTAACAGGATGAATGTGCAGAAGCGTCAATCAACAAGGAGTGGGAGGGACTGACAGAGGAAGTAGGAGGAGCAAGAGTGCACAGAGCATCTTGGGCCCACCCTTTTGCACTTAACTGCTTAATTGCATCTAGCTGAGTAATCTCTACAAGGCATTGTGCCTGGTTTACCAGTGAATTTCCTGGTGACACACCCCTGACTTTGTCCAGGCCTGCCAGTATCCTCCTATCCCAGGCCACTTCTCAATGTTGCTGGAGGGGACCCCATCATCTATTATCTTGCAGCACTTTGCTGTTACCTGTTGCTGTATGAGAATGTGTTCTTGGCTCATATATCTAAAAGATTCAAGTCCAAGACAAGAACCAGTCAATGGGATACTGACATGAGCATCGAGGAGTTTGAGGAACAGCCTAGTCCCCTAGAGGGTTACCACTGAAAAAAAAAAATATCTGTTTTGAATGTGGGATTTGCGAAAGGGAGGTGTCAAGTAATATTGGCATGTAACTGTATGGTGGGCTCCCAGAATAAATTTTACTGGTGGGCCTCTGCCACTCCAGTCCGATACTGCATTTTATCCCCAGCGCAATCATCTCTAACATCATCCTAAAATATAACAAGATGCCTTGGAAGAAATATTTTTTTTATATAATCGAATCATATGTGAAAGTTACAGATTTTAAAGATATGTGTAAGTTTTTTATTAACATGATTATTACAGTTGTATCTTTATAAAACATTTTATATATGTAATAAATGTAATAATTACTATATTTGCATATCTATGCTTTTGTGGAAATTTTACATGTAGTGAGCACCTGAGTTGTAATGAGAAAAAAAAGATATCAGTTCCCCACCATATCAATGTTAATTAATTTAATTCCTAGAGAGCCACATCAGAAAATAAGATGCCATAAGTAATTCTTGGTCCAAGCACCATTTATTACAATTGAAAAAATTTCACACAATGCATGAAAAATCCAATTTATCATTCATAGTATGCAACATGAAAGTTTATATGGTCCATTGCTTCTTTCCCAGGTTTATTTTTTTATTCTCCTATCCATCTCTCTTTATTTGGCTATCATGTCAGGCACTGTGAACGATTCTAATAGTGAAATGCATTATGGGGTTTCACAGAAATAAAAAATAATAATAAACCCAGAGTCATCCCATGGCATCGTATGAAAATTGCAGTGGTCTTATTCTGGAAGCACTTAGTAAGTTCAAGAAGTATGGAACTAATATTTTATGCTAAAAAAAATACAGTAACTTGGAAAAGCACTCACACGTTATATAAAATGGTCACATCCTGCAGAATAAAGATGATACATTTTGAAATATTCTGGAACAAATGGCATTTCCACTGAAAATCCACAATTTGCTATAGGAAAGGTAAAGTAGTAAGTTGATTTCTACATAGGCTCTTTGACTATGTAAAGGCAAAATTATGATCACCCATTCCGCTTGTCACGTGACGAGAACGTCATTATGCGCACATCACATGATGACACGTTCATCCTGTGACCCATCCTGATCTTAATATGCCGTCTTTCAGTGTCCCATTACAAAGATATTTTCCACCCAGGCTCTTTAATTATATAATGTTTATTGACTAACATATGTGCCCTTTGTATGTGTTCAGACCATGCAGGATATTTAAGGAGTGTAGTGTCCTACTCATATCCACCCCATGAGGAAGCAGCTCAAAACACATGTTCGGGGGTGCATAGGTGCCCAGAATGAATTTGATGATACTTTTTTAGGTGGATCTTTTACTAGCATTTTATGTTTTAAATTGTTCATTGACGTTAGAGATGAGCGAATCAAAGTTAACGAAGTGAAATTTAATCCGAATTTCAGGAAAAATTTGATTCGCACCAAATCCGAATTTTCTCACTCTTTGTGGAAGCAAATCACATTTTTTCCTAAAATGTCTGCTGCACGTGTTAGGACATAAAGCAAGGAACTCTGGGAATGAGGAATCGCCCACAATGCCATGCATGCAACCGACCAGCAGCCAGCCCTGTGATGTCACAGCCCTGTAAATAGCCTCAGCCATCGTAAATTCAGCTATTTTCCAGTGTACTTAGTGCAGGGAGAGATGTCAGCAGGCGCTAGGGACAGTGGTAGAAAAGACTTTAAAACTTTTATTTTGCTGTATAGAAATTCAGGGAAAGAATAGGGAGGAATCATTCCACAGTATTGAAGCAGAACAGGGTTCAGTAGGGGAGGTTACAGCCTGGGTAATAGGAACAATCCTATAACACCTTGCTGGGGATCCAAATTGCCATTATATACCTCTGTGATTCCAGAAAACCGTTCTTGTTATTTGGGTGCAAGTGCTGTTCAATACAGCCATTAACAGCCATTTATTACAAGGTCTTATTTGCCCTTGTGCAGTGCAGTTATATGTTCTAAAGCAGTTTTTGGCTTGTATTAAAGAGAAAAAAGGGCTTTTTAGCCGTTGTGTGGTGAAGTGAGAAAATTACAGCCCTTTTTGGCATGTATTAGTGGCAAAAAATATATATATATTTGCCATTCAGCGGTGCAGTTATATGTTATAAATCCTTTTGTGGAGTGTATAAGTGGAAAAAAGTAAGGGCCTATTTGCCATTTAGCAGTGCAGTTATATGTTCTAAAGCCCTTTTTGGGGTGTATTATTGGCAAAAAAATATATATTATTTGCTGTTCAGCGATGCAGTTATATGTTCTAAAGCCCTTTTTGGCATGTATTAGTGGCACAAAATAAACGTATTTGCCGTTGGGTGGTTACGTGAGAAAATTACAGCCCTTTTTGGAGTGTATTAGTGGCAAAAAAATATATATTTGCCATTCAGCTGTGCAGTTATATGTTCTAAAGCCATTTTTTGGAGTGTATTAGTGGCACAAAAAAAGAATTTGAAGTTGTGTGGTGAAGTGAGAAAATTACAGCCCATTTTGGTGAGTATTAGTGGCAAAAAATGCCATATTATTTGCTGTTCAGCGATGCAGTTATATGTTCTAAAGCCCTTCTTGGCGTGTATTAGTGGCACAAAAAAAACGTATTTGCCATTGTGAGGTGAAGTGAGAAAATGACAGCCCTTTTTGCCTTTTATTAGTGGCAAAAAAATATATATTTGCCGTTCGGCGGTTCAGTTATATGTTCTAAAGCATTTTTTGGCTTGTATTAAGGGGCCTGGGGAAAAAAGGGCTTATTAGCCATTGTGTGGTGAAGTGAGAAAATTACAGCCCTTTTTGGCATGTACAGTATTAGTGGCAACAAATATATATATACTTACTGTTCAGCGGTGCAGTTATATGTTCTAAGGCCTTTTGTGGCGTGTATAAGTGGAAAAAAATAAGGGCCTATTTGCCATTCAGCAGTGCAGTTATATGTTCTAAAGATCTGTTTGGCGTGTATTAGTGGGAAAAAAGGTTTTATTAGCCATTAGCCAAATGAGAAAATTGCTGACTTTTTTGGGGTGCTTTAATTTCCTTTTTATTTATTTATTTATTTGATCTAACAGTATGTCAGACAGAGAAGTGCCAGGCCCTGCACAGGGGAGTGGCAGAGGCCTAAATGTTTCTTGCACAGGTCGCAGCAGAGTAAGGGGGGGGGGGGGGGTTGGCAGCAGGAGTCATAGCGAGAGGCCTGAGCTCCCGGTGTCATCTAGCAGTCGTTTCTTGACCAGCAATCCAGTGGTACTTGAATGATTGACTCGGTCATCCACTTCGTCCCAAGTGACATCAGACACCCCCAGCCAAGAGTCAGTGAGTTTGTCAGACACAACCCTTAGTTGGCATGGCCCGGGAGCAGGCCCTGTGCCCTCACCTGTCCTTAACCTGCCTCTGTCCTTTTCTCTTCCCTCAGCCAGACAAGTATTATATGCCGTGGGCTCAGCTCCACTATACAGCAAGGATGAGCTACTAGAGGACAGTTAGCAGCTACTGGCCAGACAAGATGTGAAGGAGACATCCGCCGCTTCCTCCGGTAGGCGGGCAAGTAGTGATAAAGAGAGCGGCATTGGAGCTGGTGTTTCGAGTGGTCAGGTTCCTGACCTAGAGACCGTTGAGGAGGACATCAATGACGTGCAGACAGTACTCAATGATGATAATGTAGCACTTGGGAGCCGGGTGAATTAGGGGCTTCATCATCATAGGGAGAAGAGGGTGGCAGATTGCCCATGAGGCAGCGGCAGAGCTAGCAAGTCGCTAGCGTGGCTGGGAGTCAGCAGGGTTACAGCAGGGGGAGGTCGGAAGCCAAACGTACCTGGGGTAGACCATCCGCTTCGCAGGATACCTGCCCGGAATGTAGTGGTGAAGCAGTGGTGGTAGCAGTCAGTCAGAGCGGAGTGTTGGGGGTAAAATCACCTACTCAACGGTGTGGGATTTTTTTGTTAAGCTGCTGGAGGAGGTGAACATGGACATTTGTAGAATCTGTGGGCAGAAGGTGACGCGTGGCCAGGGTGCCAATGTTGGCACCACAGCCCTGCGTCAACATATGCAACATCACCATAAAGTGGCCTGGGAGAACCATGGCTCTGATATGGTTGTCCAGCCTGCCGCAGCAACAGCTGCATCACCCAGTGACACACACCCCGTTTCAAGCAGTCAAGGCTCCACCACCTCAGCCGCAGGGAGCTGTCTGTCCTTCCCATCATCTTCTGGTCCTGATACTGCTGCTCCTACTTCTCATCAGTTATTCTGTCAGCAATCAATCACCAAAGTGATTGCTAAGAGACAACAGTATGCTTGCACTCATCCAACAGCGCAGAAGCTACTGTAAATGTGCTGCTGGCCAATTTGCTTGTGCTGCAGTCGCTCCCTTTCAAAGTGGTGGACTCTGCACCTTTCAGAGAACTGATGGCTTGTGCCAAGCCGAGGTGGAGAGTCCCAAGCCATCATTTCTTTGCCAAAAAGGCAGTACCAGCCCTGCACACATATGTAGAACAGAAGGTTGGCCAGCCCTTGAGCATGTCGGTGTCTGCCAAAGTGCACAACAGCTCCGACGTGTGGAGCTGTAACTATATGGTCAAGGACAATATATGTCCTTTATGGCCCACTGGGTAAATGTGGTTTCTGCCCAGCCAGACTAGCAACTTCGCCAGGTGACGCCACTTCTGCCTCCACGTTCTCACGCCGTTGGTCCTGCGACAGTGTCCGCCTCTGCCTCCTCATCCTCCACCATGTCCTCAGCATGCACTGCAGGGACAATTCACAGTGCTCCTGCAGCATACCACATGTGCAGGGCATGGCGGTGTCACGCTGTTCTACACCTCATTGGCTTGGGCAAACGTAATCACACATGGGAGGAACTGCTCCGTGTCCTTCATCAGGAAATCGAATCCTGGCTTTCACCACGACTACTCAAAATCGGAACCATGCTAACCAACAACGGGAAGAACATGATGTCAGCGCTGCATCAAGGAGGGCTGAGCCATACGCCTTGCATGGCACTTGTGTTCAATCTGGTTGTCAAGTGGTTCCTGAAGTCTTCCACCCATCTGCAAGACATCCTAAAAATGCCTGGAAAGTTTGCATGCACTTCAGCCACTCGTACACCACAAAGCACGCCCTATTTGAGCTGCAGCGGCAGAACAGCATCCCCCAACATAGGCTGATAAGTGACGTTTTCACCTGTTGGAATTCCACCCTCCATATGTTGGACCGACTATACGAACAGAGAAAGGTCATAAACGATTTCTTGATGATACAAGTTGACAGGAGTACTCCCCTGTGTAACTTCGATGTCAGCCAGTGGCAGCTCATGCGTGACACTGGCTTTGCTCAGGCCCTTTAAGGAGGCCACGTTATTTGTAATTCCCCAGGACTACAGGATGAACAACATCATTCTACTGCTTCATGTCTTGGAACAGATGCTGGTAAATCTGGCTGGTCAGGGGACTAGAGACGTGGCGCCTAGATCTCCCAGTCACATGAGCTCTGTGGGGGCTGAACTGGAGGAGGAGGACATTGGAGCACAATCAATGTGTAGAGAAATGGGTGGTTTTTCTACACAGGTGACAGGAGAGGAGAAGAAGGAGCAGCCAGAAGAGCTACAGGGCAATGGGGAAGATTGGGCAGAGGACCCAGACACACCGTGGAAGTGTGCAGTGGAGATGGAGACAGGGAGTACCTCCGAGTCACTTGCACAAATGGCCCGATTCATGCTCACTTGCTTGCGTCGTGACAGCCGAATTGTCACCATTCGGAAGAGGGATGACGTCTGGCTCTCCACCTTGTTGGACCCTCGCTACCGGTCCAAAATGGGGGCCTTTTTTACACTTCTGAGAGGGGGGACAATCTGAAATACTATAGAGACCTCCTATGTAGTCACCCGCCTAGTGAAGAAACTACTCACCAGAAGCAGCAGCTGCTAGACCTGAGGCAGGAGCTGAACCAGCAGATGGAGTTATACTTGGACAGCACCCTGCCACCCCACGTTGAAGATCCGCTAAACTACTGGGCATAAACCCCTATAAATGATTCAGCGCTATAGGTGCATCATATAAATCTTTATTAAGAATTCAACAAGAAATAACATCATATAAAATCATTAAAACACTGGAGCACAGACAAATGATGACAAGATTCCCCCTCCCAATATGGTTGTACACAATTAATTCGACAAAAGGGATCCCAGTAACAAAAATGCAGTAGGATGTGTCCATGCAAACCAAATAAAACGTCCACAAAGTCATTAAGGGAATGATAACTGGTGTCCACTAGCTGGAGACATACCTATATTACCCATTAAGACATGAGACAAAGTATTGCACATAAAACATCAACAATCCCGATTATATCATAGTTACTGACCTATGGAGGGAGAGAGCCTTGACGACCGTTTCGCCACTGCTTCTTCTGAGGGCATAAATCACCAATGTGCTAACCCTCCTACTTATACCCCTGAACAGGGGCATGTTGTGCTTCTCATTGGCAAACACACCTGTGTGAATATTGAACTTAACTACCTTTTAATAGACACCTGGTCATGGAATATTCCCAGGACGGCATCATGTGCGGCCACACTGTGTCATTGTCATTGTTTGATATTTATTTCTCTGTGTAGCACGGTATTTATTGAAAAATATTTTTCTTCTTTTTTTGTTGATGTCACTTTGCACTTTCTCCTGCTGGTCGGGGGAATTAATTCACTTGTATTATCAATTTTCCAGTGTATCATGGAGACCATAGGGATTTTTCCTATTTGAGGATGATATTATTATCTTGGGTCAATTTCTCTGGATGTGGGAGGATCGCTGTGTTACAGCGGTTTATTACTATGGTAACGGAGGGTAGGAGAGATAGGGCTCAGTCAGATGACCTGATCACATGATTGGATCTCCGTTACCACAGCACAATGATGATGTAAGCGCTGGTGCGCTTTGATGATGGCAGGGCTAGGTCAGGTGACTGGATCAGGTGATCGGGTCTCCATTGCGGTCGCATGATAATGATGTAAGCGCATGGCGCTTTGCTGATGACAGGCGGCCACACATGACTTTGTGGACGTTTTATTTGGTTTGCATGGACACATCCTACTGCATTTTTGTTACCTGGATCCCTTTTGTCGAATTAATTGTGTACAACCATATTGGGAGGGGGAATCTTGTCATCATTTGTCTGTGCTCCAGTGTTTTAATGATTTTATATGATGTTATTTCTTGTTGAATTCTTAATAAAGATTTATATGATGCACCTATAGCGCTGAATCATTTATAGGGGTTTATGACATTGTAGGCGTGGTGAATTATTGTTTTGTATAGATTGGTTAAACTATTGGGCAGCCAAACTGGATTTGTGGCCGCAACTGGCAGAGTTTGCCCTGGAAAAGCTGTCCAGTAGTGTGGAATCAGAGTGGGTGTTTAGTGCAGCAGGGGCCATAGTTACCCCAAGAAGAACTCAACTGTCCAACCAAACTGTGGAGAGACTGACTTTTGTCAAGATAAATCAGGCGTGAATTAGCCACAATTTCCACCCACCAATGCCTGATGCATCAGACTAGATCATCCATGGTGCCACACCAACACTTTGAAAAAAGAGACCAGATTCGTCTGGCTACCTGCCTCAGCTACTACTCTGATGCTGCCACCCGCCTGATGCCAAGTGCTCCTTCTTTCACCGACCATCTTCAGCTGGTATTGTTATTGCCATACAACTCCCCACTCTGTCACTGAGTCACTCTATGGTCTCCTGATGCTGCTGCCACCTCCACACTATGTCATCTTGCCACTCTGTGGTCTCCTGATGCTGCTGCCACTTCCACACTATGTCACCTTGCCACTCTGTGGTCTAAAGGATGTTGCTTCCACCTCCACACTATGTCACCTTGCCACTCTGTGGTCTCCTGATGCTGCTGCCACCTCTACACTATGTCGCTTTGCCACTCTGTGGTATCCTGATGCTACCACCACCTCCACACTGTGTCACATTGCCACTCTGTGGTCTCCTGATGCTGCTGATACCTTAACCCTATGTCACCTTGCCACTCTGTGGACTTCTGATGCTGCTGCTGCCACCTCCACACTGTCATTGTGCCACCCTGGGGCCTCCTCCTGATGCTGCTGCCACCTCCAGACTCTGCTATTGGGCCACTCTGTGATCTCCTCATGCTGCTTCCACTTCAACACTATCTCATAGGGCCACTCTGTGGACTTCTCATGCCTTTCCCACCCTCCCCACTTGATGACTGGGCCACTATTTTGCCTTTTGGCCTGACTGACATCATCATTTATTTGACCCATCTTCTGATCTGTCAGAAGGAAAGAAAAATGAGATCCTGTCTATGTAACAGATGTAAGGCCTGCATGACATGGTCCCTATTTTGCATCAGAATTGGCTTATGATTTGGTAGCCAAAAGCAGGAGTTGGTACAAAAAACAGAAGACATGCAAATATTCCATTCACATGTCATCTATGTTTTGGATCCACTCCTGTGTTTTTTTTTTTTTTGCTTTAGCAATAGTGATGGATTACTGACCAAATGCTGACCGAGTGAAGGCAGATGCTCCCCAGACAGGATCTGTTTTTTGGGGGTTATTGTTCTGACAGGCCAGAGGAAGGGCAAAATAATCAGTGACGTCAACACAAATTTACTGCTGACACCGTCTCCATTCTGTTGGGGGTGCTCTACTGGTATTAGCATTTAATAGAACAGGTTCTGTAGACATCTATGTGGAATCAGCTGCCGACGGTGCAAAAGGAGTGCGCTTCTTCTTGATGCTAACATTGACCTGTAAGGCTCACACTTAAGTTATTTGGTCAGTTTTGGCCCCGTAACTGTCTAAATACGTGAAGTGTGCAGTGATTCTAAGAGCGACGCCTTTCATCTGTATTTCATACTGACTCATAGTATTGTTTCACTACCACAGCAGAATCCCTATGTGTGTTACTGCAAGGAACAGTATTCTACACCACTATAAAGGCTCTCTGCAGTCAGGAAAATAAGTTTTTTTATGCGATTTGCAAAGATCAAATTTGGATCGAACCAAATTTTTTCAAAAAAATCGGGGAACCGGCCGAATCGAATTTTTGAGAAATGTGCTCATCTCTAGCTGCAATACCAAGCACAACCACTATACTATGTATGGCCCTGTGCATGGTGAGCTGTGAGAAGGCAGCGGTGCTCATAGGATTGTCATGTCTAATTGACATGAATGTGATATTCCACTTGCACTTTATCTTCATCACAGACGGCACCTATCTTGTGGAATATGTGTCTAACCATTATAGTGTGTGGTTTTTTTTTATAATCATGTATTGCTTATACAGTAAGGAGGAAATATTTTACTGATATTTGGTGGCAGTGTGCATTTGTTGTTTATATTTGTGTTTGTATGTTCTATGAGGTCACATGTCTTTCCCTATATTGCTTTCTTTAAGATCACTCTTTCCACCCTAGCATATTCTTCTAGGTTGGCATGTCCCTCCTTCACTTCTTCACCCCTTTCTCTCAAATCCAGTAGATTCATACAGATGATAATTGGTGTTTATCTTGTCTATATTTCCCTTTTGGTTGTATGAGCTGTAGTAAAGCACATTTTTATAAATCTAAATAATTTTATTATACTTATGATAGTGTACTTAAATGATATTAAAGCACTTTTATTAGGTAATAACTACATAATGTGGCACAAAAAATGCGACAGCACACTGTGTGCTTTGCGCATCTTCAGTCCTAAATTTTTTTTTAAAAATGTCTTATACTTCTCTATTTTACAGACAAGGATGGGACATTTCTACAGAAGGGAAAAAGAAAATGTCAGCATGCATAAGGCCGATATCTGTGTTTTGCGAATCTGGGGTTTGCGGACCATAAAACACATATACTCTTGTGCATAAGACCTAAGACGGATAGAGATACCTCATAAAATAGTTATTAATTAACATTTCCCATATGTCTACTTTATGTTAGTATTAATTTGTAAATGTCATTTTATTTTTTTAGCACGTTAGAAAGCTAAAAATGTAAGAACCAATTTTTAGACTTTTCAAGAAAATTTCCAAAACCGACTTTTTTAAGGACCAATTCAGTTATGAAATCATTTTGAGGGGCTTAAACAATAGAAACTACCGATAAATGACTGCATTTTAGAAACTACACCCCTCACATTGTTCAAAGCGGATTTTACAAACTTTGTCAATCCTTTAGGTATTTCACAAGAATCTATGGAAAATGGAAGTGAAATTTCAAAATTTCCCCTTTTTTAAGCTTTTCCTTTTTAACCAATTTGTTGCTTACTGGTATTTCTGCAGTTTACAGAAACACCCCATACAGTGGGGAAAATAAGTATTTGATACACAGGTGTTTTTGCAAATTTGCCCAACTACAAAGAATGGTGAGGTCTGTAAATTTTATCGCAGGTACACGTCAACTGTGAGAGACAGAATCAAAAAAAAAAATCCAGAAAATCACATTTCATGATTTTTAAATAATTAATTTGCATTTATGGCATTAAATAAGTATTTGATCATCTACCAACCAGCAAGAATTCTGGCTCTCACAGACCTGTTTTTCTTTAAGAAGCTCTGCACTCATTACCTGTATTAATTGCACCTGTTTGAACTCGTTACCTGTATAAAAGACACCTGTCCACACACTCAATCAATCAAACTCCAACCTCTCCACCATGGCCAAGACCAAAGACATGTCTAAGGACACTAGGGACAAAATTATAGACCTGTACAAGGCTGGGATGGGCTATAGGACAATAGGCAAGCAGCTTGGTGAGAAGGCAACGTCTGGCACAATTATTAGAAAATGGAGGAAACACAAGATGACTGTCAATCTTCCTCGGTCCAGGGCTCCATGCAAGATCTCGCTTCGAGGGGTAAGGATGATACTGAGAAAGGTCATAAATCAGCCCAGAACTACCTGGGAGGACCTGGTCAATGACCTGAAGAGAGCTGGGACCACAGTCTTAAAGATTACCGTTTGTAACACACCACAGATTAAAATCCTGCAGGGCACACAAGGTCCCCATGCTCACATCAGCACATGTCCAGGCCTGTTTGAAGCGGACCAATGACCATTTGGATGATCCACAGGAGGCATGTGAGAAGCTCCCATGGTCAGATGAGACCAAAATAGAACTTTTTCGTATCAAGAAGGAAGAAGGATGAGTACAGCCCCAAGAACACCGTCCCAACCGTGAATCATGGGGGTGGAAAACATCAACTTTGGGGGTGCTTTTCTGCAAAAGGGACAGGACGACTGCACCGTATTGAAGGGAGAATGGATGGGGCAATGTATCGCGAGATTTTGCCCAACAACCTCCTTTCCTTAATAAGAACATTGAAGATGGGTTGTGGCTGTGTCTTTCAGCATAAAAATGAGCCTTCACACAGCCAGGAAAACTAATGAGTGGCTTCGTAAGAAGCATTTCAAGGTCCTGGAGTGCCCTAACTAGTCTCCAGATCTGAACCCAATTAAAAATCTTTGGAGAGAGCTGAAACTCAATGTAGCCCAGCGAAATCCCCGAAAGCTTAAAAATCTGAAGAAGATCTGTATGGAGGAGTGGGCCTAAATCCCTCTGCAGTGTGTGCAAACATGGTCAAAAACTACAGGAAACGTCAGACCTCTGTAAACAAAGGTTTCTGTACCAAATATTAAGTTCTGTTTTTCTACTGTATCAAATACTTATTTCATGCAATAAAATGGAAATTAATTATTTAAAAATCCTACAATATGATTTTCTGTTTTTTTTTTTTTTTTTTTAGATTCTGTCTCTCACAGTTGAACCAAACAAAAAATGACACCGGAGGTATCTCATGCGCATCTACAAATTGTACACTCAATGATGGGGCCTCTATTGCTGAGATGCCTAAAACATATATATCTGCATATACTCTAAAACAACCGTATCAAAAGCAAAGAGACAAAGAGCAACATGCAAAGGTATTGAAAAATTATCAAAAAACTTTATTAGTCATATATTAAAAATTACAAATCATAGAAGGAGGTGACAGGAGAACACAGACGCCACCCTGGTCCCTATAGCGAGATGTACAAACCATATCTAGAACTGCTGAAATAGTGTTACAAAAAAGCCTATCGCTTAACTGCTGTATTATCAATATAGTGTATCTTGGCCTAGCTGAGGCCTGTTAAAGTATCCGCGAATAAAGCCGTAATGAATACAAGTGTCTCTATACATTTGCAATGCGGATATTGTAAGGCAACAGAAATAACACTAGCAGTGCTAACACAAAACCAAAGGAAGTACTCACCAACAAGTAGATAAAAGTAAGGGACCAGGATGGCGTCAGCCCCGAAGCGTGTTTCAGCGAACCTTCTTCCGGGGAAGGTTCGCCGAAATGCGCGTCGGGGCTGACGCCATCCTGGTCCCTTGACTCCCTTATTTCTATCTACTTGCTAGTGAGTACCTCCTTGGGTTTTGTGTTAGCACTGCTAGTGTTATTTCTGTTGCCTTACAATATCCGCATTGCAAATGTATAGAGACACTTGTAATTATTATGGCTTTATTCGCGGATACTTTAACAGGCCTCAGCTAGGCCAAGATACACTATATTGATAATACAACAGTTAAGCGATAGGCTTTTTTGTAACACTATTTCAGCAGTTCTAGACATGGTTTGTACATCTCGCTATAGGGTCCAGGGTGGCGTCTGTCTTCTCCTGTCACCTCCTTCTATGATTTGTGATTTTTAATATATGACTAATAAAGTTTTTTGATAATTTTTCAAAACCTTTGCATGTTGCTCTTTGTCTCTTTGCTATTGATACTCTCACAGTTGAAGAGTACCTAGGATAAAAATGACAGACCTCTCCATTAGAGTTGAGCAAACCCGAACTGTGTACTTCGTACCGAATTTTGGGGTGTTTGGGACACTGACCCGGACCCGAACATTTACGTAAAAGTTCAGGTTCGGGTTCGGTGTTCGGCGATTTCTATTGCGCTTTTTGAAAGGCTGCAAGGCAGCCAATCAACAAGTGTCATACTACTTGCCCCAAGAGGCCATCACAGCCATGACTACTGTTGGCATGGCTGTGATTGGCCAAGTGCAGCATGTGACCCAGCCTCAATTTAAGCTGGAGTCACGTAGCGCCGCCGTCACTCTGCTCTGATTAGTGTAGGCATAGGATGCAGCTGCAGTGAGGGTGAGATTAGGCAGGAAAGACTCAGCAAATCCACTTAATGAAGTGATCGATCTACAGCTGTGAATCATTCAACTTCTGTTAGTTCATTGCTCACTAGTTTTTAGGCTATCCAGAGCGTTTTTCTGTCACTTTTTTCTGGGGTGATCGTGGCCATTTTGTGATCTTTTGGTGCATCAGCACATATTTTGAGCTGCCACCAAGTTCAACATACATTTTTGTGTTCAATAGTAGGCTTTTTTTTTTTGCAATATCCTAGATCAGGGGTTGTGCTTATTGTCAGTGTCACACTTTGAAACACAGGATAGAAATTGCTATATTTTATTGAGGAGAGAAATTCAATTGCTAAAATACCAATCCCTTAAATCTGGTGTTTCAGCTGTGGCTGTCCAAGTGTAATACTGTCCGTCAAAGGATAGATTTTTTTCTGGGGTGAAATTCAATTGCCAAAATACCCATCCCCTAAATCTGGTGTTCCAGCTGTGGCTGACCAAGTGTAATACTGTCCGTCAAAGAATAAAAAAAAATCTGGGGTTAAATTCAATTGCCAAAATACCCATCCCCTAAATCTGGTGTTCAAGCTGTGGCTGACAAGTGTAATACTGTCCGTCAAAGGATAGATTTTTTTCTGGAGTGAAATTCAATTGCCAAAATACCAATCCCCTAAAATCTGGTGTTCCAGCTGTGGCTGTCCAAGTGTAATACTGTCTGTAAAAGTATACATTTTTTTCTGGGGTGAAATTCAATTGCCAAAATACCGATCCCCTAAATCTGGTGTTCCAGCTGTGGCTGTCCAAGTGTAATACTGTCCGTCAAAGGATAGATTTTTTTCTGGGGTGAAGTTCATTTACCAAAATACCCATCCCCTAAATCTGGTGTTCCAGCTGTGGCTGTTCAAGTGTAATACTGCACATCAAAGGATAGATTTTTTTCTGGGGTGAAATTCCATTGCCAAAATACCAATCCCCTAAATCTGGTGTTTAAGCTGTGGCTGTCCAAGTGTAATACTGTCCGTCAAAGGATAGATTTTTTCTGGGTTGAAATTCAATTGCCAAAATACCAATCCCCTAAATCTGGGGTTCCAGCTGTGGCTGTACAAGTGTAATACTGTCCATCAAAGGATAGATTTTTTTCTGGGGTCAAATTCAATTGGCAAAATACCAATCCCCTAAAAATGGGGTTCCAGCTTTGGCTGTCCAAGTGTAATACTGTCCGTAAAAGGATAGTTTTTTTTTCTTGGGTGAAATTCAATTGCCAAAATACCAATCTCATAAATCTGGTGTTCCAGCTGTGGCTGTCCAAGCGAAATACTGTCCGTCAAAGAATAGATTTTTTTCTGGGGTAAAATTCAATTGCCAAACTACCGATCCCCTAAATCTGGTGTTCCAGCTGTGGCTGTCCAAGTGTAATACTGTCCGTAAAAGTATACATTTTTTTCTGGGGTGAAATTCAATTGCCAAAATACCAATCCCCCAAATCTGGTGTTCCAGCTGTGGCTGTCCAAGTGTAATACTGTCCGTCAAAGGATAGATTTTTTTCTGGGGTGAAGTTCATTTACCAAAATACCCATCCCCTAAATCTGGTGTTCCAGCTGTGGCTGTTCAAGTGTAATACTGCACATCAAAGGATAGATTTTTTCTGGGTTGAAATTCAATTGCCAAAATACCAATCCCCTAAATCTGGGGTTCCAGCTGTGGCTGTACAAGTGTAATACTGTCCATCAAAGGATAGATTTTTTTCTGGGGTGAAATTCAATTGCCAAAATACCAATCCCCTAAAAATGGGGTTCCAGCTGTGGCTGTCCAAGTGTAATACTGTCCGTAAAAGGATAGTTTTTTTTTCTTGGGTGAAATTCAATTGCCAAAATACCAATCTCCTAAATCTGGTGTTCCAGCTGTGGCTGTCCAAGCCAAATACTGTCCGTCAAAGGATAGATTTTTTTCTGGGGTAAAATTCAATTGCCAAAATACCGATCCCCTAAATCTGGTGTTCCAGCTGTGGCTGTCCAAGTGTAATACTGTCCGTGAAAGGATAGATTTTTTTCTGGGGTGAAATTCAATTGCCAAAATACCCATCCCCTAAATCTGGTGTTTCAGCTGTGGCTGTTCAAGTGTAATACTGTCCGTAAAAGGATAAAAAAAAAATTGGGGTTAAATTCAATTGCCAAAATACCAATCCCCTAAATCTGGTGTTCAAGCTGTGGCTGTCCAAGTGTAATACTGTCCATAAAAGGATAGATTTTTTTCTGGGGTGAAATTCAATTGCCAAAATACCAATCCCCTAATTCTGGTGTTCTAGCTGTGGCTGTCCAAGTGTAATACTGTCCGTCAAAGGATATATTTTTTTCTATGGTTAAATAAAATCCCTGAAATAGAAATCCTAAACATCTGTGCTTTCCGCTGTGTAATTCTGTCCGTAATAGGGTATATTACACTCAGCGTGTCAGCGTCTAAATATAAGGCCTGAAAAATAACTTCTCTATATTTGCGCACACTGCTGTGCATCTCCAAGTGTATTTCTGTCCGTAAAAGGGTGTATTATACTCAAGGTCTAAATACAAGTGCTGAAAGCTTAATCCTTTATTTTTGCACATGCTATTGTGCATCTCCAAGTGTATTTCTGTCCGTAAAAGGGTATATTACACTCAAGGTCTAAATATAAGTGCTGAAAGCGTAATCCTCCATATTTGCACACACTACTGTGCATTTCCAAGTGGTGTTTTTCTGTCCGTTAAAGGGTATATTACACTAAGTGTCTAAATACAAGGGCTGAAAGCTAAATCCTCTATCTTTGCACACGCTACTGTGCATCTCCAAGTGTAATTCTGTCCGTAAAAGGATACCTTTCAGCCAGGGCCTAAATACTAGTCCTAAAATTGATATTTCCCTAAATCTGTGGTTTCTGCTGTGCCTGTATTAGTTTAATATGGTACATAAATAGATAGATAGATAGATAGATAGATAGATAGAGGTAGGTGACTGTAAAAAAGGCCTTAATTTGAACGCTATACATTGGGCCAAATACGTTTTTCCTTATTGTGGTGAACGGTAACAATGAGGAAAACATCTAATAAGGGACGCGGACATGGTCGTGGTGGTGTTAGTGGACCTCTGGTGCTGGGAGAGGACGTGATCGTTCTGCCACAGCTACATCTCCTAGTGAACCAACTAACTCAGGTCCCAGTAGCCGCGAGAATCTACAGAGATATTTGGTTGGGCCTAATGCCGTTCTAAGGATGGTGAGCCCATCACATCACCCCCATGCATATCAGGGAACCTGTCTGAGCCTCAAGTTATGCAGCAGTCTCTTATGCTGTTTGAAGACTCTGCTGGCAGGGTTTCCCAAGGGCATCCACCCTTCCCCAGCGTTGGAAGACATAGAATGCACTGGTGCACAACAACTTATGTTTCCTGATGAGGACATAGGAATACCACCTCAGCAGAGTCAGCACGTCTCTGATGATGACGAAACACAGGTGCCAACTGCTGCGTCTTTCTGCAGTGTGCAGACCGAACAGGAGGTCAGGAAGGAAGACTGTGTGGAAGACGATGCAGGGGACGATGAGGTCCTAGACCCCACATGGAATGAAGGTCGTGCCACTGACTTTTATAATTTAGAAGAAGAGGCAGTGGTGAGACCGAGCCAACAGCGTAGCAAAAGAGGGAGTAGGGTGCAAAAGTAGAACAGCCGTCGCCAAGAGAGTTCGCCTGCTACTAGCCACCGCCACCAGGGACCGAGCACACCAAAGGCAGCTTCAAGGAGTTCCCTGGCATGGCATTTCTTCACACAATGTGCTGATGACAAGACCCGTGTGGTTTGTAAAATGTGCCATCAGAGCCTGAAGCGAGGCATTAACGTTCTGAACCTTAGCACAACCTGCATGACCAGGCATCTACATGCGAGACATGGGCTGCAGTGGAGTAAGCACCTTCAAAACCAAGAAAGGGCTCAGGCCTCTCCTGCTCCCTCTTCAGCAGCTGCCTCAGACTCTTTCTCCGCCTATTGGAGGAACATTGGCACCTGCCGCCCACCAAACAGAGGATGTGCCACCAACACCACCACCTCCGTCACCAAGCATCTCCACCATGTCACACGGCAGCATTCAGCTCTCCATCTCACAAACCTTGGAGAGAAAGCATAAATTCCCACCTAGCCACCCTCGATCCCTGGCCCTGAATACCAGCATTTCTAAACTACTGGCCTTTGAAATGCTGTCATTCAGGCTGGTGGACACAGACAGCTTCAAACAGCTGATGTCCATGGCTGTCCCACAGTATGTTGTTCCCAGCTGCCACTACTTCTCCAAGACAGCCGTGCCTTCCCTGCACAATCAAGTATCCGATAAAATCAAGTGTGCACTGCGCAACGCCATCTGTGGCAAGGTCCACCTAACCACAGATACGTGGACCAGTAAGCACGGCCAGGGACGCTATATCTCCCTAATAGCTCACTGGGTAAATGTAGTGGCGGCTGGGCCCCAGGTGGAGAGCTGTTTGACGCACTTCCTTCCGCCGCCAAGGATCGCAGGGCATCATTCTTTGCCTCCAGTTGCCTCCTCCTTCTACTCTGATTCCTCCTCCTCTTCTTCCACCTGCTCATCCGGTCAGCCACAGACCTTCACCACCAACTTCAGCACAGCCCGGGGTAAACGTCAGCAGGCCATTCTGAAACTCATATGTTTGGGGGACAGGCCCCACACCACGCAGGAGTTGTCGCGGGGTATTGAACAACAGACCGACGAGTGTTTTCTGCCGGTGGGCCTCAAGCCCAGCCTGGTGGTGTGCTATAATAGGCGAAATCTCGTCGCAGCTATGGGACTAGCCGGTTTGACGCACATCCTTTGCCTGGCGCATGTGCTGAATTTGGTGGTGCAGAAGTTCATTCACAACTACCCCGACATGTCAGAGCTGCTGCAAAAAAGTGCGGGTCGTCTGTGCGCGCTTCCGGCGTTCATATCCTGCCGCTGCTCGCCTGTGCTACAGCGTAACTTCTGCCTTCCCGCTCACCACCTCATATGCAACGTGCCCACCAGGTGGAACTCTACCTTGCACATGCTGGAGAGACTGTGCGAGCAGCAGCAGGCCATAGTGGAGTTTCAGCTGCAGCACGCGCGCGTCAGTCGCACTGCGGAACAGCACACTTCACCACCAATGATTGGGCCTCCATGCGAGACCTGTGTGCCCTGTTGCGTTGTTTTGAGTACTCCACCAACATGGCCAGTGGCGATGACGCCGTTATCAGCGTTATAATACCACTTCTATGTCTCTTTGAGAAAACACTTAGGGTGATGATGGAAGAGGATGTGGCCCAGTAGGAGGAGGAGGAGGAAGAGGGGGTCATTTCTAACACTTTCAGGTCAGTCTTTTAGAATGTCCTAAGATCAGAAGCAGCAGTACTATTCAGGTATTCCTTTACTTAATAGGGTTTGCGAAAGTGCCAGGTTCTCTTCAAAATATTTGGAGGGTCAATTAAAAGGGTTCCCTATCTTAGACATTTATAGCATATCAACAGGATAGGGGCTCATGCACATGACCGTTGGATGTTTTGCTGTCTGCAAATTGTGTATCTGCAAAACAAGGATCCCGGCCATGTGCATTCTGTATTTATCGGAACGGAACAGCTGGCCCCTAATAGAACAGCCGCATCCTTGTCCGTAATGCAGACAATGATAGGACATGTTATATTTTTTTGTGGAACAGACATACAGAAACAAAAAGCATGCTGAGTCGTTTCTGTTCTTTTGTGGCCCTATTACAGTGAATGGTACTGCATACGGTCTGTAAAGAAAAGTGAACGGATGCGGGGAAAAAAATATGTTTGTGTGCATGAGCCCTAAATATCTAATAGGCATGTTTTCCACCTCTGGGACCCAGACCTATCTGCAAAACAGAGGTCCCTCATTTCTGAAAACTGCTTGGCTGTTTTCAGAACTCACATAGTGAACACAGCATCCCCCATTCTGGAGAAAGGTGCAGGTCGTGGAGCATATTCTCTAAATATGACATAAATGTCTAAGATGGGAATACCCTTTTCACATTTCACAGCGATATATTTGTTGCACACACACTAGGGCACAATTAGAAAACACTTCCACAAAAGAATGATTGTCACCCTCTGTGCTTCTGCTGTGGGTTATGAGTAGCTAACAGGCACTAACATAAGCACACAAAGCCTACCCGGTCATCCCTCAACCAGAGTACATCATGTAAAAGAATATTTAAAACTACTATTTCCTAGGCTGTGGATTATTCTAGATGGAGAATAAGTTAAACTTGCCCCTTAGATACTATGCTACATCCTCCAGAGATGTTTTCTTTATTCTTAAGAATGAAAACTATGTCACAGCTTCTTCACATTTTAACCAACTCTTCTGTAATCATTGTTGCTCAAGAAATCAACTGTGTCCAATACATCTTTTTGGACAACTGCCTTCCTCTCCTCATAAGTACATTATTCTTACACTCCTGACTTGTCAGCCATGCCTTCTTCAGCTAATAATACCTCTTCCTCAATCAACTGATGATAACTCTAGTCAGATACCATTTCCTAGCGTTTGCTTTCAGAATTCACTGCTTTTTTTTATCAGATACCGTAGTTACACACACAATCATGTTCACAACCTCTTCAGCTCTTAAAAGAAACAGCCAAAGGGTAAAATTAACACATTTCTGCTAAGACGTTTCTCACTGTTATTTTCCTTACAATAATGTTTGTAATATTGACAAAATCTAAGGATAAGTTAAGCAATGGCATTGTTAGGGTCTTGAAAGACCAACGGCACTAATCTTTAAAAAAAAATGATCAAATATATAGAAATACACCCCCTCCCCCCCCAGCAAAAACGAATATAAGGAAATATAAAAAATATCTATCTATATTTATATATATATACATATTCCTAATTTGTGACCCTAATGGCCCAGAAACTAGATAGATAGATAGATAGATAGATAGATAGATATTTCATAACAATAGCCTTGACTATAAAGTTCGGCCTCTTCCTCTTTTCTAAAACATAGCCTTTAGTTATGCTTTAAAAATGTCCAAAATTGAGAAAATACTATCAGTGTGTGATTAACAAAGCCTTATGTGATATTAAAAACATCAAAGAGCGTCAGTGTTTTCTTTTATTCTCATCTTACAACAGTATGGTATTCACACATGAGAACAGGGGAGGAGTGTTATTTAGTTTCTATTTTTCTATTTTTAGTATATTCTCTATTGTGGGTAGAGGGGATGTGTTATTTTCACACTCTTCCCACTCTTATTATTTCTTTAGTCCTAGGTGGCATACGTCTAATTACCAACCATAGATATAGACTGTTGGGTGGTTACCACCTCTATAAATAGTTGTATCTCTTCCCTCACACTTAGACATATAGCAACATTAGATATTAAAGTTCACTAATAACACTACATCAATTTCCCTCTGCTCTCTTTACAGATCAGTAACTGGCTATTAACACTTTTTTTTTTTAGCAAAGAGACGTCTGCAGTACGAATCTCTGACTTCTAACACTGATGCTTGTGTTAAAAACTAAACTAGTGCTCCCCCAAATATGTTTCACCACTAGCTGTGGCTTCATCAGGGGAGTTGGAGCAACTAAACAAAGAGCTTAAATCTATAGCGTTGCCTATATTTGAGTAACAGAAAACAAATTGCTCCATTGGGAGAATAGCTATAGCTGTATTAGTTGCTAGTTAGTAGCTATTCCTAACTGGTATATGTAAGGACTTCTTTTATCTGTCTTAGTTATCTGCTTATTTTTCTTAAATATTCATTTTCTCTTATCTTCGATGGAATTTTGGAGCGTTGGAACCAATTACTCAAGTTACAATGGTTTCAAAATATAATGGTCGCCCTGGAACCAATTAATATTGTAACATGAGGGACCACTGTATATAACCATCTCGTCCTCTCATATACATCTCCTCCACTCATAGTATACACACGTCTTCTACACTCACAGTATATACATGTCCTCCACTCACAGTATATACATATCTCCTCCGTTCATATACATCTCCCCCACTTATAGTGTGCACACATCTTCTTCACTCACAGTATATACACATCTCCTCCACTCATATATATCAGCTCGACTCACAGTATTAAACATTTTCCCCACTCACATTATATACAGTATATACACAACCAAGGGGGTTGCAAAACAAAAAAAATCTGCAAATCCATTATGGCTCTGTGTATTCTGGCTGATGGGGCCCTTTTACCCATGTAA
This sequence comes from Bufotes viridis, assembly GCA_033119425.1. Classification (NCBI taxonomy): domain Eukaryota; kingdom Metazoa; phylum Chordata; class Amphibia; order Anura; family Bufonidae; genus Bufotes; species Bufotes viridis. Next base: position 526,288,219 of record CM065589.1, on the reverse strand, counting down.
CCATCAATATCAATCTTTTAACTCACAAAGTACAGGATATATTGATTTTTTGTTAGGGGCGGGCCTTAGATTTAAATTAGATTAAATGTCTAGGATGCTGATCAAGCTTTTAAGGCATGCCTACTCACTGTACCATTCAATAGTTGCTGAATGAATACCTACAAATATAAGAGATTGTGCAAATAATGCTTCTTTCACTCTTATGATATTAGTTCCGCAGGCTGTTCCGGCAGAGAACATCCTGTTGAGTAGCAGCCAAATCTCTGCCGGATGCCATTATAGTCAATGGGGCTGGTGGGCATTGTAGTAACATCCAGCAATGCCAGATCCAGAGAACTCTGGCAGCCTAATAACATAGACCCAGGCATATGTTAAGGCACTTTGGAATAAATATTTACAATTAGTCATGTAGACTACTATTTACCTTTTTTTAACATATGTCGTTAATAATACTTGTAAAACTTCTAAAAAACTTCTAATATATATTGTTGTAAAATCCCTAACTGACCATTGAATAGTTGGTGTCTAGAGTTGAGCGAACACCTGGATGTTCGGGTTCGAGAAGTTAGGCCGAACTTCCCGAAAATGTTCGGGTTCGTGATCCGAACTCGACCTGAACTTCTCCCCGAACCCGAATCCCATTGATGTCAATGGGGACCCGAACTTTTGGGCACTAAAAAGTCTGTAAAATAGCCCAGCAAAGGGCTGCAAAAGGCAGAAAAATGTAGGTAAATCCCCTGCAAACAAATGTGGATAGGGAAATGACTTAAAATAACATAAAATTGAGAAAAATAATAAATAAACATTCTAAACTTGAGCCCAAGTGAGTGACAGTGGCACCTGTCACCCAGCAAACAGAGGATGTGGCAGCAACGCCACCACATCTGTCATCATCACCAAGCATCTTAACCAAATCCCATGAAAGTGTTCAGCTATCAGCTGTCCATCTCCCAAACACTGGAGAGAAAAATAAATAGAAAGAGGAAGTACCTCCCTACCCATGGCTCTGAATGCCTTATTTCAAACTTCCTAGTCCTTTGAAATGCTGTCATTCTGTCTGGTGGGCAGTTTTAAAAACCTTATGGCGGTGGCTGTCCCACAGTACGTGTATCTCAGCCGCCGCTACTTTTGCAGGCGAGCTATCCCTTCCCTGCACAACCAAGTGGCGGACAAAATCAGGTGTGCACTGCGCAATGCTATCTATGGCAACGTCCACATAACCAACAACACAGTGGGTAAATGTAGTGGCTGGCCGAGAGGCGGATAGCATTTTTGCGAATGTCCTTCCGTCCCCGAGGATTGCTCGGCATTTCTCTTTGTATCCTGATACCTCATCATCCTCTACCACCTACTCTGCTTCCTCCTCCTCCTCAACCACCCCCTCATCCACTCAGTATAACACCTTCACCACCCACAGCAGCACAGCCAGGGGAAATGACAGCAGTCTGTCTTAAAACTTGTGTGTTTGTGGGAAAAAACCCACAACGCGCAGGAGCTGTGGACAGGCATGGAACAACAGACGGATGATTGGTTGGTGCCATTGAGCCTTCAGCCCGGCCTGGTGTTGTGCGCTAAAGGGGCAAAATATAATTGCTGGTCTGGGCCTAGCCGGTTTGACGCACATCCCCTGCCTGCCACATGTGCTGAATTTGGGGTGCAGAAATTCCTAAACAACAGACAGTAAAAATCAATTCAGTTAATCGAACACATACACAAATTGTCCAGCCAGGGCACAGTTCTGGAGGATGAGGAGGATATTTAGGATGAGGAGGAGTAGGAGGAACCGTGTTCTCAGCAGGGTGGCACCCAAGCCAGCTCACGGGCAGCTGGGTCACCATCAGCACCTCAGAAGGCTGGGTTAGCATTGGCGAAATGTGGGAAAGCTTTGTCATCATGCCACAACAACCTGCACCACCAGCAGATCTGGAACGTGTTAGCAGGAGGCAGCATTTGGAAGAGTACACGTACTGACTGATGGGTTTGCCCAGGGGCATAGCTACAGGGAAGAATGGGAAGCTACTGTTTTGGGTCCCTGAGCTATAAGGGGCCCATCCAGGAGGAGGAGGAGGAGAACTAAAAGACTTTGTCAGGGCCCCCTCAACAGTATTATACAATGAAATTATATACAGTGGCAGTATAGACAGTATAGAAAGCGGATGGAAAATTAACCCAAACAGCCTCACACCCTACACGCTCAACACCCCCATCCCCCCCACCCTCTTTCACTCAAACCATTAACAAACTATTTACAAATTTACTTAAAAACATATTTAAATAACTATAATGCAGCTAAAGTAACTATATAAACAAACAAAACTATATACACGCCTTATCCTTAACTTAAGGCCAGCCAATTACAAGTGGCTCGGAGGGTGGGTTCCTGCACCAACATAGGCCCTGGCCTGGAACACAATTATCCAGTCAGGGCACAGTTCTGGAGGATGAGGAGGAATAGGTGGAACGCTGGGGGATACAGAGGAAACAGACGATATACCTCCCTCAAAGAGGATAGCTTGTCCTTGCCTCTGGGCAGCCTGGCAGACATGATCGACAACATGCTGCAGTGCCTGCGCAATGACCGCCCAGTTACTGCCACATTCTAACTTGTGCTGCTTACTGGGTGGCCACCCTGCTGCATCCCCGTTACAAGGACAACAAGCCGTCCTAAATTCCTCACTGGAGTGTGATAGGAAGATGAGCCCGCTAGTAGACACGTTGCTGATGGCATTCACACCTGACACCAGGAACTCAGTGGAAGCACAAGGTGAAGGCAGAGGAGGAGGAGGAAGAATTTGCCAATGCAGCTGGGTCACCACCAACACCTCAGAAGGCTAGGTTTAGCATTGGCAAAATGTGGAAAAGCTTTGTCATCATGCCACAACAACCTGCACCACCAGCAGATCTGGAACATCGCTAGCAGGAGGCAGCAGTTCAGCAATATGTTGGAACAGTACACGTACTGACTGATGGGTCTGCCTAGGGAATAGCTACAGGGAAGCAGGGGAAGCTACTTGCTTTGGGTCCGTGAGCTAGAAAGGGCCCATCCAGGAGGAGGAGGAGGAGAACTAAAGGACTTTGTCAGGGCCCCTCAACAGTATTATACAATGAAATTATATACAGTGGCAGTATAGACAGTATAGAAAGCGGATGGAAAATTAACCCAAACAGCCTCACACCCTACACGCTCAACACCCCCATCCCCCCACCCTCTTTCACTCAAACCATTAACAAACTATTTACAAATTTACTTAAAAACATATTTAAATAACTATAATGCAGCTAAAGTAACTATATAAACAAACAAAACTATATACACGCCTTATCCTTAACTTAAGGCCAGCCAATTACAAGTGGCTCGGAGGGTGGGTTCCTGCACCAACATAGGCCCTGGCCTGGAACACAATTATCCAGTCAGGGCACAGTTCTGGAGGATGAGGAGGAATAGGTGGAACGCTGGGGATACAGAGGAAACAGACGATATACCTCCCTCAAAGAGGATAGCTTGTCCTTGCCTCTGGGCAGCCTGGCAGACATGATCGACAACATGCTGCAGTGCCTGCGCAATGACCGCCCAGTTACTGCCACATTCTAACTTGTGCTGCTTACTGGGTGGCCACCCTGCTGCATCCCCGTTACAAGGACAACAAGCCGTCCTAAATTCCCTCACTGGAGTGTGATAGGAAGATGAGCCCGCTAGTAGACACGTTGCTGATGGCATTCACACCTGACACCAGGAACTCAGTGGAAGCACAAGGTGAAGGCAGAGGAGGAGGAGGAAGAATTTGCCAATGCAGCTGGGTCACCACCAACACCTCAGAAGGTAGGTTTATCATTGGCAAAATGTGGAAAAGCTTTGTCATCACGCCACAAAAACCTGCACCACCAGCAGATCTGGAACATCGCAGCAGGAGGCAGCAGTTCAGCAATATGTTGGAACAGTACACGTACTGACTGATGGGTCTGCCTAGGGGAATAGCTACAGGGGAAGCAGGGGAAGCATTTGCTTTGGGGCCGTGACCTAGAAAGGGCCCATCCAGGAGGAGGAGGAGGAGTAAAGGACTTTGTCAGGGCCCCCTCAATAGTATTATACATAAAATTATATACAGTGGCAGTATAGACAGTGTAGAAAGCGAATGGAACAGCGGCTGGGCCTGGTCTAAGAGAGCAATCTTTAGTAGCCACAGGCATGGTGGCATGAAAGGAAGGGGTTGCGCAAAAATTACTGGAGGAGGGGGGCCCCATTCAAAAATTTGATCTGGTGCCTAATCATTTCTAGCTACGCCACTGGGTCTGGCCCATTCAACTTCTGGGTCTTCAAATTGGGCAGATGTCCTGAGGTTTCCCTTAACGCCTTGGAGGTGCTGGCCTACCCTGCAGCCAAGGTAGTGTCTGAACGTGTCTTTAGCATGGCTGGGGGCATTATCACAGACAAGTGCAGCCGCCTGTCTGCAGACAATGTTGGCAACTAAGCTTTCGTTTATTAAAAAGAACCAGACATGGATCCCACAGGACTTGTTTGAACCTTATGCAGAACAGACATCTATACCGGCCTCACCCAACCATTGTTGTAAAATTAAAAATTAAAAAACAGTTATTGGAAACTACCTTTAGCTTCACAGCCCAAAAAGGCTTCATTTCATGCAAGAATGTAACCGCCAATTGTAAGTTCCCTGTCAGTTATGCAGTGCAGAGGATTGTACCTGGCAAAAATGGTAATATTTCACCCAACAATTTAAAATCTATCCTTTGCCGGACAGTATTAAACTTGTCCAGCCACAGCTGAAACCAAGGATTTACGGTATTGCTATTTTGGCAATTGAATTTCACCCCAGAACAAAAGCTATTCTTTGATGGACACTATGAAACTTGTCCAGTCACAGCTGAAATCCTAGATTTACTGTATTTCTATTTTTGCAACTGATTTTCACCCCAGAAAAAAATATATCCTTTGACGGACACTATGAAACTTGTCCATTCACAGCTGGAACACCAGATTTACTGTATTTCTATTTTTGCAACTGTATTTCACCACAGAACAAAATGTATACTTTGATGGACACTAGGGAAATTGTCCAGTCACAGCTGGAACACCAGATTCAGGGTATTGCTATTTTGGCAATTGAATTTCACCCCAGAACAAAATCTTTCCTTTGACTGATATTATTAAACTTGTTCAGTCACAGCTAGAACACCAGATGTACTGTATTTCTACACCAGATTCAGGGTATTGCTATTTTGGCAATTAAATTTCACCCCATAAAAAAATATACCCTTTTACGGACAGATTTAAACTAGGCCTGCAACAGCTGGAACAGCAGATTTATTGTATTATTATTTTTGCTACTGACTTTCACCCCAGAAAATAATATATCCTTTGACGGACACTAGGGAAATTGTCCAGTCACAGCTGGAACACCAGATTCAGGGTATTGCTATTTTGGCAATTGCATTTCACCCCAGAACAAAATCTTTCCCTTGACGGATACTATTAAACTTGTTCAGTCACAGCTGGAACACCAGATTTACTGTATTTCTATTTTTTCAACTGTATTTCACCACAGAACAAAATCTATCCTTTGACGAACACTAGGGAAATTGTCCAGTCACAGCTGGAACACCAGATTCAGGGTATTGCTATTTTGGCAATACAATTTCACCCCAGAAAAAAATATACCCTTTTGCGGACAGATTTAAACTAGGCCTGCAACAGCTGGAACACCAGATTTACTGTATTTCTATTTTTGCTACTGACTTTCACCATAGTAAATAATATATCCTTTGACGGACACTAGGGAAATTGTCCAGTCACAGCTGGAACACCAGATTCAGGGTACTTTGCTTTTTAATTTCACCCCAGAAAAAAATATACCCTTTTACGGACAGATTTAAACTAGGCCTGCAACAGCTGGAACACCAGATTTACGGTATTTCTATTTTTGAAACTGAATTTCACCGCAGAAAATAATATATCCTTTGACGGACACTATTAAACTTGTCCAGTCACAGCTGGAACACCAGATTTACTGTATTTCTATTTTGGAAACTGAATTTCACCCCAGAAAATAATAAATCCTTTACCGGACACTATTAAACTTGTCCAGTCACAGCTGGAACACCAGATTTACAGTATTTATATTTTTGCAACTGAATTTCACCCCAGAAAATAATAAATCCTTTGCCGGACACTATTTAACTTGGCCAGACACTGCTGGGACACCAGATTTACGGTATTGCTTTTTGGTAACTGAATTTCACCCCAGAAAATAATAAATCCTTTGCCAGACATTATTAAACTTGGCCAGCCACTGCTGGGAAACCAGATTTACGGTATTGCTATTTTGGCAATTGAATTTCACCCCAGAAAAAAATGTATCCTTTGCCGGACACTATTAAACTTGGCCAGCCACAGCTGGAACATCAGATTAATGGTATTGCTATTTTGGCAATTGAATTTCACCCCAGAACAAAATATATCCTTTGCTGGACACTAATAAACTTTGCCAGCCACAGCTGGAACACCAGATTTAGGGGATCGGTATTTTGGCAATTGAATTTCACCCCAGAAAAAAATGTATACTTTTACGGACAGTATTACACTTGGACAGCCACAGCTGGAACACCAGATTTTAGGGGATTGGTATTTTGGCAATTGAATTTCACTCCAGAAAAAAATCTATCCTTTGACGGACAGTATTACACTTGGCTAGCCACAGCTGGAACACCAGATTTAGAGGATTGCTATTTTGGCAATTGAATTTAACCCCTCAATAAAATATAGAAATTTCTATCCTGAGTTTCTAGGGGTGACAATAAGCACAGCCAAGCCCCTGATGTAGAATATAGCAAAAAAAAAAAAAAAAACTAGTATTGATGGATTGATGGACTTGGTGGCAGCTTGTGCTGGTGCACCACAAGACACAAAATGGCCACCGATCACCCCAGAAAAAAGTGACAGAAAAACGCTCTGTGCAGCCTAAAAACCAGTGAGCAATTAACTAGCAGAAGTTGAATGTTTCACAGCTGTAGGTCAATCACATCATTAGGTGTTTTTGCTGAGTTTTCCCTGCCTAATCTCGCCCTCACAGCAGCTGCGTCCTATCCCTACACTAAATAGAGGCTGGGTCACATGCTGCACTTGGCCAATCACAGCCATGCCATGGCTGTGATGGCTTCTTAGGGCAGGAAGTAAAACGCTAGCTGATTGGCTGCTGTGCAGCCCTTCAGAAAGCGGGAAGAAATCGCCGAACAACGGACCAAACCCGACCTTGTTTGAAAATGTTCGGGTCTGGATTCATGTCCCGAACACCCCAAAATTTGTTACGAACCCGAACTATCCAGTTCAGGTTCGCTCGTCCCTATTGGTGTCGCCTCATTAATTCTCAGAGTACTTTACCAGCACTGTTAGTGGCACAGTGCTAATGTATCAGTGGTGAGAGGCTGGTAGCTGCACTCTGGCTCCAGACTCTTCTCATGGAACTCTGTCCCTGCCTACCACATAGTATTCCCTAATAGTTACTTTTCCTCATAGTACTACTACCGCCCTTCTGTTCTCGTGTTGCCTGCACAATTTCTCACGCATGTCAATGAACTTAGGTTTCTTCTCATTCAAGCACCTTACCTGCGCATGCTTGGGAACTTAGAATCACAGCTTCTTTTAATTATCACTGCGCATGACCTATGACTTAACGATGCTGACTGGGGCTTCTTACTACTGTTGACCATATTACTTTGATGCCACTTATTATACCTCATTCTAGACTTATTAGCATTTAAATTAATAATAGCTCCTAATATGATTTAAATATCTTTATACGTGATCAGGTAACAATAATTATTTTTCTAAATTTGAATCTTTCTGCTTTTAAAACAGAAAGTGATACCTCATAAAATGTTTATTGCTTAACATGCCCCTTTATGTTGGCATCATTTTGTAAATGTAATTTTATTTTTTTAAGACGTTAGAAGGCTTAGAATTCTAAAAGCAATTCTTAAAATTTTTAAGAAAATTTCCAAAGCCCAATTTTTAAGGACCAGTTCAGGTCTGAAGTCACTTTGTGGGGCTTACACAGTGGAAACCCCCCATAAATCACCCCATTGTAGAAACTACACCCCTCAAGTTACTCAAAACTAATTTTACAAACGTTGTTAACCCTTTAGGTGTTCTACAAGAATTAGAGGAAAATAGAGATGACATTTTTTTGCAGATTTTTCATTTTAATTCACTTTTTTCTTTAACACATCAAACAGCCAAACAAAACTTCCTATTTATTACCCTGATTCTGTGGTTTACATGAATACCCCACATTTGGTCGTAAACTGATGTAAGGGCACACGGCAGGTCACAGAAGAAAAGGAGCGCCCCATGGTTTTTGGAGGGAAGATTCTGCTGGACTGGTTTTTAGATGCCATGTCCCATTTGAAGCTCCCCTGATGCACCCTTACAGTAGAAACTCTCAAAAATTTACCCCATTTTGGAAACCAGGAGATAAGGTGCCAGTTTTATTGGTACTATTTTGGGGTACATATGATTTTTAATTTCTCTATATTATGTTTCTTGTGCAGCAAAGTAACCAAAAAATGGCTGTTTTGGCACTGTGTTTACAGGTTAGATCATGTGCTATTTTTAAAGAGCAGGTTGTTACGGATGCAATGATATCAAATATGTCTACTTACTTTGTTTGTTTGTTTCAGTTTTACATAATAAAGCATTTTTGAAAAAAAATATATGTTTTTGTGTCTCCATTTTCTGAACGCCATATTTTTTTAAATTTTTCTGCCACTCGTCTTGTGCAGGAGCTTGTTTTTTGCAGTAAGAGTTGATGTTTTTATTGGTACCATTTTTGAGTACATATAATTTCTTTGATCATTCATTATTACACTTTATGGGGCAAGCTGACCAAAAAATTGGTTGTTTTAGCACACTTTTTATTTATTTATTTTTACAGCGTTCACCTAAAGGGTTAAGTCATGTGAAATTTTTATACAAAAATACTTATACTTATAAGAAAAAGTATACATATTAGGTATTGCCATATTTGTAACGCACATGGCAATACCTAATATGTATAGTTTTTCATATTTATTTAAGTTAAAAACAATAATAGCATTTTTTAAACAAAAAAAATGATCTTTTAGTGTCTCCATAGTCTGAGAGCCATAGCTTTTTTTATTTTTTGACTGATTGTCTTAGTTAGGGTCTAATTTTTTGCAGGATGAGGTGACCGTTTGGTAATATTTCTGGGGGGCATACGCCTTTTTGATCGATTGGTCTTGCACTTTATGTGATGTTAGGTGACAAAAAAAGGCTTGTTTCAGTACTGTTCTTATTTTATTTTTATTGCGGTATTCATGTGAGGGGTAAGGTCATGTGATTTTTTATTGAGCTGATTGTTACGGACACGGCAATACCTAATATGTATACTTCTTTTTATTATATCACTTTAAAACATAATTTTTTGTTTCTAAAAATGCTATTATTGTGGTAATGTCTCCATGTTCTGAGAGGTATAGTTTTTATATTTTTTTGAGCAATTTTTTTGCGGGATAAGGTGACTGTTTTATTGGTACCATTTTGTGGGACACCTTTTTAATCACTCGGTGTTGCACTTTTTTGTGATGTAAGGTAACAAAAATGTCTTTTTTGACACAGTTTTTTTTTTATGGTGTTTATCAGACTGGGTGGAACATGTGATATATTTATAGAGCCGGCCATCATGGACGCGGCAATACCAAATATGTCTATTGAATTTTTTTTTTTCTATTTTGAACATTTTTTTTTTATTACTTAATTGGGGATTTAAAAAAATCATCTGTTACATTGGTGGGTGACATTAACCAATTTTTACCGAATAAAAAACCCTGCTCTGCATAGGTGACAGGGACCTATATTTCTTCAAATCGTCTGTTATAATCTTGGTTGACATTTTACCATTTTTACCTGCTCTGTATATGTGACAGGGACCTATATTTCTAAAAATCCTCTGTTACATTGGTGGGTGACATTAACCCACTTTTGCCGTATACAAACCCTTGCTCTGCATAGGTGACAGGGACCTAAATTTCTAAAAATCATTTGTTACATTGGTGGGTGACATTAAACCATTTTTGCCATATACAAACCCCTGCTTTGCATAGGTGACAGGGACCTATATTTCTAAAAATCCTCTGTTACATTCTTGGGTGACATTTTACAATTTTTGCTGTATACAAACACCTGCTCTGCATAGGTGACAGGGGCTTATATTTCTAAAAATCGTCTGTTACATTCTTGGGTGACATTTTACCATTTTTGCCATATACAAAGCCCTGCTCTGCATAGGTGACAGGGACCTATATTTATAAAAATCCTCTGTTACATTGGTGGGTGACATTTTACCATTTTTGCCGTGTACAAACCCCTGCTCTGCATAGGTGACAGGGACCTATATTTCTAAAAATCCTTTGTTACATTCTTGGGTGACATTTTACCATTTTTGCTGTATACAAACCCCTGCTCTGCATACGTGACAGGGACCTATATTTCTAAAAATCCTCTGTTACATTGGTGGGTGACATTAACCTATTTTTGCCGCATACAAACCCCTGCTCTGCATAAGTGACAGGGACTTATATTTTTAAAAACCATCTGTTCCATTCTTGGATGACATTAACCCAGTTTTGCCATGCATAAACCCCTGCTCTGCATAGGTGACAGAGACCTAAATTTCTAAAAATCTTCTGTTCCATTGGTGTTTGACATTAACCCAGTTTTGCCGGTGAAAAACCCCTGCTCTGCATTGCTGACAGGGAACTAAATTTAGTAAAAACGTCTGTTACTTTGGTGGGTGACTGCAAAAAATTAGGAGAGCGTTAAATAAGGGACGTGGCCCTGGTCGTGGGGCTGCTAGTGTTGGTGGAGCTCCTGTTGCAGGTAGAGGATGTGGTCGATCTGTGCCAGCTACACACCCAAATGAAACACCTTTTCTCAGGTGCATGTGCCCGAATGCCACTCTACAAATATAGAGGCCAGAACAAGTACAGTCGCTAGTAGATTGGGTGGCTGACAGTGCCTCCAGTACCTTCACATTGTCTCCCACCCTGTCCACTGCTGAAAGCTCAGAGTTGGCACCTGCAGGCCATGGGCATCTATCTAGCACCTCACACCCTTGCAAATCAGCCAAGCAGTCTGAGCCCTAAGTCATGCAGCCATCTCTTATTGTTTTTTATGACTCTGCTGGCAGGGTTTCCTAGGGTCATCCACCTAGCCCTGCCCCAGAAGTGAAGAAATTGAGTGCACAGATGCCTAACCACTTATGTTTGAGGATGAAGACATGGGAAGACCACCGCAGCACATCTCTGATGATGACAAAACAGAGGTGCCAACTGCTGCGGCTTTCTGCAATGTGTAAACCAACAAGGAGGGTAGGGGTGATGTGGAGGACGATGAGGTCCTAGACCCCACATGGAATCAAGCTCATGCGAGTGACCTGTGCAGTTCAGAGGGAGAAGCGTGGTCGCACAGAGCCACCAGCATAGCAAAAGAGGGAGCAGGGTGCAAAAGCAGAGACGCCGTCCACTAGACCCCTGCTACTGCCCACCGCACCCAGGGACCGAGCACAACAAAGCCATCTCCAAGGAGTTCCCTGGCGTGGAAGTTCTTCAGACAATGTGCAAATGACAAGACACGAGTGGTTTGCACCCTGTGCAATCAGAGCCTGAAGTGAGGCATAAACGTTCTAAGCCTGAGCAGAACCTGCATGTCCAGGCATCTAAGTGCAAAGCATGAGCTGCAGTGAAATAAACACCTCCAAAACCAAGAAAGGTCTCAGGCTCCTCCTGCTCCCTCTTCTTCTGCAGTCTTGGCCTCTTCCTTCACCTCTGGAGTGACGGTGGCACCGGCCACCCTGCAAACAGAGGATGTGTCAGCAACGCCACCACGTTCATCACCTTCAACAAACAGCACCACAATGTCCCATGTCAGCGTTCAGCTGTCCATCTTTCAAACAATGGAGTGAAACAGGAAGTAGCCCCCTACCCACCCACGATCCCTGGACCTTAATGCCAGCATTTCAAAATTCCTGGCCTTTGAAATGCTGTCATTCCGTCTGGTGGAGACGGAGACTTTTAAAAACCTTATGGCGTTGGCTGTAGCACAGTACGTCGTTCCCAGCCGCCCCTACTTTTGCTGGCGAGCCATCCCTTACATGCACAAACAAGTGGGGGACAAAATCAGGTGTGCACTGCGCAACGCCATATGTGGCAAGGTCCACATAACTACCGATACGTCGACCAGTAAGCACTGGCAGGGACGTTATATCTCCCTAACAGCACACTGGGTAAATGCAGTGACAGCTGGGCCTGAGGCGGATAGCTCTTCTTCCTCTAACACCTCCTCATCCGGTCAGAGTAACACCTGCACCACCAACTTCAGCATAGCCAGGGGAAAACAACAGCAGGCAGTTTTGAAACTCATCTGTTTGGGGGACAAAACCCACACCGTTCAGGAGCTGTGGACGGGCATGGAACAAGAGACCGATAAGTGGTTGGTCCCACTGAGCCTCAAGCCCGGCCTGGTAGTGTGCAATAATGGGCGAAATCTCGTAGCAGCTCTGGGCCTAGCCAGTTTGACGCACATCCCTTGCCTAGCGCATGTGCTGAATTTGGTGGTGCAGAAATTCCTGAAAAACTACCCCGATATGTCAGACCTGCTGCAGAAAGTGCAGGCCAACTGTGCGCGCTTTCAACGTTCTCACCCTGCTGCTGCTCACCTGTCTGCGCTACGGTGTAACTTCAGCCTTCAGACTGTGCGAGCAGCAGCAGACAATAGTGGAGTTTCAGCTGCAGCACGCACGGGTGCATCGCTCTGCGGAACAGCACCACTTCATTGCAACTAAGTGGGCCTCCAAGTGTGAACTGTGTGCCTTGTTGCATTGTTTTGACTACTCTACCAATGTGGCCAGTGCCGATGCTGCCGTTCTCAGAGTTACTGTCCCACTTTTATGTCTCCTTGAAAAAACACTCCAGGCGATGATGGAAGAGGATGTGGCACAGTAGGAAGAGTCGGAGGAAGAGGGATCATTTCCATGGTTATCAGGCCAATCATTCACAAGTGGCTCAGACGGCGGGTTCCTGCAACAACATAGGCCAGGTACACAATTGTCCAGCCAGGGAACAGTTCTGAAGGATGGGGAGGATGAGGAGGAGGGGGTGGATGAAGAGGAAGCATGTTCACAGCACTGTGGCACCCAAAGCAGCTCAGGGCCATCCTTAACCCCTTAAGGACACGGCCCTATTTCACCTTAAGGACCAGGCCATTTTTTCAAAATCTGACCAGTGTCACTTTATGTGGTGATAACTTTAAAACGCTTTTTCTTACTTAGGCCATTCTGAGATTGTTTTTTCGTCACATATTGTACTTCATGACACTAGTAAAATAAAGTCGAAAAATTTCATTTTTATTTATAAAGAAATACCAAATTTACCAAAAATTTTGAAAAATTAGCAATTTTTCAAGTTTCAATTTCTCTACTTCTATAATAGATAGTAATACTGCCAAAAAAGTTATTGATTTACATTCCCCATATGTCTACTTCATGTATCGATCATTTTGGGGATGCCATTTTATTTTTTGGGGACGTTACAAGGCTTAGAAGTTTAGAAGCAAATCTTGAAATTTTTCAGAAATTTTCAAAAACCCACTTTTTAGGGACCAGTTCAGGTCTGAAGTCACTTTGTGAGGCTTACATAATAAAACCACCCAAAAATGACCCCATTCTAGAAACTACACCCCCCAAGGTATTCAAAACTGATTTTACAAATGTCATTAACCCTTTAGGCTTCCCACAAGAGTTAATGGCAAATGGAGATAAAATTTCAGAATTTCAATTTTTCCAGTAACAAAGCAAGGGTTAATAGCCAAACAAAAGTTAATATTTATTCCCCCGATTCTGCAGTTTGCACGAACACCCAATATGTGGTCGTAAACTGCTGTATGTCCAAACTGCAGGGCGCAGAAGGAAAGGAACGCCATATGGTTTTTGGAAGACAGATTTTGCTGGACTAGATTTTTGACACCATGTCCAATTTGAAGCCCCCCGATGCACCCCTAGAGTAGAAACTCCATAAAAGTGACTCCATCTAAGAAACTACACCCCTCAAGGTATTCAAAACCAGTTTTACAAACTTTGTTAACCCTTTAGGTGTTCCACAACAGTTATTGGCAAATGGAGATGAAATTTCAAAATTTCTATTTTTTGTTACCTTGTCTCAAAAAAAGTGTAATATAGAGCAAGCAAAAATCATATTTACCATAAAATAGTACCAACAAAACTGACACCTTATCCCGTAGTTTCCAAAATGGGGTGACTTTTTTGGAGTTTCTACTGTAGGGGTGCATCAGGGGGGCTTCAAATGGGACATAGTGTCAAAAAACCAGTCCAGCAAAATCTGCCTTCCAAAAACCATATGGCATTCCCTTCCTTCTGTGCCCTGCCGTTTGGCCATACAGCAGTTTACGACCACATATGGGGTGTTTGTGCAAACAAGAGAATCAGGGCAATAAATATTGAGTTTTGTTTGGCTGTTAACCCTTGCTTTGTTACTGGAAAAATTGATTAAAATGGAAAATTTGCAAAAAAATTGCTGTTTTGGGACCGTTTTTATTTTTTGCTATTTACATTGTAGAACGGACAGGTTAGATTGTGTGCTATTTCTATAGAGCATGTTGTTACAGATGCGAAAATACCAAATATGACTACTTTTTAGGGGTTTTTGTTTCAGTTTTACATAATAAAGCATTTTTGAAAAAAAATATTTTTTAGTGTCTCCACATTCTGAAAGCCATAGTTTATTTTTTATTTTTTGGGCGAATGTCTTATGTAGGGGCTCATTTTTTGCGGGATGAGATGGCGGTTTGATTGGCACTATCTTGGGGTGCATATGACATTTTGGTCGCTTGCTATTACACTTTTTGTGATGTAAGGTGACAAAAATGGCTTTTGACACCGTATTTATTATTTTTTTTTTTATGTGTTCAGCTGAGGGGTTAGGTCATGTGTTATTTTTATAGAGCATGTATACTTTTTATTTATTTATATAAGTTTTACACAATAATATCATTTTTTAAAACAAAAATAAATCATGTTTTAGTGTCTCCATAGTTTGAGAGCCATATATTTTTTTTTTTTTTGGGCGATTGTCCTATGTAGGGGCTCATTTTTTGCGGGATAAGGTGACGGTTAGATTAGCACTATGACTTTTTGATTGCCTGCTATTACACTTTTTGTGATGTAAGGTGGCAAAAAAATAGCTTTTTGACAAAGCTTTTATAAAAAATTTTTTACAGTGTTTACTTGAGGGGTTAGGTCATGTGATATTTTTATAGAGAAGATTCTTATTGACATGGAGATACCCAATATGTCTACTTTTTAGGTTTTTTTTACATTTAACACTAAAAAGCATTTTTGAAACAAAAAAAATCATGTTTTAGTATGAGAGGCATAGTTTTTTTTATTTTTTGGCCAATTGTTTTAGGTAGGGGCTCATTTTTTGCGGGATGAGATGTCGGTTTGATTGGTACTATTTTGGGAGGCAAACGCCTTTTTGATCGCTTTGTATTACACTTTTAGTGATGTAAGGTGCCAAAAAATGTCTTATTTACACCATTTTTTTTTTTTTTTTATGGAGTTCACCTGAGGAGTTCAGTCATGTGATATTTTTATATAGCAGGTTTTTAAGGACGCGGCGATACCTAATATGTGTAGTGTATTTTTTTTTTTTATTCAGTGATATGTGTTTTTTTCATTTTTACTTTTTTTTCACTTTTTTACATTTTCTTTTGACCCAGACCCACTTGGTTCTGAAAGATCCAGTGGATCTGGTGTCTGTATAATACAGTACAGTACACTATATAGTGCACTGTGCTGTATTTTGTACTTTACAAAGTCTGAATAGACCTTCAGCAGGTCTATTCAGACTTTCAGCACCATGGAGACAGGACGCTTATGAAAGCGTCCTGTCTCCATGGCAACCATCACCCGCTGCCAGAACTGAGCAGGGGGTGATGGGGAGGGAGTGGAGCCCCCTCCCTCTGTGATCCCATCCTGTTGGGGGGCTGCAAAGGCACAGCAGCACCCCGATGGGAGAGGGAGGGAGCTCCCTCCCTGTTAACCCTTCCATACCATGGTCCGTATGGACCGCGGTATAGAAGGGGTTAAACAGCTGGCATCTGATCAAGCACAGATGCCAGCCATTTCTATCAGAGTGTCAGCAATATGCTGACACTCTGATAGATCCACTAGACACCAGGGAATATCATAGAGGAGGCAGGCGGGGGATCGCAATCGCGATCCTGCCCGCCTCCCGCCGCCCGCAACCACCCCCCTGCAACCCCGCCGCTATAATCTGATTGGGGGCTGCAGGGGGGGTTAAAGATGAAGACTTTTGGGGCATTAACTCTCTGATCCCCGCGGTCACAGACCGCGGAGATCAGAGATCGCACAAATCGCTGCAAACCGCAAGTCTGAATTGACCTGTGGTTTGCAGCGATCGCCCATACGGGGGGGTCACAGGAACCCCCTGGGCATTGTAACAAGGTACCTGCTGAATGATTTCAGCAGGTACCTTGTTCCGATCACTGCCAGCTGAGCATCAGTGATCGGAACTACTCATGACGTACTGGTACGTCATGTGTCCTTAAGGACTCGGGAAACATGCCGTACCAGTATGTCATGTGTCCTAAAGGGGTTAATTCCCTTACTGGAGCATGATCGTAAGATGCATGACTACAAGCACATGCTAGTAGACGCGCTGCTGATGGCATTCCCACCTGACATCGGGGGCTCAGTGGAAGCACAAGGCGAAGGCAGAGGAGAAGGAAGAGGTCGACAATGCAGCCGGGGCACCGCCAGCACCTCAGAAGGCAGGGTTAGCATGGCTGAAATGTTGAGAAGCTTTGTCACCACGCCACAACAACCAGCACCACCAGCTGATATGCAATGTCTTAGCAGGAGGCAGCATTTCAGCCTACACGTACTGACTGATGGGTATTCCCTATTCAACTTCTGGGTCTTCAAATTGTGCACATTGTCTGAGCTTTCTCTTTACGCCTTGGAGGTGCTGGCCTGTGTATTATTAAAGACATATGTTACAACAAGTCAAATGGGGGAAGCAGTTGAACCCTAAATTCCACCCGCACCTCTGTCCCTGCCTACTTGCGCGACCGTCCTAAGTGAGGGACCACAACTAGTCGACGGTCCCTGCTTATTTACGTGCTAGGGCTTACCAAGGAAAAGCAGAGGAAAAATAACAATAAACAAAGTGACAGGCAGACACACAAATACTGAGAAAAACCAGGAACCAAAGTATTGGATCAAAACCAAGAGAGAACAATGAAGCCAAATCAGAAAGCAGATCACTAAACAATACCAAGCCAAGGTCAAACATAAGCAGTCAAGTTCAGGTCCAAATACGCCAGACAGAAGCGAGTACAAGAACCAAGCCAGGGTCAAACCAGGAGATGCAGAAAAGCCAAATCAGAATCCAAGAATCAGGGTCAAAAGTAGCCAAAGTCAGAAATCTGGAGGTCATAAGTATCCACAATCCAAAGTTCTGGTGAGGTATATAGAACCATTCACAGGCAAACTGTGACCAGCAGATTGCCTGTTTAAATACCCCGCACTTATTGGTGACACGATGCATTGCCTGGTCACGTGACATGCCTTACATCATATGACCTATGATGTCAAAATACCTGACGTGGGAGATCAGACTGTCTATCTAGAAACCGAAGGCAGGCAAATACATGGAGAATTGTGTCTGCCAGAGTTGGTAGTGACATTATGATTTTTTTTTCTTTACCTTTCTTTATCTAATTGCTGTCACTTTACATTTTTATAATTTTTTCACTTTTCACCACCACACACACATTTTCATGTTCATGTTTTTTCATTTCTCTTCATTTTCATTTTTCTTTTTTTTTTATACACTTTTTTGTGCTATTCTTTTGATTTATTTATTTGTTGCCTCACGTTTCACTTATTATATAAGGGGTAACTCATGCTTGGTCTGATATTGAATGAATTATTGGCGTTTTGGCCTTCCCTTTTTTTTAGTACTGGATCTGATACTGTTATAAATCTGGACATCATTTTTATAATATTGTTATCATATAGTCTTGTGGGTCTAAATGGATATTGTTTGTTTGGGCAAGACTTCCTTATATATCCTGATGACATAATGTATCTTTAGTCATACCATAATTAAGATGGCCACCATGGTGCACATTGTTTTAAGCACATGCACCGGCTTCTGACACACTCTGTGATTCCCTGATGACACATACTGCGTTAATGACATGTGTACTCCGCATCTTCTGGACGCCATGGGCTTGTTGGAGCAGCAGCTTGGACAACAAAATCATATGTGCCATGTATGGAGCGGAGCTAATCATTGCCTTAGTGACTTCAGGTATGTGAAAACTAGTCATGTATGATAATTCAGCTGACACAATCACTGTATACGAATGAGGTTGTGAGTTGCCCCCACGGTTATATTTTATTTTTTGTTCGATACCTCCAATTATCTATCTTTTTCCGACCCCTTAAACATGATATCTATATATATACAGTATATATCTAAAATAGTTGCCAGTATTCCATCATCCCCATAAGGAAACTGACCGCGACGAGCATTGGGGTGTGACGGTGATCTGGTATTGAGCAGGTTTTTTTCTTGGTTGGTTTTTGCTTTATACTTATTTACCACTTGGACTTTACAATATTGGCAACACTTTCTAATCATTTTTCTACGTAGGGATTGTATATTTTCATCTAACATTACCTTTACTTAATATTTATTTAGTCACTAATAATGTTCGTATATTGTGATTGTATATCTCAATGTAAAACTAGATCTTATTGTTAATTATTTATTTTTTAATCATAATACATGTAATTATACCCAATACTTTCTGCCACCTGACCACCACCATTAGGGTCCATTCACACTGTAGTAAGACTGTAGTAAGACCGCAGTGTGCACCTGTCTTGTCATCTTGTGTCGGATGTCTATTGTGGTACTTGTGGTCCGCTGTGGGCATCCTCCACTGTATGCATTTTGCTGGGGATCGCCATTAGTAATGGGCCTCAAGTGCAGGATCTGCTCCCCTTTATATATATGCACAACTGCATCTTGGGTTGACCACATCATGCTTCATGCCACCTTTCAGTTGTTTTGTATATCCATTCATACGTCCGTAGAATGAGTACGGATCTGTTCCGCAATGTTGCAGAACAGATCCGGACCAATTCATTCTCTGTGACGCAGGAACAGATGCTGACAGCACACAGTGTGCTGTCCACATCCTCATTTCCGGTGCGCATCCCTGATTTTCCGGTCCTCGGCTCCCAAAAAATACAGAACATGTCCTATTCTTGTCCTCATTTGCGGACAAGAATAGGCAGTTTGATGAGGGTGCCGGCCGGGTGTATTGCGGATCCACAATACACTACGGACGTGTGAATGGACCCTTAATATAAGTTGGTTTTAATGCTTTTTAAATATTTAACAGTGCTTTTCCTTATTATGATGATTTATATACATAAAATGAACTTTGTTTCACATAGATTACATCTAGCAAGATTATTTATAAATTACTCCATATGCTTTGCATTCATGTTTTATGAATTCTTAGCATTGGCATATGTTGTTGCGCCTATTGTTTTCGAGTGTTTGGTCAAAAACAAAATCCTGGTTGCTGCAGATCATAAGGCATGGAGAAGCTGGGGAGCTGAACAGCCTCATTAGTATTAACTTCAGGGAATATTAATTAAGCTGTGCTGGATATTGGGTGGGAGAGGGGCCCTCTTAAACACATTAATTTACAGGTGTTGACTGGGACTTGAACCCCAGACCTTCTGTGTGATAGACAGAGGAGTTACCATTACACTACAGACCTACCTCTTTTGCACTTTAAAAGCTATTTTATTCATAGGCAGAATATTAAACCCTTAAAGGGGTTATCCAAGGCTATAAAAATGCTCCCCCATATGCCGGGCCATTTACAATGAATAAACTTACCTGGCTTCCTTCTTCCTGGGCCGCTTCTGGTCCCCGCATTGCTGGTGCTACTTCTTCCCATGCGTGGATGAAAATATCAGGTGGTGACGGGGATGAGCCTTCCTAGTGTCTTGTCTTGGATAACCCCTTTAAGGACATACATGTTCAGCAGAAGTCCATGCTTTACAAATCGTGCCTACTCCAGAACACAGCGGGCACCATAGCAGCCGAGTTTCTGCTGTTTTAAAGAGCAGACATGCAGGGCTAATGTCGGTAATCAGCGATAATGCGGATCACAGATATTTAACCCCTCAGATACCTGTATGGGGCCCTGAAATTCCTGATAGCAGCCCTTCATACAGCTTACATGGACATCAGAGACAGACTGGCCCAATGTTTCAGATACTGCCAATGTCCAAACGGACAGGTGGTTTCCAGGCTATATAGGTGAGGACAGATCTGCATAGTGATGAGGAGAATCACAATGCATAAGGTATAAGAGGCTCGGCTGAGACACACTGGTAAAAATGTGAATGCAATTTAATTTAGAAAAGGACCATAAAAGATATTTCCATTCCAGTAACCTGGAAGAATAAATGTGAAAATGTCTACATGGAACATTAATAACATAATGGTTGAGTGACGCTTGCATTACAATAAGCCCATTTTATATTTCCTAATTTTCACAGTATTCCATGGTAATATTCACATCTTTTACCTGCATCTCTGTTTGTGGGGCAATAAACTTCAGATTACATTCTCTAAATCAAGTATTTTATTTAATTATAATAATCCCCCCCCCTTCCCCCCACAAATCAGTTTAATGACATTTGAGGGTGAAGTGTCACAATTTTTGTTACATGCTCTACATAGCATCTGCATTATGGCGAGAATCCTATACTTAAAAGGGGAGATTTATCCTAAAGGGGACATTTGAACCATTAAAATAGTGCCAGATGTTCAGTGCTGCTGTTTGATCTGAGAACCCGCTAGCTCAAATCCATTTCTTAAAGTTACACGTGGGGGAGGGGGATATTATTAAATAAAAGTACAAGGGTAAATCTGGCTACTAATAGAGATGAGAGAATTGATTCTATATTAGAGATGAGCGAAGTTTTCAAAAATTAATTTTGGCGATTTGAAATTTGATTTGTTACGAATTAATTTATCATGTATCACTATAAATCAGTTATACATGTACGCCATGGTTGCTGAAGGAATGTATGGCGCAGGCTGTTGCAGCGAGCCCGCTCCATATGTGGTGGGTGCCGGCTGTACTATACAGCAGACATCTGGGCGCAATGACAGGGGATGGCGATCCCCACGAACTCTGTCATTTAACTCCACGATCAACACCGATCACAACATCTGTGAGGTAAGGCAGAGAAATGCGACTCCCTCTGCTTTCCTATCGGAGCCCCCGCAGTGAAATCTTTTACCTCAAAGAAATTGAATAACATTGATCAAAAAGTCGCACGGACCACAAAAATGGTACCAATAAAATCTGAATTTCATCCTGCAAAAAAAAGTTATGGCTGTTAGAAAATGGTGATGCAAAGAAAATTTTGAAATTTCCAAAGGTTTTTATTTTTTAAAAAGTAGTAAAGCAAAATAACAAATATGCAATAGGTATCACCATATTCATATAGACCTGCAGAAAAAGGATGTTCTGCAAGGTCCCCTTAAATAGTACAACAATCCCCGAAATAATAAGCCCTCATATAAGCCCTCATATGTTAAAAAGCTGGGAGGAAAATACGAAAATGCTAAACTAAAAATGGGCCATGATCTATATGCTCTGAAAAAAATACAAACAATGAAGAACTTTCAAAAATGGAGAATAAATATAAAAATGTACACATTAAAATTGTAAATGGCTCTGTTCTGTCAAATGGAGAACTACTGAAAGAACAGAAATTATTTTTTTAACACTGTAGACATGAATCCCTTTTAAAAAAAAGAATGATTTCCATATTTCAAGTGTAAAATCAAAAACTATACAAATAAATACTATGAACTGGGTGGAACTGGGTGGATTATTGCCGTAAAGAACAGGAGCCTGAAAGCTAGTGGCTGCTAAATAATATGTTAGCCAAACAGGGGCTATTGCTGGTGTGGGGTTGGGCTGGTTAGGTGCATGGCACAGTATGCAAATTATTGCTGTTCTGGCCTGCAATATCTTTAAATTGGCCTTTTTGTATGAGAATTACATAAAGGGGCCACATGGGGCTAATAGTTGCCCACTTATATACATTTTACCTAAGAATTAAAGTTACACTTACCTCTAACCCTTGCATCCTGAAACTACATATGAAGAGTACCTAGTGGTCAACCAGGTGACTGGCAGTTGGATCCAACGAACCTACTTCTCCAACTGGTCTCCTGCCCAACAGATGGCAGACCCTTCTTCTTTCCCCTGCTTTTCCTCCTTTTCCACATAATCTAATACCGATGATAATGTTATCAGGAATATCCAGTTCCTCCTCTCTCGGCATCTAAGCGCAGTATCTGACTGATTGCTGGCTGTGTGTATCTGTTGTAACTTGAGATGATTTTGAAGAGCAAGTCAACCATTAGTACATCTGTATTATTGGTCAAAACACTACCGCTAGATGACAGTGGCACCTCTAGCCTGTTGCTGCAGCTGATGCCACCACCACCCCTTCTTATGCTGCTACTTGTGCTGGCTATACCATCATTTTTACCACTGCCTATTCCTTTGGAGGGCCCAGGCAACTGTCTGTTGGCTGTAGTGTATAACAACTGTATTGCTAATGGAAGGCATTCACTATGATAACTGTCGCTCCACTTCACACATGTGCAGGACTAAATATTTAACCATGGTGTCATACTGACGCTATGTAAAGCAACAGCTAAAAGAAGGCATTAGCTATAATCAATTTAGTTCCACTGCACGCATGTACAGGGAGAAATATTTAACCATAGCCTAATACTGATACAATGTAACACAACAGTCAACAGAAGGCATTCGTTATAATCAATTTAGTTCCACTGCTCACATATACAGGGCGAAATATTTAACTATGGCCTAATATTAACGCTATGTAGGACAACAGCTGACAGAAGTCAGTCGCTACAATTTAGTTTGTTCCATGCACACATTTACAGAGCAAAGTATTTAGCCATGGCATCATACTGACGCTATGTAACACAACAACTAACAGAAGGCATTCACTATAATCAGTTTAGTTCCACTGCACACATGTACAGGGCAAAGTATTTAACCGAAATCTCATATTGACGCTAAGTAATGCAACAGCTAACAGAAGGCATTCACTGTAATCAATTTCGCTCCACTGCACACATGTACAGGGCGAAGTATTTAATTGTGGCGGCATACTTACTCTATGTAATGCAACAGCTAACAGGTGGCATTTGCTATAATCAATTTAGTTCCACTGCACACATGTACATGGGAAAGTAGTTAACCATGGTGTCATGCTGATGTTATGTAAAGACAAAGCCAACAGAAGGCATTCGCTGTAATCAATTTGGTTCTGCTGCTCACATGTACAGGGAAAAGTATTTAACTGTGGACTAATACTAATGCATAGATAAATTTCACTACACTGCACACATATACAGGGCAAAAGATTACACTGTCCTGGAATACAGACACAATGTAACTGTATCACTAAAATAAGGCATTAACTCTGAATGTGGGTGCACTAGAATGTGATGCATGTGGCGATTAAACCTGCCCTATTAACTCAGGCATAACTGTATCACTAAAATAAGGGATTAACTCTGAATGTATGTGCACTAGCAATGTCTGACATTTTAATAAAACATTTCAAATACTTTGCTTCACTTAACACTATTCTACATTAAACAAATTTGTTACAAATTTGCCAAATTATTCAAATGTTAATGAATCTGAAACTTTGGTTATTGGTCTTTCTTGAATTGTTTAAAACAATGGCCGCCTGTTTACAGATGAGAAGACATAGAAGGTCTAATTTTAGGACTGGTTTGAATAAAAAAAAATCCAACAGTGCAAACAGGATATTTGTTAACACTAGCTACAATCCACTTACCTATAGCCATATATCCTGCTGTCACTTTATCATTACTAAGGTTGTCTTGGTATTAAAGAGCTTGAAGGGTTGGATTCAGTCTTAGGAGTCCCCAGAGTCTTAATCACAACTTTTCAGGACAATTGGGGCAGTTTCGATTTTGGTCAAATTTATTTGGACCAAATCATATCAGAAGGCCAAATCGAATTTTGAAAAAGTAGCTCTATAGCTTCTCTTTTGACGTGCCCTAGTTTTGCTACATCTTCCCCATTGTATCACTTGCTTGAAAGTTTTTTTTATGAATGTTTAGAAGAAACCATCATACAATCAATTCATTTTGTTATTTGCTGTACTAGCATCGGAAACAATAAAAATGCAACATCAACATAAATCTCTAGGAATGCAATTCTAACCACACTGTTCTAAACTATGTACATTGTGTTCATTGCCATTCTAGGAAAGTACATTCAGTAATAAAACTTTGCATGAATAAACTATTCCTTTAGAAATAAACTTTGATAACGTTATATAATCAATGCAAAAACCACACAACAAATAATCCTTCTGGGCTTTATACCCACGGTTAACCTAGGCAGTGGGATTCCATCTGCTTTGTTTAGTTTCTTTTGTGTTTGTTAACTATTAATAGCAGGTAAACATCTGGAAGCACGATAGAATTTGCCTGAGAATTGTTTGCAGCTAAG
This sequence comes from Bufotes viridis, assembly GCA_033119425.1. Classification (NCBI taxonomy): domain Eukaryota; kingdom Metazoa; phylum Chordata; class Amphibia; order Anura; family Bufonidae; genus Bufotes; species Bufotes viridis. Next base: position 526,263,444 of record CM065589.1, on the reverse strand, counting down.
ATATCACAAGCTAATTGCATTATCAATCACAGCAAGATGAACCTTTTAACAAACGGGATATGTGCAAAAAAAAAAAAAATACTACAAAGTCAATTATTTTACATTTTCTATAGTTTTTCTTTGCTATTTTCCTCTGGGAGTCGTATATGAGTAAAATGCATAATTAGCATAATAAATGAGCAATCAATCCTTAGAAGACAATTTCATTTAATGTAGTTTTTGTCTATATGCTTAATTTGCATCAGAGATTGCTAAATACATTCAGATGAACACGTTCAGATGCTATCGCTCAGATTTTATTTACATTTCATTACAACGTACAGGCTATCAATTAAGATACTGCAGTGCAAACTATGTTGAGCATCTCCAGTACTAGTTTACTGCCAGTTCAAGGTCTACACATCTCAAGGCCAGAAAAGGTTTGATAAACTTATAAAAGGAGATGTTGCAATTATTCAGCAGGGAGATATTCAGATACCCCAAATATTAATTAACAAAGTGAAAATTCTGTCATCAGTTTCTGAAAAGATAATTCCAACGTTATCAATATGGAGGTATATGCGTGTTTGCAGTTGATTTTCTTTCTTTTTTCTTCCTTTGTTCTTTTTTTAATCAGATGCATGTTATACCATAAAAAAAACAGTCAACAGTTCCTATGTTACAGATACAAACAAACCCTGTGTAGTCAGATCCTCCAGTCTTAACTTCTCAGCCTGTTCTCGACTTCTTGCTAATATTCCAAAAGTAAACTAGCAAGGACTGCAGGATTAGGATATACAGGCTTTGTTTGTAGTCTCTAACAATTAAGACACATAGGCCAGCATAGAAGCTGTAGACAACAAATTGGTAGAATATTTTACATCAAGATTATTGTAAAAGCAAATTTGATATTGTTAACAAACAGCCTGTTTAAAAACATGCTGCCCCATCACATTTATTATGTTTTTATAAAATTGTCTCTAATTTGGAGAAGATGCCTGCAGGGATTTATAAATACACTGTAGTATGGGAAAAAGCAGTGGCTTGGTTGAGCAACTGCCCAAACTTTATTTGGGAGCAGCAGCAACAGAACAGTGCAGAACCTCATGGACAAAGCAGAAGATGTGCAGCTATTAAGAGGTAGTAGTAATAGTGGCAGCAGGGGGAGTAGCCGCTGTGGCAGAAGTTGCTGCAGTACACTATGGAACTCAACAGTGGCAGTTACATCATTGAACCAGCGATTTTGTAAATGTCATTTAATTTTTTTAGGACGTTAGAAACTTAGAAGGATTAGAAGTTTAGAAGCCATTTTTCAAATTTTCAACAAAATTTCCAAAACCATTTTATTAAGCACAAGTTCAGTTATAAAGTGATTTTTAGGGGCTTAAATAATGGAAACTACCCATAAATGACCCCATTTTAGAAACTACACCGATCAATTTATTCAAAACTGATGTTACAAACTTTGTTAACCCTTTAGGTGTTCCACAAGAATTAAAGGAAAATGGAGGCGAAATTTCAAAATTTTATTTTTTATGCAGATTTTTCATGTTAATAAATTTTTCCCTGAATCAAGACAGGTTTGGCTCAATGCGTTTTGGGGTCTCTTATGTCCCCCTTCATCAGGAGAAATATCAAGTTAACATATAAACACTTGTTATATATACAGGAGTGAAAAGCGCCAAAAAGGAAACTCTGGTAACGTCACTTCCAGTTCTGTCCGGAAGTCATGCGTTCCAGCGTGGAACGCATCATATTAATGAATAAAATGCATAAAAATATATAAATATATAACAACATACATAAAACCTATCTATATTGTCTACATCTGAAAGATAATGACCCAGAGAAAAGGCCTGGGTCTTATGTGAGGGTACAAAGTAGTGAAAGAGCGACAACTTTCAGTCCGGCGGCTAATAAAATGCATGAGTGGAATGCAGGATATTCCATACGCAGAGGTAAGCCGGAGCATCCGGACCGGAAGTAATGTGTGCTCCACGGAGCGCATCGTGGTGCGCACATATAAAGTGCTCTAATGGCCACAAAGAACTTACTGAGGGATAATGATTCTGGCATCGCTAGATTGGTTAATGAAATACATGGGGAAAAAAATTATTTTAATAATAGTGGGAGGTAAATAGAAAATAGAGATAAAAATAAAAAAAAATTATAAAAAAATAATAAAATAATAGGAATAATAAATTAAATCCAATGAAATAAATGAATCAGGTCATATCAACATATAGATGCACATAAAGTCTCTTAAGAGTATCTTACTATATGGAATTCCTCTTTTATATAAAATAATTAATTCATAATTTAATTTTCTCTTTTTCTAAAAAAAAGGATATAAGATGAGTATCCCATATAAACATATAAAATTGACAATTTACATGTAGATAAAATGGATAGAACAAATGGCCTGGTTCACAGAGACCAAAAAAATTGTAAAAACTTAATAATTGGCATATTCAAGAGCTTTGTTTAATCCAAAGGGGAATAATCTATTGAATTTGTATATCCAATACATTTCTTTCCGAGCGAACTGTTGATAGGATAGTGGGACCCATTCTATAGCGGTATCGGTGAGGAGAGAAGAGTTACTGTCATGGTATTCCATGTCTTGGAATAGTATGTGTTACCACTTTACAATTTATGTTTAAGCGATGCTCATTCATCCTCTCACGCAGGGTTTGGGTGGTTCTACCTATATACTGCAGTCCGCATGGACAAGTTAATAAATAGATTGCATTCTTAATACTACAATTCATTCTGTGTTTCAGAGTGAATCTTTCTCCGGAAATGGGGATATCGATGTCTTTTTTATTTTATTATGTGAGATCATTTTACAGCATTTGTACCCTTTTACCCCACATTTAAAGACCCCTTCTTTTCGTGATTTTGTGTTATTGTGCAGGGGGATTTTTTATCTTTTTTGGTCTGTGGGCATGAGGGTGCGATCATGTTCTTTACGGCCTGGGCTCTTTTAAAGGTCAGAGAAGGGGCGGGTGGTAGTATATTTTATAAGATAGGGTCCTTTAGAAGTATCCCCCAATGATTTGTCAGTATTTTCCTGATCTTGGTATGTTTTACATTGAATCTAGTGATAAGGTTGAATTGGGTATCCTTTTGATTTTAGTGCATACTCTTGTTTGAGTAGTAGTGTTCTTTTTTTGGACTCACGAATAAGGGTTTTAGGGTAACAGTTTTTCCTAAATCTATCACAAAGGGTATTAAGTTGTTTCATGGTCTGATTGTTGGAGCAGTTCCTCCTTATTCTCTTCATCTGGCTAAAGGGTATATTCTTTTTCCATTTGGGGTGATGACAACTTTTGTAATTCAGGTAACTATTCACGTCAACTTTTTAAAAATGTGTCTTGGTTGTAATTTTATTGGATCTGGAGGTTAAGTTAATGTCAAGGAAGATGGCTTCACATGGATTATAGTCGAGGCTGAATGTTAAACCCCAATCATTTGCATTAAGGTTTTTGATGCACATTCCACATGTTAATATTCCACAATGTAGCAGCTCTAACGCCTAAACATTTTCGGTCAAGTAAATAGAAAATAAATCTCACTTAAAGCAAGTTTGATGCATTCTTTTTCATCAATCAAGTCTCTCCTGAACAACAAAATATTACGAACTTTCCATAATGCATTTTTCAATCAGTTAACCAAATTCCATAATACCTGCTTCTTACCTGTCTGTGGCACAGTACAAAGTCCATACATTACTAGTTCCTGATTCAAGAAGCCCAGATCACAAGTATGCTTCAGCAACACACCCAATCTCCTCCATAAGTTCTGTGCATATTTACAATTCCACATTACGTGGAGAGAGGTTTCATCCATAACACAGTCACCTCTTTGACACTTTACCATTGATACCAGTGTTTCCTGTGATGAAAGGCCCTCGTCGGTAGACAATCCGGCATTACCGTCCAGGCTAAGTCTTTTAAACAGTTCGAGAGGTAAGCGCAATTACACAGCTTCCAACATTCCAAAGACTTGGCTTCTGTATAATTTGAGACTGGACAGACATTCCTTATTATTCAGACGTTGTATTATTTTTTTGGCATTATCCAAACAGTCTCTTTCACAATTCTATAGGGAGTACTGTCGAATAATCTTCTCAATTAATACATATTGCCTTGGTGGGACAAGCAACACTGGTACGGTTAAATTAATTTGTATCCATTGACATTTCCGGAACAAATGTCCTGCTGCATACTTTAGGAAAAAAGACCAGGTATTCTTAGTTCTTTTATTCATCCTGAAGCACAGGCAAAATAAATGAATTTTTTTAATATTAGGTATCCCTTTGCCTTTTTTTGTTTATACATTGTCTCCATGTTGATTATTCCATTTTCGAGCTCCAAATAAAGTGAAAGGTTACTCTCTGAAGATATTTCAGACACTGATCACTTGGAGGTAAGACTACATTCAAGTACAGTAGAATTGGGATTATTAAGTGTTTAATGATCACATTTTTTTCCTTCTATTGTTAATTTGCGCAGCTTATAAAACTCCACTTTCTTTTGGACTTTTGCTTTGACTTCCTCCCAACTCTTTTGACTGTTGTTATTGTCATAAAAAAGTATTTTTATCTGCTATTTTTGTATTTTTAGATCCGGGATATTTGCTTCTCTCCATCCTCCTATGGCAAAGCAATCACACTTCGTTCTATTAAGACGAAAGACAGAGGCTTGGAAAAAGAATTCCGTAATTTGTACGGCTCTCCTCAATGCAGGTATTGTTGTACACAAGATTGTGACATCATCCATGTAGGCTCTGTCTTAACTGTAATTCCATTACCACTAGGTATAGAGACACCCTTGATTACCTTGTCTTTTTGTAGTAGCTCCAAAACACAAATAAACAGAATGGGTGACAAGGGGCAACCTTGCTTGACTCCGGAAAACAAAGTGACTTTTCCAGACAGAAAACCGTTAATAAGAATTTGGCTAAAGGATTCTTTGTAGAGAAATGATATCTGTTGTATTACAACATCTGGAAAGTTAATTTGCTTCAGCACCAACCACAGAAACTCATGTGGCACTCTGTCATATGCTTTGAGAAAGTCCAAGGATAGTATGGCTAGATCTTGTTTTCTCTCATTCTTATACCAGATATAGTCTCTTATTATGTTAAGTTTTTCCCATACTTCTCTACCTGGGACTGCACATACTTGGTCTTAATATATTACTTTGCCAATTACATTTTTAATCCAGGTTCACAAGCAACTTGGCCATAACTTTATAATCCGTATTTAGGAGTGTGATTGGTCTTTAATTTTTTAACTGCGATTTCAAATTGCGATTTGAAATCAGTCAGCAGGTAACTTGTTACAATACCGAGGGGGGTCCTGTGAACCTCCCCCCACCCCCTCGTGTTGGGGATCGCTGCAAACCGTAGGTCAATTCAGACCTGTGGTTTGCAGCGCTTTCTGAAGTTTCAGAAGGGGGAGGATGCGGGCGGCACTATGGGCGGTGCGGAAGGCGTGCGGAAGCTGGGCGGTGCGGCGGGTGACCTAACCCCTCAGGTGGTTAAAAGCCATTTTTTTCACCTTACATCACAAAAAGTGTAATACCAAGCGATTAAAAAGGTGTAAGCCTCCCAAAATAGTACCAATAAAACCACCATCTCATCCCGCAAAAAATGAACCCCACATAGCAAAATCAACCAAAATAATAAAAATATATGGCTCTCAGACTATGGAGACACTAAAACATTATTTTTTTTTTCTAAAATGCTGATATTGTGTTAAAGTAAAATAAATAAATAAAAAGTATGCATATTAGGTATCACCGCATCCGTAAAAACCTGCTCTATAAAAAAATCACATGATATACGCCCTAGGTAAATACCGTAAAAAAATAAAATAAAAACAGTGTAAAAAAATATTTTTGTCACCTCACATCACAAAAAGTGTAATAGCAAGCGATCAAAAAGTTATATGCCTCCCAAAATAGTGCCAATCAAACCGTCATCTCATCCCGCAAAAAAATTGATACCCTACAATCACCCAATAAAATAAGAAAATATGTCTCTCAGACTATAGAGACATTAAAACAT